>OW285238.1:165593318-166837002 GCA_935421215.2 Melolontha melolontha | reverse complement strand
TTCGTAGTTGTAAAATTCTCGGCTCATGGAATCGTCTTCGCCTTTTTTAGTCACGTTCGCCGGGAAAAACCTATTGTGCCAACTGACCTTTGGTTTCTGGCGTGTAGTGATGTCTCATCTGCAATCACATAAGGCGCAGAAACTCATTCGTATTCTGCTTCAAAATGTCTAAACATTGCTTTGAAGTTATCAAGCGATCCCGCTTTGATCGATCGTCTGCAGACGTGCCACCCATCTCGGCGTTAGCTTTCTCATACACGTTCAATTGAGATTTTTATCATATTGGCAACCTCACTAACCTTCCGCCGGCAGGTTGCTAACACTATATCATAAACTTTGTTGACCGTATCGTCCGTAGTCACCTCAATGGAACGACCAGGTAGTTCCTCGTCAAAAGCGGATGTTCGGCAACGTTTAAATTCATTAAACCAGTGCCTGATATTAGTTATCGAAGACGTATGGTCCTAATAAATTGCATCCAACTTCTATTTGATTTCTGCACACGTTTTTACATCCAAAAAAGAAATCGAATCACTGATCGGCATTGTTCTTTTATCAAGATTCAATAAATATATAAACTTGCTCACTTTCAACAGCTGTCAAAACAACACTACTCGATGCGATCTTTCTTAAATTTTGACAGACGTTAATAGCACTCACTGTCGGTAATGCAGATTCCGACACAAAACGGGTATTTTTCATATCATCCTCGTATATAGAGTACTCTTTTCTGACTAGTTTAATTTTTTTTTGTGCCTGCGCCGGGTATGCTGTTTGTATTTTCTCGAAAATGTTAATGCGTCTAGATTAAGCGATCTTAACCAAACGTGAATAATTTCTAAACTTTTTCATGCCACCCGAATGGAATTTGTTGTTAGAACAAGATGTAGTGTACATACGGTGTAGAGAATTGAAAGTGTTACAAGCAGGTGACTTTAAAACTAGAGAGACCTTGATTATTAGGTCACAAAAGCTGCATGTGTGTTTGTATAGGGAAGACACGGAATCTCTTTTTAGTTTCCTTTTTCTACATATTAAGTTCGATTTCTATAAGAATGTACTAGATAAGTACATAAGTAAATTATCTAAGAAATTAGCTCTTAATATTTTTCAATTATATTTTAAGAAAAAGATTGAAAGTTGTGAAAAGGTATGAATATTTCTCTTTGCTATTTGAATTCCACTTTTTAGGATCGGTTTGATAATCAATTTCAATCAAAAATGTCGTTAAATTTAGAAGTAAAAACTTTCGTGATGCGTTTCATAATCACTGCTTGAAATAAAAGTCATTAACATTAACTCTAACGTCGCATTTTTGCGACATTAATTCAGAAGTGGGCTTTAAACTTAAACTATATTCAATTCATTGAAATACAAAGATACATGTACGAGTATTGTCTATGGATACATGGTAGGATTTGTTTGTATCAGCGAGAGGTTATAATTTTTTTATTTGCACAAAATAAATGTTATTAATATAAGTTTGAGTTCGTCCGAGAGATGAATTAGAAATGATAGAAAGAAGAAAAATATATGGGAATAGGAAAGACTGTTTTAATAAATATAACAAAAGTGAATTCTTTAAAAGATTCGACACTTTGTTTTTAAATTGCCATACTTTGACTTCAGTTGTTCAACAGTGCGATATACAATACTTTTGCTGTTGAAATTATATTGTGCTCGTTCCTAGAAACGAAAAGGTGTTTAACAAGGTATATAAAGAAACACTAATTAACAGCTTCCCTTTTCTTAATTCGAGATTTTATTAGAAATTTTACATTCTTTAATTTTTTTTCTTTATATACTCTGTTGAGGATACATTTAATATCCTTCCATATTATTTTAATTTAAAACATTTTTATTGTTAAATATAAGTAAATCTAGGATGAAGAATTCAACTTCAACTATAAAACATTTTTATTGTTAAATATAAGTAAATCTAGGATGAAGAATTCAACTTCAACTATCTTAATTCGAGATTTTATTAGAAATTTTACATTCTTTAATTTTTTTTCTTTATATACTCTGTTGAGGATACATTTAATATCCTTCCCTATTATTTTAATTTAAAACATTTTTATTGTTAAATATAAGTAAATCTAGGATGAAGAATTCAACTATAACTGTAGGTAGGTTTCCGCGGTAGTTCTCTAGATGTAGATCTCGGTTTCCGGGTTGGAACCGCGTTGAGATAGGCGTAATTGCCAACGTTTCGTCCACTGTTTCAAGGGACATCTTCAGGGCTGTACGTAGATGTTCGTCGTTTCGCAGTAGCTTGAAGAATGCTATGACAGAGACCGGTACAACTTATATAGGGGGGACCGGGTCAGATGGTGGCCTGCTATTGGCTGGGGACAATGAGCCAATGGCATGCGTCGTATGGGCGTGGTGATTCTTAGTAAAGTTCAGTAGAGTTTGCCACGTCGGATGTAACGTATAGCCATCGTCTCTATTGAGATTGCGGGGATGTTTGTAAATTTCAATAGATTAACGGATTTTCCTAGGGAAATAATGCGATTCACGGGACAGAAGCTTGACATCTTTGAATAGAATTTGATGACCGGAGTTGAGTTTGTGTTCTGCCAGCGCTGAACCGGCTATATGTAACAGTCTAGTACAACGTTCATGTTCGGACACACGCACGCCGACTGGCCGCTTAGTTTCGCCAATGTACACACTGCCACACGAACACGGAATGCGATACACTCCTTGTGCTTGGATCGGAGATATTTTGTCTTTAACCGAGGGTAAGAGGTCCGAAACTTAAGAATGGGGTCTGAAGACAGTTTTGATTTTATTTCTATGTAGAACCTTTCCTATATTATCGGTGATACCTTGAATATACGGTAAGAAGGCGGTGCCGATGTTAGGATCGGGTTCACTTCGAGGTTTGGGGTTACGATATCTCACTATACGGTACGGTGTATGTCGTGGGCGTTATTATTCTGGAGTAGGGTGCTAGAAACATGCTTAAGTTCGGAGGGTAGTGCCCTAGGTTCTGAGATAGAAAACGCACGATGTACAAGAGTATTGATGACCGCTTGTTTGTGTGCCGGGTGATGATGAGATATAAGTTGTACCGGTCTCTGTCATAGCATTCTTCAAGCTACTGCGAAACGACGAAACGACGAACATCTACTTACAGCCATGAAGATGTCCCTTGAAACAGTGGACGAAACGTTGGCAATTACGCCTAACTCGACGCGGTTCCAACCCGGAAACCGAGATCTACAATTCAACTATAACGTTACCAATTTTATAAATATTCAACGTTCAGCCATTTCTGAGTTATTGTTTCTTCAGAAGTTGAAACTGAAGCTCAAAGGGCACCGTTTTGAGACGATTCAGAAGATTCGGACCAAATCGCAGGCAATGTTGAACACGTGTTAACACGCGAAGATTTTCAGTACTGGTTCCAGTCATGAACAAGTCGCTGGGATCAGTGTATTCATTCGAAAGAAGAGTACTTTGAAGGTGATGGAAGTGAATAAGTTTTAAGAAAAATGTACTGTTTTTTTCGCATTTCGAGAATTTTTGGGTAGCACCTCGTATATCTTACCAAATACGTACGAGATAACAGATATTTTATTATAAAGAGTGAAATGGCAAGCTAATTAAAATTAACCCCTAGGCAACTACATTCAAAAATTTGAATGTATATGTCCCATATACAACACTTTGATTTGTGGTTTTACCTAGTGATGATGACAACTTGGTTGTCGAAATACGTATTTAGGATACGATTATTAACTAATCATGCCTTGACCACGGACCACAACGTTTCGGTTAAAGGGTTTAGACTTGTCAAAAACATCAACAACCCCAGAGATCTCGACGCATACGAAAGCATTCATATCGGTGAAAACATAAATTTAATACGTTTAACTTGGACAACGGTCCACACTTGTCTTTTTTCATTCTTAGAAAAGAGGTACCGTGATATCATAAAGCTTCTAGGACGAAGATGGCTTTGTAATATAAATTGTATGTCTGAACTTAAGTTAGGAACTATAATTCTGTTTTGTAAATTATTTTGACAGTGACATTATCTGTCATCCATTAATGTGTTAGAATTGCTGAAAGCATGTTTGAACGTCGAGTTTGAAACATAGCACATTCGAGTAAATTCAAATATGGTTTACAATACCGCCTGATTCTGAGCAAACGCAACGATCCGAACGTATGAATATTTCTCCCGCTTCGAATACAATTCCCCTGAACGCGTTTAGCCAATCACAAACCAGTCTGTCGCGCAACCATTTAACAGCTAATGTCATAAATTAGTGTCACCACTGTCACCCTATACGGAGTCTCTTAAGCGTTTGAATAGTGAAAATAAGAAAATAAGAAAAGAAAATAGACATTACTGGTTCTGTACAAAATTTAAAACCATTATTCCCAAATCGCAGAGTTCCTAATGATACATTCATTTTAGTATGCGCTGCAATAGAACTAAATTCAAATTTGACAGTTAGCGACATTTCCAACGATTTAGGCATATGCTGCTCTTCTGTTAAACGCATACTAAAATTAAATGGTTTTCGTAATTATAAATATTCCAAACATCGTCAATTATTTTACGGTGATGCGTTTAAACGGATGAATTTCCGTTATTATATAATTAATTTCTCATTATGAACAATTTATTTTATTATCTGTAAGAGTAAATTCTTCTTAACATTACTAGAATTTAATTTAGTTTTTATTTATTTCTGAAGTTTATTTAGTTTACTATTACAGTTTTTGTGACCTTTATTATTAAAATTTAATTTATTAAATCTCTTGATGCCTTATTTGCAATTTTCTTAACCGCTTATTAATAATTTCATTACGCTTTGTAGAATAACGTATTGCAATTTACTCATTACCATAATACAGGACTAAACAATTTATAGTCCTTTAATAGTAATTTGGTAATCAGATAATCTTTCTTACCCGGCTCCATAATATGTAAGTATGTATGATATATGACATTGATGTTGACACGCCTACAGCATTCAGGGGAATTGTATTCGAAGCGGGAGAAATATTCATACGTTCGGATCGTTGCGTTTGCTCAGAATTAGGCGGTATAGTGCAAAAAGCTTACATGATTGAAGCCTATTTTCGGAGTGGAGTGCGAATTGGTGGAATTTGGGTGTACAGTCAACGTGCATGTTTGGATGATTTTAGAGAGCACTTTCCAGAGTTAGCTGTAATTCCCAAAGATTTTTATAATTGCCTTTCCAATTGTGTTGGTGTGTTTCGTGAGACTGGTTCTGTGGGTCATAAATCACGTACTGGTAGACCAACTGTTCGTTCGGAACAAGTTATAAATGATGTTCGTCAACGTATGGTAAATGAACCCACAAAACCTTTGAAACGCCTTTCTCAAGAGATTGGACTTTCTTATGGAACATGTCAGAAAATTGTAAAGAAAAACTTACACATGCATCCGTATAAGATGCAATCACATCAGGCTATTTTGCCGGTAGACTACCCTAGACGTCGTGCGTACTGCCAGTGGTTTGCAAATAACTTAATAGAAGATGATGACCTGCTAAATTTGTCAAAATACTCGAATGTGGAGTAGTGAAAATCCTCATATTTTTATTGAATCGTTTCTCCATAATGCGAAACTTGGTGTTTGGCTAGCAGTTTCTCGCCGCAGAGTTGTTGGCCCTATTTTTTTAATTTCACAATTAATGCTGAGAGGCATAGAAACATTCTGAATGAATTTATTGAACAGTTGCATGATGATGAATTGCAATATGGATACTTTCAACAAGATGGTGCAACGGCACACACAACACGAGAAAATATTGCTTTTGTTCGTGAGTTTTTTGACGATCGGATCATAAGTTTACATACGGAAGTTGAGTTTCCACCACGATCACCTTGTTTGACAATTATGGACTTTTTCGTGTTTCCTCACCTAAAGAATAGAATATTTAAATCTCCTGTTGCTAATTTGCAAGATATGCAACAAAGAATTATTGAGGAATGTGCATTAATAACGCCCGCAATGCTGCAAAATGCCTTTAACATCATGAAAAGGCGTGTCACATTGGGAATTGAAAATAACGGACAACAATTTCAACATTTGCTTTAATTTTGCCTTTTTTTATTAATAAAATTTTGAATACAAGCTGAGCTTGTTGTTTTATTGTATCTTTATTAAATCAAATGACATATTTATCGATGTTACGATGACACTATCAAAATAATTTTCAAAAATTAAGGTTAAGTTACCAGTATGATAATATGGATAAAGTTCAGACAAATATTTTCTATTTCAATGCCATCTTGGACCCAGAAACTTTATGATATCGCGGTAGAAAAGATTGAGAAAAACGTTGAGAATAAACACCGCTGTTTTCCGTTGCCGTTTTCTTAATAAGGGTAACTTGACATAATTTTAGTTTGTGTTATTCACTTTAAAGTCAGTGTATACGTGGACGCTGTGTAAAGTTGTGTACGATTATGTGTGTTAGTTTTACGGTGCCTCATGTAAAACAATTTGATCAGTAGGTTTACCTACTGATGATGACAACCTAGTTGTCGAAACACGTATTTAGGATACGATTGTTAATTGTGGTAAGGGCTTTTATGAAATTTGTTTTTTAATATACAGTAATCCCTCAAAATTCGCGGTTTTGACATCCGCGAGTTTTGATCATTCGCGATCATTAAAATGCAGTCGAATTCTACATTAGCGATATTTGGATTTCATTATTTGCGAGTGTCGCGGTTAGCCTTGCCAGCGCAAAAATCGTTCCTCAAGTGCGAAATAAATCTCTTGAAGAAACAGAAAATGCTTTAAGCGTTTGGTTGAAGGAAATGTCTCAGATGAATGTTCCGATCAGTTCTGCTCTGACAAGAACTAAGGATAAAAAACATATTTGATTGTATAAAAAAAGATTCTGATTCATTGTTTGACTTCCAGGCCAGCAAAGGTTGGCGTGAAAATTTCAAGAAAAGTCATAATTTGCATAATATAAAATCGACCTGCGAGTCGGTGTGTGCTGACCATGAGGCAGCAAAAAAAATCCTCGGATGAGATGAAACTGTTTTGGAAGAGAATGCCGAATAGGACTTTCCTTTCCAAAACAGAACGGTTAGCTCCAGGCTTCAAAGTGGCAAAAAAGTTTCTCTTTTCTTGTGTGCAAATTCCTCAGGTGATATTCAGATAAACCCGATTATGAAATATCGGTCTCTAAATCCGCGAGAATTGAAGGGAAAAAATAAAAATCAGTTTCCCGTTTTTTGGCGAGCTAATAAGACGTCACCGGTGTTTTATTCCAGAAGTGGTTTGAATGATTGTTTTATTCCTGAGGTAAAAAACTATCTTGCGCCTCAAAACCTTGATTTCAAAGTCCTTTTGCTAATCGATAACGCATCTGGACATCCCTCTACTCTGGTAGAAACTCATCCTAATGTTAATCTGATATTTTTGCCCTCAAACTCGACATCTTTATATTAACCCCTGGATCAGGGAGTAATTTCAGCTTTTAAAACCTATTACAGCAGGCGATGTTCCAATCGAATTTTGGATTCGATTGAGGTTAATTCAGAAGAAACAGTGATTTCAGTCAAAAAAGAAATTAACATAGCGGATTGCATCGCAGATATCGACGATTGACTGAGAGAGTTGAAGACAAGCTCAATCAATGCATATTAGAACTATCTTTGACCGGAAGTGGTTGTTAAAGAGAACTACCTTCCGCCTATAACAAATCAAGAAGAAGAGATCATCAATAAACCATAGATACCATAGAGGTAATTTTTTAAATAGTTTATTGTCAGCATATTTTCAATTAGAGTATCTGTGTAATCGTTATTACTTGATATTTGTTTGATTAGATTTAGTTCTTTTTCATAATTTTCTTTGAGATAGAAGTATGTTTCAACACAATGGAAGGTGACATAAATTGTAATGATACCAAAGTCTGGTAAACAAGCTGAAGAAGTTAGTTCGTGTCGTCCGATCAGCCTCTTGCCAATGGCATCTAAAATCTTTGAAAAAACTCCTACTAACAAAATTCAAACCCATCCTTGATGGGAGAAATTTAATTTCTGTTCACCAATTTAGGTTTAAGCAAGATCATTCAACTGTAATATAAGTACAATTGAGTGTCTTACCCGATCATAATTCGATGTATCATCTTGATGAGTCTCGATCTTGTAACATCCAATTATTATAAAAACCAAACACGATATGGGGACAAGCTTAAGAGTAATCCTTCTGTTGGCAACTCCTCGAGTATTCTACCAGCGATTAAGTTATAACCAGGGGATTTTAGAGAATGCGTTCCAAGTTAACTGTGCTATACAAAAGCTACCGTCATATCTAATATCATAATATCTAATATTATTTTGATTTTCTTGAATTATCAAGCATTGAAATCAAGGCAATTTTAAAGGTCTACGTAAGTTTTCAATATTTAAACATCCCCATATTATCACTATTAAAAAGCAATTTCGTGTCTTGTAATCATATTTATTATCATAAATTCAATATTCCCTTGGAATTATCTCGAAATAAGCCAGTAAAATAAACAGGCCAACACGAAAATTATATTAAATTATTTTTTCTGTTGGAAAAGCATGTGTGAACACTTTGTGTATGTACAGATATATAGTACTGGGCATATAACATGTACTAGGTAATTCGTTACCATTCAAATTTTATCTGTCAGCCTTAATAACAATAATTTAATGTGGTAATAACATATCGTGTATACTGTTAGTTGAATGTGTATTTTCTCGATACCAATTTTAAATTATTACGCTAGTGGGTGTCGTGATGTTTTAAGTGTTTTAGTAGTAGCGATACCTTTTAACACGTTATGATAACATTATATTCAAATTTTGTAATGGCTCTCCACCGAAGGACGAAAATATCCGTTCATATAATTATCGGTTCGAATAATTCCAGGGTGTTGAATAAAATGTGATAAATAAGGAACCGCCTTATTTATCGCATAGTTTTACTCGCTCTGATCTGTTATTACATCTGTTTGATACGTATAAATTACACCGATTTGATTGATATAATTAAGTGTAGCAATCGAATTTGTCAGCAATAATTACTCCAGGCATGTGTTCGGAGTGCCGACATTTTTTCTTTAGCTTCAGTACCATTTTGATACGCGATGCTGCACCATGAAAATGCGTATATAAGTTGATGAATTAAAAACAATTAGTATTGGTTATTATGTCTTTCAATTTCAATAATAATTCTAATTTACATAATAGTAGGAAAGAATTTCTTACAAAAATTCTTGTGGAACTTCTCCCATAAATAGACGCATTGAATGCAAGAGTATAATAAAATAATGCGAATGATTATGCATTCATAAAAAAACTATAATGATGTAATTTTTGCAGTTAGTATGTATTTACATATATAGGTGTGTATTCTACTTTAATGCCACGAGCGATTTAAGCGATTCTTATTAATTTACAACTTAATAATTATAGTTTCATTAATATCTAATGATTAATTAGATATCTTAGTATTCTGTTTTGTAAGAAATTAATTATATGAGCTTAATGTAATCTATTATTCTGAAACATTTTTTACCATTCCTTGTTCCTGTCTTTTCATTCTTGATTAGGAGAACTGCGGCTACTATGGGCCACTCAAGGAAATATATACAAGCTGTCCCGTATCGTTATGTTCAAATTTTAGGAGTGTAAGTAGACTTCATTTCAAGTAACAAAAACGCAAAACTTGTATATCCATGTTTATTTGTTTCAAAGTTACAGATCTATAAATGTGATTGTATGATCATGAAGAAAATGTAATCCAAAAGTCAATACAAGTTGATTTTATTTAAAAAAAAGTTATACGATTCAATAACAGGCCTGTAATTGTTAACGTCGCATAATAAAATGTTATCCTAAAGTAAATAAACACGTGTCGTAGTGCATAAAGTAATTTCTTGGAGATCTACAAAGAAGAGTACTTGAAAATGATTTATGATAAAGAAGGTTCCTACTTATTTCGTAAGTGCTAAACCATGAATATCATACAATAAGCAAATGTTCAGATGACTGTTAACGTTGCATTTTGTAATAAAGGATTACGTTTCAGTTCATACAACAGCTTATTAGTGAGTGGATACGTCTTCTTTATTCAAAATGCTTTGAATAATAAAATTAAAAAACCCTTACCACAATAGAATTTAATGATTCTAAATACGTATTTCTACAACCACGTTGTCATCTTCAGTAGAAAAAAACAGTGTAACACTTGAATGCACAAAAATACTCACAGAAGGATTGTTCTGAACGTCTTCTAGTTTAACACTAAAATCTTCAATCTTAAATGCTACAAAAATTACCTACATTTTGATAAACCCCACCTATTCATGCAAGAGCATTAACTCATTATTTGTAAATTCTATAGAAAAGTCGTTTAGAAATATTCTAAAAGCCGTGATTTAACATACATTAAGAATCCAATTATGAAACTAATCCTTAAATTATGTTGAAATATAAATTTGGAAACTAATGTTGAGTCAGAATATTTTAATGGCAAATATTGTAATGAAACGAATTTAAAAATAAATTCCATGAATTCGAATATTTTTTAATGGTTTTCCTATTTTTCTTGCTTTAATAACATCTAACTGTTAATTAACTCAAATAAAGAAGAACCTGGTATAGGAGCCAAATCTGCGTTAATTACGTTATTCCTATTTTTAAAGATAAAAATGCTCTCAAAACTATCTAATTCGCGGGGGCGTGTGCCGTTTTTTATTAATCTCAGACAGTCAGATGTTACGTTGTGATCTGATTCAAGACTATGTCGGGCAACACTTGATTTTTCCGGTCTATTGAACCTAATATGCGAAACATGTTCTTTATAACGAGTTAGAATCGAACGTTTTGTTTGGCCGACATATTTATTATCACAATCCTTACAATTTATTTCATAGATTCCAGATTTGTTGTTTACCTCAACTTTGTCTTTCGCGTTGCCTAAGAGAGATTTTAGGGAGTTATTCGACCGAAACGCTACTTGAACATTATACTGTTTAAAGGTTTTACTTAAATTTTTCGTAGTTTCGTGAAACGGTAAACTAATAAATTTTTTACTCGAATCAATTTGAGGTAGCAAACATGTGGAATCCTGAATTGATTTTCTTACTTTATGTTTTCTAACTAGCTTGTTTATTATTTCTGAATCGAAACCGTTGTAACTCGCGATTTTCTTAATTAAAGTTAATTCCTTTTCATATCTATCCTTTGTCAATGGCATGCTTAACAAACGATAGATGAGAAAATTGAAAGAGGCACTCTTGTGCTGAAAAGTATGGTTTGAATCTGCGGTTATAAATCTGTTGACGTTGGTTTCTTTTCGGTAAATATCCAACTCTAAGTTTTTGTCATTCCTATTTACTAAGGTATCTAAAAATGGCAAACCTCCGTTGTTTTCCTTTTCAACCGTGAATTTAATACTAGGAAATTTTGTATTTAATTCTGTTACAAAATAATCCAAGTCGCACTTATTGGTATCAAAAATTGCAAACACATTGTCTACATACCTGGCCCATATGTTTGGAAAATATTTGGCTGACTTTTTAAACTCAATCTCAAAGTGACTCATAAATAAATTCGCGATAAATGAAGATAAGCAATTCCCATGGCTGTACCCTGTTGCTGTTCAAAGAACTTGCCTTCGAATTGGAAGCAATTTTGGGCCATACAAAGGCTTGTTAACTGCAAATATTCATTTATTTTTTCCTTTTCAACGTGATTGCTATGAAATAATTCAGACAAATATTTTAACGTTTCTGGGATAGGTACTGAAGGAAACAAGGACGTTACATCGAATGAAACCAAAATGTCACCATCTTCCAGTCGACAATCTTTAACTTTCTGAATAAACGGTTTTTCTATAGAATTTACAAATAATGGGTTAATGCTCTTGCATGAATAGGTGGGGTTTCCCAAAATGGAGGTAATTTTTGTAGCATTTAAGATTTTAGTGTTAAACTAGAAGACGTTCAGAACAATCCTTCTGTGAGTGTTTTTGTGCGTTCAAGTGTTACACTGTTTTTTCTACTGAAGATGACAACGTGGTTGTAGAAATACGTATTTAGAATCATTAAATTCTATTGTGGTAAGGGTTTTTTAATTTTATTATTCACTTATGAGCCACAGTCTCTGGTTTGTTAGTCAAAATGCCTTACCGATTTTCTTCTCAAAAGTATGCGGACATGTATTTTGTGCATGGTTACTGTAACGGCAGTGCACGTCAAGCAGTTATTGAATACCGACACTGGTTTCCCGATAGGCGCATTCCTCATTACAGAACGTTTCTGGAAGTACACAGACAATTTTGGGAATGCGGACTGCGTGATTATCTTTTCGACCGAGGAGTAAATTTGCCAGCAGACTTAGAGGAAGAAGCAGTAGCTATTGTTACAAGGGATCCAACTCTCAGTGTACGTCGAATCGCTAGACAACTAAGAGTGCCACGAACGACAGTTTGGCGAATTTTAAATCATGAGGGCTTATATCCATATCACTATCGCAGGCGACACGATTTGCTTGAGGCAAACCACTATGCTCGTCTAGTTTATTCTGCCTGGATATTAAGGCAAAAAATTCCCGGAGAACTTAAAAAATAATAATTCAAGTAGGAGGATATCTACCACAACAGGTGTTTAATGCGGATGAGACTGGACTGTTTTGGAAGAGAATGTCGAATAAGACTTCTCTCTTTTCCAAAACAAAACGGTTAGCTCCAGGTTTCAAGGTGGCAAAGATCGAGTTTCTCTTCACTTGTGTACAAATGCCTCAGGTGATATTCAGATAAAATCGATGATGATATATCGGCCCCTAAATCTGCGAGCATTGAAGGGAAAAGATAAAAATCAGTAACCCGTTTTTTTGGCGAGCTAATAAAAAGTCATGGGTCATCGGTGTTTTATTCCAGAAGCGGTTTAATGATTGTTTTATCCCAGAGGTAAAGAATTATCTTGCGCCTCAAAACCTTGACTTCAAAGTCTTTTTACTAATCGATAGCGCACCTAGACAGCTCTCTACTCTGGTAGGAGTTCATCCTAATGTTATTATGATATTTTCGCCCCCAAATACGATGTCTTTGAATTAACCCCTGGATCAGGGAGTAATTTCAGCTTTTAAAGCCTATTACACCAGGCGATGTTTCAAGCGAATTTTGGATTCGATTCGTCGGAAAAAATTTAACATAGCACTGTAGATATCGACGCCCCACTGAGAGAGTTGAACACAAGCTCTATCAATGCATATTGGAAGTATCTTTGGCCGGAAGTGGTTGTTAAAAAGAACCACCTTCCACCTATAACAAATCAACAAGAAGAGATCATGGAACTTGCCCATCAAATAGGGGGTGATGGATTTGAGTATATCAGGCAAGATGAAATTCATGATCCAATAGAATCTCATTGCAAATAGATCTTGTGCATTGGTGGACCATGCACTTGATCGTTACCGTACATTAAATTTTGTCGACGTTAAGATCTTAGACGTTGAAGATGACCATAAAAAAAGAACCTTTTTAGAAATGGCCCAGATTAACAGAGATACAAACAACGTTAATTATAGATCTGATGCTAACGGACTAAGTATAATTTATTTCAATATGCTCGGTTTGGCGGTTAGTTGACCATTTAAAAATTTAAAATAAATTTAAAAAATATGTATATATATTTAGTGTTAATAAGAATTAAAAATTTATTTCTTATTTGTTTTATAGGCCGTGTCATAATATTTAAATAATAGACTTTTTCTTGGTTTAGCGACCTTTAATGAATTCCAATTTTTTCTTTTTTTAATACTACGTTTCGACTTTTTTATTAAGTCCTTTTCAAGTAATTAGAATTAAAAAATTAATATATATATATATATTTCTTACCTTTCTTTGTATTCATTTTTAGTTCTAATTACTTGAAAAGGACTTAATAAAAAAGTCGAAACGTCGTATTAAAAAAAAAAAAAAAAAAAAAAAAATTGGAATTCATTAAAGGTCGCTAAACCAAGAAAAAGTCTATTATTTTAATATATATATACAACCTGTCCACTTAAGTATGAGACAAATGGGAAATATTTTTATTTTTGATTTCACAGAAAACTTTATAGAAAAGAAAAGTTCGTGCATCCTAAGAAACTTGATATTTTGTATTCAGGGTTGCGTTGTATTACTTGGTTAGAGGAAAAATTAAAAAACATTGAAATTGCCGTAAGAGTACGCTGCACTTATTTTTAAAGATATCAAAAAATGTTGTTTCAAATTTCAAAATATGCTCAAATACGAATTGTTATTTCAAATTTCGACAAAATAAAAATTAAATTATCGAGCAATAATAATAGCAAATACGCAATAGTTTTTAACATCCATCTATGTGACAGTAGTTCTATGGTTGTCATTTGTATTGTTACTTTAATAATAAATTTTATGTAATTGCACGTGAAATCATTTACATTCGACATCAATTTTTTATCGCTGAAATGCAATAGAATGAAACAAAAATCATTTGCATATAATACATTTTTATATTACAAAATAAATATGAAATTAACAAAAACAACAAGTTCAGAAATACAAACAAAAAAAAGCTATTCAAAATGATGCCCCTCTCGTTGAATGCATATGTTTGTAAGCCTGTTGAAATCCTCGCATGCATGCTGTAACACAATAGGATTATTTCTTAAGAACAGTACCGCATCTCCTATTTTGTTTTTCAATTCTTCTAAATTCTGAAACGGCCTTTCTGAATATACTTTATTCTTTAGCCATCCCCAGATAAAGTAATCCATGGGGTTTAAGTCGGGCGAGCGCGTTGGCCATGGAAAAGGTCCATTTCGTCCCATCCATCTTTCTCCAAATTTTTCATTTAAATAGTCTACAACTATTCGTGCACTATGTACAGGTGCTCCATCATGCATAAACCAAAGGGTTCTTATGATATTTAGTGGCAATTCGTCTAATTCGTTATCGAGGTATGTTTGTAGAAATTCCAAATATCGTTGTGAATTTAATGACAATTTAAAAAATACGGACCAAAAATTTTTCTGTTTAAAATTCCACACCAAACGTTTACCTTTTGCGAATATTGATTCTTGCAGGGAATTCTAAAATGTGGGTTGTCAGACGACCACCAACGACAATTTTGTGCACACACAACACCATTAGTAGTAAAGGTTGCTTCATCAGTAAACAAAATGCTTTCGAAAAACGTTTTCTGAATTTCTAATGTACCTTGAATATCCAAAGAAAATTCAAATCTATTGTTGTAGTCCCGTTCCTGCAAAGTTTGAATATATCTTGGCTTATAGGGGTGATATCTATTGTTAACCAAAATGTTGCTTACTGATGATTTTTTAATATCCAAATTGCTTGCAATTTTTCTGACAGAAATTTTGGGATTTTCAATTACACTTTGCATAACACGTAAAGAATTTTCGAAATGTCTCACTTGCTTTTCCCTACTTTTTTTGTAACGCATTTCTAAACTACCAGTTGCTTTAAACTGATTTAAAATTCTTGAGACGCTTTGGAAACTAATAAATTTGTTGGGATGTCTTTCATTAAAAATATCAGCTGCGTCTCTACATGTTTTGTAGTTATCTCCGCAAATAAGAATTAATTCAGCTCGCTCTTGCATAGTTAACCGTTCAGCCATAGTTGGTAGGTAATAACTTAATGAATTGTCTTAAAATTACTTAATTATTAAAGTGACAGCGGATCTGACAATCACATAAAATTTATTACTAAAGTGAGAATACAAATGACAACCATAGAACTACTGTCACATAGATGGATGTTAAAAACTATTGCGTATTTCCTATTATTATTGCTCGATAATTAAATTTTTATTTTTTCGAAATTTTAAATAACAATGCGATTTGAGCATATTTTGAATTTTGAAACAACATTTTTAAATGAATATTTTTGATATCTTTAAAAATAAGTGTAGCGTACTTTTACGGCAACTTCAATGTTTTTTAATTTTTCCTCTAACCAAGTAATACAACGCAACCCTGAATACAAAATATCAAGTTTCTTAGGATGCACGAACTTTTCTTTTCTATAAAGTTTTCTGTGAAATCAAAAATAAAAATATTTCCCATTTGTCTCATACTTAAGTGGACACGTTGTATATATATAATATTGTTATCACTATGGCCTGTTCGTGCATTAGATACGTTGTTACCTATCTTAGTAAATCATATGCAAACGATTACATATAATGTAGAATATCTTAATTATAAGACTTCCCTCCTAAGATCACAATTTATTTTCGGCTTTATATTTGTGCTTTGTTCTGTGGTAGTAAAGGAAATGTGCTATTAGGGCATTAAAATTATTTACATTTAAATTGTCTATTAGCATGCGAGATTATCGGTATTGGGTTCTTGATATTTTTATCGATAAATATTTTAATACGGGTACCATCAGCATCTTTTATCGATAATGTTTGCAAACCATCGTCTTCATTGGTTAATTATTAACACTTGTACGAAACGACTTCGACTTTTCGAAGAAGTTACTTGTTTGTAATTATAAGGATTATGTAGAAAAGCCGATTTTACTTATTCTTTTGAAAACTAATAATAAGTAATTCTGTCTCGGGATTAAAATTACTAGCTCGGTGTTGTTAACCTTCGATTATATTTAATGTCCAATCAAAGACTGCGGACGTGAGATATGGTAACTACCGTGGATTACAAACTACGCACTCGAAGTCATGTTTATAATATCCGAGTTAATGTGAATTGCACGGAGGTATAATAATGTACAGTAAACGTCTCATATGTGAGAAAATTAGCCGTATGGTATGACAATAAATATTGTACAAAGATCGTTTCTATATAATTCTAGGTATTGTGTTTTAACTTACTTAAGATTAGATTTATCAGTACCGTAAAATGGGTTTACTTTGATATTAAGGGATTACTTTGATAACAGTTTACTTATTCTTGAAAAGCGCGAAACTGAAACTGCCAAATGTTTTCTTTTTAAGGTATTGGCAAGACTGATACCGATTTAACAGTATGGTGGATTTTGTTTACCAACGGCACAGTGTATCGTTAAAAGTTTTGTGTTTTTGTAGAAAGTGTGCATAATATAAGAATTTGAGGTGTGTAGAACTCTTAATGTACTTACAAAATTACAATAATTTTATTTTTACCGTCTTGGTTATTGGTAATTACGGTTTCTTCTGAATACTGTTTATGTTTACATGTTTTAGAAAACTAATAGAGTCGCCATGTTTTAAACTTGAATGTGTATTGGGGTATCTTTGATCAGGTGCATGGGGTTACTTTAATCACATGATCAAAGTAACCCCACATGTTGAAGTAACTACGGTTTACGATATATTTTCGTAAAATAGTTTTTCTGCATAGTATTAACTGGGTTGTTCTTAGTACAGAATAATGCCAAGGACTTATAGAAAGCCGCTTGGAAGTCAACAGTACAAAAATTATTCAGATGCAGTGATTGAAAATGCGCTGCAATCTATATTAGACGGAAGTTTGACGATTCGTGGCGCTGCAAAAGAATTTAAAATCCCTTATGGAAGTCTTTACAATAGGTATAAAGGACAACACATAAATAAACCTGGAGCTCAAACTGTGTTCACTGACGCTCAAGAAAAGGCTATACTTAAATCAGCAGCAAAGTGTGCGGAATGGGGTTTCCTCTTAGTCTCTTTGACTTGCGTATGTTCGCTAAAGCTTGTTTAGACCGAACTGGGCGAATTGTTGCCAAATTTTCCAATAATGTGCCCGGTATTGACTGGGCCTACTCGGTTTTACGACGTCATCAGGATTCTTACAGTCAGCGTGTTGCAGCAAATATAAAAAGGGCTCGAGCTGGAGTTTCAAAAAAAACTATAGAAGAATATTTTAAACATTTCGAAACTGTCGTTAAAAACGTGCCTAGTAGTAATACTTTTAACTACGACGAGTCAAATTTAAGCGACGACCCGGACAAGAAACGCTATATATATCGACGAGGAGTCAAGTATCCAGAAAAAATAATAAACTTTTCCAAGAGCAGCACGTCTATCATGGTTTGTGGGTCTGCACATGGTGTTCTTTTACCACCTTATGTGATATACAAGAGCACACATCTATATGACACTTGGAAGGAGAGAGAACCGTGTGGCTCACCGTGTCGCAATGAACCATGTTGCTCACGTGGAACTAGATATAACCGATAGATTTTTTGCCACACGCGAAAAGACTAAACGGTCGTAATGTGTTATTTGGAGACAATTTGTCGTCTCATATCGATGAAGATGTGTTACGATTATGTGAAGAAAACGATATCAATTTTGTTTGTTTGGTATCACACTCCACCCATCTGCTTCAGCCTTTGGACGTAGCATTTTTTCGTCCGATGAAAGAGGCATGGCGAAGTACATTAACGAAATGGAAACTTGAGAACTTAAGGCTGACCACTGTGCCAAAAGACGCATTTTCGAATCTCCTCAACAAGACACTTCTAAGAATGGACGAAATTAAACCGAAAAAAATTGTGGTACCCCTGTTGGATAATGAAAACGGTGCCATCAAACGAAATCTTATAAGTTCATTTAATGCAACAGGAATATTGCCGTTTAACCCTGATCAGGTGTACAAGTGCTTAGCATCTGATGATAGTAACGTTGAGGCTGAAACTGAGAGCGTTCTGACTGAACTATTAAGAACTCAAAGATTTGGAGAATCATCCCATACTGTAAAAAGAAAGAAAATACTAAATGTTGCTGCTGGAAAGGGTATTTCGACAGCGGATTTAATAGATGACCCCTCGCCAAGTGTAGAAAAAAAGCGGAAGACAAATAAAACTAATCAGACGATTGACACACCACTTGAGGGAAACATATCTGATGACAATGAGACTGTAGAGGAAACATTCGAAGAAGAGGAAAACGAGAGAGAGCATGAAGAGGAAGAAGATAATATATTGACCGAGGGTCGTTATGTATTGGCAACATTTACTTCTCAGCGAGGAAAAAAAACATATCGTTACGTATGTTACATTAACGAAACCACTGCGCTGGTAGTTATCGGCTTAAAATCGTGCCAAAACAAAAAAACAGATTACCTAATTAAAGACGACATTTCTGAAATTGAACAGTCTGCTATTGTTGCATACCTGCCTATGCCTACCTTTCAAGAAGGGATTGAATTGGTCGTGTTTCCAAACGAGATCAATGTTAATGAGGTTTAGAGCTTAAGAATTTGATTTTCTGTGTTTTAAAATGTTAATTTCAAATAAAATTATAACTAAAGCATTATTTTTGTCTATATCAAAGTCACCCCAAGTGTTTTAAACAGCTTTATTAAAACAACCTGCGGACAGATTTCAATTTGTTTTTAAATTTTATGTTCATTTTGGGTTTACTTTCAAATGACATGGAAATAAGCATGGTGATCAAAGTAACCCCGATCGGTGTATAAATTTGATCAAGTGGTTTAATTTTTTTTCTCAAAAACTAAATAAATTGATAATTTTTTAAGTTAAGTTTCTGGTAGAAGACAAAAAAAACCGACATTTTGTTTTTTTTTACGTATTTTTCTGCCATTTTATACAAAAGATACAGAGTTTTTAAAATAAAAATTGATCAAAGTAACCCCATTTTACGGTACATCAAATAGAAAACACTATTTGTTTAGTTTAAAAAAATAGATAGTAGACATACACTATATATATGTTTCACCACACTGTGGCTTCATCAGGTGGATGAATATACATTGTAAACTTAAATTTGGTACCTATTTATATAAACAAAAATATACAGGTGAAAACCAAAATTCTAATCTTGAGAGGGGGTGGATCTATTGTAGTTTCAAGATGAGTACGGGAGAGTGATTTACCTCTATTTGGCCATTTAATTATGTAATAATTATGCCTAAATTATGAAATTTATTAATTTATAAAGATTCTAACATATTGAGTTTTTACTTTTGTCTACTAAATGTAATGTTTTGAAATTAGAATTGACTTTGCTGTTATATTCGAAACAGTGATTAGGAAAAGTTGTGTCTGTCGTCTTATCCCTATAGCTTCTTTCGTGTTCTGCTATTCTAGCTTGGAAGGTTCTACCTGTCTGACCTATATACACTGTTTTACAATCTTCACATGTCAACTTGTACATCTACTGTCCGCTTTATCTTTATAGTTTGTTGTTGCTTTTTATAAGGAATTGTTTGTTTTAAGGGGCTGTACCAGTGCGACACTTTCAAAAAATTGATTGCCTTATTCCACAGTTTATACTTTCAAGAATATCCCGTGAAAATGTCAAGGCCGTATCTCTAATACTCCCCGATTGGTAGCCTTCTAAAGGGCAACCGCTCGCAGGTATAAACCGCAACATGTGCGAGTTACGGCATAAAGCATCCTCAAAAGAGGTATAAACAGCTCGGGGAAAAGTTTCAGCCTCTCAGGAGGCATTATTCGAGGAAGATGAGGGTCCATTGTATGGGCCAGATATAGCTGATTAGCAGAGTTTCTATGGTATCATTTTATCTTGCAAAAATCGATAGTTAAATCTTGAAACACGTTTTTCTCAAAATGAGATTTTTTCAAATTCGCTGACATTGTAACTCGAAATTATCCGATTAACTTGAAATATGAACTGAGTACTCTTGAATACATTTACTCTACGATGACGTAAGATATTTTTTATTGGATGACGATTTGGCATTGAAAGAAACGACCATTTTATAGGCAAGAAAACTGACCTTCGATTTTCGAAAATCCTATGTCATCGTACAGAAAAAACCTTCCTTTTTCTTTTTTTTTGCCGCCGCCGAAGACAGCACATAAGTCGCTTGGATCACAATATTTTTCTATGAAAAAATTATGTAATATGGGTCAAATACAGCCAAATATATGTTTAACTTTCCGAAACATTTAATAGAGTACTTTTCTTCCAAAAAGTCAACAAAAGTCGCCTAGGTAATACCAAAGAAAAAGTTAATTTTAATTCGAAATCAAGTATATACGAAATTAATTGCGATGATTGTAATTTGGAATATGTAGGCGAACACATATCACATATTAAATTCAATAGACCAGAGAAAAGTAACGTGGCCAATCATTCATTAAACACAGATCACAATATGTCGATTAAAAGGTTAAAACCTGTCAAAGCCATGAATAATTCCCGAGATCTTGACGCATATAAAAGCATTCATATCATTAAAAACAAACATAATACGATTAACGTAGATAACGGACCCATTCCGTACAGTTGTCTTTTTTCATTCTTAGAAAAGAGGTGGAAAGGGCGAGGGCGTGAGAAAGGAGAATAAACACATGTGGTTGCTGTTTTTCTTAAGAGAGGTACGTTGTCGTAATTTCTAGTTGGTATATTTTTATTTTAAAGTCAGTGCATACGTAGACGCCGTGTAAAGTTGTTGCGTTATTATATGTGTTAGCTTTACTGTGCCCCATGTTCGACACTTTGATTATTGGTTTTTACCTACTGATGATGACAACTTAGTTGTCGAAATACGTATTTAGGATAGATTATTAATTGTGGTAAGGGGTTTTATACCTTTTTTGTGTTGTTACTTAACCACAGTCTCCAAAGAAAGACTTTTTATAAGTCCATGTTCCCTTGAAGATGTCCCTGATACCCTGAGATAACCCTGCATTTATCAATGTTTAAAGAGAGACTATTTTTTCTGCACGATACATTAATCGCATTCAAATTTCTTCAATAGTCAACCTTCAATAGTTGTAATATTGCAGTACAGATTCTCGTGTTTTATATTTCATTAACATATTTTTATTGTATTTCAAACCACAAATGCGATCATCTCCTTTAAGTTTCCTATATAGGTTTAGGTCAGTTTGATTTATTTTTATTGTATTTGGACTCACATATTAACGCGTCTATCTTCGATACACTTCAGTCGGTTTGAGCCTAAATTAATTTTTATGGGCTTGGCACCTAGGTACGTATGTATGTATTAAAGAATATTAACAGAGGTAATATACTGTTTTAAAAGGCATTGAAATATTGATTTCTGTGGCGGTTTTTATACATACATATATTACAGCAAGTATTACAGTAGTATTTATGAACCAAGTTAGTACGCATAGACCGGTTATTTAATTATGCTTATAATATATATTCATAATTAACTATGGCGTGATTTTAAGAAATGTGCTTCGAATTTGAAGTTTCCTTTAACGGCTATTACATCAACGGGAAGCACGAGCTTTATATCATCTGAATATAAATTAATCTTCAGGCGCAAGTGTAACAATATTTCATGAGTTCAACCAATGGAATCTCTGAATACAGACGGAATAATTATTGGTTTATTTCTTTTTCTAATTTCGGCTTGTTAATAAAGATGACAAAATTTATTGCCATACTTCTATCTACAGGCGCGCGTGTCTAACAGCTTTATATAATATATACATAGGTATATTAGTTAATAGCTAATCGAATAAATTATTATAATCCATAATAAATTTCTTCAACAAAAACATTTTTAATAATATAAAAATGTTATAAAAAATCGGGTGTGGCACAAAACAAATTCATATTTGCCTGAAACTTGCCATAGAGACATACGAATCTCGTCTTGCGATAGATTCGTCAATGAACGATGTTGTTGGGTTACGCTAAAAGTAATTTATTCACCAGCAATTTACATTTTTACAGATGACATTTTCCCAGTTATTCGAAATTTACAAAATGAATAAAGTTTTTCTAAGACTAATTTTGATTCTTTACAAAGAAAACGTATTTTTTTATTGCATATGTATTGCAGAATCGTATGCATAGGTTATCAGATGTTCTCAATTTATCAAATAAAACGATTTATGGTTACGTAACGTTTCGAAACTATATTTGTTTCTTCATAAGACCTGATAAATTAATAACAAATTAGCCATACACACTACAATATGCAAATATATAGCAAGCGCCAATTAAGTTAGCGCGAGAAGGGGGTGCGCAGAAGCCGTTTTTAAAAATGTCCACCCCCACTGCTCAAGTAATTGTCAGAATACATTTGTCATTGACGTTTGACGGAACATAATGTCTTTGCTAGGGGATCATAAAGTGATACACGTTCAGAGGCTAGAATTATCTGACATTTGATGTAAAACCAAATACAAATCTCCCCACTACTTCTAATCCTGCACGAGCTTACCCCTCCTCGCGCCAACTTAACCCTCAAGTACTATCGTGGGGTGTTTCGGCACCCCAGAGGTAACTTTTTACTAAATCTCTTCGAAACAATTTTTGTTACCTTTCTAAGGTTTCAGGTATTCTCCTATACGAATGAGATGTGTAATATTCTATAATCTATTATTTACAATGTTTTACAGTTATAGCAAAAAATAGCCTTTGGGGTGTCGCAACACCCCACGATAGCGGTTACGTTCGACTTTTTCAAATATAGCGCAACTTTTTCTAACCCATTGTTTAGAATTTTATAGTGATAATATCCATTTCCTCTTTTGGGCGAATCACAGCTCTTTGTTTAAGACTTGTCGTGCATGTGTAGGGGATTCACTCGTTTACATTCGGCTTCGGGAATTTTTTATAATGTCGTACATGTGTTGGGGATTTACCCATATACATTCGACCTGGGGGATTTTTTATATGTAGCATTGAATAAAGTTGTATTTCCCCTGTTTGTGTACAATATATATAAGACTCAAATAAATTTCTTATTCAGTTCGTAAAAAACCATAGTGTTTGTCAATATTGGTCGTTGTTTCTCTTCCATAAAACGTATATTGAATAGTAACAACAATATGACAAAGTTTCTGACTAACGAACAGTTAATAAATCTTGCTGCAAACTTTTACGATGATATCAGTGAAAGTGCATGCCCTGGTGAACATGATAATGATTTGAGTGATGCAGCAAGCGAACATAGTGACCACGACACATCTTCAGAGGTTGAAGTCGAATCTGAAGACGAAACTGAAGATTTGGATGATGTCAGTGCAAGTGCAAGTGCGAGTGCAAGTTACTTTTACGGACGAAATCGGCATAAGTGGTCCAAAAATCCTCCTGCTGCTTCGCGTATCAGGTCCTCTAATATAGTCAGTCATCGACCAGGAGCAAAGGGTCCAGCAGTAAATACTCCTCCTAGAACATCTTCTGAAGCATGGTCTCTTTTTATTACGGAAGAAATCCTAAATGAAATATTAGAACATACAAATGCAAAAATTACGGAAACGAGTTTTTCTTATGGACCGACGGCTAGTTATGTGGGACACACAGACCTGATTGAATTAAAAGCATTGCTGGGGCTTCTAATTCTGGCTGAAGTGTTCAAGTCTAATCATGAAGACACTAGAAGTCTTTTTGCATCGGATGGTATGGGAAGAGATATTTTTAGAGGTGTTATGTCTCAGCAACGGTTTTTGTTTCTTTTGTTAACGCTGAGATTTGACGATCAACTAACTAGGAGGAACAGAATTGACAATGGTGATAAACTTGCAGCAATTTCAAAAATTTATGAAATTTTCAATACAAACTGCACGAACAATTTCAGTTGCAGCGAATATGCAGTTGTAGATGAAATGCTTGTTGGATTTCGAGGCCGCTGCTCTTTTCGCCAATATATCAAAAGTAAACCAAAGAAATATGGCATCAAGATTATGTGCCAATGTGATTCAAAAACGCATTATATGATAAATTCATTTGTTTATAGCGGAAAGACAACCGAACACAATCCAAACAAACTTTTGGTTCCAACACGTAGTGTACTGAAATTAGTTTCTCCAATTATGAACACAAATCGAAATGTTACAGGAGATAATTGGTTTTCTTCTATAGAAGTATTGAGTGAATTGAAAAAGGTTGGTTTGACATATGTCGGGACACTTCGCAAGAATAAGCGCGAAATTCCACCTGCATTTTTACAAACTAAACAGATACCAATAAACTCCTGTAAATTTGGATTTACACACGATAATATGTTGGTTTCCTTTGTACCAAAAAAAAACAACTGTGTTCTGTTGGTTTCGTCTATGCATCACAACGAAAATGTTGAAGCAAATTAGAAACCAGAAATTATAAATTTCTACAATGGTACCAAAGGAGGAGTCGATGCTTTGGACCAGAAGTGTTTGACGTACTCCTGCCAAAGGCGGACCAAGCGATAGCCAATGGCCATATTCGGAGCAATGTTAGACATTTCACGTGTCAACAGTTATACAATTTTCTTAGCCTCTTCAGACGGTAAAGTCAATATGACACGAAGAGAATTTTATATTCGTTTAGGAAGAGAACTCGTCAATGATCACGTAAAACGGAGATATGAAATAAAAGGATTGTCATCTGGGCTAAAATCAATCATCAAAAATTTACTAGGTTTAGATACACCACAACAGTCACAAGAAGCAGGACCTGTAAGAACCTACAAAAGGTGTCATCTGTGGACGGAGCAGAGACAAGAAAATAAAAACCACGTGTCATAAATGTCGTCAGCATGTCTGCAAGGACCATTCTGAGATACTCATAGAATGCAGAGAATGTTTAGAAAGGTAAATTGTAAGAATTTTGTATAAATCTGAGTGCATGAAAAAACGGCATGATTTTTGTCATAAAAAATATACGTCTCACAACGTCATTGTCAGAATTTTTATATGAAATATTAATGCCACTTTTCTTTTACAGAGAATAAGATCATGGCTTCCAACAGTAGAAAAAGTGAAGACATCTTAAAAATACACTGCAGATACTTTTGTGAAAAAAAAAATTGTACGAGGGAACATTTTTTACATTTTTTTATAAATGTAAATTTTCTATTTTGTTGTGAATAAAGTTTTGTTTTTCCTTGAACACATCACAAGATAAGAGACTAGTTTATTGCACAGATAGTTCAAAAGTAGAAAAAAAAGATAATTAACGAAATAATTAATTTTAAAAAGTGGGGTGTCAAAACGCCCCACGATAGCAGTTGTGTTACCTGAAAACACGATAGTACTTAAGGGTTAATTGGCGTTTGCTATACTTACAATCGCATATTATATTATGTCTCAGTAGCAACTGGTGTTACCTGATATAAGTATTTAACAGTTTTACTAATAATTAATTTATAATGGTATTTGAAAAGCTTTAAAAATGTTATTAAATAAAGACATACCCCCCAAATACATCCTAAATATTTAAGAATTTCTAAATATTACAAAGCACCTATTTTGTATTATCAGTTTGATAATAATAATTAATAGTATTTTTTTTATCAATATGCTCTATTTTTTTCTATTTTCAACAAAATCCAATCCGCTGCTTCCTCTCTTTCTAACTTTCGATTTACTATATGTCATTGTGCATTTTTTCTCGTAACTAACTTTCTCTATAACAGTGGTCAAATGCCACACACATAGAAATCACCTACTGTGTTGTTGAAATTTTACTTAATATAACTAAAACATAAAATAATCAACCAGAATTCGTATAGGAGTCTCTTTTGAATGACGGATATTAGGGGTGACTCTAACAGTGAGCATCTCCAACATGGTCCCTGTTATAAAATGTAATTTCTGTCCTTTGGGAATTTCCATTAAATTAATCGCTGTTTCTTGTTTATTATCATCATAAAGTGATTTTTTCTTCAATCTTATCTCCCCGTCTTATACATAATGATACAATTAAATAAGACGTTTATTTATTTTTGAGTAAATAGTTAAGAGTCCTCCTGGCTATTAATTTTAAATTAGACGAATCTAACAATATATATATATATATATATATATATATATATATATATATATATATATATATATATAAGTATTTAGATAATTTCTTAGCCGTTTATTAAATATAACAATTGATAAATTATTGGAGTTTTTCGGCTTTTATTTGAAATATTTACAAATATCAAATTAGTATGTATGTAATTTCAAAGTAAGTGGGGATGTAAACATTGCTATCTACAAATTTCAAAGCAAATCATACGAAATTTTTAATTTAAAAATATTGTCTATGTTGGGACTTGAACCCAAGTCTACAGTTTGCCGGACTGTCGCTTTTACCACTTAAACCACGATAGACCTTGGTTCAAGCTATTTAGAAATGCATTATAAAGTAACAGTGTAAATGAATCAGATGTCAGTTATTGAATGTAGATGTCAAGTTGAAAGCAGAAGTCAGTTTTGATAGCAGATGTCAGTTAGTGAAAGCAAATGTCAGTTATTGAATGTAGATGTCAAGTTGAAAGCAGATGTCAGATTTGAATTATACAATATATCAATTGATAAATTCTTGGAGTTCTTCAGCTTTTATATGAAATATTTATAAATATTATCAAATTAGTATGTAATTGCGAAGTAAATGTGAATGTAAACATTGCTGTCTACAAATTACAACGCGTCATACGAAATTTAAATAAAAAATTAAATTTTTCAATTAAATTTCGTTAAGTTTAGTTTTTGCTTTTATCTTGAATATGTAAAATTTAGAAATCTATATTATCCATGATTAATTTCTAAACAATGATTTGCGAAAGTTGAATCTGATTTTTTTTCTTTATGACTTCTCGTGTTCTTTCATCCTAATTTTGAACGTCATACCCGTTTGTCCTATGTATACCTTATTACAATCTTCTAATGTTAACTTATATATAGAGCTGAGGATGTTTGCGGTACGGCAGGACCGTATTTTTATATTATATGATATAATATAAAAAAGCATCTTGAAGATTAGATTTAGGTTTCGCTAAAATTTAGTAAGTAAAATATATAAATGTGTTCTTAAAATATACAGGGTTAGTTAAAAGTATGGAGAAGGCGATTTATTGTCGTTAATATTCATTTTAGGGAATTATGTTCAATATGAAAGTTTGTTAGGATATTTTGATGTACATTTGAGAATATTTGAATATTTTTTTTCTTCAATTGTTTTTTAGTTACGCCTGTTCGCGCAGTTTTTTAAAATGGGAACTAGTAAATTTTACTCTACCATTCGATAGAGAATTTTTTTCTCTTTACAACAATATTTTTGTATTTTTTAAATTCATTGTAATAACTTTTTTACAAGAAAAATAAAACAAATTAATAACAAAGTAAATTAAAGTAAGTGTTCAAATTGTCGTCGATTAGTAATTTGACAATGACCCAATCGATTTACAAAACCCCGAACAGAGTTCTGTAAAAAATCTCGGGGAATTTCTTGTATCGTTCTGGTAATTCGGATTTGTAAATCTTCGACATTATCGGGCTTAACTTTGTAAACTTTGTTTTTTACGTATCCCCAAAGAAAAAAATCTAAAGGACTTAAATCTGGCGAACGGGCTGGCCATTCAATGGTTCCTCGTCTTCCAATCCATCTCCGGGGAAAAACGTTGCGCAGATATTGACGAACATTTACACCATAATGTGGTGGGGCGCCATCTTCTGGAACCAGATACTGTCATTGGGCAGGTGTTCATTGTTTTCATGATGATAGAGCGTAGCACAAGCAGGTATTATTTCATTTTGCAATAACTACAAATATAGAGCCGAAGTTAAATTGCCATTGATGAAAAAGAGACCGATAATATGACCGCCTAGAATGCCAACCCAAACACTAACCTTTTGGGGGTACTGCGTATGGTGCTCCAAAAACCATGAGGGATTTTCCGATGACCAGTATCTGCAGTTATGTCTGTTTACTTCACCGGTAAGGCAAAAAGTAGCTTCGTCAGAGAAAAAAATATTGTTGACAAAATTTTCATTATTATTGCAAATATTTAACATTTCTTCAGAAAATTGTAATCTCCTATCAAAATCATCTTCCGTTAACTCGTGTACAAGGTGTACCTGTATAAGGTTTATACTTTTCACTTTTAAAAAATGACACGATCGATGACTCTGAAATATTGAAATTGGCCGCCAATGATTGGTTAATAAATGGGGATATTCAGATACAGCCAATAAAATATCCAGTTTGTTATCATCGCTTTTTGCTGTTCTAGGTCTTCCACTCCTTGGCAAATCTTTAACGCTACCCGTTTGTTCAAAGCGTCTTAAAGTTTTACCAACAACGGATTTAGAAATTGGATTTCTATTTGGATGCGTATCATTAAATAAATTACAAACGTCTTGTAAACTTCTGCGTCTATCTCCATAACCCAACATCATAAGTATTTCAATTCGTTCATGTTCACTTAAACTCGCCATTGTTAATATTAACGGCAACAAATTGCACAAATGAATTATTTCTGTCAAAGGTTTGACGTACACAATAACCACTGATAAAATTACGTCGCTAAAGTTTGTTTATCGCTACGCTTCTGTCTATCTGCGATGTACCGAACATCTGTTAAACACATGAACCGGCCTTTTCTTATAAAAAAGTTATTAAAATGAATTTTAAAAAAACAAAAAAAATTTTGTAAAGAGAAAAAAATCTCTATCGAATGGTAGAGTAAAATTTACTAGTTCCCATTTAAAAAAACTGCGCGAACAGGCGTAACTAAAAAACAATTGAATAAATTAAATTTAAAAACCCTTACCACAATAGAATTTAATGATTCTAAATACGTATTTCTACAACCACGTTGTCATCTTCAGTAGAAAAAAACAGTGTAACACTTGAACGCACAAAAACACTCACAGAAGGATTGTTCTGAACTTCTTCTAGTTTAACACTAAATGCTTCTTAAATTGATTGAAGAATTTAGTGTTAAACTAGAAGACGTTCAGAACAATCCTTCCACTTTTTTTTCTACTGAAGATGACAACGTGGTTGTAGAAATACGTATTTAGAATCATTAAATTCTATTGTGGTAAGGATTTTTTAATTTTATTTTATTCACTTATAAGCCACAGTCTCCGATTTGTTAAAAAACAATTGAAGAAAAAAAAAATTCAAATATTCTCAGATGTACATCAAAATATCCTAACAAACTTTCATATTGAACATAATTCCCTAAAATGAATATTAACGACAATAAATCGCCGTCTCCATACTTTTAACTAACCCTGTATATTTTAAGAACACATTTATATATTTTACTTACTAAATTTTAGCTAAACCTAAATCTAATCTTCAAGATGCTTTTTTATATTATATCATATAATATAAAAATACGGTCCTGCCGTACCGCAAACATCCTCAGCTCTACTTATATACACTAAAGTTTGATTCTTTATCTATTTTATCTTTGTTGTTTTTAATAATGTTCTGTGTATAGTATTGTCTGTTTTAAATGATATATGTTCGTTATTAAATTTTTAATGAAAGTACCAATTTTTTTCCGAAATTTTTCCAAGTAACTGAATGAATTCTAATAATTAGTTGTATTGTTTTTTAATTTTTGGTAAACTAAAGAAAGGGTTGTAGATTTTTGTTGACTATTCAAGATGTTATCGATAATATTTTAAAGTAACCATTGTGTTATGCTATTTTGTACATCCTGTCAGGCGCGGCTTGTGATGACTTTCTTTTGGGGCACGTACAATGACGCGATTGCTTCGTGTATTCTCGCGTATTAACTGTAGCGTTTTCTTAGTAAACACCGAAAACACACGAGGCACTCGCATCATTGTACGTGCCCCTTCAGTACGTCATCACGACCCGCACCTGCATCCTGTTGATTTCAGGTCGAAATTACTTTTACTTACAGCTACGTCAATTAATCTAAACACCATTGATTGGTACGCTGATAATTTTTGTGTTATAGGATGAAATGAATTAGCGGATATTGTGGTATCTGTACGTGTTGGTTTATAGTATATAACGTCTTTATTAGTTTTGTGTGCTACGGCTAGGTCTAGAAAATTAATTTATTTATTTCTGTTTCTATTGTAAATGTTGTTTTGGGGTGAATTTTTGAAACTAGAAGTTTAATACTTATTTTTTATCGTTATAATGAAGTTATAACAAATATCTCCTTCGTCAATCAATAAAAGACCTGGAAGAAATGGCTTGTGGAGCAGTCCCTGTATAATGTTGAGGAATATTTTGTTCGTGATTTTTCTGTGTTGGTTTAAGCTGCTGTGTGATATCAGAAATGTCTTGGTCTTTATTTATTATAGATAGCCTGTATTGCTTGTCCATCTTATTTATATTATGTTCGTTCTTTTTTAATTTTTTTATATTTTTTTTTATATATAGTATATTGACAATTTAAATTGACGTTTGTAAATTTACAGCATTGAAGATTATTATTATTATTATTATAAATTAGTTTTATGGCCCCTTTTTTTGTCGCAAAAGTGATTTATACAATATCAAAATTTATACTTCGCGTCTCATACCAAATAAATAAATAAACCACATTGTGTTTTAAGTCTTGCAAAAATTTTAGTCAAATATTGCTTTCATTCGTGAAAAATTAATTAATTATAGGCAATTCCTCGTTAGTGCATAGAACTTTCCAACATAGCAACTATAACTGTAGAGAATTTGCCAATTTCAATTGTTAAAATCGTTTCCTAAAGTGAATTTCGTATCAAGTCCTTGTTAATTTTGAACTTTCCTCGTATGTAAAAGTTATTTACGATATTTTTTAATTTGGCATAGTTAAAGATATTTATCCTATTTTCGGGAATGTTAAATCGTTATGTTGTCAAACAACTATTTCGCTTTGAATGGAAGTTTTCTCAATTGAGGACACGTGAAACATTCAAATTATACATTTCGCATTGCAAGATTAAATCTTAATATAAAGAAACGGCAGAAGAAATACATAAATTACTTACAGTAAGTTATGTATTTTGCACTTCTCGTGTTGATCGAACTGACGCAAATTATGCACGAAAACTGCCGAAATTAATACAAAAAGAATATATTTCATCGGTCAAAATACCTGCTATGAACTGACGCTAATGACACTGTCTTCATTTCATTAAGAGATAACATCGGTAGATGATGTCAAAATCGGTGGAGTGAACTCCAGCGATTGCAGTATGGGAATGTATCTTACAGGGTTATAAATAAAGGATTAGAAAAGGCTTGCCTGTAGGTCTGTAAAATTATGAAAATACTAATTTCAAATACAATGAAAAGGAAATATACTTTTGTATTTAACGATCGTCTTCGAAATATATGTCTTTATTAGAAGTACTTAAATTAAAATTAAAATTAAATATATTTTGCCGTTAGTGTATAGCCCGAGATTGTTTCAATACTGTAATAAATATAGGATTATTATTTTCTTTAATTTGATTTTAATTTCGTGTTAAAAATGAATATATTACACTAAAAAATAGTTATGTAAGCAATAAATTTAAATATATGGAAGCTTACTTTAAAATCAACTAACAAATCGGAGACTGTGGCTTATAAGTGAATAAAATAAAATTAAAAAACCCTTACCACAATAGAATTTAATGATTCTAAATACGTATTTCTACAACCACGTTGTCATCTTCAGTAGAAAAAAACAGTGAAACACTTAAACGCACAAAAACACTCACAGAAGGATTGTTCTGAACGTCTTCTAGTTTAACACTAAATTCTTTAATCTTAAATTCTACAAAAATTACTTACATTTTGGTAAACCCCACCTATTGCTATTGTTGCTGGTATTAACTCACCGACTTATTTGATTTCAAAATGGTTAGTAAATGAATTCAGAAAATTATCAGAAAAACCAGTTAGTTTATCGGTCAATAATTCTTTAGAATTTATTCAGAAAGTTAAAGATTGTCGACAGGAAGATGGCGACATTTTGGTTTCATTCGATGTAGCGTCCTTGTTTCCTTCAGTACCTATCCTGGAAACGTTAAAATATTTGTCTGAATTACTTCATAGCAATCATGTTGAAAAGGAAAAAATAAATGAATATTTGCAGTTAACAAGCCTTTGCATGGCCCAAAATTGCTTCTAATTCGAAGGCAAGTTCTTTGAACAGCAACAGGGTACAGCCATGGGTAATTGCTTATCTCCATTTGTCGCGAATTTATTTATGAGTCACTTTGAGATTGAGTTTAAAAAGTCAGCCAAATATTTTCCAAACATATGAGTCAGGTATGTAGACGATGTGTTTGCAATTTTTGATACCAATAAGTGCGACTTAGATTATTTTGTAACAGAATTAAATTTAAAATTTGCTAGTATTAAATTCACGGTTGAAAAGGAAAACGACGGAGGTTTGTCATTTTTAGATACCTTAGTAATTAGGAATGATAGAAACTTAGAGTTTGATATTTACCGAAAAGAAACCAACGTCAACAGATTTATAACCGCAGATTCAAACCATAGTTTTCAGCACAAGAGTGCCTCTTTCAATTTTCTTATCAATCGTTTGTTAAGCATGCCATTGACAAAGGATAGATATGAAAAGGAATTAACTTTAATTAAGAAAATCGCGAGTTACAACGGTTTCGATTCAGAAATAATAAGCAAGCTAGTTAGAAAACATAAAGTAAGAAAAACAATTCAGGATTCCACATGTTTGCTACCTCAAATTGATTCGATCAAAAAATTTATTAGTTTACTGTTTCACGAAACCACGAAAAATTTAAATAAAACCTTTAAACAGTATAATGTTCAAGTAGCATTTCGGTCGAATAACTCCTTAAAATCCCTCTTAGGCAATGCGAAAGACAAAGTTGAGGTAAACAACAAATCTGGAATCTATGAAATAATTGTAAGGATTGTGATAAAAAATATGTCGGCCAAACAAAACGTTCGATTCTAACTCGTTGTAAAGAACATGTTTCGCATATTAGATTCAATATACCGGGAAAATCAAGTGTTGCCCGACATATTCTTGAATCAGATCACAACGTAACATCTGACTGTCTTGACTGTCTAAGATTAATAAAAAAACGTCACACGCCCCCGTGAATTCGATAGTTTTGAGAGCATTTTTATCTTTAAAAATAGGAATAACGTAATTAACGCAGATTTGGGTCCTATACCAGATTCCTCTTTATTTGAGTTAATTGACAGTTAGATGTTATTAAAGCAAGAAAAATAGGAAAATCATTAAAAAAGTTTCGAATTCATGGAATTTATTTTTAAATTCGTTTCATTACAATATTTGCCATTAAAATATTCTGACTCAACATTAATTTCCAAATTTATATTTCAACATAATTTAAGGATTAGTTTCATAATTGGATTCTTAACGTATGTTAAATTACGGCTTTTATAATATTTTTAAACGGTTTTTCTATAGAATTTACAAATAATGGGTTAATGCTCTTGCATGAATAGGTGGGGTTTACCAAAATATAGGTAATTTTTGTAGCATTTAAGATTGAAGAATTTAGTGTTAAACTAGAAGACGTTCAGAACAATCCTTCTGTGAGTGTTTTTGTGCGTTCAAGTGTTACACTGTTTTTTCTACTGAAGGTGACAACGTGGTTGTAGAAATACGTATTTAGAATCATTAAATTCTATTGTGGTAAGGGTTCTTTAATTTTATTTTATTTACTTTAAAATACCCAATGAATATAGGCAAATTTGCAAATAATTTATTATTATATTACATATACGAGGTGCGATCTAAAATCTAAAAATTTCATCAAAATCGGGACGAGGCTCGTATAGCGAGCGAAAATATTAATACTACTACAATTTCACCAAATTTCATCAAAATCGGAACGGGACTCGTATAGCGAGCGAAAATATTAGTACTACTACAATTTCATCAAAATCGGGACGGGGCTTGTGTAGCGAACGAAAATATGAATATTATTACGATTTCACCAAATTTCATCAAACTCGGGACGGGAACCTTATAGCATGCGAAAATATTAATATTACTACAATTTCACGAAATTTCATCAAAACCGGGACGGAGCTCGTAATTAAATTAGATTTTTAGTTAAAACTTTTAGTAATACTCAATACTCAAATAAAGGCAATAACCTGCACAAAAAGAGAAAGCCTTTCCTTAAATTTTCTTCGAAGACACGCTATAAATTATTCGAAATTAGATAAAGCCCTACCTAAAGACATTCAGTTTCACGTCCCGAAGCTCTACTTGGCGGTTAGATAAAAAAAGATAAATTTTATGGATTTACTAACTTGACCGCTACTACAGTCAGCAGTTTACTTTATTAGAATCCACTTCCACTTACAATAGACATAATTAAAAATAATAATGATTTATCTTCTGTTCAATATAAGATGTAATATTTCTACCCTATTACAGATTATAAATATTGTGCGCTTTTTTCTCAAGTGCGAGTATAAAAACCTATAAAATATATTTATTCCTGTATAATGTTGTCCATTAATTTTACTACATAATATTACATAATGAAATCTAAGGTAATTAAGTATTAAAGACCATTCAAGTATCAATTTATCATTTTATTATTCTTTTAATCGCCCGATTAATGTCTATAAAAATGCAATAAAATTCTAAACTCAATGGTTTTTGTGTTAATACCTTACGATCAGGTTTTTAGAAAAAAGAATTAAAGAAATAAGATTCTTTTATATTCCACTTGATATTATAACTTAATTAAAATACCTTGAATGATATTACACCCGATGAAATTTCCTCGTATCTCGGTTTGTTTCTTGTCTTTTCTTTTTTTTCTCGGTGAGAAACAATCCTATATTAATATAAATGTATTCGTTTTTATTGTTAAAACATGCAAAATGTCGAAAACAAAATGTCAAAAGATTTCACCGTTTCATTGTGAACGTTATATTTTGTTCTTCATTATTAATTTGTTGTACGATAAATACTGTAGACATCTGCTGCCGAATCATTTACATTGACAATTATGTCTATTGTTTACATTGTGTTTATGCGAAATAAAAAATATTTCGGCGAAGAATCGCTACTGATAGATATACAAGATAACAACTTTATCGAAATTTCGAAAGAAATATTTGTAATATGTCTCGTGTTTACAAGAATAAATCGATATTTTAATTAAATAGCTTGAACATAAACAAAGAAATATCAGTTTTAAATATGGCAAATAATCTCTTTTATAATACAATGTCGTCGGGACTTAAATACTTAAGTCAATAAGTAACTCTTTAATATCCTAGTTATCGAAAAATTTCTTTTATTTCTTCCGCAATATCCGCTAGTTTCTTGGCGTATCTCCTTGCCTTTTCTCATGATATTATACCACGTTTTCTAGCTCCTCTGAACTCTCAGAATGAAGTAATTAGAATTATATTGGAAACTTAAGAACATGAGAAAATGTTACAGAAAACCGCGTCTACGTGGCCAGATAATCAAAGCACCATCAATGCATCTAAATTGGTACTTTGTCGTCACCTTCATAAAAATTAGGAGTAAGTGATGATCTCAAGGCTACACCAGACGTAGTCGGTGACAGATTTGAAAATATGTAGAGGATTGATAAGTTTTAACTGATGAACTTCGTCGTGAGGCGAGTTATCAGAGGAAAGGATTTCTTGCATTATTTGTATGTTGTAAGGTACAGAGGTATCATGGTGAACAGGGATTTGATATCAAACTTTACTACTTCTGAAAATAGACGGTCAGTGCTTTGTTTTCGTTTGACATATTAGGAATATAGGAAGAAGGTTTCACTTTGACCAATGCAAGGCCTGAAAAAATAAGCAATGTATTTGGATAGCTTATCAGTAGAGTTCCTTAAGGTAGCGTCCTTGGACCGGTATTGTACCTTCTCTATACAAGCGGCTTATTATCATTATAATAGGCAGTACACTTATTTTAGTATACTGCGCAAGTCTTCCTTTGTACTCACAACAAACGCCAGTTATCAACGAAGACAGATTGCCACACTTTCGAATTAAAAAAATCAGTGATAGTATTAAAGTAGGTAATAACCAGAGAGCAGATTAGAGCGATTGATGATTCATAGCCCATAGACGTCTGCCTTGTATTCGCAATAGGTTTGTTTCTGTAAGCGTTTCGTGAGTTTTGAACAATTTGATACGTGTGGCAACCTGCATAAGTGGCACATACCTACATATGCAGTTAATATGTATCTGTCATTGCACAACAGAGCGAATGTAATAAACGGTTTGGTAATCGGCAGCAACTACTGCTGAAACAAAAGTAATGCTGACAAACGAATTGCGTATCGAAATTTGAATAAAAATAATTTACAAAGAACAAAACTCAAAACTATGTATTTTCCGTGAAATATTGAAAGTGTAAAACATTACTATGAACAACCAAAATTTGTTCAAGGTTCCTGTGTTAAATTAGTTCTTTTAGATGTTAAAACGTCTTTAAAAATAGAAAATGTCTGTTCCACATCACAACTGGTGATGGCTGCGTGATTAAAATGTTTAAAAAGTACACCATACTTCGAATGTATAGATTTTTCAATCTGTTCTGTGCAGAATTCATATAATATATTCAAATCTAGATTTCTGCTAAATATGGCATGAACTTTTTGTGTCAGTTTTAAGAAATATCTTTTGAAATGATGAAACTATTTTATCAACATTTGGAAGATGACCCCTGATGTATTCACATACTCTGTGAAGTGCATGAGCTGCACAGGTAACGTATACGATATTGGGATAAGATTGCTTTAATAACTTCCTTGTTTTTAACGTATAAGCTGCCGCATCAGTGAAAAATAATAATAATATTTATTAATTGTCCAACAGGTCACCCCAATACAGACAACATAAACAAATAATAATTATAATACATATTGCAGTGAATTGTGATGTTGATTACTTATTTAGATTTGTCTCACAATACACAGTAGCTTGCCCAGCTTCACTCAAATCGGATACGCCTTCCAGGAGCTCTCAAATCTTCAAGGTTTACCCTCATAGTGTACGTAGCACAAGAATAAAAGAAAAGGTATTAGGAAAACAAACAAATATTCACCGCACAAAGTTTTAATCCCACAAAAAAAAAATAAAAAAAATAGACTTTACCAAGTGTAAAGCCGTACTGAAACATCTAATATGAGACAGATTGTGAGGAAAACTTGTGTAAAATTTGACTGCCACACTAGACAAAAAACCTCACTAATGAATCCCGAGCAAATTACTAATTAAATATTTAAGAAAATTGTCAGACTTTAAAATAACGTTATCCCAATTTCAAACGTCAAACAGCAAAACTATCTGTTTTCGCACGCAACCAAAATTAATTCATGCGTACATTGATCATGAAACAAATAAGTTTTCCCACCAAATCTAACCTTCTAGAATATTTTACTCGTAAAAAAAACATCAAAAGAAATCTGGAAATTTTCCTTAATATTCCTCTGATTACAAAATATTTTATAAACCTAAAATTACTGATTTTACTGAGCTCAATTATCTTACTAAATTATTTCTAAAATACATAACTATAATTGCAAAAATATACATACATTATTTAATGTATACGTCACTTCACAAAAAAAAACTTAGAGATTTCAGATAGGTCACCTTAAACAAAATTACAAGTTTAAAGACTCGTAATATCGCGCATTAATTTTAACACATCAATAAAGGCACAACAAAAACACAAACCGCAATTAAATAAAATTTCTGAATAAAAATAAAGTTTCTATTCAGTGACAAAAACTTGGACCTATCTGTACGACAGCTGGTAAATCTCTACAGGCACCAGTATCCCGGAAACAGCATCATTACCCTACCTAACATAAATCAAAAGATCTGCACTAGCAAAATACTACCGCATAACTTGGACTGCATACATCAATACAATTATTCGAACAATCTACAGGCGTGGATAAAAATACACATTATAATAAATTTTCAAGAAATATGAAATATTATTAAATACCTTTCTGGAATAAAATACACATAAATATACAGTCTTTTATAGTTTCTTTTAATTTTTTCTTCGGGGAAAAATCCACTGCATTATGTGAAAAATAATTAAAAATAAAGTATAATTCAATAATATAATCAAACTGCCTAAATATGAAAGAAAAGTGAAAGAAAAGACAAAAAAAACATTAATCGAAGAAACAAATTAACGAAACATGTCTGCAGAAAGATTATTTCAACTGTTGACGTTCTTTGCAGAATGCACCATGGGAGCCCTGAGCAATATATTTGTTCTAGCCGTTGGAAGTAGAAGCACTACATTCACTCTTGAGTTTGGACGAGGTACTCGAAAATTCACTTCTGCAAGCAAATCAGCTGAATCGATTTTATTAAGAATTACATTTTTGATAAAATTTGAACTAATTAGGTGTCGTCTTGCTTCCAGCGATTCCACTCCATGACGATCCAAGAGTAACCTGTAGTCCAAACCACGAGGAGGGTACGCTCCATCAACTTTATAATTAAATACTTTAGAAACTTGCGCTGTTTGGATTCAACTGCATTAATATAGCAGTCATATATTGGATACCATACGATAACGGCATATTCTAACTTGGTAACAACTAGCGCATAAAAAAGAGACTTGAGTGAAACTATGTTGTCGAAGTCCTTACACGTACGGATAATGAAACCCAATGATCGATATGCTGACATAGTGACTTGGGAAACATGATCAGCGAAGGTCAGCTTTTCATAAAAAATACCTCCAAGATCATTGACGTGTGTTTTCGGTTGATTGGAATATTGTTAATAGAACAATTGGAAAGATATCTATCGGGTTTTCTGGTGAAAGATATGAAACAGCATTTGTCGATGTTTAAATTTAATTTGTTTGAAGAGCACCAATTTGTCACAAGATTCAGGTTCTCTTGAAGAAGGGCAGCATCTTGAGCACTACCAATTCGATGAAAAATTTTTAAATCGTCCGCATAAGCCAAAACACGACAATTAATATTATTAAATCATTAACAAAAATGGGGCTGTTATAACATGCATACTATACATAATACCGCCACAACGTTTTATCGGGGCAATTGGTCATTCAATCGCTTCAGTCCGCTCTGCTTATCACAGTCAAGGACTACTATATTGGATTTCCGGGTTATAATTCATAGAAATTCTCTATCCATATAGAGAACTCTAAGTAACGTAATCGAAACCAATATGTCAAAACAACTGCCATATAATGCTGTTTCGAACTAACATACCTTCAGCTTCAGTGCAGAAACGTCAATAGTTGTAGTAGCTATGGAGGTAAATCTTATGAGAGCAAACTAGATTTTGATAAAAGAATTGCCAAGAACATGGTTATCGCGGAGCCAGAGAAGAAGCTATGTTCACTATTTTTATTGATATCTTGATTTGGCCCATGTGTTTTGATAATATGTATTATTTGTCTGTTTATCAATATTCTCAAGGTAAATAAACTTTAAAGTTCTTTCCACAGAGTTTATTATTTTAAATAAATGTCGTGAAACAGAAAACAAATTTCAAAAATTTTAACAATAACCATGTATGATTCAAAACTTGCCTTACATACACGCGCAAGCCCATAAATCACGTGTATTCATCGAGGTAGATGCTTCACACGTAAAAAGCAAATGTAAATATTTAAATATAAATCCCGTAAGAGCGTTAACGTTAAGATAAGCGCATTAAAGGTATATATTGAAACAATCATTCGTTTTGGTAGCCCAATTACATCGTTAAGATCTTTTCGAAAGATTGCTGTGCACTACCGAAGCAGCAGGAGCTATTTTTAATTGAACTTTCACCCGGTTCTTTCAGTAAATGTATTTTCTTCGCCTATTAATTTAAAAACGGTACGAAATTAATCAATAAGCAACTACTAACCGGTAAGGATTGGTTCCGATATGTACCTACTAACTTTGATGAATATATCATTACAATAATTGACTTAATTATATTTTATTATTATTGGTTTTCGTATTTAATTGGTATAATTTATGTCCGCTCTGAATATGGACACTCGCGAAAGAATGTCTGGACATCCTAAGAATTTTTTGTAGGACTATTAAGTAATTTAATTAATAAAAAATTAATGATCGTTTTATATACTATTAATCTTAATTTAAGCACATATCTAATAAATCACCACAAAAACTTGTATTACAATTCCATGTAGAATAATATAAGATAAAACATTTTTTTAAAAAATGTTAACATATGCATTTATATATATATATATATATATATATATATATATATATATATATTAGGGTGGAGCGATAATGTATGAATAAAAAAAAATTTTTGTTTTTTAAAATGGTATAGCGATATAAAGTTGCATTTCAATGAGTAAATTAAACTTACGAAATATTACCTATTTGTAATGATGTTTTGAGGTGCCCCAACACAATTGAAAATTTTAAAAAAATTACCTATTTTTCATATTGTGATCAAACTATATATTTTATTTGTTAGGTCAATATCTTATATTTTTTATACAGATTTAAAGAAGCGAGATACAGGAAATAATGGTAAACTAGATAATTATTCAGAAATAAATACAATAATTATATATTAAATTGTTTTTTTGTATCAAAAGTAGGCATTTGTTGACGTGATAGTAGCCTTGCTCTGATGAATTCGTCTCGTTTATTTTTTCCACAAACTGCACTTAAAGCTTCTGTAACCACTTTTGATGCAGCGCTCAACGGCTTGAGTATGGCATGGAAAATCTTTAATTTTTTGACATATGCCGAGACCGTCTTTGACAATGGCTTTCAAGTCGTCATTAGATAAATTTAAAGTCAGAGGTGGCTCAGTTATCTCACAGTCTCGCCATGTTATAATGTCGGTATAATCTTCAGCATCGAAATTAAATGAAGGCAGTTTAAACGTTCGAAGTTCTGGAGCTTTCTCACTTCTTGCTTTTAAAATTCGTCGATATGCTAGATCTCGTATGATTTCCCTTTCATCTCCAAGCATAGAAATAAGAACATTTTCTGGGTGACCAAAAAATCCATTTCGTTGGATTACCTTGTCAATGACCTTCATATCGGCGTTCAAATAGCGACTCAGACTAACTGTTTGCTACTGGTGCTTAGCTCCGTTTATACACGAGGGATTACATTTTATTCTAAACCACATCGGACCATAAACTCTCATCACGTACGTGGCTAATATCACCAATTTTTCTTCGGGGTCCGGTTTAGTAGCATATAATCTTAGAATTTGATTTGCTGTTGTAAGCCATCTAGAGTGGTTGAGAGATCCAGGTTCAATGTTAGCTAAATCTGAAGAAAAAACACCAGTGCTGATAGCGATCATAATATCGTACAGATATTTTTGGTCGGTACTCAAATCACCCCTGGAAATTTGAGGTAATATTGTAGGAATGGCGTTGAATTCGACTATTGGCATTGTTTCACATTTTTGTAACTGATATCCAATGGCACCTGAAAAGCATTTAGCCCCTGTAGTTTTTCCGTCCAAATGTAACAACAGATGTCGCAGTGGTAATTCATTGGAATGGAACTGGCAGATAAACCACTGTAATGGTTTATTCAGTTCTTCTTCCATCAAACGAATAATACCAGCTTTAAAACCTGTGTTTACTACTGTTCCATCGCAACCAACAACAATTATTTCACTGAGTTTCACAGATTTGGATTTCAAGCGAGTTAATATAGTATCTTTAATACATTTAGCAGTTCCCAACTCACATGTGACATGCCCGAAATAGTTGCTTCCTGGCTCTGATAAAATCACATAATGGTCTTCTAGTACCCTTTGTCTGTAAAATTTATTTTTTTTCCGAATACTAATCAACGTTTTATCCTTTTTCCCATTAAAATTTCTTGCGATCTGCATCCTGTAAAGCTGTTCTGACTTTAGTTCTTTCACGGCGCAACTTTGAACGATCAATAACACCACTTGGATCATTTGGTGAAATTATGCCAACATCATTTAACACAGAAGATGCTATAAGGGCAGTAGCTCTGTCAGAAACTCCAGTACGATCGCAGGCAAGAGCTAATGATGGTAAATTTAATCTCCTTTTTTTGGTGGCGGATCAACTGTTTTTCTTGGTGCTTCAAGGTAAGGACTAGAAGCTACGCTATCGCTTGAACTGTCGCTTTCGATTGACAAGTCTTCAGGTGAAGAACGCGAACAACACGGTTTCTCAAAATCAGTTATCTCTCTGTTACGCGATAAACTTTTTTGTTTTCTTCCTTCTTTTTTCTTATTTTTTATAGTTTCAACTACATCTACACCGCCTATGACTATTTTTCTTGTTGTTCTTTGATCGAGTAAAAAAAATATTTCTTCCTTGGGAACGGCCTTTTAAACAATTACAATTTGAGAAAAGTTTACATTTGCTACTGCAATAATCTGTGGGACTCAGTTATAAATCTATTGATTTTTTCTTCGTAATTTTTGTTTGTTTGACGACCTTTATAAGGTTTCATTAAGATTCTATATTTGTCATGGTAGGAACGAATAAGTTGTAGAATTCTCTTAACACTAACAGTTGGCAGCGAAGCTTTTTGCCAAATTTCCAAAACTTCTTGAGCCAATATTTCGGATGTCATGAACGGTTGGCTCTTTTACTGTTTTATTGGGCTTTAATTCATTTTTAATGACTAGGTAATTTTTTCATAACGTCATTATAAGTTGGTAATTGAGATACTGGTAACTGCTCTGGTAATCCGAACACAGCACAGGTCATCATTTGTCGTGTTTTGACTTGAGACATTTTACTGTAATAAAGATATATAATATGTGCTAAAGTATTACAATAATATCTGAAACCTAAATAGGAAATTGAAAATACTACTTACATGAGTCTTATTTCTTGATCTCAGACGTAAAATTCAAAGGGTATCACAAGTTAAATAGTACTCACGCGAGTTGACTATAGCGTTCGAGTAACGTTTTGGAGAGTTGCGAAATCGTCTCCACGTGCTTCAACACCCACGCGTCTTAATACGCTTGCTTCGGATTATATTTTTCTATCTTATACTAACTGCGCAACACTCAGTGTGTAATTTAGCGTTCATTAAATATTTTTGATTTTTCGACTAAATTCATGAATTTTGCCAAACTTAATAATGTCGGGGGCACCTCTAAATATATCATGCGCGAAATGAAATTTTCTGTGTGTATTTGGGAGATATTAGAGCAACTGTTTACAGGTATTCCAAAGCTATTGCTAAATATAAAAAAAATCGCTCCACCCTAATATATATATATATATATATATATATATATATATATATATATATATGAACCTAGGTCTAAATATAGAAGAAAATTTTAAAGACAGAAGTGAATTGTTGTCTTACATCAATAATTACCTCCTTAATATGTGTAATAATATGAAGCAAGGATTGGATAGCTGTGAATTCTCGGATTATAATCATCATACGCTATATCTGAGACCAGCAACATGTTTTGAAATAGAAGATATAATTCAAAATTTAAAAACCACAAATTCGGCAGGGTTCGACGAGGTGCCCATGAAATTAATCAAATACTGCAAGATAACAATGTCAGTCATATTAGAACAATTGATAAATCAGTCTCTCGAAACAGGTATATTTCCGGATATGCTAAAACACTCGAGCATATAAAACTTATACACAAGAAAGGGGACAAGAAAGACATAGAAAACTACAGGCCCGTTTCCCTGCTACCGAATATATCCAAAATATATGAAAAAATTATATATAGGAGATTATACGCATTTGTTATAAAACATAATATTATTACTAATAGACAAAATGGTTATATAAAAGATAAATCCACTTCAAGAGCTATTTATGAAGCTATTGAAGACGTATTGAGCGGAATAAATGAGGCAGATGAGACTGCGGCGGTGTTCATGGATCTATCGAAGGCCTTCGATAGTGACAATTACTGCAAATTGTTCACCAAACTTGAACGTATGGGTATCAGAGGCCTATCATTGGACCTAGTCAAATCGTATCTGTCAAATCGAAAACAACGTGTGGTTGATGAGGGATTTGGGGCTGCAATGTATTCTGACTGGAGCACTCTTTAAAGGGGTGTGCCTCAGGGTTCGGTGCTGGGCCCCCTGCTTTCCCTTCTTTATACCAACGAAATACCGGCAATTACTAACCACCTAACAACTCTCGTGTTGGTATCGGGGAGGAAATAATAAGAACTACCACAGTATTTCAAGAATGGTTTTCCCAAAACGAACTCAAACTTAACGTAAAAAAGACCAAGGTTATCCAATTTAACTATTAGAAAGAAGTGAAACATCCCATGAACTACAAAGGAGAAGAACTTACCTTTTGTGATACCACTAAATTTCTGGGAGTATATGTTGATAGCCAACTAAATTGGAAGGCACATATCGAATACTTAGCTTCGAGCACGTCTGGATTTGCATATGCGTTGCGTACTATAGGTTCCTCTGTAGATAGAGCCACTGCACTGGATGCTTACTATGCCTATGTTCAATCGCGTTTGCGATATGGCATAATATTTTGGGGTACGTCTGTGGACGTCTCGAGAATTTTCATTCTGCAGAAGATGTGCGTTAGGAATGTCTTTGGAGTGGGACGAAGAGACACATATAGACCGGTATTTATAGGGAACAGCATACTTACCTTGCCATGTCTTTATATACTTGAGTGGGCGCTATTCGTAAAACAAAATATAACCTATTTGCAAGCAAAGAACTCACCCATCAGTATGACACAAGAGGTGTTAGAAACGCGTATATAGTGCCTTCCCAAACTAGCAAATCTCTAATAAGTAAGAGTGTAGTAACACAAGCGACGCGAATATAAAATCATTTGCCAATTGCTATAAAAATTGAAAAAAAGACAAAATTTAAACAAGTTTTGTGCCGCCTGCTAACATCACAAGCATTTTACAGTATACAAGACTCTCTAGAACATGTATTTTGATCATAGTGCGATGACTTGCAGTGTAATTTAATGTAGACTTTTGTTTTATATGTCAACAATTATTAATGTTAATGTTAATGTTAATTTAACTATTTTTACCATTTTTTAAATTTTTCTTGACGTTTTCCATACATGTATGATGTAATACGGAATAATGTTTATTATTATTATTATTATTGTGGCTAAGTGGTAAAAGCGACAGTCCGGCAAACTGTAGACTTGGGTTCGAGTCCCAACATAGACAATATTTTTCAATTAAAAATTTCGTATGATTTGCTTTGTAATTTGTAGACAGCAATGTTTACATCCCCACTTACTTTGCAATTACATACATACTAATTTAATATTTGTAAATATTTCATATAAAAGCCGAAAAACTCCAATAATATATCAATTGTTATATATATATATATATATATATATATATATATATATATATATATGAACTTCATGTGTATGAGAATTAATAATTATTAAATCTCATTTTACATGCGATTGTCGCTATAATTTGTTGCATTAAATTCTACAATTCGGCAAATCACTTTTGCCCTAGATTGTAGACGCAACAAGCCGCGACATCAACTGTACAAGTTGTCAGTACAAAAGTTCATTACAGTTCGTATATATACACGTAGTATAGAAGTGAATATCATGTCTGTCTTCGGTAAGGTGCACTGATGATCTGTAAAAAACAGTGAAATATCGATATATGCACATTCCGCGCAGATAAGTTTTTCACAAAATTTTTCATATATATATATATATATATATATATATATATATATATATTCATTCATATATATAATGTACAACAGAGATATATTGCAGACGTTACAGTATCCAAGTTTATAAATATAAAGTGATTAATTTTACATCAGTTAAAGTAAAAACCGACCAGAATTTGTCTTGCGCTTCAATAAAATCTTCTCAATTTAACCGACATCATAAATAACGGCGAATAATTCCTGAGGTCTGCAGTATGGAATTTAGATTATTTTATCCTATTTCACTGGTCAACAAATTTTTGTAGTATTATATGTTGAGCACTTGCGAAATATTGAAATAACGAAATAAAACAAAACACTTTTTTTTCACAAAAATAGTTTTAATAAACTAAATGTACATTTCGTGTGCTCTGAACACATCATCAGTAGTACTGTTTAAACATAATATCTACGAGACAATATATAATATGAAAACACATCATATACAGAAAAATTAGAGGTAGGGTGAAAACAAATTAATGAAAAATTACAATGAATCTTAAAACTCATACAATTTCTGAGAATGAGTTCATGGGGAAATACCAAATATCTATGAAACAAAGGGGGGCACCGGGTTGGATTAACGACAAAAGGATTAGGGATTAACAATATAAAATATTAGTGTGAATGAAGAATTTAATACCTGTTTACAATATGTCTTAAGTATTTAATGATGTCGGTATACATGCTAACAGTTTATTATTGAGGGGTGAAATATCATTATTTAGAAGATAATTTTTGAGTTTTTTTGGGAAGCCATATACATATATGGCTTACCACATGTCTAAATTTCTATTTATCCGCTTTACCATTCAATCTAATTGTCGGTGCAAGGGAGATGTTCTTGTCTTTCGAATTCCCGAAAGTCCACATATCTTTTCGACAAGACTAGACTCCAAAATTTCGCCCTTGATCTAAATGGAGTTCCAAGAGTACATAAAAATGACGAACTCTTTCACAATAACGTCTGATACAGTTCCAGTTTCTTGATCGGGTAGGGCATAAGCTTCGACCCATTAAGTAAAATAGTCTATGACAACTATGATCTACTTAATTTCTTTATCGCTTTCTGGGAGGGGGCCGACGATATCTATGGTGATTCTTCCGAACGGACTTTCCTAATTTTATTGGCTCATAGGTGCACGTCGACGTGTCTGCGGTCCATTACTTCCAGTGCAATTAGTGCATTTTCTGCTCAACTCTTTCACATCTTTTGAACAATTTATGCAGTAAAATCTCTGGCGTAACTTCTCCAGCGTTTTATAAACGCCAAAATGTCCTCCAGAAACACGGTTGTGGAGCTCATGCAATACCTCTGGTATTCTTTTCCTGGTAATCATCATTTGTATTTTTCGCTCGCTTCTATCGTGATTCTCCATTTCACGTGTCAGGAGATCGTCGTCAATGATCAAGGAATTCTATTGTGCCCAATATGACTTCAATTCTCGTGAATAGGCAGCAATTTCTTGCCATGATTTGCGAGTATACTTTCACTAGCGAACAAATACAAAAGTAGTAATATTTAATAAAGTATACTCTATAATACTCATTCCTTCTGGTGGACAAGGTGGACAAGCTACAAGGATTAAATGTATACGAATCTTCTCACATCCAAAATTTTGCTTAGAAAGTGGTGTACGAAACTCCCCACAAATAAGTGTTTCATTTAATTTTAATAAAAGCAAATTATTCAAATAAAAATCTTTATTTATACACAAATAGGTATTTACATTGACAAACATTCATTATCACCTTATTAAATTTTGTGAGAATAATAATGAGAAGCTAGTTTAACAAACTTTCGTGATTTTTTTCTCGCTTATGAGAGGGAATTTTGGGAAAATATTTCGGATTTATGTTCTATATAATTACATCTTTCCATTTTCCATATGTTGTCTTTTTATTTCAAGGACAGCCTGTATATATATATATATATATATATATATATATATATATAAAGATAATTATTTCGTGACCTTTGTATGTTATGGTAAATTTCAATTTGTTGGCGATTTAAGGTCTGGTTGATCCTGCCAGTAGTCATGTACTTGTCTCAAAGATTAAGTCATGCATGTCTCAGTACGAGCCGTATTAAGGTGAAACCGTGAAAGGCCTATTAAATCAGTTATAGTTCCTTAGATCGAACCCACATTTACTTGGATAACTGTGGTAATTCTAGAGCTAATACATGCAAACAGAGCTCCGACCGGAGACGGAAGGAGCGCTTTTATTAGATCAAAACCAACAATTAACAATAGAAGTGATATAAAAAATTTAAGCAGTATATACTATAACTTAATTATGTAACGATCTGCAATTTACCATCATAATATATGTTGCTGTTATATAATTATATATCTTATGTTATTTAAATATCTATACATTTGCTTATCATGCTGACAGTTCCGTATTTTGATCCCTGTCTGGTTGTCCGAGTAGGTTTTCCTTCTCGCTTAAGGCGAGTGCCGCCAGCTTAACATCTTAAATCTCTCCACGGGCGCATACGTAATAATAACTCATGTCTTGTATTTCCCTGTTTTTGTTGTCTATCTATTTTAGAATAATAAGGCCTGATTTATTATTATTAATATATTGGAATGTATCTTTGAATAATTTTATCCATAGCAACTACAAATGTATACGTATGACATTAATATACTGTCATTTATATTTTATATTCCTTGAAAAAGGCATCATTTGCCGAAACATGTAGGACTGTTTTAAATATATACATTTTGAAGTAAACCCAGACCTTAAATCGCCAACAAATTGAATTTACCATATATATATATATATATATATATATATATATATATATATATATATATATATAACAATAAAAATTGACAATACGGAATTCCACTTATTCAAAATCAATTAGATTGAACCTGTAGTAAATACACACCAATAGAAAGTAATTTCTACTTGTGTAAAATGAACATCTGTATCTTTTAATTAATCAAAGAACTACAACCGCTAATCAACTGTAACGACCCAACTTGACAATATAAATGTGAGATAGCATATCTTAATGCATGTTACGTTGAAAAATAAGCCTATATTTTAAACTTAATGAATTTTTATGTTTACATTAAAAATTATGCAATCACTGATAAGCACTTGTTTAAAATGACTTTAGGCTAGCTGTTAATAAGAATATATTGATTTAAGTTCTTCAGGCTAACCGTCCAAATTATTGGGGTTTAATAAATATACCAAAATATGTCATGTATTTGTCTAGTAGAATGTATGTATCTACTAGCGGAACTATTATTAAATTTTTATTAAATGTTTTAGGTTTAGGTTTTGTAAATTCTCAGTGTAAAGCATTAATATAATTACTATTGGTGCATACGCGGCGGGTTGACGTATAATATCTCATAAAATGCGGCAAGCCAGTGATAACCAGATAGCAGACATAAAATTCTGACAGTCGGATATATTGTAAACTTGTAAACTTAAAAATATTTATTTCCGAATTGTCAACTTAATCAGCAATTTCTTATACTCGAAAGATGGATATAATGTTTCGTAAATGACCGCCATTGTTATCAGTGTATTCTTCTGATTGAATAACAAATTTTTCCATAACATTTTGAAGAATGCGACATGGGATAGCATTGATTTCATTTCTAATGTTTAATTTCAAATCTCTTAAATTTCTAGGTTTATTCACAAACACTTTAAGTAACCCAAAGAAAATAATCCGGAGCTGACAGATCTGGGGATCTTGCTGACCAAGGATTCGTACTATTTCTCAAAATAAGTGTTTGGAAAGGATACAATGTCCATGCTTATTGTTGCGTATGATTTGTTGCCCCGTTTTGCTGAAATCAGTAATGTCATATTTCTTCTTCAATTTGAGGTAAAAAGGCCGACCATTCTCTTAAAAAAAAAATCCTTATTATTCTAGACCATGAAATGGTACACCATACAATTACTTTAGGGCAATGTAAATGTTGCTGATGAATTTCACGAGGATTCTCTTGAGCCCAATTTTGCGTATTTACATCGCCGTTGATGTAAAAATGTGCATCTTCACTCATGAAAAGGATATTTTCGATACCTTGTTGATTATCATTAATTACATGACAAAATCCAAGCCTGTTAATTTTATCTTGATCGCTTATTTACTGAAATATTGTGATCTTGGATGGTATAATAAAATATTTATTAATTGTTAGCTTAATTATAACTAGGCACCTGACGCGAGAGGCCAATGAAAATATGTGAAATAAAATTGCTCACAAAGCTTAGATACAATAAAAAATTATATTACACAAATTAAATCGAAAATTATCTTTATATAATTAAAAAAAAATAAAATTATGCCCGAGTTAAATTCTTTCCACTAAGGGAAAGAAATGCTCCAAAGCAAAACTATAATTAAGACGTAAAATTTATTAATTTAAATCAAGAGGAAACAAAAAATGTTCTCACTAGACAAGTATCTGAATACGGACAAAAAATATGACTTAGTCAAAATTATATTGAAATTATATACAAGTTTATATTCACGTGTTTCCGTGTAAGCGGTCGAATCAAACCAATTAAAGTCTTTGCGAATATGATAAAAATAATGCTACCTTATGGTGAACTTCACTATCATTTGGTACGGACATTCCCACGTGGTAGATGCAAATCGATCAACAGCTGCTTACGTCCAATTTCTTCTAATTAGCTGATTCTGAAATAGCCCCATACAAGTTCTAATTAGCTGATTCGGAATTAGCCCCATACACGCTATAATTAACTGATTCGGAAGTAGCCCAATATAAGCTCTAATTAACCGATTAGAATGTAGCCCATACTCTAATGAATTTAAGGAAGAAAAAGATAATATAACTAACAGAAACGAAATTAATGAGAGAAACAATGCCGTTTACAAGACATTCTTAGTTATGGACTCACCTCGTTCAAAGAATTTTTAATTCCTACAAAGTTAAAGACTTTCAACGTGGTCGAAGAATGTGTAATCAGGACGCAAATCAATCTTAGAACAACTTCAACGTTGCTTTACAATGCCCAGTAGATTTAACACCCGCTATAAGCGAACATATACCATGTTTCAATTAAAATTCTACCGGTTAGATACTTCAAAACCCTGGCAATGAAGGCTTAACCATAAATACTTGAACGAAAGTTTAATGAGAGCGAGAATGTCTTGTACGCGCCTTATATAGACGACAGTAAAACGTCATACGGCAGAAAAGACAATATTTGAAAGAATATTTCAATTATCACACATTTAATTATTTTCGAAAAGGCAATCGACCGCAAAGAAAACATGCTACTAATTTACAACCTCTCTCCTTTTAAATTTCGCTAAGCAAAGGCAAAACTGACCAATTAACAACTCGTACTATATCACAAATAACTACGTATAGATGCCACTGTATGCCTACTTCAATTAGTTTCCAAAGCAAAATACCAAATAACTGAAATACTAATTAAGAACAATTACGGGCGACTTCAAGGAGTCCGATAAATAATTAAGATACAATACAAGTAGAAATATAGAAAAAGTAGAAAACGACGTGAATTAATTTATAGAATCGAAATGACTTTGCAGAAATTAAGTAAACGCACACATATGCAAATTCTATGTCGATGGGAATCTATATCGCATGTACGGCGCATGTCTTACGAAATGTCAAAACATATTATTTAAAAGGTGTTAACAACACACAAAGCAATTTATTTAACTCTGAAACCCGTACAGAATTACGATTTTAGCACTGGTAAATTTAGAAGACCCTAATCTGCCTCTGTTTTAATTAACATCTTTACAGATAACCAACTCTAGATCGTCATTATTGAGAGATCTAATAAATGTGTTAAATATTCATACAAACAGCATTAGCGAACCTATTATATTACCTAGTTATACAAAATAACTAACAACCAAAATGCAATATAAGGTAATGTAAATTTTAAGAATTTAATTAGTACGAAAGAGTAATAATTAAATATAGCAGAAACCTAGTATATATTCCCTGTGGTTCAATAATAACCAACAAACAAAAATACAAAGCAAGGTAATTTAGATTGAGGAATTCAATTAGCACGATAAAATAGTAATTAAATCTAGCAGAAACTAAAGCGTACAAGGGTCGAAATTGACGTATAACAGGTTTTCGAAGCAGTTTCTCCAATCTTTCTGCGTTAGTTCGTCAGTCGATTCTACATAACTTGAAGCCCCTGTGGTTAAATTTTCACCACGTTTGGTCAACTATTTAAGGAGCTAGAGGTTTCGACTGCATGTACCAGATCGTAAACCACTGCGCGACGATGAAAAGCGTTAGAAATAGGAGAGGCACTGGGCATTTCAAACGAAATTTTTACAAAGAACTTGAATTGAGACAACTTTTGGCATGCATGATGGCTGCTGAGTTTACTGACGATGGAACAAAGATGTGTTCGCTGTAAAATATTGATGAATAATTTAAAAATCTTTAAGCACAACGTCAACAGATTCTTTCGCCGATGATTTTTTTACTTGTGACAAAATATCGGTTTGTTACTCCATACCCGAATCTAAACAAAAATCGAAGACGAAACGTGGACAACCAACTCTAAAGAAGCTCAAGACAATTTGATCGGAGGGAAAGGTAATGGAATCGGTATTTGGAGATGCAAAGGGCATCTTGTTGATAGATAATCTTCAAAAGCGCAAGAAATATTATGTAAATCTTCTAGATCGTTTGAAGACACCTATCGCTGAAAAGCAGAAGAACTCTTTCACCATAATAAACCTGTGCAGTTCAGTACGGTTGTTGCAAAGAAAATTGAAGAATTAAGGTTTGGGTTAGTACCGCTAGACCTAGCACCATCTGACTTCAAAATTAGAATATATTCTCGAAGGCAAAAAATTCTGCACAAATAAAGAACTAACTTCAGCAGTGGACAATTATTTTGCAGGATGAGAAGAAAATCACTTTTCGTGGCGGAATACAAAAGCTTGAACACAGATGGACTAAATGTATCGAATTAAGACGAGATTATGTAAAAAAAATAAAGTTTGTTTATTTAAATTATTCCTTTGTTTCTCTACGATAGCGCGAATTAATCAAAACACCCTTGTGTATTTAAATATTTGATTTTGTTCAGGGCGTATATTACGAAAAAAGTTTCATATAAAAACTCATGTTGCATCAAAATTTTGATTTAATGCGAACATTTTAATGAGTTTCCATCTTCAACTAAAACATTTAAGGAAGCATTCACTTCGGTGATTTATTCCTAATTAGGTTAATTTACGTCTAAAACAATCTGATATCGACATAACAACCAAGAAAACCAACGGAAAGCTAAAACACAAAGAATCATTGGATCTTCGCGTATTAAAAAAAAAGACCCAATTACTATGTAGGTTCGGTTTTACCGCATTCAGAAAATGTTTAAATGTAGTAGATTAGTAAGAGATAGGCAAGATTGCGAACACAAGTTTCGTCTTATCTTGGAAATCTCAATGCGTGGAATGTATAAAAATGTTTCGAGGTTTGTTAACGATTTCAGAGCAGAACGCTGTAAAACAGACAGTTTAAACACTAAGACAAGTCATCATTCATGATCGGAGACCACCTTTGCGGTTTGACAAATATAAAAACTCGCTCCGATATTTACAATCTTGCGATGAAATTTCGAGAGGCTTATTTACTTAATGGGATTTATGTAGGCGAATTGAATATTTGGAACAATGTACGAGGGGATATTAATACGTTATAAGCCTACTATTGAACCAATTTAGAGATGGGAATATTTTATTATTCAATATAGTCTCCTCTTAAATTAATACACTTAATACAGCAATCCTGGAACGTCTTCAACCCTTCTAAAAAAAATATATTCTTCGTGGTCTGCAAATCAGCCGTCCACAGTTTCTATTACCTTTTGGTTACACAAACATTGACTTTCTTTGCTACCTACCGCGCACAGGCGCAGCTCCGCCATAATGAAGATGGTAAGTTGTCGAAATCGATAGTCGTAACGCACAATTTAAGGGAGCGTCTAATTATCGCATATACCTTAATCAGTGAAGACGGGTGTGGATTGACTAAAACGATGACAGGTAGCGCCACTAATTTTACGTACGGAGGCTCGAGATTGAAAACAAAGGAAAGGGTTTGAGCGTTTGTAGGCGCATGCACTTATGGACCCAATGTACCTAAACGACGAGCTGAACCAAAGGAGGAAAGAGATACCTAAATACAAAATAAGAAATCGAAAAGTATGCTGCATCCATCGCTTTTTTACATCAAACACGGTATTTTTAATTAAATTAACAAACGTTGCACTCTTCGTATTGATCAACCAGCTTTAATTTTGGACACAGTCCTGGCTTTCATCAGTTTATTTAAATGTTGAGGCATCTTTACTGGTGTTTTAATGTTTAGAAAACTTAAATTATGTTGCTATATAATTTAATAATTTTAGCTAATGTCTGAGAATTTGCGGCATTGATACTGACAGGACAGGAGTATGAGACCTTAAACACGCAACTTAAATATGTTTATCCCAGATTTGATTGCACAGTACTGTACATCCGCTGAACTGTCTAATGATACAAAAGTAATACAAAAATTTAAAAAAATCATAGCTTACCATATCAGACTCGAATATACGGTAGAAACATGAAAATCGAAAAATATAAATCAAAATTGAGATCACAAATTCGAAGTCCAATATCAAAAGCGAATATCTAAACAAGTATCGATATCAAATAATTTCTCAGCAATTCCGTACAAAGTATGCAAACTGGAAACCCAAAATCAGGCCGCTCCTCAAAATCAGAAACAGGATAATGCTCGGTAATCCCAATAATTTTGGAATCAATAGAACATACTGAATAAATATTTGGCTAACATCACTATTTCACAAAAAATCCAAAATATATCGCAGAAGAGTGAAAATGCTATAGCCAAATTCGAAATATCAAAAGAAAGAATAATCCAACACCATTCACCCTCCCAAGTAGCACTAAAAATCGAAAATTTAAGATTTTAAACCAAAAATCACAAAATCGTGTACTGAAGATGATACCAATAAAATTATTCGAAACGGGGCAGCGTATGGTCGAATAAAAATCAAACTCAGGCCCCACGTTCAAGGCGCCAAACTTGCTTCCTACCGCGCACAAGCGCAGGTCTGACGTAATGAAGATGGTCGGTACGTTGTGGAAATCGGTAGTCGTAAAGCATAATTTAAGAGAGCCCTTAATCAGAGACGGGTGTGGATTAACTAAAACAGATGATAGGTAGCGCCACCTAGTTTTACGTATGGAGACTAGAGACTGAAAACTAAGAAAAGGGTTTGTGCGTTCGTAGGCGCATGCGCTTACAGAGTACTAAAAATGTTCCGAAACTACAAGCTAAACTCAAGGAGGAAGGGGATTCCTAAATACAAAATAAGAAATCGGAAAATAGTTAATTCGTTTATTACAAACTAAAAACAAAAACAAGTAATTAACAAGTAGTTAACAGGTAATCAACAAATGACACACACCGCAATTATTAAAATGAAATTTAATTTATGAAAAAAATTGACACTGGGATATGAACACCCGGTATATCATGTCATTAAATTATTGAACATGTTACAAAAATTTACATGAGTATTATAATGAATCAACTTAAAACACCAAAATCGGATAAATTAAATTAATCCGCAAAAGGTACCGAAATTATGACAATTAGTTATTTAATCTATTTCAGTTTGCCTTAACCTAGGACCAAAATTCATAGTAAGACCGCAGATCTGTTGTTGAACCTTACATTACATTATACACACAGTATTTTAAAAGTATCTTAATAAAATTTAATAGTAATTACAATTTATCGAGATCCGATCGCACGCCTATGATAACGTGATGACGGAAAAAAACCTTTGTAATTTATATAATTCTAGTATCTCACAAAGTTCTTGCAAAACTTTAAAAAATAAACTGACCACTTAAATGTGTGAAATTAACCATTAATTAAAAATTAAAAATTATTATTACGTGAATTCAATTAAATTTTATCATTAATTTAATACAAAATTATTTTAGGATTAGAATCTTTACAACGAAAGTTATGAACGTGAATTTGTTTTATAAATGTTTAAGTATCAAATATGAGCCTTAATTATTTGGATAAATGTACAATAATGAAATAAGTTCTTTTACACCTTACGTGAATCGCGTAAGAAGCAATTTAACAGAGTTCCCAAATACATATACGAATTAACCCTTAAGAGTGCTGGTGAAATAAGCTAACACTTATCTGCTGTTGGGGTCCGTCCGAACCCCAATTTCCAGTTGATAAAAACAAAAAATGTTTACATTGCTTATTTATGTTTTTAAAGAAATACAACAAACAGTAATATTTATAAGCGATTAAACGTTATTAAAACATATATTGCAAACTAAACTGGTGTGATCTGGGCAAATGTGTTTACCGCATTTTTTGCATACACTCTTAACCTTTCGGTCTTTGTCCCTGGAGCAGAGATCGCATCGCTTTTTCCGTGTTGGCTCATTGTTCGTAAAGGTTGTAGGTAGCTCTTTACCCAACTGCTTGCAAATTATTGTTTGCAGTTCACGCGGTAATCGGCTGAGATTTCTTCGTTGCATATGCGCAGTAATGAGGCTTTTTCCGAGGCTTACCAGCAAATGTCGCCTTTTAAATGTTTCTTCTCGCCCACAGTTCAATACTACCATACTATTTACACCTGCTATATTTATCATAGCGTAAAAAATTACCATGGGCCAACGCCTGGTACGTCTAGCTACCGAATAATTGGCGCATAACTGATCTAATACATCTACGCCAACTTTGGTCCTATTATAATCATTGATCATATCAGGTTTTCCATTTTCAGTGCTTATTTTTTGATCGTGGTGCATGGTAGATATCAATGACACCGATCGGTTTTTTTTAGGCACGTATTGTTATATCATTGTTATGTCCAAATATCGTAGAACCCACTTGTCTCCTTCTGTTAGGCTTAAACTCAAGTGGTAATTGCGGTTTGTTGATTCTTATAGTTCCTAAAAGGGTCAAGCCTTGTTCTCTCAGTTTGTTACATAACTCGACTGACGAGAACCAGTTATCAGTTGTGACATTCCGATTTGTGTTTTGTATGGGAGGTATGAGCTTTAGGACGTCGCGGGTTGGTACAGATACTTTATCTATTGATACTGTATTTTCCTTGCCAGTATAAACAAATGCATTACACAGGTAGAAAGTACGTGCATCGCAGAGGCACATAATTTTTAGACCATTCTTCGCCGGTTTCTTGGGCATGTACATTTTAAATGAACATCTGCCTCGAAATGGTACCAACATCTCATCGATGGTGAGATATTCTCCTGGAGTATATAAAGATTCACAATTCGCAATAAAAATATCCCAACATTCCTGTATTGCAGCCAATTTATTATGCTCTTTTCTTTGATCTCTTGTAAGTGCATCATCAAATCGCAAACATGACAAAATAAATAGAAAACGAGTTACACTCATTGTAGCCCGAAAAATATCCCGACCAGTTCCATCATTGGCAAATAAAGCAGATATATCCTCGTGATTAGATTTCATAACACCTGATAGATATAAAAGACCAAGGAAAGCGTTTAGTTCAATCATATCCAGTTCAGCTGTGTACGATGGCCGAGGTACTTGAAATTGCTCATGTCTGTTCCTTATTTTCACATTTGTATGCAACAAGATGGTCTCTAGCATATTATCAGTAAAAAATAACTTCCAGACTGCTGTAATGTCTTTTTATCGATATTTTTGGCTCTCCCTTTGGGGCCTGGTAGATGTATAATCAGATTGTGAGTGCGAGTACGTGAACGACTTTTACATGCCTTCTGCCATTTAAAATTTTTATCCTTACCATAAAATACATTACTATCATCGGAATCGTTATCAAAATGGCTTTCATCCCATCTGAAGAAGCTTCTGAATTTGTTTCATGATCGCTAGCTTGAAATTCGTTTTCTTCAGCTGCGCTTTCTTCATCGGAATAAAAATTTGGATCATTCGCTATTTCATTTAATTCTGATTCAGTCAAAGGTCTACTCCACTCATTCATTGACATGGTAAAATTGACAAAAATACACTAAAAATAATGCATTATATAGTTAGGTTTTTGAAGAGCTAATAATAATTTCACTGTACACTTACGTGTTGGTGGGGTCTTTAAAGATTCGAGGTCTTATAATTTTCAAAATAATTTAGCTGTTGACTTTACAGCTACACACGTCTCTTATAACTAACCTAATTTAAGATTACGTTGACCCACAACGCCATCTGTTTAATACTCTAAAGAATGCTAACAGAAAACTATACCGCCAGGTCCGCGCGGACCCCACTAGCACAGTTAAGGGTTAAACTAAGATTAAATACCGCTTTGATTAGCATTAAAATTCGAAATCGTAATTTTAACAAATAAAATATCAGTGAGAATTTTCAAGATCACTACATTAAAAAAAGGTAAAATATACTTCAACAGCTCTAAGACGACACAGATGGCATAGTGTATAAAAAACGACGTATGGATTTAGACACAGGTGTTCAGGCAAGAACGAGGTGGGCTTGATTCTCTTGCTACTTTGAATGCTTGGCAATTTGGTTTTTCTCCTCAAATGTGAAATATTATAAATTCCCAGCGAATGGACAAACAAAAGAAAAGCTAGAAGCCTACATACGTCTATTTGCCTGAAAACAAGAAACGTTCAATTACTCCATATGGTAATGAGCTTTCTTCTTAAATTTTCTTACTGCGCCCTAGTTGAATCCGCAAACTGCGTAAATTTCCAAAATACTTAGGACAGGCATCAATAATATTTGGATTATCGGAGTGCACCATGAAATATCAAACTTACTCACTGATCGTACAAACAGAAGTGCCGTAAGACACCCGCGCTAAGAGGGACTTTGTTGAAAGTCCACACAAACCATACAGAGGGCGCAGCCGATATCAAAGAATATAACGTACTGAATTTTAAATGTAAAATTGAAATACAGGGCGGTATAACTTTATTTACGCTAAACTTTTAAAACAAAGGAAAGTAAACAACTTTGAAACTCTTTTTTAATAGAGGGAACAGATAATAATTTGAGGGGCTAAGTCTGGGGAATACGGCGGGTATTCCAGTAATTTGAACCCTAGATCCCGAATTATATGCAGGAGCCTTGTCCTGCAAAAACAGCACACCTTTCGCTAAGATGCCGCGTATTGTTTCCTTAATTTTCTCTCTCAGGGTCGTTGATAATTTAGAATAAGAATCTCCAATGATGGTCTGACCTTTTTCAGGTAATCGATCATAATTATTCCACGGATATCCCAAAAAAACTGAAGTAAGAACTTTTCGAGCAGATTTTTGAATTCGAAACTTTTTAGACCTTGGAGAACCCATGATGTTTCCACTCCATCGATTGGCGTTTTATTTCTAGGTCGTAAAAATTGACCCATGTTTCATCCATAATAACAAGACGGTTCAATCAATCTCGATCTTCTTCAAAACGGGCACACATTGACCGCAATGTTGTCACCCTTGCTCGTTTCTGTTCGGCGTTCAAGCATTTAGGAATCCGGTTTGCAGTAACTTTTTTAATATCTAAATCGACATAAAGTAATAATGGACGCGTTTGTATGAAATCTTTAGTGTCTCAGCTACATCTTTCAGCCCAGTTGGACGGTCTGATAATATCATGTCATGAACTGTGTCAATATTTTCGGGGGTGGACACCGAAATCGGTCCTCCTGGTCGCTTCTTATCTTCAACGGAAAGTTTTTCTCTATTGAATGACGCAATCCAATTTCTGTAAGTCGCTTATGATGGGGATTGATAGCCAAGTGTGTTAAGCATATCTTCGTAAGTTTCCTTACCGCTTAACCTCTTCAAATACAAATATTTGATGATGTCTCGATATTCCAATTAATAGATTTTCGCATTTGAATTTGACTTGCTTTCTTTCAAAATTTACTGCACAGCAATACTTCAATTTCTTGACGTAAAATTTTACAGTGACTCTTAAAATGTCATTATTTCTTGTCATTATAACAAGATTTTGTTTTGCTCATGGAAAATGGTTGAGGCTAGCTAGATATCAATACCCTCTCCTATATGTTTTTAACATATATGTATTAATTTGTATTCACAAATACTTGATATGTTTAGACATCGATATGCTATTCTTTTGGAACATTTGAAGTGATTACATCATTAGTGAGCTGGACAGGAATCATCGTTCAATGGTTCTCGACAATTTTGACCATTCGCAAATAGTTGATTTGAAATGGCAATCATTCCCGTACACAGCACACATTCTTTCAAAAATAACTTTTAGACCTTTTCCTCGCTTTGTAAAGAACTTTATAACGTATCTATATTCGATTTTGATATAATGTGATAACGTAATGCAGCTGTGTGTATGCAATCAATCTGAACCAGGCCACAGCCTCGTTCCAGTAACGCATGTTACAAATACGTCCTCGCTGACGCAAGTTGTTTCCAAACACAAGCCAAACACAGCTACATGTCAGGGTCTGTATTACATTCCCTAAGTAGTCCGAGGACCTTCTCTTATGTATATATACTGTAGTGTAAGAAGCATCATGATCATTCTAGTCTCATTCTCATTCAGAGTCAGAGATTCAGTCTACATACTAGTTAGTAAGAATGTATATATTTGTTATGCAGTTTTAAGTGTTGTTATGTATTAAATATATGTTACCCGAACTATGTGTATCATTTAACGGGACAACGATATCTGCATGACGGCTCAACGATGTAGCCCTCAGGACCAGGCTAACATCACGTGGCGTCCTGCCACGAAGTGCGCTAAACGGCACTAATACCACATGCCGATCCTCCAGGCACATAGGACCTTATCACGTAAGGCCCTAATATCACATGGCGATTCTGCCTCAGGGCTTAAGGCCCCACTAGTATTACATAGCGATCCTTGCCAGCCACCAGTATTACTGGCGATCCTACCTGTCCACACCACTAGATGGCTCTGCCAGCCATCTAAGGCCGAAAAAGACCAAGTGGAAATTCGGAACGGACCAGGAAAAAAAAAAATCAAGAAATGGGCAATGACGCGACGAAGGAACGGAGGAAAGCATCTCCAAGAGCAAGCAGAAGCTCCACACGAAAGAAGAAACGCAGGTATTCTATTAAAGTAAATTTTAACAAAGACAAATATTACGGTGTATAAAAGTAAAGTGCAAGACGTTCATGAATTACGTACATTTCGCGAGTGAAAATGTTTATTCGTATTATAAAAGACAATAATATTGATTTAGCATACCATGTTATTTATGTTTATGTCTACTTACGCAAGAATGCAAAAGTTGCAAAGTGCGTACCATACGTTTCTTTATGTAAAGGTCAAGTTTATTTAAAAATTAATATGTACTACGTAACTTAAGATGTTACATTTCGGCCGTACACTTCGCAATTTTGTTAGTAACGCAAAAGTTTAAATATTTTTTTTGTTTAGAAGGCGCACATATATATATATATATATATACAATATGTTATATTTCTTTTAACAAGTTTAATTAAGTGCATAAAAAATGCATGCGTTGTACTTTTTAATAAGCGCCATATATTGCATAGTTTACAAACAAAATTAAAAACAATAACTTGTATATTCAAACGAATCACCAGTAAATAAACATCGAATTCAAATTGAAAATATGTATGTATCGACAAGACAGTTTAATAAATAATACACGAAGTCAAGGTCACTGATAAAATGCAACACAATGTTTATTTTGTAAACGATCGGATAAATGACATTGAAGGAAATATTGCTGATATATTCAAAAAAAATTTTTTCGCTAACAAAAGAAAATAATATCGAATTAATAAACCAATATACGAGGAGTAGTGTATTAATTTTATTGGTAAAGATTCCGAAATTTTTGTAACAAATGCCTTAGAAGTTGATTCCAATGCCATAACGGTTAGTAACGGGACAATACGATAGCATCCTAATCACGTCTGGGAGCTCTATAAGACGACAGAGACCTATCGATTGTACCTTTACGACACCAACAACAGTGCAACCTACAGGACAGATCATCCTAGAGTTGTGGACTTGGCGAAAACGTTAACCAACCGAATCAGACGAACTTCAAAGTAGGAGAAAGGCAAAAAAGACTCCAATTCGCCCCTAGGTCGTGACGAAGCAAGCATGCGCTTCCAGGAAAGAGTCCTGCACGACAAAAAACGCTCTCAGAGTTTTTTTTAGAGACAGTTATAACAAAAGTGTGTTTTTGTTAGCTGGTCTCAAGTTTTTCTAGATTGAAGAAAAGGCTTACAGCATAAGGGAATTACCGCTGCACGAGCCCCCTTACTGTAGTCAGAATAAGCTTCAAAGATAGTTCTGCGCAGGAACATGACAGACACGAAATATGTGCTGTCCAGGGAAATACACGAAAGAGTGATTTCCAGTATAATTTTTTCCATGGAGGAAAATAGATAGAAAAACGGAGAGTCGATTTATTTTAAAGTATGGTTGGAAAGGGAGCATAAGAATTGGGAGCAAACAATCATGCACAAAATTGAAGACAAACAATCATGTATAAGGAATCGAAAACGAACAATCAAGACAGAGAATCGAATGCGAAAAATTGGAAATTAGAAGCAAGAATTGCAAATACGAAGTAAGTCAACTATTAGATATATACGAACTCATAATATAGGAATAAAATATAAAAAGCGAACAGACTAACAAGATTGAGACAGTGTACAAATTACAAAGGCCAAATTAACGATTATTATCAATTACTGATTATTATCAATTAACGATTATTATCAATTAATGTTTATTATCAATTAATTATTATTATCAATTAACGATTATTAATAATTATTATTTTTGCAACAATGTAAAAATGTACTATGAAAATTTATTTAAAGTTTTACAATCTATGTTATATATTTATCATTACAGTTTATTCGTTTATATATTTATTCGTTAAATATCTATTATTATAAATTGTATTATTGTATTATATTATTGTATTATATTATTGTATTATACTGTATTATTGTATTGTATTGTATTATCGTATTGTATTGTATTATTGTATTGTATTGTATTGTTGTATTGTATTGTATTTTTGTATTGTATTATAATATTGTAGAATAGGAATAAGGAAGGTAACCGGAGAGAAAGGTCTAACGTAAGAAAAACAAACGCCTCGGCGTTATTTTTCTTAACCCCAGGGAGGATGGTGTGATAACGTAATGCAGCTGTGTGTATGCAATCAATCTGAACCAGGCCACAGCCTCGTTCCAGTAACGCATGTTACAAATACGTCCTCGCTGACGCAAGTTGTTTCCAAACACAAGCCAAACACAGCTACATGTCAGGGTCTGTATTACATTCCCTAAGTAGTCCGAGGACCTTCTCTTATGTATATATACTGTAGTGTAAGAAGCATCATGATCATTCTAGTCTCATTCTCATTCAGAGTCAGAGATTCAGTCTACATACTAGTTAGTAAGAATGTATATATTTGTTATGCAGTTTTAAGTGTTGTTATGTATTAAATATATGTTACCCGAACTATGTGTATCATTTAACGGGACAACGATATCTGCATGACGGCTCAACGATGTAGCCCTCAGGACCAGGCTAACATCACGTGGCGTCCTGCCACGAAGTGCGCTAAACGGCACTAATACCACATGCCGATCCTCCAGGCACATAGGACCTTATCACGTAAGGCCCTAATATCACATGGCGATTCTGCCTCAGGGCTTAAGGCCCCACTAGTATTACAATAAAATTTTAATATAAAATGTGATGTCAGAAATGGGCAGGATCGCCATGTGATATCTGATCATCTAACTAAAGGCAGGATCGCCATGTGATGTGACCTGGTCCCGGAGGGCACATCGCTGCGTTTGTACGCAGATTCGTCGATATAATAAATAATAGACGGGCAGCGTTTGGATAACAACATATAATTAATTAACACATTATAAAGAATCAACAATAACAATATACATAGTAACAAATAGACACTAGTCTTAAGGAGGTTTCTATAATACACTCTCTAGGACTCTGTGTGTCTCTCTGTGTCTTTCTGTCTCTTGAGATCTAATGGATCTCATTATATACTTCAGCGTGTCCTCCTTCAGACTAGCGGCCTCAGTATAAGATCAACAAAGTGGTGAAAGAGTATAACACATATCGAGGTCGTATGTGTATGTAATTTGGACGTACCGAGGTCGTGTTTGGTATACAACAGAAACAAGACCGGGGTCGTACCTTGAATAAGATAAGTAGTTCAATACATGACTCGATTTGGTTATCACAATTCCCCGACAACACAAACTGACACATACTAAAATTAATAATGTCGCATATGTTTTGTGAATTGCCACAATAAGTTACCAAGATAGGATATGGTTTTAAAAAACTATAATAAGAAATTACAATAAAATTTAAAGCGGGTTAGTCCGGGAAAATAAAAACATCTCTTCCTATATCTTCGTGATTCAAATACATAAATACATTTTCAACAAAACTAAAATAGACTTTGTTTTCGTAATTTGGAAAGTGGTATAGAGTAATCTTATATTTCGCTAATTAGAATTTTCGTATTTGAAAGTAAATATATATATATATATATATATATATATAGTAAACTTAATAAGTCGGCGATTAAAGGTCTGGTTTATTACTTCAAAGTATATATATTTAAAACAACCCTACATGTTTCGGCAATGATATATATATACTTTGAAGTAATGAACCAGACCTTTAATCGCCAACTTATTAAGTTTACCATATCATACCAAGGTCACGAAAATATTATATATATATATATATATATATATGGTAAACCTAATCAGTAGGCGATTAAAGGTCTGTATATTACTTCACAATATATGTATTTAAAAAACTCTACATGTTTCGGCTGTATACGCCTTTTTCAAGAGAATACAAAATATGAATTCATATTTTGTATTCTCTTGAAAAAGGCGTATACAGCCGAAACATGTAGAGTTTTTTAAATACATATATTGTGAAGTAATATACAGACCTTTAATCGCCTACTGATTAGGTTTACCATATCATACCAAGGTCACGAATTTATTATATTTATATATATATATATATATATATATATATATGAACTTCATGTGTATGAGAATTAATAATTATTAAATCTCATTTTACATGCGATTGTCGCTATAATTTGTTGCATTTAATTCTACAATTCGGCAAATCACTTTTGCCCTAGATTGTAGACGCAACAAGCCGCGACATCAACTGTACAAGTTGTCAGTACAAATGAAAAATTTTGTGAAAAACTTATCTGCGCGGAATGTGCATATATCGATATATGCACATTCCGCGCAGATAAGTTTTTCACAAAATTTTTCATTTGTACTGACAACTTGTACAGTTGATGTCGCGGCTTGTTGCGTCTACAATCTAGGGCAAAAGTGATTTGCCGAATTGTAGAATTAAATGCAACAAATTATAGCGACAATCGCATGTAAAATGAGATTTAATAATTATTAATTCTCATACACATGAAGTTCATTACAGTTCGTATATATACACGTAGTATAGAAGTGAATATCATGTCTGTCTTCGGTAAGGTGCACTGATGATCTGTAAAAAACAGTGAAATATCGATATATGCACATTCCGCGCAGATAAGTTTTTCACAAAATTTTTCATATATATATATATATATATATATATATATATATATATATATATTGTTACAATCTTTGATACAAGTGTTTGTAAAGGCAAAATATTATACTTTAAAGCAGTAACATGAGTTTAAAATTCGAATTTTTACCCCCTCATTCTGATATACTTCTGCGCAGGTTCAATCATTGAATATAAAAACGTTTGCAGCTAACAATCATAACAGGTACAACCAAATAGTGTTTTGGTCTTAAAAAAAGTTTGATATTTAACATTATTTGGAGAAACAACGAACATGAGTTCTCTAATATCTCCAGGGTCGTGAAGATTCTGTCTGACAAAGAAATTTAAAGGTATGTTAGCTCAGTATTAATATGATAAACTAATTGAATTCAAACGACTTGTCTTGGTTCTTAAATTCCGCTTATTATAAGGAAAATCTTATCTTAATAAGTTAATATTTAATTTGGTACATTTAACAAAACATTCGGAATAAACAATAGATTAACAATTTATATTTATTGAAAATTTAAATTATGAAATTTATTGGTTATGTGGAATTTCTTATAGGTTAAAAATTGAATCTACGGAAATGAGACAAATACTAGGCTACATAAACAAGTAGATTCTGATAAATCAAATTGCTGAATAAATGAATTTGTATATAACCTCCCTACTTACGATGTTTTAAACAAAATGGTCATTAAAGGGATCTTTATTTACCTTCGGTAAGTAAATGTATCGGTTTACTTAAAATAAAAATGCAAATAATTAAAACTTAGCTCAATATACTCGTACTAGCACAATTATCCGTCTAGTCTCTGGAATTAAGTCTTGCTCCCTGACGTACGGCTGGTATATTTTAACTTCAGGAACAACGGTCACAATCCTGGCAGATCTCGTAGGTTAGAACCCCCCGATTATTCAAAGGTATATGAACTTTTCTTAATTCTGCTTTTCTAATTTACGGACACAATCCTGATAATATAAGGCCTTGTAATGGTTCCCAATATTTATTTAAAGCTGGTACACATTTTTTGTGGCACATTAATTAATAGCGGAGTATAAGATGAAAACAGTTCAAATCTTGGTAATATAAGTTATGCTTATTTTTATATTTTTAAAAAAAATCGTTTCTTTTTAAAACACATTCCATTAATTCCAGTGCAAAAATTATTCTCTCTAATTGTTTTCAATAATTCACCATGGCAACCCAACAGCTTTTTCTGTTTTTGAAGCTCATTGGTCGCTTTAGTTATATAGAATTTTCCAAAATATTTGACATTTATACAATAATTTTTATTCTTAATTAATATTATGAACTTATTGGTTTACAATTAAATTTTCCTTCACACATAACCTTTGAAGTATATAAAATTAACTAGATTTACATAGTTCTATAATTTTAGTAAATGTAAGAAAGTCATATACTTTTGAAAATTAATTATAGATTTGACACTCTAAATTAAGAAAACAATACAAATATAATAGACTTCCAACCTTCTAAGAAATCCCAATTACAGAAATGTAACGAATTAAAGCTAGTGTCTTCAATAAATCAATTAACATATTTTATTACAATATATATATATATATATATATATATAGTTGAGTGTTATGTCTATATTATATTTCAATAAAATTCTTTAATCCAGTTAATTTGCATTTCGAAAACACTTATTGCGTACGAAGAAATTTTTATAAATATCTTTATAAGGCAGAAATCTGTACTTTATCAATATTAAAGAACAGATCCGTCAATCACTTAAACAGAGAAGTAGTGTCAGATTTGATTTTTAAAAACGCAATTTGCGTCTATTACAATTTACTTATCTACAATCGAAAGTCATTAATTAATTCTTTAAGAAAATGTGCGTTAGATATCTAGTAATCAAAATATTAATATGAATTAACTTTTTTCTCCTTTCATTAGCAGCAACGATATAATATTAAAGAATGTGTTAAGCAAGACTAGTAGACTATCAAGATTTCTTTTTATAATTATACTTAGAGTTTTATGCAAGACTAGATATGCAAATATTATTCAAAAGTTATTGAAGCTTGGCATTTTGAAAAATATGTTTTCATAAATTAAAAACAATGAATTTCACAAAAATCAAAATAATTCAAAAACGATTATTTTTTTTGCAAAATAAACCTTAATATAAAGTATTATAGTACTCTACAAGGAATCTAAAGAAGCAATAAAAAGTATAACATTCCATTTAAAATATCAAAATTGGCTATGATTTCCGGTATAACCGAAAGTGGTTCATGGGTGTAAATATTTTATTTTAACACATCAAGTATCAAGATTACGTGCCACAAATTTTCAAAAGTGTCCTAAGGCATTCACATAGAAAACTTCTAACGAAAGAGTTACGTAAAAAACCCTGTATATTAACCCTTTAACCTTTTGTAATGTATAACGAAATATCAGAAAATAATATTCACCGGAGGTGAATCGAACAATTTAAATAAATTTGCTACCGAATTATGAACGCGGAACATGGAACTGACAATAAGTCTCTTCGAGAAAAATGAGGCCCTCTCCATTCGAATTCGCTTTTTAAGAAAGCTCTCTTAATCATATAACCCGACATGAGTGGAAGCGACCGCGTTGCTCTGAGACATTGTAATTTTTTCCACGTGCATATTTTAATAAAAGGCAATTTCGAAATTTTCCAATTTTTACGAGGAAGGCCGGCGGGCACATTCATATATATTCGTATCTGCCTTACATGAATATAGGCACACATGCATATGTATGTTTGAGATGTACGTATCTGTGTCCCTCTTGTGCTAAAAGCACCTAAATATAAATATGCAGGCGTTCAATATATATATAAATATTCAATTCAATAATATTCAATGAAATGAGGATGACATGCCATTATAAACCATGCGTTGAAATGGCCAATTAAAAATTTTCCACGTCAGATGTACTTTCTTACAAGATGCCTTGTTTATTCCGGTGATGAAATATAGGCCAAGTGCATCACGATTTAATATTAAAATAACGCTTATAGGCGTATATGAAGACGGTATTTATGGCTAGAATTATATCAATTTAAATTTAACGCATTACTGTTATTTATCTGGGGAAATTGTTACTGAAAGCGATTTCAGGTGCATTGTACTACTTATTTAACTGAAAAATTGAATTAAAATAATGAAACGTGTGTGTGTGTGGTGTTAGGTATAATGAAGATCTGCTTTAATTATTGCCCTTATCCACGGCGTATGAAATATCGATATAAAATTTAGGTTAAATTCATCACGATTACTGATACTTTGACGGCTAATTATACTTATTATCCATGTAATGTTACATTACCTACGTGGCTATCGATAAGTCGGAAGTTATATAATTAAGAATATGTTTGTCATGATGCTAGAACATTTATGGAGTGTGCTTCATTATTCAAATTTAATTATAAAAATTGTGAAATACACATTTATTAAACGCCCGTTAGCTATTTTATTCTACAAATATTTCAAGGACAATCGCTGGTCTATTACCTTTTATTACTAATGTAACTCAATATATTCAAAGCGCATATTTTGCATATATTGCATATTATATGCATTTTTTAAATATTTTCATAAATCCTTATTAAATTGTGCATAATTGGAAGAATTTTTAATGATGTAGATCTTCTAAACAATTTTATAAATCTTCTTATTTTACTATATTTGCAGTTCTTAAAAAAATTATGAGGTACATGAGTATGGGTATTCCCAGTCTTAAAATCCGAGAATTCGAAATAGGTCATTTTAAACCGTTAACAGGGGTTTTATTAGGATAATTAAAAATTACTGAAAAGCCATTTCCATCAATGGGAACGTACAGACGCGTTTCGCTCTAATTGAAGCTTATCAATGTACGGTATCTCGAAGATAGTCCTGGCTTTTCAATTATCTACTTTGTGTATATATAGCTAACATACTTACTGTAAATGAGAATTAATGAATATTAAATCCCATTTTTACATGTCAATGTCGCCTTATGTGATGCACTAATAACTACAATCCGACAAACCAAGTTTGTACTAGCATGTATAACATACCTCGTCGCGACTACGATCTTACTGGTTGTTAGGATAATTAAAAATTACTGAAAAGCCATTTCCATCAATGGGAACGTACAGATGCGTTTCGCTCTAATTGAAGCTTATCAATGTACGGTATCTCGAAGATAGTCCTGGCTTTTCAATTCTCTACTTTGTGTATATATAGTTAACATTCTGAACTTACTGCAAATGAGAATTAATGAATATTAAATCCCATTTTTATATGTCAATGTCGCCTTATGTGATGCATTAATAACTACAATCCGACAAACCAAATTTGTACTAGCATGTATAACACACCTCGTCGCGACTACGATCTTCGTACTGGTTGTTAGGATAATTAAAAATTACTGAAAAGCCATTTCCATCAACGGGAACGTACAGACGCCTTTCGCTCTAATTGAAGCTTATCAATGTAGGGTATCTCGAAGATAGTCCTTGCTTTTCAATTCTCTACTTTGTGTATATATAGCTAACATTCTGAACTTACTGCAAATGAGAAGTAATGAATATTAAATCCCATTTTTACATGTCAATGTCGCCTTATGTGATGCATTAATAACTACAATCCGACAAACCAAATTTGTACTAGCATGTATAACACACCTCGTCGCGACTACGATCTTCGTACTGGTTGTTAGGATAATTAAAAATTACTGAAAAGCCATTTCCATCAACGGGAACGTACAGACGCCTTTCGCTCTAATTGAAGCTTATCAATGTAGGGTATCTCGAAGATAGTCCTTGCTTTTCAATTCTCTACTTTGTGTATATATAGCTAACATTCTGAACTTACTGCAAATGAGAAGTAATGAATATTAAATCCCATTTTTACATGTCAATGTCGCCTTATGTGATGCATTAATAACTACAATCCGACAAACCAAATTTGTACTAGCATGTATAACACACCTCGTCGCGACTACGATCTTACTGGTTGTTAGGATAATTAAAAATTACTGAAAAGCCATTTCCATCAATGGGAACGTACAGATGCGTTTCGCTCTAATTGAAGCTTATCAATGTACGGTATCTCGAAGATAGTCCTGGCTTTTCAATTCTCTACTTTGTGTATATATAGTTAACATTCTGAACTTACTGCAAATGAGAATTAATGAATATTAAATCCCATTTTTACATGTCAATGTCGCCTTATGGGATTTAAGGGGTTTTATTGTACCTGTATTTACCTAACTAGGTAAATAATATATCGGTTTCTGAATTTTATTTCTGATTGTGATTTTGAAGAGATAACATCGATTTGCGTTTTGTAGTGTTGTGGTATTTTATTTATTTCTATTAGTAAAATACCCAATATCAGTAAAGCGTCAGTGTGGGTTAAGCCATACAAAGAACTACGTATAGATTTGGGAAAAGTCTACTGTTCTGCGTGCTTTAAAATTGTAAGTATAATTTTTGAATATCCAATATAGAGAGTTGTGCGAAATCGGTCGATATCTGTTATTGTTTGAGATACAAAAAAAGTTGAAAGCAAGTTACATTCTTTTTGAGTGACATACACAATGAAAATCCAGAGAAATGTACAGGGCGTTTCAGTTTTGCCCTGTCAGTATTAACTTAATTTTTTATACGGAACCCTCAACCATTTGGACACTCGGGGCACTTTTGTTTAATATTTTGAACTTATTTGTTAGGGATTTAGATCTAAGTATCAATATTATTGCTTTTTAATATGATATTTTAATTTTCTTTTTCATTGCAGATAGCATGCGATAAAAAATATCAAATAGACAAACACGCGAAAACTTCTGTTCATATTACTAAATTGGGTAAGATGATGTCACAACCCACATCAACGCAATGTTTCCAACCAATGTCCAAAAAGCTAAACGAACAAGACATCTTTAACCGAGACCTATGTCATGCAATAATGACGAGCGTTAGCGAGTGTCGCAATTTACGAGTGAAATAAAATAGGATTTTGAACATGTGTATCGTACAATATTTTTTCTACAAACACAATTTTTATTATAAAATATAATGAAACTCCACTGACCAAATTTGACAGCTCATGAATACGTTTTGACACAACTGGACGCAACCGTTAAATTACGTCAAATTAATTTGTCACAATTTGAACAAAAGATGAGTTCGTGTATTAATAAAGAAAATGAAGTAATACCGAGTGCAATAATTGAAGCCGCTGATAAAGCGACATTAGATTTGTTGCCCTCAAAATCTAGGCAACAATATGAAATTGTGTACAAAAGGTTTATGGAATGGTGCAGATGCAATAATGTGATAGGCAAATTTTGCGAAAATGTTCTACTAGCATATTTTAAAGAAAGGTCTAAAATTTGGAAATCTTCTACTCTTTGGTCACATTTTTCGATGATAAAACTTTTGCTAAATATAAAAGACAACCATGATATTAGTAAATATTATAAACTTATTGCATTTTTGAAACGGAAAGGAGAAGGTTACCGACCAAGAAAATCAAAAATATTGACAAGACAAGAAATTGATAGATTTATTTCTGAAGCATCAGATGAAAAATATATGCTGTTCAAAGTAGCTGTTGTTATGGGTATATTTGGCGCTTGTCGCCGGGAAGAGTTACGCCGTATGACTGTGGATGACATTGAACATAGAGGAAATGTGTTAGTAGTTACTATACCAGATACTAAAACCAATACTCAAAGAATATTTACCGTTATTGGCTCATATATAAACTTGTATCGCAAATACAAAGCATTACGTCCATCTAATATAAAACATCGACGTTTATTTATTAAATACGCTAATTTATAATAAATGCACAAGTCAAGCGGTTGGAATAAATTCGTTTGGCAAGATGCCTGCAATTATCGCAATGTTTTTGAAATTGCCGAATCCAGAATCTTATACGGGACATTGCTTTCGACGTTCATCTGCTACTTTGCTAGCAGATTCTGGTGCAAGCTTATGCTCAATTAAGCGACATGGAGGCTGGAAAAGTTCCACCGTTGCTGAAGGTTACCTAAAGGATTCTCAAGAAAATAAAAACAAAATTGATCACGCCATCTTCCCAGATCTATCTAATAATTCTATTGCAAATGATAATTTAAATCACGATATTTTAGTTCCTATGAACTATTTGTCTGCAAGTAATAATTCTGCAAGTACAGCAACACATGGAATAAATATCTCCAATTGCACAAACTGTACATTTAATATTAATTATCCAAAGAATTTGTAATTATCATTGCAATAAAAATCATTTGATATGTACGGAATTTTCTCTTGTCATTTTTGACAAACTGTCATTTACTTTTAACACAAGTGCTAAAAGTGGCCTTTTTAGCACGCTACGCTATAAAATCGCATTTTTAAGTGAAGTTAGCCGTGTCAAAATGTCAACTTTTAACGGTGTTTGTAGAAAAATAAATTTATTTACACACGTACGCGACATTATGAAGTTATAAGACGTTCAGCTATTACAAACCGACTTAGATTGAATCGAAGACCATATGTAGCTCTTTAAATACCCACATAGCCAGATATCTACCATTTCTTAATTTGATTGGTTCTAGATAAAGAAATGGGCGTGGTTTAAGTACTCTGACGTAGGAAACATGTTCATCATCTCAACTCAATGTTCGACAGAGCAATAGTTTTAACAGTATCTTGATTATACCGTGTAGAAATGTGGTGACCGTACGACACTGCTGCGCAAGATGCGTCCCCGTCAACTTAACTCCCGCGATATGTTTATTCAATGTATAGTGTAGCATTTGATTGTATTAGGTGTGGTATACACACACGTATTGCCTATGTACTCATATTTCAAGACAGACACGCCTATTGATAGGTCACAAGTAGGTGTGGTATACAAATATGCATTGCGTATATACTCGTACTTAAGCACAGACACGTCTGGCGCCTGGTGTACTGGAGGAGTATAGTTTATCTCTCCGCCGTTCCTCCACCACATTTACGTACGGTATAAAAGTAACTTTGAAATTTTGTAAAATTTAATGCGTTTTTAAAAAAAAACTATTTAAGAAAATGTATCAATGTCCTCACGTGATGTAGAAAATTTTAAATTAGATTCAGAATCAGCCTAATAGTGTAATTATTATTACCAATGCAATCGTTTATCTCATATCTCTGTAATTTGAGTAATTATGCTATCAATTCTTTGTAATAAAAAATGATGAAAACATATAGATTCTAATCGATAACGACCGATGTAATTAAACAGCAATTATATTTAATAAAAGCGATTTAATTACCTCCACTTAAAATAACTCTTGACTACTTATAATAAAAAGTCGTATATTCAAGAACCTATCACCAATGTATGCGTTTAATATTGGCGCTATATTGTTTAAAAGGAAACGCTTCCAGCATCTATTGAGAAGCGGTTCCTAGAAAGAATCAATAATAAAATTTAATGTCTTCAATATGGACCTATTAAAAGTGATTGGGATGATATTTTGTCATCGATACTCGCAGGTACCTTCTAAACAATATGCTCGAAATGGCTTTTGTTTTGGATACCTTTCTGGTGAACATTTGAGACGCATCAAAGGAGATGATATGCAATTTTTAATTTCGGCAAACCTGTGAATCTACGCCTTTTGCCAAATGGTCGCGTTTAAATATTAGAATTTTTTTTGTTATGTTAAACGACTCGCTTTCCCTCAATTCTATATTCTATAGATTGATATATAAGACGGCTTATTTTGTTTCGAATACGTCGTTTTTAAGAGTCATCTCGTAAATTTATATAAAATGTAAGATTAAAATTGCTGGCGAATTTAATTTATTGCTTTCTAAATAAGGGATTGCGGTAACTGTATTACATGAGACAGCCATTACAAAAAATTATACACCTATATTACATTATTATTAACATTAAAGCTTTAGGTTTTGTTTTATTATACCAGATCGAACCAGTTTACTATAGTCTATTTTTAAACTAAGAGGAGTAAATGGAAAAGCCACATTTACACTGTAAAAGTTACCAAATCAATGGCATTCTGAATGTTTTTTTAAATTTTCGTATTTTATTAGTTTTTCTTTATTCATTGAGCTCAAAGGCAACATTTAATTTAGCGTTATTTCCCGCTTAATTTTGAATATAAACTTTACATCAATAAAATCACAACGTAATTAAACATTTATTAAAAATTATTTACATTAAACACAAAAATAACATAAATAAAGGATTTAAAGAAATCAAAGGCTCCGTTAACTACTTGTTACTTGCAAAAATTAAACAAAATAATCTATTCTAAATCTGAACTGTCTGAGAAAGTATCACTGTCACTATGAGCACCAATAGAAATAATAAACGGTTCGATTAGATCATCTACGATGCCATCTAGTGTGGCCATTTTTATTTCTTCCTTAATTATATGCTCAACACAACTTTTCCAATTAACATTTTGAACATTTTCGATAGCTTGCAATAACAGCCCCCTCACTTCTGTCAATTTAAATGTGATGTTCTTCGATGCTACTTCATTCTTTATTTTTGCCCATATCAACTCTATTGGATTGAGTTCACAATGGTACGGTGGCAACCTTAATAGAACTTTATTATTACGTTTTGCCATTTCATCAATCACATACAAATTATATTGTTCTTTATTTATTTTGATTAAATTCAGAAGTTCAGCTCGTACCATCTCTTCTCTGAATTCAATCTGCTTATTTCGCAACCACTCTGCATATCTTTTTTCTTTGATCCTGCTGTAGGAATTTTCTCCATTCTACGGCTGTGGTAAGACGCGTTGTCCATGACGATAACAGCGTTGTCAGGTAATTTTGTTTACACATTATTAAACCATGTCTCAAAAACGGCTGCATTCATTTCCTCATGATAATCTCCTGTTTTCTTACCTTCGAAAAGCAATAACCCTCCATCAACAAAGCCATGTTCGGATCCAATATGTAACACAATAAGCCTCCTCCCTTTTCCTGACATTTTTTAGTCCTGTAGATAGCCCTTCGATGAATGTTTGACGCCGATCTCTTATACTGTTATCTATCCATACTTTTTCTTTTGTATGAACTTCATTAACCCACATCTCATCTAAATAATAAATTGGTCTACCTTCTCTCCTAAATTCCTTCATTTTAAGTAAGTATTTTCTTCTCCATGTAATGATATCATCCCGTTCGATAAGAATACTTTTACGGTTTCTTTTCATGTACTTGAAGTTAATTTGCTTCATAAATTTGTACAATGACGAACGGGACATTTGTGGTAAATCTGAACGTTTCTTTATTTCCATCAAAATTTGTCCAACGTAAGTAATTCGTTTTTATAAAAGAAAGCATGCACTATTTGCCGCACAGACTGTTTAACTACTTCATCGTATGCAGCAACATTACCAGGTCGTCCTCCATAGTGTTTTGATGCAGTAACTGTACCAGTCTCATTATACTCTTTTATGGTGCGATATACTGTCGATTGCGCAACGCCTAAAAGCAGAACATTATCAAATTGGTTACATTATTCAATCCATGAAAACTTACCCACGGTGTTACTAATTTTAGAAACAATAACAGTTTTTTTAAGATTCGGTTCATCAGTTCGCAGCTGTTTATACATATTTAAAACACATTGCTTTTCAGCAACAGATAAATGCCCTATATCTAAACGTTTGCGTTTTCTCGGAGGTGAAAATGATGCTGAACTTGTTGCAACAGTATCCATATTTATATGAATATTGAATAATTATCGATAACTACAGAAGGGTATCTTAAAGGTTTCGCAAATTCTAAAAAGAACGGATTTATTTACGTTAATACAACAATACAACTGAATAGAACAACGGGAACACAACAGAAAACGAAATTTGACAAGCGTTTGACATCGATAGGTCAACACGCAATTTTTGCATAACGTAATCCTACCTCTGAAGCAACCAATCACGCATAGTAATTTTGGCGCGATTAATTTAAAACGCTCCTCTTAGTTTAAAAATAGACTATAATAAAATACCCGTAATTTCATGAATTATCCGTCATTAAAGGATTTGCAACTAACGGATACGTTTGCTTCTTTAAATATATCCAAGCATTAATTTTGCTTATATGAATTGAGAATTATTGAAGCTCGGATTATATGCATGTAAAAATAGCAAAATATGCACAAAATATTGACAAATATGTTCTAATATAGAGAATGTGTATCAATATTGATTCATTATTAAACGAAATTTAATATATATTTATACAGGCCATTTCAATTTCAATTGAAACGAACTACCTCGAATAACTCTTTACCTGCTGTAGTTTATTTAAAATTATGAAACCTGTCAATTTTCATATCAAGAGGGACAACTTTGAATGTCGAGCTTGACGAGTTAAAATCATTCCTGGGGATGCCGCAGCACCCACTATAAAAATTTAAATATAAAAGATGGATCTGGTGACCACTCATTTAAACTTAATTCTCTTTACGGCAACTGTTACATTCGTAATTTCTTATTTTTATTTTATATTCTTATCGTCGTGCCTCGGTATATTATTTTTAATTCGCGAGTTTAATTTCATTCAACGCGTACTGTACTGCCCTCTGACTTCAATATTTTGTAATGGTATCGCCCCCCTACCGTTTCCGCTTGCATCCGGCGTGTAGAGGCATTTCGTACAGAGGTGGTAATCGAATCCAGTTGTCAGTGGTGGTAGTATGTGAATCTTCGTCTAAGAGGAAGTTTTTTGCACGAGATCTACGACATTTTGGGTTTTAGTCGCTTATGCGGATCCTATCGTAGAGCGTGAAATATTTAGTAGATATGCCGTATACTGATTTCAAAGTTTGAGAAGCCTGAAAGGCGAAAACTTCCTTTTTGACAAGTATACTAGCTTCTGGCGGCTTAATTTTAAGAAGACAAAAATCTTAAACACACACACAATTAATGGAAAAGAAGAAGAAATTTGCAATCAATATCCGTGTAACTTCCGTTTACATTTGATTGAGTTGTGAACACCGACCTGTGGGCAATTTCCTGTGAAGAAACAGATGTAACTCGTATGAATTTTCTTAAATGCTATAGTATTTGATACCTCTAGAACTAATTTAACGTCTTGAAGTTTAATTACTCTTAATTACCTATCTTTTGTTTTAATGATAAATTACCTGTTCAATTTAAAATTTAATTAACGTTTCGAATTTAATTAGTCATTCATATTTAGAGGAATTGTGTAACGTAATATATTTTTATGAGATGTTTGAAATTTTTATACAATTTAAACTCTATTCATATTTCAGTTTTGTTGTTTGATAATTTTTGAACGTAATATTATTCTTGTTACCGTATTCGAATTTATTCTAAATTTCTAATCCTTTTAGTACATATTATTTTAAAGTAAAGGTTTTTATTGTAACTTCTTTTGCTTTGTATGCACATCTACGTCTGTTCATCTTGGATTGCGAGACTCGTAAAAATAACTTTATGTTCTGGTGCAGATGCATTGACGTTAAAGTTAATAAAATTCTAAAAACGCGTTGGATTAATTTTTTTTGAATTACATGTAAAACAATTTGTTATGTGCATAATTAAAATGTATTATATTGTAAGGTTATTTCTACGTATTTGTCGAAAAGGCTTTTGTTTATTTAAATCTGTAAGTCTAAGCTATTTTCGGAATTACTTTTTTTATTACGTAATTATTTATATTAATTAATATATATATATATATATATATATATTTAGTGTTTATAAGAATTTTATTTTTCTTATTTATTTTATTGGCCGTGTCTTAATATTAAAAATAATAGACTTTTTATTGGTTTAGCGACCTTTTATTGAATTTTGATGTTTTATTCTACGACGTTTCGACTTTTATTATTATTCAGTCTTTTTCAAGTAACTAGAAACAAGAATTAATACAATGAAAACATGAGAACTGTGTTTGCTTTTGTGAGACTGAATTAACAATTAAATTAACAATTAAAATTAAAATTAGATTAAAGACTGAATTACCAATTAAATTAACAATTAAAGTTAAACTTAAATTTAAATTAGATTAATCATGAGTAAGGAAAAATTAAAGTGATTACATCTGTATAAATGAATTGAAAATTTGAAATAAACTACAAATACAGTAAAGAAACATTGAATGACAATAAACTCACCATTTTTTTTGGGTTTCAAAAACACCCATTCTGTGCAACATGTGTTATCGGGGACATCTGATACTTTTTTTTATTTAAGGACCGACCCGCACTGGTTCGAATGTTGTAAGTGTCTGTGTCTTTGGTGTCGAGAGGTTAATTTCTGTTCTATTTTTGGAATTAGCAAAATGGTCAGGACCGTGTTTAGGGGTATATAGTAAAAGTATTTACAAATGGGAACTGAAAAAAAAATTTTTTAGTTTGTGTTTGTGTGTGCGGGGGGGGGTTTTGATTTGATCTATTGTTTGATGATTGGGTAATAGAGTTTAGAAAGTCCATCCACTTCGTTTCTGTCGTTGATTGTTCTACTGTTTTTGAAAATATGGATAATTTCTAAGACCTCCCTAGCTTTTGTATTCTTTTTCTCTGTTATTACTTAGAAAGATTGAAAGGTCACAAATACGCAAAAAATCAAACTGCTTTAAAAAAACACCAATTGAAACTAAAACATAATTTTGATTTTGATAACACCAAAGTAATAACACAGAAAAAGAATACAAAAGCTAGAGAGGTCTTAGAAATGATCCATATTTTCAAAAACAGCAAAATCAAAATTATGTTTTAGTGTCAATTGGTGTTTTTTTAAAGCAGTTTGATTTTTTGCGTATTTGTGACCTTTCAATCTTTCTCATAGTACTACAAGAAAGATTGAAAGGTCACAAATACGCAAAAAATCAAACTGCTTTAAAAAACACCAATTGACACTAAAACATAATTTTGATTTTGATAACACCAAAGTAATAACACAGAAAAAGAATACAAAAGCTAGGGAGGTCTTAGAAATGATCCATATTTTCAAAAACAGCAGAACAATCAACGACAGAAACGAAATTTATGGACTTTCTAAACTCTATTACCCACTCATCAAACAATAGATAAAATCAAAACCCCCCGCACACACAAACACAAACCAAAAAATTTTTTTATCAGTTCCCATTTGTAAATACTTTTACTATATACCCCTAAACACGGTCCTGACCATTTTGCTAATTCCAAAAATAGAACAGAAAAATTAACCTCTCGACACCAAAGACACAGACACTTACAACATTCGAACCAGTGCGGGTCGGTCCTTAAATAAAAAAAAGTCTCGGATGTCCCCGATAACACATGTTGCACAGAATGCGTGTTTTTGAAACCCAAAAAAAAACGGTGAGTTTATTGTCATTCAATGTTTCTTTACTGTATTTGTAGTTTATTTCAAATTTTCAATTCATTTATACAGATGTAATCACTTTAATTTTTCCTTACTTATGATTAATCTAATTAATTAATTAAATTTAAGTTTAACTTTAATTGTTAATTTAATTGGTAATTCAGTCTTTAATCTAATTTTAATTTTAATTGTTAATTTAATTGTTAATTCAGTCTCACAAAAGCAAAACAGTTCTCATGTTTTCATTGTATTAATTCTTGTTTCTAGTTACTTGAAAAAGACTGAATAATAATAAAAGTCGAAACGTCGTAGAATAAAACATCAAAATTCAATAAAAGGCCGCTAAACCAATGAAAAGTCTATTATTTTTAATATATATATATATATATATATATATATATATATATATAGTCGGCGATTAAAGGTCTGGTTTACTTCAAAGTATATATATTTAAAACAACCCTACATGTTTCGGCAATGATGCCTTTGTCAAGGATATAAAATATAAATTACAGAATGCAAATGTCAACTTTTATTAGAACTTTTATTTGAAAAAATTTTTACTATTTTATTTGTTATATTTTTTAGAATACATATATACCAAAAAAAAACAATATGAAACTTCAGTCATACTGTATATATATATATATATATATATATATATATATATATATATGTATGTGTGTATGTGTATGATGGTGGTACGCCAATGCCTTCCATCTTTACTATGGCTTCATTTGCTTTATTTTTTAAATAATTTTTTTACCATTTTATTCCGCCTCGTGTAATTAAATTAAAGATAGATTGTTACAAATCGGACGTTAAATACCCGTAGAGCACACATTTTACATACATCATCTTTAAAAATTCACAATAAATTTTTAAGAGCTGACTTTCGTATCAAGTTATCGAATCCTTACCGTGACAAAATTTATACACAATGTTATTTTCTAGCGTTGTTATAAATATAAACATTGCAGTGCGTGTTTACGATAATGGTCTCTTTTATATCCATTTTAGTATTTTATTACGTTACTTCTCGTAACAAAAAGTACATTCACGTAATACACAAGAAGAGAAAGGTGATTTAGTTCAGTTCTTAAAGTTTTCGTCATAATTGACCTTATTTTAAGGACACTTGTATACATAATATAAAACAGTTCAGTCTTGATTTTCTGTGATGTTTCTTTCTTGTTTATGAATTTATTCTGCATGAAGTGATAATGTTCCAAATTCTTGTCTGGTGTGTTGCTAATTTCCGTTATCTGTGTTTCTGTTCTGCAGATTGTGAATCTGTAGATCTTCTACTGCTAATATAAAATCCTACACAATTTGGATGATTGGAATGAAATTTGAATAGATAATGAATTCCAGGTAATAACATTCGGTGAATTTGTCTTGGCACCATAAAGTTAATTCTATGTTATTTTGCGAGAGAACGTAGATATTATAATGGTTAATTAAAATATACTATTAGTCACACTATTGATAAGCACAAAATCAGTATTAAATAAAATTCGTTCATATAGAGACTAACTAATACTTATTTTAAGCATTTAAAATATTCTGGGAAGAGACGGCATATAAATTTTAATTTACGTCTTTCCTTACCAAATTTCGTAAAAGGAATTTAATTACCATGCATACATAATTAAGGTATCATCACTGCTAGGTATAAAATAAATTCCTCAAAAGAAATTAGCAATGTCTGTACACGAAGTTTCCAATTAATTTCACAAAAAACTGTACAGTTTTCTACTAATGTACATTTCCAGATAACTCCGCAAATGTGTATATCTTCCGATGCCTAATAGCATCGGATAATTCCTGTGATAACACGTGCTGGTCCCTTTATAATTATGTCACTGGGATATTTCATGGCGCGCATTGTAATTTAGTAGCCGTAATAAGCGCACAAACATCGTTAATTACGCGAAATTAATACATTTATCTTTGGGCTAATAAATACACGTCCAAGAATTTCGCTGCCGGCCTATGAAAATTATTTATTTAATTATCGCGAGTAACTGGTTCGTGTCGTCGGCTGATTACCGATGTCCGCGAGCAAACCGAAATTTCTTCCTAATAATTTTCAAAAATATGCATACATTGCAGTTGGTGCGGCGGTGCGTCGTATAACTGCTTTCATCTGTTTCATAATTCATTTTTTATTAAACTGTCTTCGGTTAAGTTTTTTGCCATCGATCTTGTATGTGATTTAAATTAAAATGAATACAATTACTACATTTCTCTGTACACTAATCTTAATCAAAATATATAAATAATGTAATAACTACGAAGCTTATTGCTGAAGAAAAATATATGACCGAAACTCTAACATTTAGATATAAAATAGAAAGTCAAAAATGTATTCCAGCACAATAGTAGTTGCCACCAAGAAATTAGAGGAAAATGAAGACTCAACGAATATTGGAAGAATCTATTGGGTTGGTATACACTCTGTAAGCGAGCAAATTGGACGATGTGGAGCTAGTAATACCCCACCTATTTCAATTTGTTCTCCTTTTGTAGATTAGCTAAAGGCGATAAGTGACAGTTTAACTTTATCCGTGGTGGAGTGTAGTTTGACCCGTCTAGCAAAATTATTTATAATAGAAATAAAACTACGGTTTTAATCTTCACTTTTAATATTTAATCGTAACACCACAATTGTTTCGCCAGCACAGTGGCTTCCTCAGGTACTTACATCTAAAGAGTACGTTACAAACTAAATTAAAAAATATATACAGGGTGAGTTTTTTTGAATGTTTAGCATAGGGATCTCAGAAACTACTGGAGATAGAAAAACGCTTAAATGGGGAAAAATGCGCACTTTTACGAGTTTGATTTAAAACTGCTTTTTTTTCTACGATAACTTTCATGGCTTATTAGATATTCAAAGAAAACTAAACTTTACGATTTTCTTTAAACATGCTTAGAATCGTTAATAGTAATTTTAGAGAAAAAGTGTTCAGACAAAAGATTTAGATAATTTTATGCCAAATAAAACTATGTAGCTTATATTTTTTTTTCGTTCACCATTATCGAGTTATGACACAAACTTGTGTTTTTTTTTTAATGGAAATCATAATTGGTTTTGACATCATTAAAAAGCTTATTTTTTGCTGATTACAACGATATAAGGTTTGATATGGTTATTTTAAAAAATAAAGAGGATATAGACATTTATATGATTGTTCACTTTATAAGATAATAGTGTTTTGTAATTCAAAAAACGAAAAATCTGAGTTACAATAGTGTTCGTTGGAGCAGTCGAGATAAATATATTAACATTGCTTTCACGTTGAGTCACAGAAGTGAGAGCTGTTAATTTTTACTTTTAAGTTAAGTTAATTGTCAATAATTGACAATTAACTATTAATAATTTGATTGTAACTTAACTATAAGCGGTGCAAACGGCTGTTAATCATAAGTTTGCATTGGCTATGGAATTTTCTAACGTAGAAAAGCGTGATATGGTTGAATGTTACATTCAGTGCCAGAAAAATTATACTAGAGCTGCTGAAGTTTATTTTGAAAATTATTTTGATCGACGTCAGCCGTCGCTACCTACTTTTAAGAGATTATGGGATAATTTAGCAGATTATGGTTCGTTCGTTAAACCAAAATCAAAAAAAGGGATGGATGAAGATAGAGAAATAAACATATTAGCAAGTGTCGCTCAGAATCCATCTACATCGACCCGACAAATTTCAACAGAAATGGGCTCCTCTCAACGTACTATTGTCAGAGTGTTGAAAAAGCATAAATTTCGTCCCTACAAATTATCAGTATCACAAACTTTACATGAAGGTGATAACATCAGACGAATAGCTTTTTGTAGATGGTTTAAAGATCAGTGTCAAAACGATCCGCACATTTCATTGAAAATATTATGGATTGATGAATCTCGTTTCACAAATTGTGGAATGTTTAATAGGCACAATGAGCACATATGGCCTCAAACAAATCCACTTCACGTTGAACATAGGAGACCACAAATTAAATTTGGGTTTAATGTTTGGTGTGGTGTTATAGGATTAACTGTTCTTCCTCCTTTTATTTTTGATAGATCACTAAATGGCAATCGTTATCTTAATTTTTTACAAGATTTCGAGGAAATGTTAGATAATTTAAATTTAAGAACCCAAGCAATGCTGCAATGGTTTCAACATGACGGAGCGCCGCCGCACAATCAATTGAATGTTAGAAATTATTTAAATTTGAACTTCCCTAATCAATGGATAGGACGAAATGCACCCATTGAATGGCCGGCTAGATCCCCTGATTTATCAGTTTTGGATTTTTTCTTGTGGGGTGTACTAAAGGACACAGTATACAAAAGAACATATGAAACAATCGACGATTTAAGAGAAGCTGTCTTAGTTGCTTTTAATAACATCGATAGGCGTAAAGTCCGCAATGCTACAAATTCTGTTGTGAAGAGATGCAATTTGTGTATTAATAATAATGGAGGTATCTTTGAACATTAATAATGTTGTGTGCCCTTAATAAAGGTTCTTATAGTTTTCATTTTATTACTACAGAAGATTTCAAAATAAGTTTTCGTTTGGTTTGTATTTTATCAGTTCGAAATTCAATTGTTTTCCATAAAAAACATAAAAATGTCTATATCCTCTTTTTTTTTTTAAATAACCGTATCAAACCTTATATCATTGTAATCAGCAAAAAATAAGCTTTTTAATGATGTCAAAACCAACTATGGTTTCCATTTAAAAAAACAAAAGTTTGTGTCATAACTCGATAATGTTGAACGAAAAAAAAATATTAGCTACATGGTTTTATTTGGCGTAAAATTATCTAAAACTTTTGTCTGAACACTTTTTCTCTAAAATTACTATTAACGATGCTAAGCATGTTTAAAGAAAAAAGTAAAATTTAGTTTTATTTGAATATCTAATAAGCCATGAAAGTTATCGGAGAAACAAAAGCAGTTTTAAATCAAACTCGTAAAACTGCGCATCTTTCCCCATTTAAGCGTTTTTCTATCTCCAGTAGTTTCTGAGATCCCAATGCTAAACATTCAAAAAAACTCACCTGTATATAAAATCAAGAAGGTTGGTATTATTTATTTCGAAATGTCACAAAAGCAGAAAAAATTGATTGGCTGAACCTAAACCATGATGAAAAGTCTTCCTTTTGGAGACTGTGGTTAAGTAAAAAATCGAAAAAAGCTGTAAAACACCATACCACAATTAATAATCGTATCCTTAATACGTATTTCGACAACTAAGTTGTCATAATCAGTAGGTAAAATCACTAATCAAAGTGTTGAATATTACACAGTAAAGCTAACATACAATCGCGAACAACTTTACATGGCGTTCAAGTGAAAATGTTCGCGCTATGATTTATTATGATTTTTGTTGTGGTTTAAATCAATACAAGTGCATAAAACATTTAAATCCTGGATTTGCTGATGAAGCCATCAAAGGCAATGGTGTATCGCTGGTTTCCAAAAATTCGAGTGTGGTCGTACGCGCTTCAGGATCAGGAAAGGGAGAGGCATCCTACAACATCTGTTGTTGTGGAAAATATCGATGCTGTATGTCGAATGATGGAAGAAGATCGTTATGAAATATATGATAAGATTTAGACATACTTGCATATTTCTATCGTATCTATGTATCTATCGATACATTCAATTTGGCATACTCATTTAGTCGTGAGGAAATTTTGTTCACTTTGGATACCACAGAATCTTTCCACGAATTAAAAAGACGATCACGTAAATTGGTGCCAAGCAATACTGAAAAAATTCAATCACAAATCTTTTAAACATGCTTAACATCATTACAGGTGATGAATCTTGGACAAATTCTTAAGAACCGGAAGCAAAACAACAATCGATAGTTTGGGTGTTTCAAAAAGAACTCTTGCCAAGAAAAGTTTTTTGCTCGCAAAGCACTTCTAAACAAATAATTGCGTGTTTCATAGATCTGGTCACGTGGCTATAATTATTCTGGAGAATCGTCGAACTGTAAATGAGGAATGGTCTACAACAATTATTGATATATGTTATTGAAGGACCCTAAACGTGTAATCATCCTTTATTATGAAAATTCTACTCCCCATTGCGTTCGAGCAACAATTAAGAATGGCGCAAATACGATGGTGATTCGTAAATTAAGTTTCGTTTCAGCATTGTGAGCAGAGGAATGGAGATATCGGTGCCATCGCAGATATATGGTTCTGTGGGAGAGGGGCAGTGCCAGTAAGAGAATTGTTCGGACATTATTTCGTGCTATTTTGGTCGTTTAAAATGGCTGCTACAATTGAAAATTCCGCCGACTGTGAATTGCGTGCTATCCGTGTTATCCGATTTCTGTGTTCTAAGAACATGAAGGCTGCTAAGATTAATCGCGAACTTTATTCTGTTTATGGCGAAAATATAATGAGTCACAGTATGGTTAGAAAATGGCGCCGTATTTTTCCAGAAGGACGAACTAATGTCCATGATAGAAAGGAGTGGAATACCAACTGTTGTGATGAACAAACTTGTGGCTAATATCGAAGAAAAAATTCGTGAAAATCGTCGATTTACAATCACAGAACTGGGTGCCTTTTCTTCTCAAATATCACGTACAGTTTTGTACGCGGTTGTTATTGAACATTTAGGTTACCACAAATTTTGTTTACGATGGGTGTCAAAACTGCTTACTGAAGACCATAAAACAAAAAGAATGGAATCGTTACGATGTAAAAGGTGAATATATCCTCAGGCATATCGTAATAGGTGATGAGACTTGCGTTGCTTATATTAACGTTGAGACGAAAAGATAGTCAATGCAGGGTCGCTCTAACTCGCCCACTAGGAGAAAAAGGCGTTCTTCTTGTAGACTTTATGGGCGATGAAGAGCAGCAGGACAGTGTTACAGCATGGTTTAATTCACAACCGGCAGAGTTCTGTGAACAGGGCATTAAAACGCTGGTTCACATCCATGACCAATGTCTCAATCTTAATGGCAACTATGTAGAAGAATAACTGAATGTTGCAGCTTTAAGTTGTATATAATAAAAACCTCTTCGCGTATTGGTGTTTCTTTTTAATAACCAAACGGAATATACTTTACCAATAGTATTTCAATAATTGGTTTGTGCTAATGAAAAATGAATAGCATTTATTGATGAATATTTCAAAAAACAAGCCGTTTATTTGCGGATTAAATGTTTCCTTCATAACTTGCTACATGCCCCCACGAGCACTAGAATCGCGCCGACAAATCTCTTCCTAAATTTACCCAACTTACCTTCAACTTTATGGTTTCCCCGGAGATCTTTTGGCCAAAAGACTAACTCAGTTATAGAGGCGAGTTGAGGGGAGGTTCTTACATAAAAAAGGGCGCCACCATGTTTACCTTTAGCCAACAGAGAACACAGACTCTGCCGTAGTAAGTGGATAAATTAGTACTACTAAATAAGTTGACAATCAAATAAAAAAAAGCCCAAAGTTCATAACAATAACAAGTATATTTATTAATTAAGGAAAACAAACAAAAAAAATATATTATACCAGAGCAGCAAAATACTATTAAACAGTTGTAATACCATTGATCAATATAAATATCGTACCTAAACTATATGGTATTGCATCGGTAATTCATTAAAGCTTTAATGAACCTTACACAGGTTCGATACACGCAGTATATGCAATACGTATTTAGGTGGTACACACAAATAGAAATTAATAATTCAATAAATTATTAGCTGGCAATGTATTCATATAATTGGATAGTTACTCCAATCAGATAGTATTCAAACAGGTTCAGCCTGTATATGCAAAAATGTGTTTAGGATATATAAAAAAAATGTAATGAGGATGTTATTCTATAGTTTGCGAAAGCTTACGAAATAAATGGAAACTATTTTTATTTAAATAAAATTTAGATATAAAAATTACATCGGAATCCGGTACTGATTAAAAAAAAATACTAAATTTAATTTACTCAAATTTATTTACTTTAATCACTCTGATAAGCGAGATTGATTATATAAAATTACAACTAAAATTTGTACTAGAAAACAGATTAAGCGATTAATATAATTAAAAATGGACTAAATGGTGAGTACAACACCATGTTTTAAAACGCCATGCGTTCCTCCAAAATCACTATTAATATAGTTTTACCCGGACTCTGTCACAAAAATGATACTTTCTACCCATTACCTGGAGTGAAAGATGATCCTTAGATTCGATTACGCTGATTTCCTGTGTGTGGGTGATTAGATGACTGCGGATGAATCAATCTCTCGGCTAATTAGTAGTTAGTAGATTACACCTACGGAACTCACAGCAATTTGGAGAACAATGTCGTGATATAATTACAGCCGTCCTCTTTTTTTCAGAGCTCACCTGAAACAAACACGTGGACGTAAAACTTTCAAATCCGGGGAAAAATATCCTCGACTAAATTAACACTACACTAGTGAATTTATATGAAATAAAGCCAATTTGTCAATTCCTGCATTCATGCAGAACAGTTAACACTGTTTCAATTCAAATTGACTTTCTAGTTTTACACTCGTCGACTTACTTCAAAGCGGGACTAATAAGAAGAGAGCGCCAAGAATGATGGTCCGTTAATTTAAGCAGAATAAACTGATCATTATTAACACAAAAAAGTACTACCTCCATACGGGATATTGAAATAAAAGATTGATAATTACTCGGATATCATGACATGATTAAAAGCAATTGAGGAAGCCATCAACAAAAATTCATTAATTAATTCGCATTAATTAAGGGTTTTAGTAATGAGTAAAATTAAACAAAACGTTACAGCGATCTAGAACAAAGAGTTTAAAATAGTCTCGCCTAGATGGCTCTCCAAACAACCCAAAATTGTAAGGACTTGAATTAATTGAAAAATGGTTATACGACAAGTTAAATCATCCTAATATGTTTACAAAATTCGAATAAAAAATATAACGATGTCCTGTTTACCTAAAATTGCCCAAAAGGAACGATAATTGAAATATAAATTCAAATATACGAACCATGACTCGCATAATATTTCAAGATGTCTACTTTGCGCATGAGTAGATTCCAACGCTCCGGATTAAAAATAGTTATAGTGACATCCAAAAAATTTTAACATACAAACGTTACATGAAGATATTAGAGTTTGAAATAGCCTATGATGTTCGATAATTAGCAATTAAAGTAAATAAATTATATTAAAGGATAATATTGAATTTTGAAATAGCCTATGATGACTTAGAATTAGAAATTAATTTAAATAAATTATTAAAAATGCCCAAACGGTATAAGGATCATTTTTAAAGCATAACAAACTTTGCCCGAAATTTTGGGACTGTCCCTCATATAATGGATTAATAACATTAAAGAGTTCGTTGTTGAATCTAATTATTAATAATGTCAATACACAAGCTTTATGTAGAGTCAATATTCATAAAATCTAGTTATTAAACTACATAATTTAATAGTCCTCAATTACAAAAAAAAAACTACGAAAAAGCACAGCAAAATACATTAAAAGCCTGATTTTAACAGTACGGTCATGTTACATCACCAGCTCCTTCCTTATATCCACTAAAAACATCAATAAATAGAAAAAAAAAACAGTTCCTTAAAGTGTTGCCGAAATACGAGCTTGTGCGACGGTACTTTCCAAGGGGTGGGGGATGTTGCTTCCAGGCAACAGCTGCCGACACCTGGAGCAAACTGGTAACCCCTCTCAGTCGTTTCTTTGGAGAACTTGGCCCCCGCCGTGTTAGGTATACCGCCTCAGACAATCACACTTGGCTGTGCGTACACGTACAAAATTTCGTAGTCTTTTGTTTTATTTATTGCGGGGATTAATAACACAAATAGAAAACAATATTCGAACTTCTAGTAATTCAAGTCGTACCCCTTAGTGGCTCATACTGTAACAATAATAATAATTTACTTTAAAAGGTCGTAGCATTTTTTAACGTTGAAGAAGACTTAGATAGTAGATATAAACGAAATTACTATATTAATCCAAATGGCCTCTTAATTTATATAGCTTTATAAAGCTTTCTTTGTGAGACAGTAGTAGAAATAATGGACTAACGGTTTATAATAGCCGTGCTTTAAGTTACCGTAAAGAAATCTGTTTCATATTTAAGACGAAAATATGAAATTTGTAATATACAATAGTGGTCACAAGTAATGAACAGTGTCAACTGTTATTTTATAATATTGCATGGTTTAAAATAGTAAAATAAAACCTTTATAAATTCCTTAAAATATCACTGACATTATATTATTATTTCTGTTTACATATCATGTTAAATCTTTCCTGAGGTAGAGTCAACTACTCAATTATTTGACACACATAATTTTTATAGTAATATGTAAATGGAATTGTTCATTTTTATAGCAAATTTATTTTGTTTACGTATAAATGAGCTGTTTTTATTAGTTAATAATTATAATCATATGTATGTTTAAACTAGTCAAAGTACATATTTGTTGTACACTTTCTCCAGTTGTTGGGTACATAATTGGATATAATTTAGATTGTCAATACAAATTAAAACACATATGTTAATCAATAGAGCAGCGATGCACATACCGCGGTCCACTGCCGATATTTATGCGGCCCGCCAACGAATTTTAAAAATGTGTTCGAAAAACTACAAAAGTAGGTAAAAATCCATTCAAATCAATTTTTCTTAACTTTTTATTTTATTCTAACTTTTGTAATTCTTAGTAAGATATGTATCTTTAAGTACCTACTACTTTCTTGTTCAGGTTTACTACGTAGGACATGTATGATCCTCGTCGTTCCAAGCTTATTGTTACGAAACTAGAAATCTGTCGAACCAACTAGATTACACGAAGATTCGCGAAACACGACGGTATTAGCCCCGAACAATGTGGTAGGTTCTCGATGTTAGGTAACTTGTATAAATACAACGCATCGCCCGTTATCGGGGCAGTTAAGTTTTAACTACGGACAAGCGAGCGTTATATTGTTTGAATTGTAATCTGTGTAGAATAAATATTTCGTCGTTCGAACTACCTACGTAACAATATAATATTAATTTTGATATGGATAAACCAGGCCCCAGTAAAATACGTAGTAGTAAGGTTGAAGATGAAAATCGACAGTTTCAAGATATTTGGACCGAAAAAATTTTTTTTATTTCATCGCATTACAAAAGTGTCTGTTTAATATGCAAGAGTAGTGTTTCTATTCCGAAGGAATATAATGTGAAAAGGCATTATGAAACCCAGCATCATAGTTTTACCAAATTAACCGGCGAAAATCGAACGCAAAAAAATTCCACTTTACAAAGGGAACTAATAGGCCAGCAAGCTATGTTTACAAAACCAATTCAAGATGCTGAAACAGCTACTGAAGTTAGCTTTGAAATATTTCGAATAATAGCGAAAATTTGTCGGCCTTTTAAAGATGGTGAAATTCAAAATTATTGGGATTTGAAAATGTAATGAAAGTTGTAGTACCTACTGTAAACTGTCCGAACGTATCCCTCCCCAGAGACGTTGATACGTATTTCGCCTTTCTACAGGCTCATCGGTACGCCCCTGCTGGACAGGGCGAGGTACTTAGGCTGTCTGACAACAGGCAGCGCTGAATTTACTTCTACGCTCGGTATGGATAATTTCTGTGATATGGCGATGTGTATCCTTTCTCCAGCAGGGGCGTACTGATGAACATGTAGAAAGGCGATATACCTATCTACATCTCTGGGGAGGGATATGTTCGGACACGTTCACAAAAAATATTAATAGTGAACCTGTATTTATGTTCTTCACACCAGATTTTTAATAATATTTTATATTATTAAAAATACCTTTGCATTTATTTTTCAATTTATGATCTGTAATTTCCGTTATCTTCCTATAAAAAACCGATTATTAATTGTCGTAAGGTGTTGAGTATAATCTGAACTGCTTGTACAAAAGTACTTATATTTCACTACATATTATTTACAGATTGCGTACCTGGTACAAGTGGGCTGCAACCATTGTCTCCATATACACAAGACACAGATGATCCATTAACAAATCGGAGACTGTGGCTTATAAGTGAATAAAATAAAATTAAAAAACCCTTACGACAATAGAATTTAATGATTCTAAATACGTATTTCTACAACCACGTTGTCATCTTCAGTAGAAAAAACAGTGTAACACTTGAACGCACAAAAACACTCACAGAAAGATTGTTCTGAACGTCTTCTAGTTTAACACAGAGGCTTTCCCAGGCTTTAGATAAAAAATTGACTGCTAGCAGCATATTAACAGAAGTTTTACACTCAGATTCGACTAGCTCCATCAATAATTTCCTTCTGTAGTGACCCTTGAGGCTTTTAATCACACTCTGGTCCATTGGCTGTAAGACACTAGTCGTATTTGGAGGAAGAAATGCCAACTCTATGTTTTGAAGGTTTGATATAAACGGGTGGGCAGGGCAGTTGTCAACAAGAAGTAAAATTTTTCGTCCCTTTAATTCTGAATCCCACTTTCGCACTTCTTCCTCAAAAGTTGACTGGTCCTCCAAGCTGATTTATTAGCTTTATACGTCACTGGCAATTTTTTAATGTTCTTAAAACTGCGCCGATTTTTCGATTTGCCTATTACCATAAGCATTTTTTTTCTGTACCATCCATATTAGCAGCCACAAGCACCGTAATACGTTCCTTGGAGAGCTTTCCTCCAACACACTTTTCCCCTTTAAATTTCAGTTTTATCTGGAGTCAACTTATAGAAAATTCCTGCTTCATCAGCATTGAAAATGTCACTTGGGGCGTATTTTTCTGTCAATTTTCACCACACTGTATTAATCCAACCATGAGTAACATTTGTATCAACACTTCGTGCTTCTCCACTTATTTTACCATAGTTGATATTATGACGTTGCTTGAATTTTCCGAGCCATCCTTCTGATGCTTTGAAAGAAGTTAAACCAAGTTCTTCAGCAAAATTCTCCGCCTTAGCTTTCACGATCGGCCCCGAGATAGGCATATTATTCTGGCGCTGTCGGTGAAACCATGATAGTAAAGCTTGATCCAAATCTTCGTATTTAGGTTTCTTTAATTTTTTTGGAAGATTTCCCCTCTTTTTTTGCTTGGAGAATTTTTTCTTTATTTTTCCATATTGTGGACACGGTAGAGCGACTAAATCCAAAGCGTCTGCCAACATCACTTATCTTCTGTCCCTTTTCTATTGCGCGTATCAGTAAAACTTTTTCGTCAATACACAGTGATTTTCTTTTACCAGCCATGTTTACAGTTTGAAAGTTTGTGAGCAACTAAGGATATAATTTAGTGTACTTTTTCATATATGAATGTGTATCAATGCGACTATTATAATTGGCCTCAAGTACTGTCGCATTTCCGACGGCTGGATCCGAATTGAAATGTAAACATTTGATAAAATTTGCTTGAACTGAAGTTCTTTGTTCGATCAATGAAAAAACCACTTGCCCGTGAATTACGAGTTTATATTAGTAACGTGTTTATTTAGTGGTTATCGCAACTTAAAAGGTACTTTTTATTATTAACTGTTGTCGTTATTGAGAGTGGGTGTAATGCTATATAGAGTGTATCATTGTATGGAAGGCACGCTAAACCAATCAAAGCCAAGTGATTTCGACGCTTTAGGGAGTTTGTCGTTAAATCGAGTAACGTTACATGGAGTTTACACTGTATTTTCAACTTACACTACATACATTATCTTTGTTTTGTAGTCGAAACACCAAAAACCACTCCAGAAAAAAGGAAGACATTTAAATTACGAAACATTGGAGCTACAAGAATCTCCCAATTATCACCACGAAAGCGCATGTTAGTAAGTGAGTTACGAAAAAAAGAGCACACAGAAAATTATTTACGTACAACTTTAAAAAACCGTAATGATCTTTTTAATATCAGGAACTGTCAGCATATCTTGTCTGATAAACGATTACGTTTATTTAATAATTTATCTCCATTTGCAAAAACTTTAATACTGTCACAATTTAAATATAGTAGAAAGGAGAAATCGGTTCAGTGGACACAACGCGAAAATGCTTTAAGTTTAGCTATATATAAATCTGCACCAAAAGGATATCGTTTCCTCAGTAAAATTTTAAAATTACCATCAATAAAAACATTACAACGTACGTTAAATAACGTTGTCATTAAACCAGGTATTTGTGATAATATAATTGGATGTTTAGTTGAAACAGGTAAGCATATGAAAGAAATAAATCGATTATGTGTACTTTTGTTTGACGAAATATATCTGCAACCCAATTTAAGTTTAAATGCTTCTACGAAACAAGTTATGGGCTTAGAATGTCTTGGCAATGAAACACAAAAATGTTGCAGATCATGCACTTGTGTTTATGCTTCGTGGTCTTAACCAAAAATGGAAACAGCCCATAACGTACTATTTTGTTAAATCTGCAACAAAATCATATACTCTAAAATCAATTATAAAAGAATTGATAACAGTAATTCATGAAAGAACTCTGTTTCGTATTTTGGCGTCCGTGAGTGATCAGGGTTCTGCAAATGTAGCGGCGGTATCGTCTTTGAGTAGAGATAGTGGCTTCGACAAAAATTTCATGTATACTGTAAATAATCATAAAATATTCCATTTATTTGATCCTCCCCATTTAATTAAGTGTTTCAGAAATAATTTTATGACTAAAAATATTCACTTTCAAAGTAAAGTTGCAAAGTGGAATGATTTAGAAACCTTATATTATCTTAATGGGACCGATCCTGATAGTAATGTATGCAGGAAATTAACAGAGAACCATATTCGTCTCGAAGGGAAATAAAAATGAAAGTGAAGTTGGCAACTCAAATTTTTAGTCGTGATGTATATGCTGCCCTTACATTTGCCCAAAAATGTGGTCACATAGAAAGCCAATGCACAGCAGAGTTAATTTTATTTATGGATCAATTGTTTGATTCGATGAACAGTGTAAAGAAATCTGCAAAACCCTTAAACAGACCACTCACTGATAACTCACCACACTTTACCTTCTGGGCTGATGCAAAGCGTGAGCTTGAATTTCAAATTAACGGTCAACATGTTAACCCCCCGCCATCAATTCCCCATTTCATTGCTACTATAAGAAATATCCAAAGCCTTTGGAATTATATGAAGGGATTCGGATTTAAATACCTTACTACAAGGTGTTTAAATCAGGATCCTTTAGAAAAATTTTTTTGGTACAATTAGAGGCTTGTGTGGCTATAATTTCAGGCCAACTTGCTCTGAATTTATAGCGGCAAACAATACTTCTATAATAAATAATTTAATTTCAAATTAAAATTCCACAAATTGTGAACATGATGGCACTGAATTATTAGTGTGTTTTTTTAGTAATGAAACAAACATAGCACAGTTACGTTTGGGTAATGATAAGTAGAGTGGACCAATCCGGAGCGAAAGCAGAGGCGTGACTAACGAATTGGTTCCCGCGTGCCCCATCGCACATACGATTACTTAGTATGTTGTTCACGGTCATCGTGTGTACACGTATAACGTAAATGTAAAATGTTTAGTGTGCAATATATATATAAACCATTTAATAAAATCAAATTTGCAACGCCACGTGCATAGCGCAAGACATAAACATAGAGGCACTGGTGCCGATACAAAATACGATGTGTTCTTATTTGATTTGTGTACAATGATGGTTGTGTGTAATTTGCCGTTTACTTTGTTACGCAATGATTCGTTTATTTCATTTCTTTAAAAATATGGCAATGTAGAATTACCGAGCTGCACCCACTTACGACGTTATTTAAAATCTGTTCGTGTACATTTAGAAAATAAAATTAAGGCTGATCTGAAAAATAGAAAAGTGTGGTTGAGTGTGGATGAAACAACTGATAGCAAAAAAAAGATCTGTACTTAATGTTATGGTGTCAAGTCACGGAAAACGCATAAGACGGTAAGTTTTTTTTAATCATCTAATTACATACATTTTATATTTTATTTTTTATACGTATCATCGAGAACGTTTCATAATCTAGAAAAACCGTCTTGCATTTTTTTTGTATCTAACATAATAACAGCACCGTTCGTGATAGTATATCTCTAGATATTAATAATGTTTCGCATGCGGGAACCAATTCGTTAGTCACGCCTTTGCTTTCGCTCCGAATTGGTCCACTCTAATGATAAGTCTGTAGTAGGAAGATCATTACACAATGCCACACTAATGGATGAAATGAAGTTTAATGCTTCTTCATACATTGCAGGATTTATCTGTAAGAAATGTCTAAAATTAAATTGTGCTGTATGTTGTGCATATTTTCTATCAGAAGAATGCACTGATAGCCATGCACTAATTAATATAAAAGAATATGGAAAATTATTTTATCCTTCTACTACATTTATTAATTCAATATCTTCAGTTAAAAGAGAAATATTTATTACATTTTTTGATAATATTAATGCAGATAATATATTTCGTGCAGTTGGAGATAATTTGTCAATTAACATTGCATGCTGTATGGAACATGAGTGTGAAAATGTAATAAATGTAAAAAAATGTATTTTACATGTTATGTTCAAATATACAATTACGATGATTAATAGAAAATTAAATCTGAAAGATAAACGGCCTAATGAATTAATAGATAAGTGTATAAAAGAACATGCAAAACATGTATATAGGAAAAAATTAATTTTGTATATTGTTTGTAAATATATTATTTTTATTACCTAACAATGTTTTTTTTACATTTTATTAGTATTCCCCCGTTTTACGAATGCTCGTTTTACGGAATTTCGAAGCTACGAACATTATTATTAAATTATAAAATTCGTTATGCGAATGAAAAATTTGCTATTACGAACGTGTGCAGTCGTGGTGAAATTACTACAAGGTGGCAGCACAACACGAAGTGCTGCCACCTTATAGTAATTTCACCATAGTGCAAGTTGTGTATTGTACAATTTTAATTTAATTTGGGAACTCCCCGAAAGCAATAAGTTAGGTTCTATCATTCAATGAATTCTTTAGTGCAAGTTTTGTATTGTTTAAGTGGAGTCAAATAATTTTTTGTTGGAGGTATATCAGTAAAGTCTATTATTGCTTGTGTTATATTAAGTCGAAATAAATTTTGCTATAAAAATGCCAGGTAAACGAACAGAAACTACGGTTCACGCCACTAGTGCAAAAAAGATCCGTAAATCGATCACATTGGATGTAAAGCTTGATGTTTTAAGACGGCTCGAAGCAGGTCAGAAAAATAATGAAATAGGAAAAGCTTTAGGCCTCGCTGCTTTAACTGTTTGTACAATTAAGAACAATCAAGATAAAATAAGAAATAGTTTACAAAGAGTAACACCTTTAACTGCAAAAAATGTTTCAAAACAAAGAAGTGCGGTAATGGAAGATATGGAACGAATGCTAAGTGTATGGATAGACCACCAATCTCAACAAAATATTGCGATAAGCACCACTATTATACAAGAAAAAGCCAGAAACCTTCACCAGTATTTAATAACGAAAAATGGAGAAGGATCTAAGACAGCAGTTTTTAGCTAGCAAAGGATGGTTTGGTAGATTTAAAAGACGTCATTCCTTACATAATATAAAAATGTCTGGTGAAGCAGCAAATGCAGATGTTGAGGCGGCAAAAAATTATCCTGCAACATTTAAATAAATTATAGAAAACGGTGGCTATACCCCACAGCAAGTATACAATGTAGACGAAACAGGTCTGTTTTGGAAAAGAATGCCATCTAGAACATTCATTTCCAAACAAGAAAAATCTGCGTCAGGGTTTAAGGCAGCTAAAGACCGTATTACGATTTTATTTGGAGGGAATGCTGCAGGAGATAATAAGTTAAAGCCCATGCTTATTTATCATGCTGAAAATCCACGAGCCTTCAAAAGTTGTAACAAATCAGAACTTGGTGTTATCTGGCGATCAAATAAAAAAGGGTGGATGACAGCAAATCTTTTTGAAGACTGGTTGAATAATTTTTTTGCAAGTTCTATGAGAAAATTTAATTCAGAGCAAAATATTTCAAACAAGGCATTGCTAATTATTGACAATGCACCTAGCCATAAGCTAACTCTCATACCTGACAACATCAAAGTCGTATTCCTACCACCAAACACTACTCCTATACTTCAACCAATGGATCAGGGTGTAATTGCTAACTTTAAGGCTTATTATTTGCGCCGCGTTTTCAAGAATCTTATCAAATATGTTGATGGTCCAAACCAGACAACTATTACAGAATTTTGGAAGCAATTTAATATATTTAATGCACTAATGATTTCGGTAGTTTATTACAAAACATTCAAGAAATTCAAAATGAAATTGTTGCTATGGCACACGAAGTCGGTATGGATTAAGTGGGCAATGAAGATGTAGCAGAAGTTCTTGGATCGGGACAGGAAGATGTTTCAAATGAAGAATTAGTAGCGATGCTTGAAGGAAGCACGGATGCAGAAAATGCGGGGAGTCTTACGCATTGCAAAAGTTCTCGTATTTTGACATCGCAAAAAATGTCAAAAGCGTTTTCTCTTATCCAGGAAGCTATCGATATATTTGCGGAAAACGATCCTTCTGCAGAAAGAAGTCTTAAGGTTTCCAGAGAAATAGAAAACTCAATTCTTTGCTATAGACAATTATACAAAGATAAAAATAAATGTTCGAAGCAAACCTCATTAGTTTCTTATTTTTCTAAAAAAAAGTGTTGCAGCTCCTAATATTCAAGAATCTGTAGAATCTATTTCCGATGCCAGTTTAGATGAAGGATCATCTACTAGCTTAGGCGAGGGCTCATACAACACATCAGAATAGATATAACATTTATAATTAATAATTTTTTAATATGTAATGTTAAGTTATTATTTTAATTTTAAAATTAAATGTTCTTTTTTTAATGAATGTCTTATATATTTTATTTTTAAAACGAATAAATTTCTTTTCATATCACTTTGTTATAAATGTTTTTAAAAAAAGGGTTTCGCATAACGAACATTTTGTGTACACATCTATGTATTTTTAATACAACCTTATACTAATATGGATCTCGCTTTACGAATACTTTTTATCCCTGGAACGTATCTATTTATTTTCAGTAGAATGGCATACTACCCGCTATACGAATATTCGATATACGTCTACTTTCACAGAAGGTATCCTATTCGTAAATCGGGGGATTACTGTACCTGTTTCCAAAATATTAAATAAAGCGAATAATATAGTACTTCATAATTTGAATATACCGCGTTTTAGCCGCCCACACAGAAATAGTACATTTCACCATTCATAGAGTTTAGAAAACAGTATAACAATAATAGCTTGGATGTCGCTTCTTCTTTAGTATGTTCTGTGATATATCCACAACCAAAGTCGAGTTGCTTAACCTATCATGAAGCAGAACGTTTTTTCTCTGTCCTGAAAAATTGGTCTAATTGGACATGTCTACTTAAAGCATTTTTTCTTTTTAAATTAATCCGTTTTTTTTTGTGAACCGACTGTGTAATTCGTGAATTAACACCATATTTGTATGCTCTAACTCTGAAACGTTCTAACAAAAGAGTTGTATACAAAGAAGCATATCCTACACTTACTGACAACAGATCATAAGTGTGAACAAAACAAGAACGCAAGAGTAATGTTGTATTTCAATACGGTCAGGAAGCTTTATAAATCTCAAGATATATATTTAAAAGCAAGCAACATAAAACCTTTTAATAATTATTACAAGACGTTAGTACATTATTCAAGATGCAATGTGTCAACGTATAAATAACGAACAACATTCATCACAATTTAAACGAAATAAACGTGTCAAAGGTATTTAGTGTTTAGTAGATCAGTATGATATTAACAGTTACACCAATATGTAAGACCGTTACGAAAGTTTTTAATAAAGAAGGACCGCTCATTTAAGGGTATATAACATCAAATCATATGCAGGATTACATGTGTTTGTTGATAGTTCTGGGTGTAATACGTCAACCAATCAATAACGTACGACTTTCATCATTCAACATTGAATAAATAACACAAATAATTGATTTAAGTAGCTCCATTACAATCATAATAACGAGAAAATGTTTCAGTGTTCAATAGGTGGGTCAATGTGAATAGAAAAGAAAAACGGGGTACAGTTAGGACAATTTTTGGGACCGTTATGAGAAGGTGTACAAATAAAGGCATGTAATTAACAAGAAAATAACCCCGAATCATAATTGAAACTGGGTGTAGGCACGTTTAACTTAATAAAAATTTCGTAATAAGATTGAGCAATATTCCTGAATGACACTGACATTTATTATTCTATCACTGATAGTCTTTCAATACGCTGTTAAACCAATTATTCTTTTGTATTATTATACGAAGGCTAAAGGCTATTGATACATGCCTTTTTCGTATGTATCTACATATACAGCTGCGCATTCTGAAATTTTTAATCTAATTATCCCAGTGAGGTGCTTCCAAACACAACTACAATTACCGTTCGTTTATTATGTCTTCCTCAACTAGAAATAAAGTTCTGTAATTATAATGAGTATTTCACGGATTATTTGATTGATATTTCATGGTAATTTTGTTTTATTATTACATTAAAGAATTTTTTTGTCCAAATATACGTGGATTTTTTCATACATTATACTAAGGAATCTTGTGTAGAGAGGTTAGAATGTCATTGACGTATGGCGATAAGTTAAATATTAATTTACGCATTCCTTCTAGCTACTCTATCAAATAAGAATAACAAAAGACCAAAATGAAATCAATCTCAAAATGAAGTAAATTGATTATATTACATACATAATATTTTTTGTTATAAATGGGGACCGGGCACGAGACGCCGATGACTCATCGCCCATGGGCGTACTATTAGGTTTGTTCTAGCAGCAGTAAGAAACTATTAGGTATTGTATAGCGCATGCGTAATACTAATATTGTGTTCTGGCAAGTAAAATTACTAATTTCTTGCTAATAGCAAGCTGTTCTAGCAGGCGAAAATTGTAGTTACGGATTGATTGTGGATCATCCAAGCAATTCCTGGATTTTAATAAAATTTCAAATTTGGGACATGCGCATAACGCTGTAACAGGTGAGGTGTATTTCAGGTCAATTCGAGTGTATTAACGTAAACGATATCACTTTCTTTTTAACGGGTATAGTGGTTTAAATTAATTAAGAATTTAAAAAAAAAATATGGTAATATTTATAACATATATAATTGGTTATGGTGTCAGAATACCTAATAATCGGGAATGGAAACTATATACTTTTGCTATTTAGTATCACATATTTGGGGCAGATGTCGCGCAGAATGTTTCGCTTGTTCTAGCATATGCAATTGCAAACTAATTTCAAATTAATAATTTGCTTGCACATGCGCACTACAAAAGTACATCAAACTATTAGGGATTCTGTGCTAGAACAAACCTATTGAAAATTTGCATTTTTAAAGATATTTTAATTTTATTTATATAATTGGAAAACAAACGGGTGGTGATCTATAAAATACGAAATACATTTTTATTTGTTCATTTTGTAGTTCAAGTTGAGTAAAGGAGTATTAATATTAACTAGCAATACTTTCTCAAGGTTATCTTCTTTAAAATTTGTTCTCTTTGAATAAAATAAATCCTTGTAGATAGAATAGTTTCTACAACGCAACTGGTTATAGGTGCATACTGGAAATATTAATTTATTTCAGCGTATTTAGCAGTTAGATTTTGAGACATTGTCCACATACACATTATTAAATCTGGATTTATATTAAAAAATTAAACTGCGTTTAACTTTTGCCGAAGGCCACATCCTAAGTCACTTGGAATATTTTTAAAATTATTAATAGACACATTTAATGTGGTTAATCCATCATTCAATTTGAGATTTTCATTTTCAAAATAAGTGATTAGTTTTGGTAAATTTTCAAAGTGTTCTTGAAGAAAGTACAGCTGATTTTTTTAATTTGGAATTTGTATTTGTTCTTTGCACTCAGAAATACTTCGAGCATCGTCATTTAAACATGTAACGAAATCTTGTAAACTATCGAAATTCTCTGCATGGAAACTAGTAGCTTCCAACCATGTTCCCCATCTAGTTATTACTGGAGAGGGAGGCAGTGACAAAGATGGAGGTTTTTCCTGTAAAGAGCTATTCTCAATGGTTTTCTGAAAATTTTTTTAAAAGCGGTTACAAGCCTATCAATTTCCGGAAAGGTGTATGATATATTCACAGATTCTGTGGAGAGCATGTGCTACACAAGTAATATGCAGCATATTAGGATACAGCACTGTCACTGACAAATAAAAGTATTTTTTTTTGTACCTATCGTCCGAATGAAGAATTTGGTACATATTCTCGTAAATGGTTTTAGCAACTATTTCCGCATCAACTGAATTTATAACTTTTGTTGATATTACATATGCATTATATGGAATAGTTGGATGTAGGACACCAGCTACAACATTTACCACACAGCGTCCTTCCTAATATATCGACAGTTTCATCGGGACTTATCTATAGATACTGTTTTGAAAGATGGCTTCTAATGCGTTCTATTGCTTTAGCACTTAGAAACATAATATTTGCGTAAGGTGGATTCATCAGGAACATTTCGACCAGTATATTTTTCGAGATATATTTTTAAAGTGGGATTGTTAAGTTTATTTAATGGAATATTAGCCGCCATAAAAGTTTCACAGAGTTCTTCGTTAAAATTGTCAGATTCCAACGGCTCTAATTTCTGTGTATGTGTTTGCGATGCTAAGTAACGTTGTACGTGCGATTTCTTGGAATTTTTTTAATGACATTTTGCAGACTTTGCAATAAATTTCAGAATCACTGACAATGGACATATAATCAGTATGATACTTAATCTACCTCGGCATTGTTTCACGATGCTATTCTCGACATTGTTCCACATCATATCTGAAATAGTAACTTAAACAATGTTCCAGATCTAAATAAATGAAAACTAAAAATGTATTAAACGAAATTCATTGGACTTTTACGTAAAAATAATTGAGAGAAATATATTTGATGAAACGATATTGAACAGGATCTATTACAAAAATTACGAAGTATGTAATTATGTAATTAACAGGTAAAACAATGAAAAAAGAAACTAACTCACCTTACCTTATTTATCTTACGAAATATAAACTAATAAATATAATAAATTATAAAAACTTCTCACGCTTCTATCTACGTCCGTGAAGAAAGGAATTTAAATGTAATATTGAAGTAATTGCTTTACAATTCAACGACCAAAAACAGATGTGCGATTAACCGAATGAACAGTGTTATTCAATAACTGCGTCCTGTACTTGGCGATGTTATAGACTATTTACATGGTCCATCGTCATTTCGGCCTCTTGTGTCCGGTCCCTAGTTATAATTACCATTTAGTGCGCTGCCACCAACCATTATCAAAAAGCATGGCCATCTTTAATGAGGAAAGTTTTTGAAGGTATCTTATGTAACTTCAAACATTTGGAACGAATGTAGATATTGTTGTAGCTGATAGACGTGACAGATATTCTAAAGACATATAACGGCCTCCACTGACTAAAAATCTTAAAGTTATTGTGAGCTGCTGCTGACAAATTATTGAACTTCTAATTTGGGTATTTTGCTTAGATATGGTATTTATAACCTAAAAGGAAGAGTTGTTATTTTATTGCCTAATAAACTATTTTGTGTTCGCCATACCATGCAATGTACAAAACATATTATAGGGTAAACGAGGGTGAGATGGTGAATCGGGTGAGATGGTGAACTGAAATATTTCAAAGATGTACCACTAGATGTCGGCTCTTGTAGTTGTAAAGTAACAGTTGTAGTTACCAGCGTGCTTTAAAATCGTCGAATTTGTTGTTTTGCAAAAACGTGGTGAATAAATCCAGAAATGCTTTTAACATCGACCTAAAAATTTTCGGTAAGCCAGCTTTAATCCGTATCTAAATAAAAATAGGTGCCGATATTGCAATTATTTTATTATATTTTTGTATATATGATTGTTTCGGCCTTTACTAAGGCCATTATGGATCATCTTGAAAATTCTATTTCAAAAATCCTCTTTTTCAAAATGTATTATTTTGGTACAGATACGTAGATGACATATTACTAGGTTTCATAGGAACAAATAGACAATTAAATTTATTATTTGATTATATTAATACATTACATCAAAATATTAAGTTTACAATGGAACAGGAAACAAATAATAGTATTAACTTTCTCGATTTAACGATTACTAGAATTAACAACAAATGTAACTTTGCTATTTACCACAAACCGTCAACTACAGATATTACTATACATAACACTTCTTGCCATCCGATACAACACAAATTAGCGGCTTATCATAGTCTCATACATAGATTAATAAATACTCCGTTGAACCAAACAAATTTCGAGAAAGAGTTAAATTTAATTAGACAAATAGCTATCAACAATGGATATAAAAGTAATATAATAGATAACATTTTAAATAAAAAACTCCTTACAAAAGCCATATCACAAGTTTACCCAATATTAAATAATAACACCCAAAAATTTAAAATGATCACGTTTATAGGCTCTTCAAGCACAAAAATTTGTAAATATTTAAGAAAGTTTGACATTAATACAGCGTATAGAACTAATAACAATTTATCCAAATTTATAAAAAATCAATAAGGATTTAACAAACAACAATAAAAAGTCAGGGGTCTATGAGTTAACCTGCTGTAGTTGCCCTATGACTTATATCGGACAGACAGGCAGATCGTTTGAAATACGCGTCAAAGAACATTTTTCTTCATTTAGAAATAGTAAAAGTGACTCTTCATATGCGTCTCATATCAATTCAACGAACCACAATTTTAACAAAGAATTTCAAATATTACATGTAGAAAATAAGGGCAAAAAACTTAATTTATTAGAGTCACTTGAAATAAATAAATTAAAGAAAACTGACAAGATCTTAAATGATCAATTAGAAACAAATAATTCACCCTTACTCAATCTATTTATTTGATATGCAGACAGTTACATATTATATTTTGTATTTTTGTATTTTTCCATAGAATTCTTTACCTCCCTGTAATATAATGTAAACCTCTAGTTTTATTACTTAAGAACAGTACATATTGAATATACCGTAGCGAAAGTTTTGTTCATAGACATCCAGTAATAAAAAGCACCCATCCCTATGACTATTTTTAAAATAAAACATGTGTTTTTGCTTGTTACCGCTTACTTGTGTTCAATATAAAAAATATTTTGTAAATAAGTTAGTTATATGTCTGACGAAGCCAAGGTTGGTGCGAAACGGCTCGTTCCAGTGTTAATTAAAAAGTGAAATTCATAAAATTTGTTTTATTTTATCTTAATAGATATTTTTGTATTCTGGGATATATATAGATCACCTAACCTAAAAATACCGCCGAATGCTTCATGTTTATGTTTTTTGCCGTTCACCATCTCACCCATGCGAATTGGGTGAGATAGTGGCGAGACATATTGGGAGAGACGGTGAATATTTTACAAGAAATTTGTGTAGTAAATTGGTAATTGTATCTTTGCGAATGGCTACTTGTTGCACATTTTATACCTAAAAAGTAAACTTAACAGAAAGCAGTTTTAAAAAACAATTTGAAAACAATGAAAACATGGAAATTTTTCTTTTTAGTTCAATATGCCAACTTTTTATAAGAGAAAAAGAGGATCAACAAGTGGTGAGTGGACGGAAGAGCAACTAAAAAATGCCGTGAAAGCAGTGAAGGAAGGACACAGCTTAAATGAAGCAGCAAATATGTTTAGTGTTCCTTGGTCGACGCTTAAACGTAGAATGACAAGTGGGTTTCTTATTAAAAAACAAATGGAGCCGACATCATTTTTAGGAGAGCAGAATGAACAAAAATTAGTTATGCATATCAAGAAAATGCAGAGGTTTGGTTTTTCCCCGACACGAAGCGAAGTTCGATCAATAGGGTACAAATTTGCACAGCAACTTGGCCTACAACACAAATTCAACAAAGATAAGGAAATGGCTGGTCTCGACTGGTTGCATTCATTTTTACGCAGACATTCGGATCTTACCATACGAAAAGCAGAGGGCATTTCTTTGGCTCGAGCTAGAGCAATGAATAAAGAAAGTGTGACAAACTATTTCGAATTGTTAGGTAATGTTTTAACCACCAACGGTTTGAGTGACAAACCGAGAAACATTTATAATGTCGATGAATCGGGGCTTCAACACAATAACAAACCGGGATATGTTGTAGCAGCTAAAGGATCCAAAAGTGTTGCGAATAGAGTAGCAGGGGAAAAAGGCGAGACAATTACCATCATAGCATGCTGTAACGCAGAAGGCACATTTCTTCCTCCTGCTTGTGTCTTTAAGGGAAAAAACGAGAAGGCTGAATGGAAGGATGGAATGCCACCTGGCTCTGTTATTTACATGTCCCAGAAATCGGCATATATTACATCTGACATTTTTTATTTATGGCTGAAGGATCACTTTGTGCCAAGAAAACCAGAAGGGACTGTCGTACTAATATTGGACGGGCACAGTTCACATTGTAGCTCCGTAGAAATTTTAGAATTTACAGATGCAAACAATATAATATTGTTATGCCTACCAAGCCATACGACGCACTACTTACAATCTCTGGATCGAGCCTTCTTTAAAGCACTCAAGACTTATTTTTACAATGGTTGCAATCTGTTCATGAAACAGAATCCCACCAGAAAAATTACCAGACTATCTTTTGGGGGCATATTGAGTGATGCTTGGGGAAGAGCTACATCGTCGAAAAATGGCATATCTGGTTTTAGGGCAACTGGAATTTTTCAATGGAATCAAGGTGCTATTCCTGAGTATGCATATTTAAGTGAGAGTTCTCCCCAGCCAATAAATGAAAATCGCAACTCATCTTCCTCAAGAGAAGCTTCTCCGCAACCGGGATACTCAAGAGATCCTGAGGACGTTCATGAAGCACCAGTGGAAACCCTAAATGAAAATGTAGTTATTAACAATGATGTTACTCCTGGCAAAGTGTTGGATACTATTTCTCCGATAAAGACTGTGACTAAAATAGAACAAGCTAGAAAGAATGCCAGGACTATAGCCACCATCCTCAACACACAGAATAATATTAAAAACTTGAAAACTAAATTACGTCAAAAGAAGGGGAAACAAACGCAGAACAAAAAGAAAATTAAGAAGTTTTCTGACTCTGACACCGAATCGGAACAATCTCCACAACTGCAGGACGAAGACAGCGATGAAGAAAACGAGTGTTGCTGTGCTGGTTGTGGTGAAGAATACCAATCCAGAAAAAAACAGAGGATTGGATAAATTGCGTAAACTGCAAACAGTGGCTGCACGAAGATTGCACCAAATATGGTGACTTTTGTGACTCATGTGGGAAACTAAGATTTAAAAGCAAGAAGTTGTAGAGATAGTATAGCTTTCCGTAAGATAAGGTTATTTCAGTTTAATTATTAATTGTTGACGAGTAACATTTCATCTTTTTAAATTTCACCATCTCACCCAAGTGTCGTTCACCAACTCTGTCATGGTGGTATGGGTGAGATGATGAATTAATAGTATTTATTTTTTTTTATAACTTTTTGTGTTGAATATTTTTTGAGTTTTATGAATAGAATATTGATTCTGTTGTTCGTTTCCAATGTACCTACAAATGTATTTTTTACAAATCCTGAAATTTAGAAAATATATATTGGCATATAAAATTTCTTTCACCATCTCACCCTTGTTTACCCTATGTATAAGTTCACCCTCGAGAATTTTCTTACTCATCTATATTTTTAGCGAACTGATCTTTCAGCAAATCTTCTTCAATTCTAAAAATTAGTCTTTTTTGTAGTTTTGACTTTTTAATGGGGAAATATTTTCATCGACAATAAAGATATGTTATTAATTTTATTAAGTTTTCTATTGGCATTTGTTTTATTTTATTTTATTTTGGAAATTTAAATTTTTCCACAATTGTATTTTTGAAAACAACCTCATTTTATTTACATTTCGCATTAAGATGGCACAAACTTTCACAAATTATGTTTTTCAAAAACTGTTATTAAAAGTTGACATTTTCGTTAAATTTTCAGTTGACAAGGTGAGCCTTATTTGTCACCTAGCTGCGAAATACTTTTACGTTCTAGAACGAAAAAGTCTATTTTGTTCTAGAACATAAAACAAATATCAAAATAATTTGTCATTTTTCCGAATCTTATTTATGACTTTTTGGGGATTAATTGTGAAACAGCACTTTGTGCCGCTTCCAATGCTTCCCTCAAATGCTCGACTTGACTTTCCAAACTCATTTTGAATTAAACACTCCTAGAATATGAATTACAATATATAATTCTGAAACTGCTTTTTCAAGCAACTAATATTGTTTATTAGGTTGCTAACGTCACGATAGTCATCGCGCCTAAGCTGCTTTGATTCAAACCCAGTTCAAACGATTTCAAATATAAATTAAATTGTTGTGCATAACACAATTGTCGTGTTTTATTGTTGTTTTCGAAAAAAATATTGTTTGTATTTCGAACGCGAAATGCTTTTGCGTTCCTGAATGGATATTTTGCCTCGATAAAACTCGGTAAAATATTTTCCATTCTTGAACGCAAAAGTACCATTTCGCGTTCTAATTACAAAAATAACTATTTGATTTACTTTTGCAGCGATAATACAATGGTTTCTTTCTTTCTGATTTCAGAATATTCTCTCCTATTTTAAACTGTAATTCATGACACTAATCGCCAGTACATTATTGACATTTACAGGAATGTTACCTGAAATTTACATATCTTGAAAAAGTATTAACCGAACATCGGAATAATAAAGTATATTTTCCAATTAAAGATCTTTTACTTCTGGCGTTAATATGTTCTTGGCATATGTAAGTACGAATATATATGCTGTTAATAATATTGACGATAAATCAGACAACCAAAAGTACATAGATTTGAACAGCTAAGTAATTACGTGCGAATGCGGTAACGTCACCTCTTTAATTTATCTGAAGACGCGAAAAAAAATATAGCAAAAAATCATTGACCTTATTCCACACGTAACCGCATGCATATTAATATATCCCGTTGAAGAAACACACATATAAATCATATATAACTTAAATATAATGTTAATACTTTCGTATATGTATATGCATGTCGTTTGCTTTACAAAGGCGCACCGACAACACTCATTTAGAGATTTTCGCAAACTGGAGATATATAATTATTATAAATATTAAATGAAATATTTTCTGAACGACACAGTTGCTGAACCTAAGATAGTTATTAGCTCCCAATGGATTGTGCTGACGTAAATACTATTGCTAGTCTCTCGATGTGCGCTAATTTAAAAAAGGACATTTCTTCTACGAGTACTGTTGCCAAAATAAATTGCCTGGGTGTCAAGTTAGAGAAAACCCATAGAGAAGAAGGTTAGAATTTTCCATAAAAGGAAAATCTATAAATTCGTAACAAATGAAAAGAATCTAACAAAATACTTGGACATATGAGTAGATACAACAGATGGCAAGAAGTAAAGATAAATCAATTCAAATACAACAATAAACAAAACTCAAGGTAGAGATGAAATGTGTAAATACGAGGAATTGAATAGTAAATAGACCTGATGTCTCTTTGAAAAACTGCTAAAGACCTGATCCAAAATAGCCAGTTCATGAACTTAGAATGGGCAATAATCATAGGTCTACAAAAGAAAATTACGTGCTTTTTTAAATTTTCCGTCTGGATATCTACTGCAAATGATGCACAATATCCGCACTGGAATGACCGCTGTTTCCAGAGCGGTTTGTAGACGCTTCGCGGATAATTTTCGTTTTCAGTTAGAGGAGTGCCAGCGGCGCAAGGGTCAACATTTGGACAATATAATCTTTGGCACTTCATTTTCGAAAAGTTTGTCTAAAGATTAAAAATTAAAAAAATATTTTTCTAACTTGTAGTGTTTTTTTATTGAATTTACAAATACCCCAATGCTTTCTGGACATGCTGTATAATATGAATACTCTAAATTCAAATCTGTTTTTAGTTTTCCTCTGTCGAGACAGGTTTTCCTACAGAAACAAATCAAATGTCATCAAATTACAAATACTGGGTGCGGGAATAGTGTGTCGGTTGAGCTTAGCATGAAAACTAATAAAGTTGTAGCAATGAAATTTTACGTACACATGTAGTATGCAACAGTGCATTTTCTATTTTTATTTATATATTTACAGGCTGTTCCAAATTTCCGCGACACCTTCAATTTTTTTTTTAATAGATTGCTATACTTTCTTGTTATTATATATGTTATTGATACTATTCCTATGGAGGTGTATATAGTGGTGTATTAAAAATATGCCACAATTATAATAAAATGAAATGTAATGAATTAATTGATTAAGTATTTTTAAAACAATGTGAATTCGCAAGTGTAGTTCAAAATACGACCTAAAGATGTAGCTAAGTATTAAATTATACAGATGTCGCTTGACTAAATTACAAGACATAAATAAATGTAAATAAACAACTTGTACTTAACTTAAAAGGCCTCTTCCAGGTGCAAATTCTTATGGTTAATACCTTATGTGTATCTATGTATGAACGCCGGCTAACTGAGGTGGTGAGAATGAAATTATATTTTCATAATGAAAGTGGGGATTTGGTACTTGGTATAATATAAATTTGTAAATGATAAATAAAAAATGTAAATGATAAATTTGTAAAAAATGTAAATGATAAATAAAACAAGAGAGTGAAGAGCATAATTAAATGGTTTAATTGATAATATACTTATTCAAAAAGGTAAGTGATAACATAAATATATGATGCATTAACCTATAAATAGTCACGTGATCAAGTAAATTTATAAATGCTAGGTTAATTATTTGTAAGGAGATAATGCAACAAAATTTACTAAAATTACTTTAATTAAAACGCAAGGGAACTGTATTTTTCTGATATTAAGGTAAACTTATCAGTAAATAAAATGTTTTGCATAAAAATAATAATATCAACGATTGTGTTTAAAAAATTAATAAAAATAATTTGAATGTTATAGGAAATAGATATAAATAAAGTACTCAAGTTTGTTGAATGTGGATACTGGATAATTCGGAAGCTTTTCGGATTCTTTTTCCTCGGGATTAAGGTTCTGGTAATTGTGTTATGCGGTAGCGTCCCTCGGGATAGGAATTTCGTTTACAAACTACCATGAACGAGGTAGGTTGCGGAATTTGTGTCAATCGTGGCTTTGTAGGTTGGTGATACGTTGGATATATCTTTGGGTATGATATTTATACTTTTATTAACACTTTTTCACTAAGTTCTTCGGACGCTTTTTAGAATATGTCGTCGCGTGCAAATTATTTTAACCAACCACCCTAATTCTCGTTTGTTTTATATCCAGGCTTCTTATTCGTGATTCTTGTTTGTACTTTATAATTTAATATTAAATAATTATAAATGGAGTAATTTACTAAAACAAATCGTTTGGATATTTTACAAAAATAATAAATTTAATTTTGTGATACAAAAAAATATCTTTGGAATGTACAATTTTTAGCTAGATACATGTACTAAATTGGGATATTTCCCGCCGTAAACAATTCAAATAGGTACAGCTATATCCAAAGTATATGTCTTTAAGATATTCAATCAATCAAGTTAAAAATCTTCGATAATACAATATTATTAATAAAAATGACTAAAGCAATTGACTAAAAGAAATAAATAAAGTTCATGATACAAATTTAAGCAATTAAAAACGCGGAATTAACTTCATTGATATGACATGTGCAATATACAGTTCCAACAAAATCTTATCTTCTAAATTAATGTAATCAACTTTAGTATTGTCCTGTATTTTTGTTCCAGGGCCTCTTATGTAAATGGGTATGCCCCACACAATATATACTAGATTTAATTAGTTGGCGATTTAAGGACTGGTTTTACTCAAAAATGCATATAGTTAAAACAATCTTACATGTTTCGGCAAGTGATGCCTTTCTCAAAGAATATAAAATATAAATTACAGTATATTAATGTCATATACTGTCATATACATAAATTCATTTATGTATATTTGTTTTTAAGAGGTTGACGACAAACTAGCAGCATATTGATTTGATGTTTTAAATTTGACGAATTTTAACATGTTTAGTGCCGTTGTTTGCTAAATTTTAACTCTCAATTACACTCCTGATGAAGTAAAAAATCCGTTATGAAATATAGAGTGGAATAAAGGAGTTTTATTTTTACTTGACAGACCGCTCACCCGTTAATGAATTTTTACTTATTCAGTACAGTCGATAATACTTAATAGTCTATATATATATATATATATATATATATATATATATATATATATATATATATATATATTTATATATATATATATATTTATATATATATAATTATAGAAAATTTCTTGACCGTACTAATATAAATTCGTTAATATTTGGGTTATCGGTTGTTTTCATCAAAACTTAAATGTTCTTTCTCAATATTTCGTCAATATATTAATGACTTCACCAGGAGAATCTATAAAATAGCAATATACACTTTACTCTTATACTAATATATTCAAAAAAGAAAACATACAGCTAGAGTTAAGCGTTGGCGGTTTCATTAATTAATTTACACATAATTGTCACTAGGAACTCACAAATAAAACATGAAAATTACATTTTTAAACAGAAACTAAAACTGGAAAATTTCAACTTGTGGATGAAATAGGTCAAGTTGAAATTTTACAGTTTTAATTGCTTAAGAATGTAATTTTCATGTTTTATTTGTGTGTTGCGAGTGACGATTATGTGTCAATTAATTAATGATATTGCCAACGCTGAACTATAACTGTAAGTTTTCTTTTTTGAATATATTAGTATAAGAGTAAAGTGCATATTGCAATTTTATAGCTTTTCTTGATGGACTCATTAATATTTTGTCGAAATATTGAGAAAAAACGTTTGGGTTTTAATGCCAACAGACTGATAAGCCAAATATTGGTGAATTTTATATATATATATATATATATATATATATATATATATGCTATATATTAAATAAATTGTAAATATTTTAATATGTTAACTAACAAGCTCTATCTTCTACAGATCCTTGTTAAGCGTTCCTTTTGTCCATAATCTTTTCAAGCATATACGAATTACAATTATAAATCAATAATTGGGAAGGCCGATAATATGCCAGCGAATACTTTCGAAAGCTTATGTAGAAGATAAGAAACAATAATGAGTAAATTAACGCAAGCTCATTACTTATTGCTAATTAAAGCTGTGTGCAAGTTTTAAGGTCAAATACCTCTGCGACCGTTCCAAAACTAACAAGTCTGACATGTGTCTGCCCACTCCCGCCAAAAGTACATCATATTACCGACGGAGGGTAAGTAGATTGGTTTGAACATAAAACGTCCTCATGTTGACTAATCCTACTCGCATTTTTCGTCTTTAACGAGAGCGGAATGTGTAACAACCAGGATCGTTAAATTTCATGCGCCTCATTTAATTGAGTGTTATATGTATATCATAATTTTAGCAAAAAAAAAGCTTTTGCATAAAATATACTTTGAGCTCCTTCTTCGCACGCGTGCCCAGTGCAATGAACTTTTGTAGCGTTTTAAGCCGTCGTCAATATGTGTATGTATGGGCAAGCATGTCATTAAAATTATTATATGGCCAAATCTGTAACACGATGATTTCATTATTAATTAATAAAGAATTGCTAAAACTAAATTATTAGAAGCAATTAAATAAATAAGACAATGCCCATAAGGCTACGCAACCAGGATTTTAGGAAAATGTAATCTTATAGAATGAACTATTTCATTTTTAAGCATATAATGCTATTTTAAGTGATCTGCTCCGTTATACGGCGATCAAGCAATAAAATGAAAATTATAAAATCGAGAAAATGAGAATAAGAAAACATGCCTTTGCACACTTTTTGGTCCACATCCTTTCAAAAGTAGTGGAACATTTTAATGGTAAACAGACATGCAATCATTGCAATACGCGTATAATTTACAGAAAGTTTTTTAAAATAAAAGTAAATGCTTTTAATTATTGAGAAATCAATTCATTTGGATTGAACTGCGTAGGATGATAAGGAAGCTGTGTGCGAATTTCACGCGCAAACTGCTTCTTGCTATATTTTTCCACAATTAATAAAGTTTTTATTCATAAATCATACAAAGTAAAGTCCGTAATATAACAATTTAGGGAAAGTGGAAAGTAAATAAATAAAATAGAAGGTTTTAAATATTTAGAATCCACATGAAAAATCGACAAGGACATAAACACATTGAAAAAGTAGAGAAGATATTAAAATAAATATTTAAGTAATGAAATTAGTAGTAATGAGTAGGAATTACTGTATAAGACTGAAGAATTTGAGGAAAAACAAAAGAAGTAGTGTTAAATGTATAAAAGGCAAGATAGGAAAAATAATAATTAATGATACACAGATGATGGATAGATGGAAACAAAATTTACTGGAAATAGTGTAAATACAACCATAAAATTTAATAACTATCATAGATGTTGACCTCATAATAAAACCCAATATTTTAAAAGCAGATGTGATGATGTCCGAAAGGTGTAAGTTAAACGTCATTCTGTGATTCGATAGACAAATATAATTTAGTGTCATTTGCATAGGTCATCACAGAACAATTGAAAGATGTGAAAAAATCATCAAAAAGTAGAAAAAGTAGAAAAAGAAAAATCTTGGACCCTAAGATTAGAGCCCTGAGGCACACTAGATGTTGAAAAGAATTGGCCGTTATAAAATATAATATATAATTCACTCTATTCACAATGTTTCAGACAATAAGTTCTAATGTAGATGGGCTAAAGCCATGAAGCACTTAATTTGTTTAATAATATATCATGGTCAATAGTATCGAAAGCTCCGGATAAGTCAGTGTATATAACGTCTAGTTGAGCATTATTATCTAATGTCTCATAAATATTTTGAGTCACTATCGTTAGATTCATAATTTTCCAAGCACCATCACCTTTCTTGTAAACCGGTGTAATTCTAGTTAACTTCCATCGATCAGAAAAAGCACACGTTTTCAGACCCAAATTAATAATACAATAGAACCTCGGTTGTCCGGGTCGGCCGGGACCGGGCGTTTGCCGGATAATTGAAAACACGGATAATCAAAGCACATCATTATTTACATTTTAATGTTTTTTATTTGGACAAATACATATAGAAAAATCATTAAAAATTTATTTTTATAATAAAAGCATAAGAACATTTGCTCGTAGTTATAGAAAAAGTGTTGTAGATATTAAATACGCATTATGCAAATAAATAAAAAATTAAGGTACATACATATAATTTACTGCTTGAAAAAATCAGTAATTTGTTTTTGCTTTTTTGATTCGTATATTCTAGCTCTTATAAATTCCTTAATTTTTCTAAGCTGAAGAACATCAATACCATTAGATTCTGGTTGCTCGTCAAATGATGACTTCTTTTGATGATACAGCCACCATTATCATCGTCACTACCAGTATCGGAACTTATTTCTGCATGAGTATTATTAAGATCAGCATCATCTCTCATAATCTGGTATCCTTTTTCTTCGTGATCACATCCTATCCATTCCTGTATTTCTTCTTTGCCTATTCCTTCCATTGATTTCTGAACTTTGGAGGTTATATTTTTAATTGATAATAGGTCTTGATCATTCAAATTATCTTAATTCTCAACTGCAGTATCTTGTCATTATTTTATCCAATGCGTTTGTAATATTACTTTCTTTCACTCTATTCCAGACACGAGCGACGGCATAAATTGCTTCTTTTAAATTCAGACATTTCCAAAACCTCATGAAGTCGTGTTCCCCCAACAATTGGAGCATAAAGTTTTTCCTATAAAGTCTCTTCATGGCCTCTATAACCCTTTGAGGGTCCATTGGCTGGGCAATACATGTAACATTCGGAGGAAAATATACCACGAATATGTTTCCATCTTCTGTTTTTAGTAACTCTGCATCAGAATGCGCAGGTGCATTATGCAATAGCAGTGGCATGGCATAGCATGGCTTTTGGTGGAAGATTATTTCCTTTCAGATAAGCTTGAACCCGAGGTATGAATTTATCGAAAAACCACTTTATAAAAATTACTATTACGATTATAATAGTCAACGGTTAAGTCCTTGGCTTTTATATTTTTAAATGCCCTGGGATTTTTGGGTTTCCCAACAACAACTAACCTGACTTTATGTGTTCCTAATGCATTAGCACAGCATAATACTGTTATACGATCCTTCCTGATTTTGAAACCTGAAGTAAAAAGTTTTTGTCTAAAGTTGTTTAAAAATTAAGACAAATAAGAATTGCCTGGAGTACTACTTTCTCCCCCGTCAGTGAGTGTTTTTTCAGGAATTGCTTTCCAATACAGCCCAGTTTCGTTTGCGTTGTACACTTGCTCGCGTCTTAAGTTGTGTTCTTTTATTATATTTTCCAAATCATAGCAAAATTCTACTATAGCTACATCATCAACACTCAATTTTTCCTATTGAATAGCTAAATCTCGTATTTCATGGAGCTTTTTAAACCTGCGCAGCCAACCAGAAGACGCAAGAAAGTTTCCTTTAATTTTCAACAGTTTATGAAACTTTTGGGCTTGAGTAACACACATAGGCCTTTATATCGAAACTCCTTGGGCTCTTTTCTTTGAGAACCAATTGGACGTTGCTTCATCACTTCTTGAAAAATAGATTTTTGGGTTTTTCTGTGAGAAAGAGCTTTTGCACTGCCTGCTTTATCTACAAACCTCTATAATTCGGCTATATTATATTCTTTAGTCAGTTGTGCAACACCTTGTCCCCTTTTCAAATTGTTGAAAAATATTTACAGAGACAACCGAAACGGATATGGCTAGCAAGGGCACAGGAAAAGAGAACTAGAGGAAGACCGAGAAAAGAGTGGAACAGTGTAGTGGCAGAGTGCTTAAAAGCCAGGGGAACAAAGTGGAAGGATGCAGAAGTAATGGCAAGAGACAGAAGGGATTGGGCAATGTTTGTTCGTAAATAAAAAGTTTTTGGACGGCTTAACACCTTCGGGTATAAGAAGACTTTATCGATTATATATATATATATATATATATATATATATATATATATATATAATTACGTCTTTATTTTAAACCTAAGTACACAATATAAATTCAATTTTATCCATCTTTATACAGTTTATTGCAGTTTATTTAGAAACGTGAAATTATAAAAAGATTGTGAAATTAGAAACAAAGTATTGAATGCATTTTGAAATTGAATCATAAATAAAAGCGGAAATAGTCTCATTAAAAGTGTAATCTATATATATAAAAGAGAGTGGCGTTAGTTACTACGCTTATAACTCAAGAACGCCTGGACCGATTTCGAAGATTCGCACCAATTCGGTCTGGTCTCCGGCCAAACATGAAGAATACCCAAGAAAATTCCCGAATTATCCCGAAAAAAAAAATTATCAAGAAAATTCATTTTCCCATACATTTTATAGGGAGTGATTTTACTATGTTTATAACTCAAGAACGCCTGGACCGATTTCGAAGATTCGCACCAATTCGGACTGGTCTCCGGCCAAACAAGAATAATACCCAAGAAAATTCCCGAATTATCGCGGAAAAGAAATTATCAAGAAAATTCGTTTTCCCATACATTTTGTAGGGAGTGATTGTACTACGCTTATAACTCAAGAACGCCTGGACCGATTTCGAAGATTCGCACCAATTCGGACTGGTCTCCGGCCAAACAAGAATAATACCCAAGAAAATTCCCGAATTATCCCGAAAAAAAAATTATCAAGAAAATTCATTTTCCCATATATTTTGTAGGGAGTGATTTTACTACGCTTATAACTCAAGAACGCCTGGACCGATTTCGAAGATTCGCACCAATTCGGATTGGTCACCGGCCAAACAAGAATAATACCCAAGAAAATTCCCGAATTATAGCGAAAAAAAAAATTATCAAGAAAATTCATTTTCCCATACATTTTGTAGGGAGTGATTTTACTACGCTTATAACTCAAGAACGCCTGGACCGATTTCGAAGATTCGCACCAATTCGAACTGATCTGAGTGGTCTCCGGCCAAACAAGAAGAATACCCAAGAAAATTTCCGAATTATCCCGGAAAAAAAAAATTATCAAGAAAATTCATTTTCCCATACATTTTGTAGGGAGTGATTTTACTACGCTTATAACTCAAGAACGTCTGGACCGATTTCGAAGATTCGCACAAATTTGGATTGGTCTCCGGCCAAACAAGAATAATACCCAAGAAAATTCCCGAATTATCCCGGAAAAAAAAATTATCAAGAAAATTCATTTTCCCATATATTTTGTAGGGAGTGATTTTACTACGCTTATAACTCAAGAACGCCTGGACCGATTTCGAAGATTCGCACCAATTCGGATTGGTCTCCGGCCAAACAAGAATAATACCCAAGAAAATTCCCGAATTATCGCGAAAAAAAAAATTATCAAGAAAATTCATTTTCCCATACATTTTGTAGGGAGTGATTTTACTACGCCATCTTCATGATATATGACGAAGTCTGCCGGGTCAGCTATTTAAATATAGATAAAATTTGAAGGCAAAACAACGTTTGCCGGGTCAGCTAGTAAACTTATAAATACAACAGATTCGTTCTTAGAATTGAGGTAAAGGTTTACAATTTAAATAAAATACGCCCCTTCTTAATTTTGTCTTTCTCAGAATTTGCAATGAGAGTTCGGCTTGTACTATATACAATATACGACTTTTTAACCATTTGTAATAGAAAATTTTTACACTCCTACCCAATATAGATTTTGTCACTACCTGTGTACTCGAAATAATACGTTTAAATAATAACTATTAATTTGTACAATGCACATGAAATGTTCATACAGTTAAATATACTAGTGTTTTGTGGAAATATAAGGTGTTTCATTTAGTTTATTAGTAGGTCACCGTAGCTTTAAAAATCGTTTTTAGTAGGCGCCTTCTTTAGAGAAGAATTTTTGCCGTTCCTTTGTTCGAAAATTTAACACATGTTTAAAAACCTTTTCTAAGAGGCAAGTGTTTTGTCTCGTAGTTTGAGATGGGCATGATAAATTTAGTCTTTACAGGGTTGCAGTGTATAGTAGTTGTGCGGAAGCGTTTATTTTACTTTACTGTGCCCCGTGACTTTTAATTAGTAGTTTCTACCTACTGATGATGACAACTTAGTTGTCGAAATACGTATTTAGGATACGACTAATAATTGTGGTAAGGGGTTATATACCTTTTTTAAATTAAATAAAATAATTAAACTTTTCATATAAAGGATGTCAATTTGAAACGAACATTATTTATTGCTAAATAATTAAAACTACACACATATTTAAGTAAAATAAACAAAAACACTCAGAAATTATTGTTCTCGCGCTTAACGTAGTGTTGTATAAAATCTACTCAAAAATTTTACTAAAACTTTGCAAAATTGCTATGAGTCTACGATTTTTCAAACTCGACACATCAACCTTCTTGTGCATGGGTGTAATTCTAGCTAAAAGCTGGAAACAGGCAGAGATGACGAAATATAACTTCAATACCTCTACACTGTAAGGCCGGTATGACACGAGGCTAAATTTTACAGAAAATTTAGCTGCTAAATTTTCTTAAAAATTTAGCAGCTAACTTCGAATGCAATTTTTATATTTTGTCAATATACGTGTATAATTTTATACAAAATTTAACCGATACACATGCGCACAAAACAGCAGGAAATAAAAATTGTTTCTTTTTATACTGTTTGGTTGTTCGTCCTAAGTCATAGTATATTTTGGTGAAAGTTGAGTTTTGTTGTAACCTTTAATAGTTTTGGCGAATATTGTAATAAAAAAACTAATATGAGTGATAACGAGCATGAACTACTAGCTGCTGCAGTTACAAGTTACGTGTCAATATTAGCAGTAGCTGTTAAGAAAAAGGCAAAAAAGAGATGTTGGACCAGAAGATGGTTGAATAGAAGAGTTGATGGAAGTGTTTTTTCACTAATAAATGAACTTGTAGTTGAAGATCCATCTTCGTATAATAACTATTTAAGATTAACAAATCCTGTATTTCAATATTTACTAAACATAATTGAAAGTGACATCAGAAAATCGGATACAGTTATGCGCGAAAGCATTTCAGCCAAAATAGGTAAAATATATTTGAACCAAATTCTATTTTCTTTTTAACGTATCTTGACATTTTCAGACTTGAAGTAACACTCAGATTTTTGGCAACAGGGGAAACATATCGATCATTAATGTACTCTACACGGATACATGAAAGTACAATTTCCAAGATAGTACCTTCAGTTTGCGAAGCTATTATAAAAAACTTAAAAAGCACGTACTTAAAAGTATGTCTACTTTTGTAGTATATTTTATTTTGTATATATTTATTTTATGTTTTTTTGTTTAGGTACCAAACACTATACAGGAATGGGAAGCAACCAAATTTTATAAAACGTGTGATTTTCGAAATTGAACGAAGCCCTTGAAAATAATATTTTGAATTTTTCTGCAGACAAACCTTTGGCCGATTGCCAAAAATATATGCCATATGTTATTATTGCAGATGATGCATTCCCATTAAAACATAGATTAATGAAACCATATGCCCAAAGGGATCTTGATCATGATAGACGAATCTATAATTATAGATTATCTCAGGCAAGAAGAGTAGTTGAGCAGGCATTTGGAATTTTGGCAAATCGTTTTCGAGTGCTATTAACTCCAATTAATTTGTTGCCAGAAAAAGTGATAGCAATTACAATGACCTGTGTGATTTTGCATAATTTGTTAGTGCAAGAAAATGCAACACAATATTGTAGCTTACGAAACACAACAGGTAACCCACAATTACAACCTATATCCCAACAATATGGAAATAGAAGCAGTTGTAATAGTCAAGAAATTCGCAGAGAATTTAAGGATTCTTTCAATGGCGTAGGCGCTAGAGAATGGCAAGAACTGAAAATCGAAAGAAATAATATGTAATATTTGTTTAACTTAATTTATAAATTAATAAATTTTTATTTATCGGAAATTATTTTATTTTCATCTACAAAATAGTAAATGCATGCAAATAAAATTATTGCAAATAACAGAGGTATTAAGAAAATTAGACGATTTTGTTTGAGGAGAGGTATTAGGTTAAGAGTAAAGTTGATAAATTTCAGTTCCTGATTATAGACGTGTGACTTCATCGTATTATTTCAAAAATTACAAATTTAAAAATAATTTGAACGGTACTTCCTGTAATGAGCTTATGTATTATATCAATTATTTATTGCGAGAAAATTGTTTCGACTACTAAGGTATAGATGTCACTTTACGTAGGATCTATAATATTTAATAATAATAAATAACGCAATCTATTTTGATAAATTATGATTTCATATAAACTACAAAGCTAAAAATACGTAAAACTAGATTTTACTAAAATACAGAAGTTTTTCACTAAATCACTAACACAGTACTCAAATCGCTAGATCTAGTGAAAAATCACTAGACCTGGCAACCCTGAGTACGGACCTGATCGCGACTCCAAGACATTTTATCCTTTTTTTTTAATTTTGAAGAAATACAGGTTATGTTTACGCAATCACAATTCAAAACAAACAATATGGACGACACGAGAGTAGCTCTAGAACTGTGGTTGTGGTCTATGACGAGGACCAGTGCTGCCAACTCTTACAAAAAAGGAAAGCTACACGGTACGTGAAAAAACAAAACAAATAATAGCCAGATTCGAACTTTAAATGATATATATTTACCTTTAAATTTATTGTTTAAATATCAGCTTTCTGAATTGCACAATTTGATAGCTAAATCAAAAATAAAAAGGCCCAATCTAGCTTGAAAATAGCTAAGTTGGCGGCACTGGCGAGGACACGCGACCAAAACCTTTTGCGCAATTTCACGCGCACATCTTGCAAAAAAATTAGAACAATTTTAAGAAAATTTAGCTGCTAAATATTACATAAAATTTCGCATGCATTATGTGTATGACACGGTGCTAAATTTTCGAGTATAATTTTCAGAAAAATTTAATGCAAAATTTTCTGTAAAATTTAGCCCCGTGTCATACCGGCCTAAGGTAGATGAGGAAGGATTAAATGTAAATAGATGTGATAGAATATGCACATTCGTAAATATAAAATTATATTTAATTAATACTAATTCCATGAACATAGGCAGCGATTTATGCACATTTTTTTGCATTTACGACTACTTGCACCATTATTTAAATAATCATCATTCAAATGCAGAGGCACGTGAGCACGCGTACGCGAGATTTGTAATAGTCACCCTCTATGATTTCCAAATGACTCTGCATCGGCATGAATAACAATCGTGCGTGGTGAATAAGGGGTGGAATCACACATGCTGCTTACTTATTCTGCATACGTCGGGGGTAGTTTCCCTTCAACAGCAATAGTACTGCCCGTAGTGTATTCATTAAAGGGGTGGATTGCATGCATTGATTGGAACTTGATTTGTAAACGGCGTTGTAAGCTTGTTGATACGTAGGTGAATGCATAATAGAAGAGGTGTATTGTGGGGGCATTTATGCGAGTGGTTCTCAACATTTTGTAAGGTATATACGAAACTAAATTCTTCAAAATTATAATACGTATTCATCATATACTAAATAAATCAGAAATGGATTGTATTTGTAAATATTGCTTTCTACATTTTACAACGCTAATTATTCGAATTTTTTAATTGAAAGGGATTCGAACCCACGTCCATGGTTTGCCGGACCATTGCTCTGCCACTTGAGCTGTTAAGGATTTCTGGTTCCGAGCCTTAAATTACATTGAGGAGACAGATGTTAATATTTTTGCCTGTAATCGGCACTTATATTTGTGTATTTAATTCAAATATTTCTTTACTTTCTCAAACTAATTGCGCAATTTCTTTGAAGACTTCCAAAATATTTTATATTCTTAGTGGTGGGTCAAAAATTAAGAAAGAGTAAAGAACATATAAAGAAAAACAGACATTTTTACCCTACAAATGCATACATAAAAAAATGTGATTTAAACAGCTTATCTATAGTGGAGCACCGAATTATCTAGAAGAGAATTTCGAAATGCTATATTGATATAGGCTGGATCGACAAACTACAAAAGTATCTTTGCAGGATTAAATATGCAGTAAGTTTTACTCACAGATCGTTAAGGTCAGTAGTGTTTTCTTCGGATACACATTACCTGCAAATCGTAGGATTTTTACATGAGTTGTAAAAACTTAAATTTTGATATTTGTTGTATTCAGGTAACGGGTGAAACATATGCTTTCTACGATCAAGACTACTTCAGGAAATTTTTATGAAGTAATCATTTTCTATTACTAAGAGAGGGTTGTGTCTTAATGTTTAAATCCTCTCCATTCCATTTTTATTGCCATGGTTCATGATTGCTTCTGAAGTTTTTAGCTGGAATAGGGTCCTTGGCACTGCTGTTTTCTTGGTCCTGTTTTTAGAGAATTGTAAAACGTAGTGAGTAACAAAGGTCGAAATCAATGGACTATAAATAATTCAAGTAAAGGAGAAATTTCGAAACAAAGTGGAAAATTATAGAAAAAGTTCAAGTTACAGAACTTTGGTAAAATTTCTCTTCTTCTTCTGTTTTGGGTTGGACTCCAGTACATTCAGGCACTTGCTTCAGCACACTGCTCTTTGTACTATACTCAATAGATCTCTCAGTTCCGCTCTGTTAGTCTTTTATCCACGATAAAAGCCACTATCCTACTCAGGGGAAGTTTGAGTGCACTCGTAGGATTCAATAGATCCCTCCCGAAATATTTCTGTCTGAGTCCCTTCAGTTCCTTACACGTGCATATTATCTCCTCCTGTTTTTCACATCTCCTACATCTGGACTCGCTAACCAAGCCCATGCTGTACAGATGCTTCCTTAAATGACAATGCCCGGATATTAAGCAGATAATTATTTTAATTTCTTCTTTGTTATTACGAATTAGGTTTGTCTGAAAACTTTCCGTCCAGCTCCTTTAGTGGTATTTTGGTATGGAGTTGATCTTCCCTTAACCTCCATTTCTTTTTATGTTCTCTTTTAGCCATAACCAGATCTCATTGCCTTCAATTCCCATACATAGTAAAAATATGAAATTAGCAATTAAAATTTCTAAGCGATTGTACAATTGAAAGAATAGAGATACCAATTAAAATTATTATCTTTGTTATAATTTTCGATAGTATTATTAGTATGGAGTTAACCTTCCGTTAGCTTCCATTTAGAGATTTAGACTTTTTAGCCATAAACAGGTCTCCTTTCTAACGGAATCCTTGGCAATTCTACACAGGTTCTGGTCCTAGGAAGTTCCTATTAGTACCTTCCTTGGCCAGTTCGTCGGCTATCTCATTGCCTTTGATTCCCTCATCTCCTGGCACCCATATCAACGACGCAGTATTGTCTTGTACCAGTTTATCGAATATTTCACCAGCTTAGACCTGGTAGATGGATTCATAATGGCTTTAACAGCTGTTTGACTATCAGTCATTATGTTTATTTTTTTGTTTGCGCAGACGGCTTCCTGAATTTCCTCAACGCAGGCTGCGACTACAAACAATCCGGCCTGGAACATTTCCCCAGGCATATCGATATTTTCCCTTTAAAGCACATTCCACATAAGCCTGTACCTGCCCCCTGACTAGATTGTGATCCATCAGTGTACCAGGCACCGGAAACGCAATCGCTCAAGCGTCTTTTTGCCTGTTCCCTGGTCGGAATAAATATGTTCAGCTTAGCTGTAAACATAATCTCAGGCGCCATACTGTCCGCCTGCATTTGAACTATGAGCTCTTCCAGTATAGTTTCTGTGATATCTGTATGGCCCCCTACAACGTTACCATACGACATCATATGTCATTGGCCTTCAGCCTGAGGATCGCAGCGATTGCCTCCGCTTTTACAAATAGTTCAAGCGAAAGCAGACCCACGATGGCCACTATGGAGGCGGTTCCCGTGCTGTTTATAACTCCAGTGATTCCCAACAGAGCCTGTCGCTGGAGAGTAGTGGGGAACCCCACCGACGATGTCCGATGTCCACGAGACAACTGCTCCATAGGTAATCGTTGGTCTTACTACTGCTGTGTACAGTCAGTGAAACCACATTTGGTTTTGGCCCCAGTTCTTGTCAATAGCTCTTCTGCATCTCCAGAAGAGCTGTTGACAAGACCTGGGGCTATCACCAAATGTGGTTTCCCTTCTCCCTTCTCACCATGTTTCTATATTTCGCACGATGCTCGTCCCTGGGAATTTCTCATGGGACACAATGACAACATCATCGGCGAAGCCCTGCGTCCATATTCCCTGGTCATTTAAGGTCCTGATGAGATTATCCACTACTAGACTCCATAGTAGCCGTGACAGTACGCCTCCCTGAGGACACGCATTTGTTGTCCTCATGGAGATCGTTTTTTGGTTATATTTATCAAATACAACTTAAAAAATAAGAAAGCACAAACGAAAACTGGGGTGTACTTCACATGACAAAAATGGACCTATCAATCTGGTTCGTAAACCTAGGCTTCAGCTTACATCAGCGAGACAGTGTTCGATAAGTACTCGTGTTAGTGAACAAAAGTTATCTATCGGGTTTGCGCATACTGAACATAGGTTGAAAACTGGTAAAGTGGGCTTTGATATTTTGTATCACTCACCTTATAATTCAGATCACGCTTCGAATGAGTTTTACCTGTACCCAAAAATGAAACAAGGATTGCGTGGGCTAAACAAATTGCAGTTTCGACATATTTTTCAAACAAAGATAAAACAATTTTTATGAAGGCATTCACTAGTTAATTGAAAGGTCTGAAAAATGTATTTGGGTAGCAGGTAAATATATTGAAAAAGAAATATAATTTTTAATTTCTATTTTCCCTCCATTTCTCCAATTCCGCGTACTTAAAAAAGCTCCCTCGGTATTACACGAAACAATAGATATCAGTATTTAAACTGTACTTCTCGGCAGTATATTTATTCAGTCTGTTCAAATATTAGCTTTACGTTTCTTATTATGCAGCACTGTAACCATAATTTACATACTTCATTTCTTAAAAGGAAAAAATATAGGGCATAGTACGTATGTCAACTGAACTGAATCAGGAAAGGATAACGCCAATATAAATTGCGAAAGATATTATACCATTTTGATAATTAAATTCAGGAAGACAGAACGAAATATAGTCTCAAAACTGATAGCCAATCTGTTGACAGACTTTAAGAAGCAATGTTAAGAAAAACATACACATGCAAGAGAAGATGAGGTGATATATAAGGCAAGATGCGTAGGGTGCATTGATGAACGAGAATTTTATTTTAATTGAGTAAATAAATTACTTTTTCTTTAAATGCTGAACAGATTTAATCATATACTTGTCTGCATACTAAATATTCTTTTTTATTCGTTGTTGTATAATTTAAGTTAATAAATAACGAAATTTTTGTTGTTAATTAATTTATAATATTTGAAATATTTAGTTAGTAATAGGAGAACTGTTTGAGAACTACTGAAGAACTTTCGCGAAGCGTGCCGGTTATAAACTACGCTAGTAGTTGTTGCATGTGTGTTTCAAGTTATACTTGTTGGATTAAGGGTGGTTTGAACGCTTTGTCATTTCACGTGCAACCCCATTGTACATTAAACCTATTGTATATTCTATTTATAATGATAATATTCTTTATTTCAATACCTACTACCTAAAAAAACGTTAGATTAATACTATTTTTTTCTTTCAAATCCGCATTTATGCCGTTCAGCTTGTAAGATACACAAACATTATTTCACAAAAATAGATGAATTTAATCACGTTAACAGCAGCGTTTTAGCTAGATCTACTTATTCTAAAAAGAACTGCTTCTACAGTATAGAATAGGTGCTTAAATGTAAAAAAGTGTTTATTTAATAAGTAAATCTGTTCATCTTAAATGGAACTAGATAAAATTTAAATTAATTTAATGACAACGCTTTCTTCGATATGGATTATTTTAAATTGGAATATTTATTAGTCCCTATTTCCTAAGCTTTGAAATATCACACCGAACATATCTCCATTCATTTTAAATTTATTTAGTGGTTTAAAATAAGAGATAGTCAAATTTAACCAAAAGTGTTAAAGTTAAGTCCAAATTTGGAACCAATTCCAAAAATTAAAGTTGATAAAAGTTGGCCATGACGCTAAAATCTTAATAACCACTGGTTCGTTATTATATTATTCTGACATCTGTAGTTGTCATGTCGAAGCTAGAAATAAAAAATCTTATGACTCAAAGCGTCAATTGAATTGAAATTTTTTACAAGATTTCAAGCATTTTAGATTTATTTCATCCATAAGAAGAGGATATTTTGGGTGGTGATTAACAAATAATTAAATTGAATGTAAGGCAAACGTAGGTTTCCACGCTCGTTTTCTAAATGTAGATCTCGGTTTCTGGATTGGAACCGCGTCGAGTTAGACGTAATTGCCAACGTTTCGTCCACTGTTACAAGGTACATCTTCAGGGCTATACGTACGTACATTCTTCAAGCTACTGCGAATAAACGAACATCTACGTACGTCTAATATTAACTAATAAATACATAATAAAATAACATGACTAATTAAGTATTAGTTGGTGTTGTAAATCTAAGTATACAGTTCCGGCTAGTCTCTTGTTAAAGTAGTAAAACCCATTATATGTATTTAGGGAACGTTATTTTAAGAATTAATATTTAATTTCTTCACTATAACCCAATGTAATAAAACTAGCGGTCTAATATATGAAGGAGTAAAAATGAATTTTCGAATATATGCCGATGCCGATTCTTACCTAAAGAAAGTTTTACAATTTGTATGTGATAAAAAAACCCTAGGTAATAAAACAGCGGTCAAATGTATAAAGTGATAAATAAATTGGTAAATGTAGAAGGTATCGCTTTCTTAGAATCTAAAGAAAGTTTTATAATTTCGATAGGATAATAAAATTATATTACACAGTGGTTTCAACATGAAAATGCACGTTGAATATTTATAGAATTGGAAATGTTATATTTTAATTCTATATCCTAGATTTACTTATATTTCAAACAATTTTAATTGTTAAATGCCCTCAAGAAAGGGCATGACAAATGTTTGAACCAAAAATTAAAATTATGTAGAAAAGTAGATGGAAGTGTGTAGAATGTGGAAATAAATATATTTTAATGATATTACAGTAACGTATGCCTCAAAAGTGTTGGGAAAAAATTTCAATAAAATTTATTTGTAGTAAACATTATCTGATCCAGTTGCCGTTGGAAACAAAATTTAGTAAATTGTTTAAAGTCTAATACGACATATCATTTTTGTAAATAGTTAATATCAATGTCGTACGAGCTTGATATTCGTAGAGGACAATATCGGACAATAAAAGATTGCTGGGTATCTCTTGTATCAATTAACCTAAAAGTGGACGAACCAAAGTTTTAAGTTGACTTAATAAGCGAAGGTTGATTGAAAAAGCAAAAGACACATTGGGAATGTCAATGCTTAAGTTATTTCGAAGATAACTTACTTAAGATATTTCACGCTCGACTGTTACTCGAACATTAACCAGAAAATTTGTTGGAAAGAATTCCCAGGTGTTGCTGTGCTTTTAGACGTATTCATTTTCGTGATAAAGTTATCGTTATGGAGGGTGAAAAATATTTCGTGTTTTCCAACTCGGAAATCAAAGGTAATAACTAGAGAACGGATGCAATTTCCATAAAACGCAATCGGCAATTGGAATTGTGTATAACGTCGCTCAGTACATCCCGGCGTAATTAAATGAAGTATTTGTTTGACTTACTCGGCCACCTGGTCTCGCAGCGATAACAATGGACAACCCAGCTATTGTATTCGGAGAATATAGTGTTTTCAGTGGTGTCGTGTACGTAGATAAAATAAATAAGTTTATCGTATTTCGTAAGAGAAATAGCACGTACATTCCTTTTCTTTTCATTTAAGCAACATCTTCCAGTTATTTTCACGTAAGTGTGCATAAAATTTCGTTATTTAATTTCGTTTATTTGGATCTAGAATATTCTTACTTTTTCAGACAATGCAACAGCGTCGAGAATGGCATCGTGAAACAATGGCGACTTGGATTGAGGGCCATACTGATTGTATGTACATTGCCAGTGATTCCGAAATTTATTGTGAAGTGTGTGAAACGTTATTGAAAAATTGCAATAAATCAACCATAAAACGTCACGTAGGATCGTTAAAGAACGAAAAAAAATTGAACCCGTTGGAATCTGACAATTTTACCGAAGAACTCTGTGAAACTTTTATGGCAGCTAATATTCCATTATTTAAATTGAACAATCCAATTTTGAAGACATTTCTGAAAAATATACTGGTCGAAATGTTCCTGATGAATCAACTTTACGCAAATATTATGTTTCTAGGTGCTATACGAGAACAGTAGAACGCATTAGAAGCCATCTTTTAAATCAATACATATGGATAAGCGCCGACGAAACGGTGGATATGTTAGGACGTTGTGTGGCAAATGTTGTAGCTGGTGTACTACATCCAACTATTCCTTATAACTCATATGTAATAGCAACAAGTGTTATAAATACAGTTGGTGTGGAAACAGTTGCTGAAACCATTAAGGAGAATATGCAAAAAATGCTTCATTCGGACGCCACGTACAAAGAAAAAATACTTTTATTTGTCAGTGATAGTGCTGCGTATATGTTAAAAACAGGCAGACTATTGAAGAAAACATATCCTAATATGCTGCATATTACTTGGGTAGCACATGCTCTCCACAGAATCTGTGAATATATCAGAGACACTTTTCCGGAAGTTGATAGACTTGTATCAGCTTTTAAAAAAGTTTTCAGAAAAGCACCATTAAGAGTAGCTCTTTTCAGGGAAAAATTTCCATCTCTGTCACTGCCTCCCACTCCAGTAATAACTAGATGGGGAACATGGCTGGAAGCTACTAGTTATTATGCTGAGAATTTCGATAGTCTAAAACATTTCGTAACACTGCTAAATGAGGATGCTAGAAGTATTGGTGAGTGCAAGGAGCTCACACAAATCCCAAATTTAAAAAATCAGTTGTACTTTCTTCACGAACACTTTGGAACATTGCCAAAACTAATCACTTATTTTGAAAATCGAAATCTCAAATTAAATGACGGATTAACCACATTAGATGTGGCTGTTAATAATTTGAAAAGTATTCCAAGTGACTTCGGATGTGGCCTTCGGCAAAAGTTTGAAGCAATTCTTAATAGAAATCCAGATTTAATTACATTGCAGCAATTATGTATGGAGACAATTCCACAAAATCTAACGGCTAAATATGAAGAAATAAAAGAATATTTCCAGTATGCACCTATAACCAGTTGCGATGTAGAAAGGACGTTTTGTATTTATAAGGATGTACTTAATTCAAAGAGAACAAAATTGACAGAAGAAAACCTTGAGAAACTATTGCTAGTCAATATTAATACTCCTTTACTCAACTTGAACGACAAAATGAACAAATAAAAATATTCCAATTATAGAAATAAAATTAAAAACTCTAAAAATACAACTTTTCAACAAATACATATGTATTTCGTAATTTTATAGATCACCACCCGTTTGTTTTCCAATTATATAAATAAAATTAATTAATAAATATGTATTTCGTAATTTTAGATAGATAGATCACCATCCGTATGTTTTCAATTATATAAATAAAATTAAAAACTTTATAAATACAACTTTTCAACAAATAAATATGTATTTCGTAATTTTATAGATCACCACCTGTTCGTTTTCCAATTATATAAATAAAATTAAATATTTTAGAAATACAACCTTTCGCCAGTACTGCACTGGGCTTTGCGTCATGTGATAAGCGTGTCCATTCTCTAGTAATAACGGTTTCTATACTGAAAATGTACAAGACGCTGCTAACAATGTTAAATTCAGAGGCGAAGTCAAGTTTGAAGATCAAATTTTAGTGGTGTGCCATATCAGAGGCTGATGTTTCACGGTCGCATGTTCGACGTGTTGTACGAAAATGCCTCACAAAACTTCAAAATTTTAGACATGCACGACCCAACGACCAAATAATGTTCTGGCCTGACACGCGGGCAATAATATTGATAATCTTCGAAAAGACAATACAATGTTTAAATTATTCTTTACATCGTATATGATATCAATAAAGAAGATGTATATTTGTTGTCAACAATGTTTACAAAATAAAATGGCAGATTTGGTTGTATTTGGAGGCTAGAAAATTTATAGTTAGGTAAAAATAGATATGGAATATATACAATACAACGCATCAGAGTGAGGACGTCGTTGACCTACTTTTAGATGTTGAACCGATAGTTTTCAAAATACGTTTGACGCATGAAAAAGATGTTGAATTTTGTAAAGGGGACAAGGAAAGGAGAAGTGAAATTTGTATTTAAAACATATGAGGCTGAACAACCAATTAAATATCCGTATTATAATATTTTGTTGCTAACCAAATTCAATTGGTTACAAAGTGTAAAACATTGAAAATTGATATAAGAACGCAATTTTTAGAATGTACGTGTACAGGCGAAAAGGACATTATAGAAGATTTTTCTACTTTGGAAAAACTCGAAGCGTTACCGAGCCTATATAAAGGCACAGAACATCGAAAAAAGAGGTTCTATTCTAGTGAACACGTTGGGACTTTCTCTCATAAATGATCTAATGATATCTGTGTTTTGGCTTGCAATAAAAGATTAATGAATTAGGAATCTAATTTAAGAATTTATGCAGTGTGGAGATAGATATTTTATGCAGTAGGGATTATTTTCCACTAAATGAAAATTGAATGACACTTCCTTTAGTGCAATAATACCAGTAAATTCAAAAAATCCATCCTTATACGAGGTGCATTCAAGTTCTAAGGCCTCCGATTTTTTTTCTAACTAACTACTCACCCGAAAACTATGAACTGGTGTTACTTCTCGACGTAATCTCCCTGCAGACGTACACATTTTTCAAAACGTCGACGCCATGATTCCATGGCCGCGGCGAAGGCTTTTTTAGGAGTCTGTTTCGACCACTGGAAAATCGCTGAAGCAACAGCAGCACGGCTGGTGAATGTGCGGCCACGGACAGTGTCTTTCATTGTTGTAAACAACCAAAAGTCACTAGGAGCCAGGTCAGGTGAGTAGGGAGCATGAGAAATCACTTCAAAGTTGTTTTCACGAAGAAACTGTTGCGTAACGTTAATCCGATGTGCGGGTGCGTTGTCTTGGTGAAACAGTACACGCGCAGCCTTTCCCGGACGTTTTTGTTGCAGTGCAGGAAGGAACTTGTTCTTCAAAACATTTTCGTAGGATGCACCTGTCACCGTAGTGCCATTTGGAACACAATGGGTAAGGATTACGCCCTCACTGTCCCAGAACATGGACACTATCATTTTTTCAGCACTGGCGGTTACCCGAAATTTTTTTGGTGGCGGTGAATCTGTGTGCTTCCATCGAGCTGACTGGCGCTTTGTTTCTGGATTGAAAAATGGCATCCACGTCTCATTCATTGTCACAATCGACGAAAAGAAAGTCCCATTCATGCCTTGGTTGCGCGTCAGCATTGCTTGGCAACATGCCACACGAGCAGCCTTGTGGTCATCCGTCGGCATTCGTGGCACCTACCTGGAGGACACTTTTCGCATTCTCAGGTCGTCATGCAGTATTGTGTGCACAGAACCCACAGAAATGCTAACACTGGAGGCGATCTGTTCAACTGTCATTAGGCGATCCCCCAAAGCAAGTCTCTCCACTTTCTCGATCAAGTCGTCAGACCGGCTTGTGCGAGCCCGAGATTGTTTCGGTTTGTTGTCACACGATGTTCTGCCTTCATTAAACTGTCGCACCCACGAACGCGCTTTCGACACATCCATAACTCCATCACCACATGTCTCCTTCAACTGTCGATGAATTTCAATTGGTGTCACACCACGCAAATTCAGAAAACGAATGATTGCACGCTGTTCAAGTAAGGAAAACGTAGCCATTTTAAGTATCTAAAACAGTTCTCATTCTCGACGCTGTCGCTACAATTCCATCTGCCGTACAGTGCTGCCATCTCTTTGACGTATTGACAACGAACGCACGCTCATTTTAAAACAATGCACATGCTTCTATCTCTTTCCAGTCTGGACAAAAAAAAATCGGAGGCCTTAGAACCTGAATGCACCTGGTATTTATATTAAATTAAACAAAACATCTTGTGTCATAGCTTAGTGTTTGCAGGGTTTTTGATCCCCTAGACTAAGACAATACTCAAGTGTGCTGATCGATCAATTTTGTTGCGAAGACAGATAACCCTCTAAATTTTCCTCAGGCGCGGCCCATTGAAGAATTTTGGTCTCATTTGAGCAGAAAGGTATATGATGATGGTTGGGAAGCTTAAAATGAAGAACAGTTAAGACGCAAAGTCTTTCAGAAAATTCAGGAAGTCGACATTGCTACCATCCAAAGACGGATGGGCCATGTTAGAGTCAAATTGCGTGCCATAGAAGAGAATATACTTTTATCCGTCTTGTAAATGTTATATTTAATTGAATTAAGACTATATAAGAATAATATTGTTGTTAAAATGTAAAACTTTTGACTTGTTTGACATTATTTTTCTTCTTATTCACAAAACGGACCTTAATTAAAATATCCCTCATATTAGCATCAGCCATGCCGAAAATATTCCTCCCTATTGACATAAGTACTTGCTTAGGTGCGAAGTTAATCGCTTCATGTAATATTTCTCATTACTACGTTCTTTTAATTATTTTATATCTACGAGTATAAACATCGCCACATTTCATAAAATGAATCAAGACTGAAAATGAAATACTGAAATACGTTGTCAAATGTACACGTAAAATGAAAAATGATAGCAATTTAGATCGTCTTGGGGGGCATTAATTTATTTCTAAGTTAACTTTTCTCTAAAGGGAAAGGTTGTACCTGGGACCTCATGGAAACAATTTAGCATTGTATAATTACACAGTTAGTAAATTGAATATTAAAACACCCGCTTTTGCTGTTTATACTTTGAAATATTACAACTTTAATCTCTATTATGTGTGCCAGTTTAAAGATACACGTCAAGCTATCTATCAATTTCAGCGGAGATAATACTCTTGTAGATTAACATCTAGTAGGCAGTGCGATGTTATTTAAATGTATATTTGTACATATTTAAGATAAAGGTAAACATACCTGTGGCATGTATGTCTATTATTTCTTTTTGTATTATATAAATAAGAAAATTGATAGGCTATATTGTGCCTTTTAAATGATTAACTTTGACATTTTAATACATAAATTGTAAAACTTGTTTAACAGAATCAAAAAGTTAATGTGAACATGTTTGTGATAATTTAATACTGTTGCGTCTATGCCTTTTGTGTTTTTCTATTTTATATATATATTGTTATAGTTCGGGACGCTCATCTACAGAAGGTTCCTAGGAATAAGAGAGGTAGAAATTAGTTAAACAAAAAGGGAAAATGTAAATAAGAACATAATTTGTATATGGACGTATGCATGTGAAAATTAATGTCTAATATTAAATAAGTTAATATCCCGATAATTTTTGTACTTCGCATATAATTATATTTAATTGAAACATTACTTTTCATCACTTTATCATTCACTTTATTCATTTACGCGAATAAGAAGATATTTAATTTATTAATATTCAAAAAATGTATAGACATTAGTTTAGACACGCCCACCATTTAAACAGCAAAAGCGCGCGAAATTATCAATGTAAAATACGCGCAGCCAATGTAATCAGCTGTTAAAATTATATTCATGCATATTTGTAAACTTTCAAAATAATTTTATAAATCCAGTTGAATGACTTTTATATTCAAAATAATATTTTAAAATAATTTATTTTAAAATAAAAGTAAAGATAATTTGCACATTAAAAGGCTATGAAATGAAACAATGGACAAATAGCATCTTTTTCCAAATTTTGATACCGCACGAATCTAAATTCTACCTGTTCTAAAATATTTTTAATAAAATCGAATTCAAAACAGCAAGATCAAGGTAATTGTTATTAATAAAATTGTCTAGTAATTATTTTATACATTTGAACATTTACAACACGAGACGGAAGTACAATTTGACAATTTATCGAGCTTGGTATCATTATCATCGGACGCTCTTACGAATAACCGAAAATATACAACGAAACAAATCGAAATTTACCTGGAAAACTTATCGAAAGTGCAATAAATATTAAATATAATGTGAAACCTTGGATTTCCTCATCCAACTTAAGAAAGTTGGAAGATAACCTATATCTTACCTTTTTCCTGGCTATACACCGCTTCCAAGGCTGTTGCGGCCCTCTTCCCGTCTAGAAAATACCTACAACAACAGGCCTTTTATAATTTAACCATTATTTTTACATTATCTCAAATAATTAAATGTTACATACTAATTTAAACATTAATTAAAATATTTATATAAAAATCACTTAAACACTGCTTAGATCTCTAGAATAGTTACTTAAAACACCAAAATAAACTTACCTGAATTGTTTATCAGTTGCTAACTGTTAGATATATTAATTTATTTATATTCATAACCTCTCGATTATTGAACTAATCATTGAGACAGAGTAGTTTTATAACTTACCAACAAGCAGCTGTAACCGAATAGCTACCTACAATTATATAGAATTTCTATAATTGAATAAATATTTTTTTGATTGTAAAATATAATTCTGTTATTTCTTTCTTCACGCAGATTGAAGTCAGTATTTATAATAATCTTCTTAAGTCACTATTACCACTATATTTGTATGTCTGCCGACTTTAAACCTGGGATACTTATGATAAGATAATTCTTAAAGATTCTCATTGCTCTCCACGGCATCTATGTATTACATTAAGAGTGACTTCATTGAACAGCTGATGACAGAGATATATAAATTTAAAAATCATTTTGGCGCCCAATATTTAGCAATATTCATTTAGTAATATCATTAATTACATCATATTATTTGTTATCTACCATCACAACAGCATTTCTCGAACACATATATATATATATATATATATATATGTACAGGCCAATCCAAATTAAGTGTTCACCATTGGTAACTTTGTTATTATTAAAGATACAAGATTGTTTAAATTAGCAAACTAGTAGTACTTTTAACGTTCTTTAAGATGGAAGAATTAAAAAAAACAAATGAGCAGCGCGTTTTCGAGTTTTCCCGAAAAATATGTTTTTTTCAAATAGAAACCCCTGTATATTATATCATTTTCTGTTAGAAATTCAATTTTTCAACAAAAAATCTTATAAGAACTTTTTTACTGGGATTAAAAACACTTGAGTTATATTGTATAAACAAAAACAGCTAAATAATTTTTATAAACTTTATTTTATACATAAACATATCATTAAAAGAAAATAAAAATCACTGATTTTTTCATAGAAGATGTTCAAAAATACCACCTTGTTGTTCAATACATTTTTGAACACGTTTCTGAACTTGTCGAGTTGCTTTTAGTATGGTCCTACCATCTATTTGGTTTATCTTTTCACTAACTGCAATTTTTAGGGCGTTTACGGTTTCGTACCTTTGCTTATAAATCTCTGTCTTTAAATAACCCCATAAAAAAAATCAAACGGTGTTAAATCTGGCGATCGGGGAGGCCACTGAATAGGACCATTTGTTCCTATCCATGAATTGTTAAAAATAGTATTTAAAATTTGATGAGTACCTTTGTAGTTGTGCGCAGGTGCGCCATCCTGCTGAAAATGCAGATTCTGTCAACCTATGAGATCAATATCGTCTAAGAAATTATTCAAAATTTCAGTCGAAAATTCTATGTTCCTTTCACCAGTTAGAGTGCCCTCATAAAAGAAAGGACCAACAATCCTTGAACCAATTAAACCGCACCAAACATTAAAACTGTAACGGACTTGCGGGCGTCTTGGATGTACTAAAAGAAGATTTTCCTTGGACCAGTAATGATGATTTTATATTGTACATTCCAGAATTTGAGAAATTTGATTCATCGGTCCATAAAATATAACGATAGTTGTTTACATTTTGGCGACAAAAGTTAAGATACCAGTGGCAAAAAAAAACATTCTTCTCTCTGGATCCCCTGGCAAGAAAACTTGAACTGATTTGTACTTATAAGGAATGAATTTGTGTTTCTTCAGAATCCTATGCACAGTACTGTGACTCAAATCAGATTCCTTGATAATATCTAGTATTCTCACGGTTAGCCTCAAAATATGCAAGAACTAGAATTTCCGTGGCCTCGCTTATTATAAAAGTCCTTCTTGTTCTTGTTTTGGCAAAAACACTCTCATTGCCTCTAAATTTTCGGTACAGTCTCAGAAAAAATTGCTCATTTGGTAGTGTTCGGAGTGGATATAATTCAGCGTAGTGTTCTTTTGCCCTCCTAGAGGATTTTCTGCACACTAAATAAGATTCTAACATATCACACTTTTCTGCATGGGTAAAAATCATTTTTTTGTCAAATTAATAACTAGCAAAATGAAATTTATGAGTGAAAGACTAATAAAACTGTACTAATATTTGACGTTTACTAGAAATAATTAACGTCGTTATCCTAGAAACATAGAAATGCACTTGACTTAGCTGTTTTTGTTTATTCACTATAACTAAAGTATTTTTAATCCCAGTAAAGAATTTATTATAAGATTTTTTGTTTAAAAATTGAATTTCTAACAGAAAATGATATAATATACAGGGGTTTCCCTTTGAAAAAAACATATTTTTCGGGAAAACTCGAAAACGCGCTGCTCTTTTTTTTTTAATTCTTCCATCTTAAAGAGCGTTAAAAGTACTACTAGTTTGCTAATTTAAACAATCTTGTTTCTTTAATAATAACAAAATTACCAATGGTGAACACTTAATTTGGATTGCCCTGTATATATATATATATATATATATATATATATATATATAGATAATTATTTCTTGACTTTAGTAGTATGTTATGGTAGATTCAATTCGTTGGCGATTTAAGGTCTGGTTTTACTTCAATATGTATATCTTTAAAACAATCTTACATGTTTCGGCACATGATGCGTATTTCAAGATCGCCAAATAATTGAATCTTCGATATGTATATAGAGAGAGAATCTATTTCTTAGCCGTTTATTTAATATATTATTTGATAAATTCTTGGTGTTTCGGCTTTATATTAAATACTTTAAATTAGTATATTATTTCTCGAAGTAATGTGAATGTAACCATTGCTGTCGACCCTTACGACGCTAATTATTCGAAATTTTTATTTGAAAAAATTTCGTCCTAGGTGACCATCGCTCTAACTAACTGAGCTATGAAGACTTGGTTTAAAGTTCATCGAAAATGTCTTACAAAGAACAGTTATTAATATTCTGTCAGTTGGAAATTGCTAAATTTTCATCCTTTGCTAAGGATGAAAATTGCCATTTATAGAAGTAATTCAGGTACAATTTTTCGTTATAAAAATTTATTTTTAAATAATTTTGTATTAGATTAATGATAAAAATTTAGTTGATGTCACGCAATAATAATTTCGAATTTTTAATAGATGGATAATTAGTTGATTTCGCACATTTAAGTAGTTCATTTTTTTGTTATTCTGCAACAACTTTGTGAGTTAATAGAGTTATATATTTTACAATGATTTTTTCCTGCCATCACGTTATCTATTAAATATTTACAATATTTTGATTAAATTTTATTACTATACTCGCAATATACTGTGTGTGTAATACCTAATGTAGGGTGCAACAACAGATCTGCCGTTGAACTACGAATTTTCGGTCTTAGATTAAGGCATATTGAAATTGATTAATTATTAATTGTCATAATTTTGATGCATTTTGCTGATTAATTTAATTTAACTGATTTTGGTATTTTTAAGTATATACAGTTTAAACTCATACAGTTTCTTTTTTTGGTAATATGTTAAATAATTTAGTGGTGGTGTTATACCGGGTGATTCATACCCCAATGTCAATTTTTCATAACTTAACTTTTACATATTATTATTTACGGCTTGAGAGACATTAATCACTTGTTAATTACTTGTTTTTCTTTTGTTTATTTTTACAATATACGAATAAACTATTTCCGATTCTTTCATTTTTATGTATTTAGGTATCCCGTAATTCTATAGTTTAGTTGTCATTTTGGTACAATTTAGTAGTCTGTAAGTGCATACGGCGACGAACGCGCAAACCCTTTTTTTAGTTTTCAGTTTCGAGCCTCCGTAAATAAAACTAAGTAGCACTACCTAATCATCTGATTTAATCAACCCACTTCTTTCTCCACTGACTAAGGGCATACACCGATAATAAGTGCCTTCCTTATATTGCGCGTTACGACTACCATTTCGTCAGAACTGCGCAGAAGTAGCAATTTATAACCTTCTTAATATCTAATTTTCAATATTTTTAACATTGCCTTTCGTACGAAATAAATAAAGTATATAACGTGCCTTCAAAAACTTTCTTCATTAGAAACGGACATGCTCGCTCATTTCAAATTATACGTTTGTGACAGATTACGTACACTGTCAACAACTATTATCAAAAAGCATGGCCGACTCTATTGAGTAAAGTTTTTGAAGGCGCGTTACATTTGAAAGGCAGTCGTCTGTAGGAGAAATAAAATGTTTTTTTTTAATTTAGAGCTTGTGCCTCCATCTTTCGTATATCTCGTATATTTCCGGCGAAAGTATAAATTAATTTTTTTAAAAAACCGCTAGTGATTTCCAGAAATTAGTGTTATTTCGAAATGACTAATCAATCGGGCATTTATATTTTACAAAAAAAGATAGTGAAATGAGTTCCAGATCGAACGATACGTAACCTTCGGTTTAGTTACACACAATTATAAATCCGTAATGTAATTACCTCGCGATTAATATTTAAGGTTCCTCAAATTTTACGTTGTGAAATTTATTCAAGGCCCACCTCAATTCTCTTCCCCGAAAAACTTCACTAATTTTCTCTTACAGGTGTTCGTTATAATAGATGTTCGTCTCCTTGTTAGCCTTTAATTACGATAAATGTATCCCAAGACAGTTCGAATTAGTAGATAATTGATCTGGTTGCGTCAGTTTTAGCGCGCGCGCGAATGATCGCTCCTTCGTTCCTTTTGGTATCGAAAACAAACCGAATTTCTACTCGGACCCCGGTCATCTATTCCGTAAATGATTTAAAAACATATTCTTCTTTATATTATAGGCGCACGTATCAGTTATCTGGTAGTTCTATCTGACGTACAGGTGCTCGGTTCTTATTTATTGCACATGCCGTATTTCAAATTATTATGACCTGTGATATCATTTACATTTATGAATAGAATATTAAAAATAATTTAGTCGGACTTTTTTATCTCTCTTTCGGCAAGATTAAATTATTGACGGGAAATGATTGGCCCAAGGCGGATTTCACTCTTCGGCAAAAGAAATAGAATATATTCACCTGAATATATACATATATAGATGTACAACAATCAATTTAAAGTTGCAACATCACTGTTATTCTCAAGACATTAGCGCTTCTGGAGTTATCTCGTAGAAACTATCGCAAAGCTACTACAGTTTGGTACCACGAGTTGTCGGAATTGTGTCAAGTTTTTATTTAGCTTATTCGTAGATGTTGATTTATAATTAATAAATACGGACGAACGAAAGCGAAATACATTTAAAAATTTGGAATGGATACGATGCAGGTGCTCTTGTTGTGTGTAATTAACGGCGTCAATATTTAATAAATTTAATTGAAATGCGGATAGTACGTCATTTGTGCGTAAGAAAGTTTCCACAATGTCACTTCAAAAAAATAAGCGAATCGTTTTGATGGCATAATTTTCGATAAGGTAGTAGAGTGTACGATTTCGAAATTCCCCGTATTGGCACCTGTCTCAATTTATAAAATTTTTGGTTATAATTACTTGAGATTACAAAGCTGACTTGATTTTAACCATCCTAGAATAATAATGAAAATACAAGAGAAGTTCTAACGGAGATTATTATGCCAATTCATAGTTAGTAAAGTAACCCAAATATGTAAAGTGCGTCCATAAAGTATGGACACAAGCCCGTAGTAACGTTATTGTGCATTATTTGAGAAAATGCAAAGATATCTCGATTAATGTTTTTTATTAGCTATATTTAGATGCTACCATTTTATTTTTTCCGCGGACCTTGAATAAGATATGACGTCATTGATAATTTTTTTAAATGTCAACCCCATTTCTTTTTATGGATTTTGAAAGATTTTACAATTCTTATTCGATGATGTAAAAATTTTGGTGTGTTATATTAGAAAATTTTTGAGTAAATTGTGTTCTAATTCTAAGTTTTATTTTTGACATTTTCAGTATCAAATTTATAACAAATGCTCAAAATGTTTTCCTTCATTTTGTTGACAAAATCCTAAGCGATGATAAATTTCATTTCGCACATTCTGTAATATTTCGGGAGTGATTAGTCTGGTTTCGTATATCATGCGTTGTCGTAAAACGTCCAAATTTTCCGGTTGTGTCGCATAGACTTTTGATTTTAAGTAACCCCACAAGAAGAAGTCCAACGGGGTTAAATCTGGCGATCTAGCTGACCATTTAATTGTCCCTCTTCTTCCAATCCATCTGTTAGGAAATGTATTATTGAGATAATGCCTTACTGGTAGCGTATAGTGCGGAGGAGCACCATCCTTTTGATGCCAAATTCTATGATAAGGCAAATGTGGATCCTCATTATTTGGGGGAAGAACCGCTAAAACGGGTATGAATTCATTCCTCAAAAAATTCAAGTATATTTCCCCAGTCAAGTTTACATAAAATAAAAACGGTCCCACAATGCGATCGCCGATAATCCATCCCCATACATTTAGGTTTTGCGGGTATTGGGTATGTGTCTCTTGGATCCATTGAGAATTATCAGTCGACCAAAATCGGCAATTTTGTCTATTCACAGTGCCAATTTAATGTGAAAGTAGCTTCTTCAGAAAACAAAATGTTGAAGAGAAATAGAGGGCCATTATCACAAATTTGCATCAACCGTTCACAATATTCCAAACGCCGATCAAAATCATCCTAAGACAACTCGTGAATTAAATTCATTTTATAGGGATGACACTTTGATTTATGCAAAAGTTTCCCGACTCTACCCATTGCTACGTCAAATTCTCGACTAAGTTGCCGTGTGCTTGTGTGAGGACGTTCTCAAACTGTTAACAAAATGTCAACTTGAGTGCCTAGGGCCGTTGATGGACGTCCACTTTTTGGTTTATCGCGAACGAACCCTTCTTCCAAAATTTTTTGTGGATATTACTTACAGTTGAAAAACCGAAAGAGTCCAATTCAAGATGCGTTTCATTAAACAACTCCGCTACTTCCCTAACATTTCGACGTCTATCTCCAAACCCAATCATCATGAGCACCTAAATGCGTTCCCGTTCAGATAAATGCATCTCGGAGAATGAATAATTAAAACAGTTTACACCAACAATTAGGATTAAATAAAAATGTTGTGATTCGGATTATTTACAATCTGCAATTATCTACAATTACATTGTCACATTGGGAATGCCAGAAAGTTGAAAAATGATTACTAAAAAATTTTCTAATGTAACATACCAAAATTTTTACATCATCGAATAAAGAATTGTAAAAGCTTTCAATATCCACAAAAAAATGGGGTTGACATTTAAAAAATTATCAATGACGTCATAACTTATTCAACGTCGGCGGAAAAAAACAAAATGATAGCATCTAAATATAGCTAATAAAAAACATTAATCAATATATCTTTGCATTTTGTCAAATAATGCACAACAACGTTACTACGGCTTGTGTCCATGCTAAAAGTATTTTTTCTTTGTACCTGTCGTCCGAATGAAGCATTTGGTGCATATTCTCGAAAATGGTTTCAGTTACTGTTTCCGCATCAACTGTACTTATAACTTTTGTTGCTATTACATATGCGTTATATGGAATAGTTGGATGTAGTATACCAGCTACAACATTACCACCACACAGCGTCCTAATATATCGACGGTTTCATCGGCACTTAACCATAGGTACTGATTTGAAAGATGACTTCTAATGCGTTCTACTGCTTTCGTGTAGCACTTAGAAACATAATATTTGCGTAAGGTGGATTCATCAGGAACATTTCGACCAGTATATTTTTGGAGAAATATTTTGAAAGTGGGATTGTTAAGTTTATTTAATGCAATATTTGCCGCCATAAAAGTTTCACAGAGTTCTTCGTTAAAATTGTCAGTTTCCAACGGTTCCAAGTTCTAAGCATGTGTTTGCGATACTAAGTGACGTTGTACGTGCGATTTCATGGAATTTTTTAACGATATTTTACAGATTTTGCAATAAATTTCGGAATAACTGACAATGGACATACAATCAGTATGACTATAAATCCAACTCACCATTGTTTTACGATGCCGTTCTCGACGTTCTTCCATATCATATCTGAAAAAGTAACTTAAACAATGCTCTAGATCTAAATAAATGACAATTAAAAATGTATGCGTAAGTTATTGAAACTGAACGAAATTCAATGCACACTTATGTCGAAATAATTGAGAGTAGTAGATTCAATCAATCGATATTAGACAGGACCTATCACAAAAATTACGATGTAATTAACAGTTAAAACTATGAAAACAAGAAACAAACTCACAGCACTTTATTTATCTTACGAAATATAAACTAATAAATAGAATAAATTATAAAAACCCCGCTTCTATCTACGCTCAGGAAAACAGAAATTTAACTGTAAATATCCAACGAAAAACGTCGCAATTGTCGAGGAAAACAGATCAATAGTGCATTCAATAACTGCGTAATGTACTTACAGATGTTGTAGACTATTTATATCGTCCGTCGTAATGACGACGTTATTTCAACCCAATGTGTCCGGTCTCTAGTTAGCGGTCTCAAGAAAATAATAATTTATGAGGTACAAAAGTATGGGTATTCCCAGTCTTAAATTCCGAGAATTCAAAATAGGTCATTTTAAACCGTTAATAGAGAATTTACTGTACTTATATTTACATAAGTAGGTAAATAATAAATCTAAGTCTGAATTTTATTAATGTGAATAAAAAATGTTTGTTGTGGTCTGACTAAGCATTCACTTTAGCAATAGATGATATAATTTATTTCAAGTTTGTACTTTTGAATATTTTGAATTTCACTGTTTAAAGTAAATGCATTTTACATATATATATATATATATATATATATATATATATATATATATATATATATATATATATATGAAAAATTTTGTGAAAAACTTATCTGCGCGGAATGTGCATATATCGATATTTCACTGTTTTTTACAGATCATCAGTGCACCTCACCGAAGACAGACATGTTATTCACTTATATACTACGTGTATATATACGAACTGTAATGAACTTCATGTGTATGAGAATTAATAATTATTAAATCTCATTTTACATGCGATTGTCGCTATAATTTGTTGCATTTAATTCTACAAATCGGCAAATCACTTTTGCCCTAGATTGTAGACGCAACAAGCCGCGACATCAACTGTACAAGTTGTCAGTACAAATGAAAAATTTTGTGAAAAACTTATATGCGCGGAATGTGCATATATCGATATTTCACTGTTTTTTACAGATCATCAGTGCACCTCACCGAAGACAGACATGTTATTCACTTCTATACTACGTGTATATATACGAACTGTAATGAACTTCATGTGTATGAGAATTAATAATTATTAAATCTCATTTTACATGCGATTGTCGCTAAATGCAACAAATTATAGCGACAATCGCATGTAAAATGAGATTTAATAATTATTAATTCTCATACACATGAAGTTCATATATATATATATATATATATATATATATATATATATATATATATATATGTATATATCTGGAATTAATTTCAATTCATGTTAATTTAAATTAAGTGTTTTATTTATTTTCGTAAAAATAAATTTCCGTATATACATTTCATTGCCTTTATTACGACTCTGGCGAAATATATTTCACAACTCCGCCTGTTTGCATTAAAAGACGTAGAAGCAGACAACTTTTATCAATACCATCGCGCTATAACATTCATATATACATGTTACATTGATCGATTGTACATTGTCGGCACCGATGAATCAGACCCGATGCGGTATAGCGCCGTTTACGCAGTCTAATAAGGAGATATTTTAAGATTTAAAATAAAATAATTTATGGAAATATGAACATACAATAAATTTTAACAATTTACATTTTGTTGTATTATTTCTTTATATTTATATTGGGTGCCAGGCCTAAATAGAACCCGAAAAACATAGCCCTGAGGTACACAAACAATATTAAGAGTATGAAGAGAAATATGCTTGAGTGACTGTCCACTTTATTCATCGCAACAAAATCAGGCAATTATATCTCAACATATTTTAAAGCTATAGATAGAACAAAATTGCGAAACAGTATGAGACACCTTGTAGTAATAAAATCACTGTTTCTCTCATCATAAAAAACTAAACATGTATGTGTTTTACATTTATAAATTAAACCCAATAATCTCTTTTAGAAGTGATAGTTTTTCTGTGCAAATATCATGCTTTTTCAAGTTAACTTTCTCAAATCTAGACGTATATACATCTAAACTTATTAGTTTTTAAGACGAGAAGGATCTCCAACACTAAAACTATTATTTCTTTAAAACTTGTCTCAGAGCAATGAATTACAAGTATTTATATGGAATTATATAGATACCGATCTAGCTAGTAAATCATATAAAAGCATTCATAACGATAAGAATATGACAGTAGCAGCTCCTTAACAAAAAAGAACTTTCAGTGGCTTAGGTGTCAATAGGGACCGGGCAAACGAGTTGTATCGCTATTCCATCAATCACATTACCACCGCTAATGAATTTTTTGTGCGTACGTCTGAAATATATATCAGGTGTATTATAGAAATCGGAGGGGATAAAAACAGACTAAGAAAATCAGTCCGCCAAGTTCATTGATTGAAAGCAACATTATTAGGGTATCTCTGAATCTGTTTCTTTATTATTTTTTGATGGGTGAGCGATCATTACGCGGTCTGGCGTTTGAAGTTGTAATTTGTATATATTAAAAGTTATTTAAAAAGGGTTCTTGTTTTTTTGTGTACTTAATACAATAAATATTCTGATTAGAAAGCCCTGATAAAGATTCTTGTTTTGTTTCTCTTCAGAAATACTGTAAATAGTCTTTCTGTTAAATAAGATAATTGTAAAATTTGATAGTATAATGAAATAAATGCTTTCTACATTTTACGACGCTAATTATTCGAATTATTTACCGAAAAGAAATTCACACTTAAGCAGGATTCGAACCTACGCCATTGGTCTACCGGACCACTGCTTTACTATTAATCTATCAAAGAGTAAAATTTCGAATCGTCGGAAAATTCCTTAATAGCTTAATGGTAAAGCAGGGGTAAAGAACTAGCTATTTTGATTAATTTAAAAAATTCATAACATACGAATAGTGGTTTTAGATTTATAAGTTACGATTGCACTTTTACCTTTTTATTATAATTTGTCTATGAATTCTTCTGTTCCAGTGAAAATATTTGCGATATTAAGGGCCAATATAGTGTTTTGATTTTAATATCTATTAGATTTTACATTATACCATTTCTACATGCTTTAGAGGCACATTACTAGTATACTTCGAATGCAGCACCAGTTATTACCTGTACCTAAGAGAAACTCGTGAGTGTAATGTTATAAAAACTATAAAATATAAAACTGTTATACTCTATTGTTTAATTTAACATATTGCTATGAAATTAACATTGGGTGAATATTAAAAATAGAATTAATAACGAATAAATATTAAAAATAACTGGACAAGCAAAAACAAATTAAAAATGGAATCAACCGAGGTGATGTATTTTAAATGCACCTCGTATATCATATCTTAATGTAGTATTAAATTAAAATTTTGGATGTATATTGCCAAGAATTAATAGGTAAACAAGTAACGTTATGTCAATAAATTTTAGGTTAATTAGATTATTAAACGTTTAAAATATAAGTAAATTAATAAAACATGCCAGTCCCACCGGTAAGATCATAAAAGGATGTTAAATAAGCTCTTGTTTACACAAGAATAACATTAGTAACCATATTTAATTTTAATTAATTATATTTTGGAAATATAACCTTGTCAAAATGGATGCATTGGCATAAGACGTCCAATGCTATTTTAAAAATAGGAGAAATTAATTATATAAGCCATACAAGCGGGAAATCTGGATCAGTAAAATCTAAAACAACGAGAATATCAGCTACAAGAAATATAAATAAAAGTAATTAATGCGGTAATATTAAGATGTAAACAAAACAACAAAAGCATATCACAGACGCATTTTCAATGACAATAACGTGGATATATGACAAGCATATGAATGAAAACAAAGGAAAAGTCGTCACCATATGAATAAACAAGGGAAGAAAGAGAAAGAAAATACTACTAAATCTGCTTGTATAAACGAGTAGGAGAAGCTATTCGGGGAAGACGAGACTAAAAGTTCACTATTCCGGAATAAAATTTACAAATATTAAAAATAACAACAAAAAGGAAAAATATATAGACAACGCAGAGTGATGGAAAAACTAAAATTACCCATGATAAATAAAATTACACAGAGGTGGAAATATTAAATAACTATGAAAATTAGAGACAACAAAAATAAATTATTTAGAGTAGGAACCGAATTCTTAGAAGAAAGGAACGCTGCGTATAAAAGCGAAAAAGCACGGCAAAATAGGAGATTCACCGATATATTTTCAAATTGATGAGTTTAACTTTGAAGTTTACTGATTTCAAAAATCTCATTTAGAATATTGTGTATATCAAAAAATTTAAGCCTATTGGCATTAAATTTATATAAGAATAAATAAAAGTTTAATTTCATTTTAATAATTAATATTGTTATCCTCATTATTTTCATCATTATTATAAAAGTTTAACAATATACCAGGAGGAGTTCAAAGATTCTGTGTGCGCAATTTAACTTTGAGTAAATAAAATTTTATACACGATAAAAATTGGAGCATCTAGAGTTAGTTAAATTAGAAAAGTGCATGTGGATCATTATACTAAATATTAAATACACAATTAAGGTGTATCCTAATCCAGATATACGAGTTTGAAGAAGAGGAATTAGTGTTCCCTGAATGTTCTCGAAATATCTGTGCCATTTGGAATTTAAAAATTCAAAAGTTTCAGCGATAGGCGCGAAAATAAGAAAATGTTTATACAGTGTGAGGATAAGTATCCTATTCTGTAGGGACTCGTTTCCCACTTAAACAGGCGCTGAATAGCACATTCGCTTTGTAGAAAGTTATCAGTAGAAACCAGACATCCGCATTTCTGACAGAGATAGACTTTGAGTACTAATCTCAAATCCCTTTTGCGAGTGAAATCCTCAAGGGTCTTTATTTGCGAGATTCATTTTGAATCAGAATTAAAACTCTAATACTATCCGTGTATGACTCATTAAGGAATATTTGTATATTAAAGTTGCATTGATAGGTTAAGATATAGGTTAAGAATGAGATATTTTAAGTTACAACAAAAATGATATGTGAAAATATAAACAAACAATAAAATATTCTTAAACGATTAATTCTTGTTGTATTATTTCTTTGCATTTGCTTTGGACGCTAGACCTAGTTGTGTAGGACCAAAAAGATAGCCCTGAGATACTCAAATATAATACACAGAGTCTCAACAAAATTATGTTTGTGTAACTGTCCACACAATCACTCATTTTAAATTAAATTTGAAAGCAAAGTTCACAGCAATATGTATTGTTATACCATGATTATTAATATTGATTGTGATAAACTATTTCCATTTCTTCGTTTTTTGATTCTAAAACATTGATATTATAATTATTAATTTTGCAAAATAAAGGTACCTATACAATTACCTTTATTAATTAACATAAACTATGTATTTTCCTAAATATATAACACTGATAAATATACATTATTAACATTCTAAACAGTTTAAGAGGTATAACCTAAATGCCATTTGCAAAAAAGAAAATTTTTGAAGTTTTTAAGTGTATTATAACCTATAAACCAAATGACAATTATTTGCAAAATGTAAACAATAGATTTGTCAACGTTGTATAAGTATTTTCAATGATAAATGTGTTTCCTTATGTACCTTGTCAGTTGAAGAAATTCATAAGCCTGTAATAAATTAAGTGCCTTATATTTGAAATGTCTATTTTTTTAATTTGCCACCTGTTTTAAGTTTGAAGTCGATTTGATATTTCGCACTCAATTGACGCATGCACAGTGAATTTGGAACATTAGCGATATGAGGAACGCGTTGTAAGAATCTGCTTTCAAATTTATTCCCATTTTAAAAATTTCTTGGTATTAGTAGAGCATGCGTAGTATGCTTCGAGTTTCGAACTTCGAGCAATCTTGAAAATGATGTATGACAAGAAATGTGACGCATAAATTTGCCTTGCTTCGTTAGCATTACCGTTAGCTGCTCCATAGGCAAGATGCTTGTCCGCTAATTCAATATTTGTAAAATTATGCATTTTCAATCAAACATTAATTTATTTAATAGAGATTAATTTGTGCCACGTAAAATGACAATTAAACACACTTTTCTAATAAAGAATAATTTGTGACAGACGTAAAATGACAACTACTAAAATGGTTGTTGTTTTTCAAAGGTTGCTATAATTCAATTTTTACTTTGTATACCACCCAGAAAGTCTTGGGGTGACAACCGATTTTTTTTCATTTTATCTCGATACTGAAAAGTTTCTGAATTCTGAAATATTTTCTGAATAGTTCTTCTGTAATATACTGTAGAGACCATTATGAGGATTTAACGATATTTTGAATTAATACTGGTAGCCGTAACTTTGTGGTAATTCATTTTGAAAATAATAAAATAAAATAAAACAATAACTTTGTTATACCACTTTATTCACATATAATAGTGACCGCTGTTTCGACATACAATGTCATTATCAAACTGCAAAAGTTACAGGCCTACATCGATCTTATAAATGACACAAAAATATATGGGGGTGGTTTATGATGTTATTTAAAATTACTACTATATACTTAACTATTATATACAACATTGGAAAAGAGGTGTATATATAAGATCCAACTGGTCATTCAAAACAATATCTATTGTGTTGTTTCGGCTTTTAAAAATTTCTAGTGCCTCTAAAAGATTTAATTTACGACCTTTCTCGGCCAAATGCAATATTTTATGATGACCAAATGTATGCCTTTCTGTAATAAGATGGTTTGCGAATGTTGAATCTGTCTTCTTTAGTTTATATGACCTCATGTGTTCTTTTACCCGTATAATAAAACTTCGACCAGTCTGACCTATATATACACTTTTACAATCATTACAATATAATTTGTACACTCCTGATTTATTATTGATATCTGTTTTAGGTTTTGCGTTAAAAATGAAATTACTTGTTTTTACATATGGTTTGTAAGCTATACTAACATTACTATTATTTTTTGAAATTATATTTCCAATTTGCTGGCTTATTTGACCGAAGTAAGTTCACGAGACAAATTGTTTCAAATTAGCACTATCTTTAGGATATACTAAACTAAGGGCCACTTGTAACTGTTTTTTCTTTAGTATACTGTCAATTACGCTACTTTTATAACTATTGTTTACCGCTATCAACCGTGAAATCAATACTATAAAACAAATAGCGGTAAACAATAGTTATAAAAGTAGCGTAATTGACAGTATACTAAAGAAAAAACAGTTACAAGTGGCCCTTAGTTTAGTATATCCTAAAGATAGTGCTAATTTGAAACAATTTGTCTCGTTAACTTACTTCGGTAAAATAAGCAAGCAAATTGGAAATACAATTTCAAAAAAAATAATAGTAATGTTAGTATAGCTTACAAACCATAGGTAAAAACAAGTAATTTCATTTTTAACGCAAAACCTAAAACAGATATCAATAATAAATCAGGAGTGTACAAATTATATTGTAATGATTGTAAAAGTGTATATATAGGTCAGACTGGTCGAAGTTTTATTATACGGGTAAAAGAACACATGAGGTCATATAAACTAAAGAAGACAGATTCAACATTCGCAAACCATCTTATTACAGAAAGGCATACATTTGGTCATCATAAAATATTGCATTTGGCCGAGAAAGGTCGTAAATTAAATCTTTTAGAGGCACTATAAATTTTTAAAAGCCGAAACAACACAATAGATATTGTATTGAATGACCAGTTGGATCTTATATATACACCTCTTTTCCAATGTTGTATATAATAGTTAAGTATATAGTAGTAATTTTAAATAACATCATAAACCACCCCGATATATTTTTGTGTCATTTGTGAGATCCATGTAGGCCTGTAACTTTTGCAGTTTGATAATGACATTGTATGTCGAAACCGCGGTCACTATTATATGTGAATAAAGTGGTATAACAAAGTTATTGTCTTATTTTATTTTAATATTTTGAATTAATTAATTAAAATTATATTTTTATAAATACTTTATTTTTGATAAAATTGTCTAAAGATAGGATTGACAGGATAACTAAATAATTTCAAAATACAGGCAAACACCTAACATAATTGTAAACTGTGTGCATTGTTAAATTACTCATTTTAATATTCGCATCTTTAATGAATTCGCTCACTAAAATTTTAATTTGATGAAACACTTCATTTATGTTTTCTATGTCGTTCTCTATTTCTTCGTCAACAATACCTAAGGAATCTTCAATGCAAGATGCTCGTTGTTCCAATGCAGCAAATTGAAATCCGCAGGTAGAAGTTATTTTCTTGTAGCGGCCAATGTATTTCTTTAGAATACCAATTCGTCGGGCAATTGTCTTCAATGTCGAATTTTTATCCATTAAATTTAAGTCCAATAAATATATTTTTTCGTTTAAATAGAACATTTCTTCACGAAATGGCGAAACACACGTGCTTATATTTCGGCTATTTTCTGCTGCTACCAAATAAGTTTTCTCCACAATTAATGACCAGTATCTGAGTTCAGTGAAAAGATCAGTTCTAAGAATTTCTAAATCCTTATTTAAATCTGCAGTGGCATTTCTGTACTCTTTCCTTAATGTTGTAATTGTTTTTATTAATTCCATTGTTTTATTCGATATTTTTTGTTCGAATTCAGAGAGTACTGCCGTAAGGTTGATTTCTGTGGTGGATTCAGAGCTGGTGATGAGATAAGACTGTAACATAAAAGTAAGTGAATCTTTAGAAAAATAAGCTATCAATACACCGCCACCATAAAAGAAACCGTACTGTGACTGCCCGCAAGCTGGAGCGCGATGGATAAAAAGGTCAACTTCGCACAAGTGTAAAGAGCTAAGTGGTAATAAAATATAGACGATGCGTCGGAAAAGAGATGGGTAAAACAAGTTCTATTAGATGGAGGAAGTGGTAGAAAAAGAAGAAAATGCCCAGAAAGAGGCGACTGGAAGAGTTTATGAAGGATTTACAACAGGTAAAATAACTGGAGACAATGGGTTCGAAGGTAAAAATGCCAGAATCAAATGATATATTTGTTATATCCGATTTATTCTAAATTAGATCTTAATAAACTATAAGTTGCCATGGCAACCAGGCATGAAAACTTTGTCCGCACGATACGTACACAGTGTAGCTAAGTAATGATGAAATATGTCGAAAACACCACTATAATAACACTTTGTGTGCCCTTAATTAAAAAAAATAAGTAAATATAATTTCATTGTATAAAATTTTTTTTACGCACCATGATACTATTTCACTTTTAACGAGTGCCCAACACTAACATAAATTGTCAAGTTTAGGAAAATGACAGAAGTCAAAAAATTAGACTTAGACAACTGTCATAATTACAAGGTAATACCAAATCGTGTTATATTTGCGAGCAATACTACTGGACTATCTACACATTTTTAATTAATCGTATTATATTTGCAAGCAAAACTACTCGACTATCTACACATTTTTAATTAAAGTGAATAAATAATGACTTCTAGTTGAGTACATTACATATTTCAAGGAAAGTAAAAAAGTGCGAAATATTTTTAAACATATTTAAGATAATTATTATGATTTATTATCACTTTTCAAAAAAGATTTAAAAAACACTATGGCTCCAACACTATAAAATGATTGAGCACTAGAATCATATTTAGCATCCAAACATAAAATAGCTATAGATGATTTTAATTGGGAGAGAATATAATAACAAAGGTACAGGAACGAAATAAACTACAGACCCCATTTCAGAAACTTATACACCAAAGTAAGTATATTATTCATTCATGTTGATACTTCATACTATATTAATAAATTAATCTGAAAAGTTTTAAAATTATATTGCTAACTCATCACAATACAACCAAAAAAACTCTTTACCTATTGCCATAATTGAATACATTAATGAACCAAAATAATAAATCAACCTTGATTGTGACAATAATGTAAAAAAAAAAAAATAATTATATATAAACTACCAAATCACTAAATTTCAAACATATAATAGTATTAAATTTCATGGCATTTCGACAAATGCTTTTGATAGGTACTGTTGCTAAGTAACGTAACAATTAATAGTGATATTTTCGGACAGATTACTAAATTATGATCCTATGATTTTAAATTTAATATGATAATATCTAATTGTAAATGTAGTTGACTAAATGCATAAAAGGAATATTCAGGCATCGTAATTCTAAATGCTAAAATGGGTAATTTAAAATATTGCAAATATAAAAATTCAAATAAGAAATAACGGAGAAAATATGTTAATATTTACTTATATTTCATTGGAAATTGAATGCGAATTAACGGTTGTCATGGGAACCATACGATCAAGCAACGTGGACTATGCATCTCTTATCATGTCAAATTGTCGGAGTGGAAATGGCATAGCAACAGAACGGCAGTCCACGTGAACGGCGAACGCCAATAGTCATTCGCGTACGCATGTACTTAAAGCAGGTCAATGCCCTAGCATTAGAATGCATTCGAACAAATTCCAAGAACTGTTTTCGCTAATGGATTTTATTTACGATTTTTTATGTCTTTTTTGCCATGAATTGTTCTACTGTTTGACACGTTGATTTTAAATATTAAATAAGAAATGTTTCTCTCTCTTAAAATGCATTTTGAATTATTTTTATTCCGTATTTGGGATTATTTTTCTCAAATAAAATATGGTTTTTCTCTTTTTATTTACATTATAAAAAACTTTTGTGTAGAAAATACTAATATGTATATAACATCTGTGGAACTTCATTATATGTAAACAGTTCCTGGAATTTTAATTTAAATCGTGTGGCAAATATTTAGATATTTTATGCTTGTTAATTGATTGACAAAATATTTTTATTTTATAATAAAAGCAAGTACCACTATTAATAAGTAATAATAGACCTTGAAACGAAACGAGACACTAATTTTAATAAATGTCTAGTCTACATAATTTCTTTCTTCATTTAACAATAAAATGTACCATGTCTAATGTCATTTTCTATTAGTCAATTCACACCCAGAGACGTAACGGAGAAAATGAAAAACTTGAATTCGCGTAAAATGCCTGGACATGGTCTCATTAACGACAAAATATTAAAATATTCACCGAAGAAAGTTATAGTATTGTTGAAAACCTTACACAACAATATTCTCCATCTATCTTATTACCTTGTAATATGGAGACTTGCACACATAGTAATGATGCCCAAACCAGGAAAGCCGGTCAATGAAACAATTTCACATCATTCCACCAGTTCTCCCACGCCATCAAAGGTATTCGAAGAACTACTAATTAGTAGAAGTATAAATGATACAGAATTAGCGACCAAAATCTCCTATTACAAATTCATTTTTAGAGAGTATCATTCGCTCGCATAACAAACGTACCGAATCGTCAACTAAATCAATAAAAACCTGGCGAGATAAATCTTACGGTAGCAGACTTCTTGGATGTTGCATATACTTTAGACAAAGTGTGATACACTGGACTTTTATACAAGATCAAAAGCATTTTTTCAAGTTTGTGCTACTATCTCCTAGAAGTATATTTGTTGGAAAGTTACTTTCAAATTAAGTACAACTCCAGATACTCCGATTATCAACAAAGAGAACTCAGGAGTACTTCAGGACAGTAAATTGGATCCACTGCTGTTTCTTATGTACACAGCAGACCTACCAACAACCAACAACGCAACGATACTTCGATTACCAACAAGCGAATTCAGTAGTACTTCAGTAAAGTGTATAGGATCCACAGATATTTCTTCTTTTCACGGAAAATTTGCCAACAATCAACAACACAAGAATTGCAACTTTCGCTGAAGACACAGCTATAATATTCATAAATAACAATCTAATAATTGCATTGGAACACCTGCAAGATCACCTCAATACCCTACAAAATTCGTTTTATAAAAATCAACGAAACTATATCTGCACAAGTCATCTTTAGTACAAGATACACAATAAGCCCACCAGTATTCCCCAACAATACTCAAATTTCAGTCGAAACTGAAGTTAAGTGTTTTGGATTACATTTAGACCAAAGTCAAATGAACACAAAATTAAGAGAAATGCTTGGCTGGTTACACCCTACGTAAAGATATGAAAAGAGCATTCGTCACTGACATGATTAAAAAATTTTCAAGACACTACTTAGAAGCTCTAGAAGGACACACAAATAACCCAGTAGAAGAAATGAAAAATCAAGCGAATGTTTTAAAAAGAGTAAAAAGGCAATGTCCCACGGACCTGCATGAATGAGACTAACAAGACTAACAAACCTTTATCAATCATAATCCTTCAATGCTATACCTACAATAGAGGATGGTCACCGAATGATTTCATTTTTCCTGCCATTTACTTTTATACCATTTACTTATTGCTTCAATAATTGCAAGTAGATTGTAAATCAAGCAGTAAAATAAAAAAAAATATCAATCGATGGCTAACGCAGTAGCCATTGATTGATAATTTTGTTTGGCTACTGCGTTAGAGACAATAATTTTGCAGTTCGTCTCGTATCTAATATTGAAATTAGTAGAATTCTCTTTGTATACTTATATTAATATTCAGATTTTGAAGAAATTTACTATGTACTTACATGGATACAGTATAGATGCAAATAGAAAATGATTATAAATAGTTTATATGCCATTATATTTTTGGAAATTATAATTCAAGAAAATACCAAAGTTTGCGTCTACCTATGTCTAAAATTTTTGCTAATTGTGATGTATAAATAAGTGAGATAATTTGTGAATATATATGCTTAAATAAACTTCTGACGTATACAGTTAAAAATCAGCATACAAACAAACAATGAATTTTAAAAATATATGTTTAAATTATGATGCGTGATAATGTTTTGATTTAGTCATTATATGTATATTTGCATTAACATTAAAGGATTAAAATCACAATAAACAATCGTTGTTTTGAACTAAAATTATAGTACATTAAATCTAGTACACTTTCTCCTTATTTATGAATAATTATAAAACATTTCCAGCTTGAAAGCCTAATTTGTGGTTTCCGAGAAATTCGGAAAATTTGAAGCTATTATAAGAGACAAAGCATATAATGGTTGTTTCAACAAGAACCTTTATAAAATAGAAATAAAGGTAATTGTTTAAATTTTCATTTTATTAACATTTGCTTGTAAAAAAATTGTTTCATCAACACAGTTGTTTTGTCAGATACTTACTAGAGCACTTTACAAACCATTTGTAGGAACATCTCAGTTTCTGTTAACTTCAGCAAAAACGGCGGGTTTTTCAATACGGACATAACAACATAACAACACATTCTTTTCACTTTCCGCGCTAATATGAATTTTGTCTTTTAGCGACAAACGTTCCCTTTTTAGCGACATATTTAATTAAGTACCTTTTGAATACGGAGACAACTTCAAACTAATCAAGCAACCGAAATAACCTTTCGCATACAAAGAGAATTTTAAACTAACCAAGTAACTGAAAGACTACTTTATGCAAAAGCTTGTAGAAATGAAGGCGATCTCTGTTCGATCAAATATAAGCATGTAGCGATTGCGCGGCAATTTGCTTTCGGGGCGTGTTCGGGACTGAGATTGCATTCATTTCTACATGTTTAATTTAATTATGTGTACATACTAGGAATGCATCATTTTGGGCAATTTCGTACAAATAAGATATAAGGTATTTCCATCAATAAAGATATATCATGAATAGTCTGGCCGATATCGGCAGGTAAATATCTATGAAAATAGGCCGTAAAAATCTGAGTTTATTTGGGCAAGATCGTTTTATAAGGGTGGTCATAAATATCTTGTTTTCGTATATGGGAATTTTCTTATAGTCGGTTCAGGGAACGTTTAAACTGTCTGTTACCTTAGGTAGCCGCTTTAGATAGGTTGCCGTTAACACATGTTTTACTGTAATATAAAATATTAATAAAAATCGGGTGTTGAGAACACAATGCAAGTTCATATATTTGTGAAAGTATCTCTCCAGAGACGGGGACATGTCTTTCATCTTACTATAGAATCATCGATACGCCACCACTGGAGAGATATGTTTACAGAAGCAACAAATTTGCTATATTACAGAAGTTATTAAGGCAGAACCTAGAAGAACATTCAGCGCTGTTCATTGACGAACGCCAAAGCAACTATCACTGTCTCAATAATAAGTGTAAAACTAAGTCAGGTGCTTGCATCTGACGGTACAACCGCACTTTCAGAAGCTGTATTAACACATCTTCACTCTTTATCGGACAAACCGAATACGTATAAAACAAAGTAATTTGAAATATACTTAGGTGGGCAAAACTTTACCAATTTTGCATAAAAAAAAACAATATTTTGAATATGTAATATAAAAAATTAAAAATCGGTTGCGGAGAACACAACATAAGTTCATATATTTGTGAAAGTATCGCTCCGGAGACGGAGACATGTATTTCATCTTACTACTTAATCATAGGTCCACCACAAATTGACCTGAGAAACTGTTGAATGAATACATGAACGCTGAATAAATGTCAAAATGCCGGATTTATTTAAGAATATTTAATACAAATTATAATAAATCAACAAATTAGATCTGCTTTATGCATTTCTCCTCTTAGATGTTTCAAACCAGTTGTTTTTTTGCATTAATGTTAGTTTTAACTTATTTTTATGATTTACTAAATACAAATATTAATTTGACCTACATAAACTATGCAAACATTACAATACAATAACAAATACACATTTAAAATGTATAAAGTAAAAATAAATAAATTCTATATAACGTCTAAAACATTATCCCAGATAATATTCGGGCCATTAAATATTCATTTTAAAAATAAATTTACGTTTTATTATAACATACTTTGACTATCCTTTCAGTAGTTTTTTTTTTTACAAAAAGGTTTAAGTATATCAATACGTTATGCACGTATAGCGCATTTGTTACAAATGAAACAGACAAGCAATATACATATTTGTAACAGTACACATGGATTTCAGTAGTTTGTTTAATTCATTTTAAAATGTTTCTTGTTTTATCGTTGTTTATATACTATGTAAAATGTGCTATTTATTGACTTTAACGTAAGAAAATATAAATCTAATCTAATTTTGAACACAAATTCTATTATATTTTCTTGAACTAGTGCGTAAAGACTATATTTATCTTCTTCTAAATATATGTATGCACATATATAATAAGCATTGCTTGGCCTGATTTATATATCATTTTTTTTGTTTAATGTATCTGCATTTCTTTAACTCTTTTTTTATAATTGAGAACCACTTATTACTTTATTATACAGGGTTAGTATAAAGACGGTTGCATAACTCTCTTTCAGGAGTAATTTTGTTGAAATTTATTATTAATATATATACGAAAAGGTTTTGTTTAAGTATGACAATACGTTAAGCACGTATAAAGCGTTTGTACAATATGAAACAAACATGTAAATAATTTACATATCTGTAACTATGCACATGGACAATACACCTCGTATTTTCAGCATTTACTTCTGCTTAATACATATGTTTCTGCCAATATAGGCGTCCTCTGTTAAGCTAGTGAAGCAATTTATACAAATTAATACAAACCTGTTATAAACAACTGGTTTGTATCTGTATTTAAATTTACTGAAATAGCCCGCAAAGATCAAGCAAGTTCCGTCCTATAAGAAGACAACTATTTAATAATTGACATCTTACGGGCGAAAGATACATTGTCCGGAGGGCTACCTATCGTTCGAACAGCTATGCTGCTACGGGAAACGATAAAATACGTATGTAGATGTAGTCCATTAACAACCTGCCAGATGGCGGTATATACGAAAAGGTTTTGTTTAAGTATGACAATACGTTAAGCACGTATAAAGCGTTTGTACAATATGAAACAAACATGTAAATAATTTACATATCTGTAACTATGCACATGGACAATACACCTCGTATTTTCAGCATTTACTTCTGCTTAATACATATGTTTCTGCCAATATAGGCGTCCTCAGTTAAGCTAGTGAAGCAATTTATACAAATTAATACAAACCTGTTATAAACAACTGGTTTGTATCTGTATTTAAATTTACTGAAATAGCCCGCAAAGATCAAGCAAGTTCCGTCCTATAAGAAGACAACTATTTAATAATTGACATCTTACGGGCGAAAGATACATTGTCCGGAGGGCTACCTATCGTTCGAACTGCTATGCTGCTACGGGAAACGATAAAATACGTATGTAGATGTAGTCCATTAACAACCTGCCAGATGGCGGTATATACGAAAAGGTTTTGTTTAAGTATGACAATACGTTAAGCACGTATAAAGCGTTTGTACAATATGAAACAAACATGTAAATAATTTACATATCTGTAACTATGCACATGGACAATACACCTCGTATTTTCAGCATTTACTTCTGCTTAATACATATGTTTCTGCCAATATAGGCGTCCTCTGTTAAGCTAGTGAAGCAATTTATACAAATTAATACAAACCTGTTATAAACAACTGGTTTGTATCTGTATTTAAATTTACTGAAATAGCCCGCAAAGATCAAGCAAGTTCCGTCCTATAAGAAGACAACTATTTAATAATTGACATCTTACGGGCGAAAGATACATTGTCCGGAGGGCTACCTATCGTTCGAACAGCTATGCTGCTACGGGAAACGATAAAATACGTATGTAGATGTAGTCCATTAACAACCTGCCAGATGGCGGTATATACGAAAAGGTTTTGTTTAAGTATGACAATACGTTAAGCACGTATAAAGCGTTTGTACAATATGAAACAAACATGTAAATAATTTACATATCTGTAACTATGCACATGGACAATACACCTCGTATTTTCAGCATTTACTTCTGCTTAATACATATGTTTCTGCCAATATAGGCGTCCTCAGTTAAGCTAGTGAAGCAATTTATACAAATTAATACAAACCAGTTATAAACAACTGGTTTGTATCTGTATTTAAATTTACTGAAATAGCCCGCAAAGATCAAGCAAGTTCCGTCCTATAAGAAGACAACTATTTAATAATTGACATCTTACGGGCGAAAGATACATTGTCCGGAGGGCTACCTATCGTTCGAACAGCTATGCTGCTACGGGAAACGATAAAATACGTATGTAGATGTAGTCCATTAACAACCTGCCAGATGGCGGTATATACGAAAAGGTTTTGTTTAAGTATGACAATACGTTAAGCACGTATAAAGCGTTTGTACAATATGAAACAAACATGTAAATAATTTACATATCTGTAACTATGCACATGGACAATACACCTCGTATTTTCAGCATTTACTTCTGCTTAATACATATGTTTCTGCCAATATAGGCGTCCTCAGTTAAGCTAGTGAAGCAATTTATACAAATTAATACAAACCAGTTATAAACAACTGGTTTGTATCTGTATTTAAATTTACTGAAATAGCCCGCAAAGATCAAGCAAGTTCCGTCCTATAAGAAGACAACTATTTAATAATTGACATCTTACGGGCGAAAGATACATTGTCCGGAGGGCTACCTATCGTTCGAACAGCTATGCTGCTACGGGAAACGATAAAATACGTATGTAGATGTAGTCCATTAACAACCTGCCAGATGGCGGTATATACGAAAAGGTTTTGTTTAAGTATGACAATACGTTAAGCACGTATAAAGCGTTTGTACAATATGAAACAAACATGTAATTAATCCATGTGCATAGTTACAGATATGTAAATTATTTACATGTTTGTTTCATATTGTACAAACGCTTTATACGTGCTTAACGTATTGTCATACTTAAACAAAACCTTTTCGTATATACCGCCATCTGGCAGGTTGTTAATGGACTACATCTACATACGTATTTTATCGTTTCCCGTAGCAGCATAGCTGTTCGAACGATAGGTAGCCCTCCGGACAATGTATCTTTCGCCCGTAAGATGTCAATTATTAAATAGTTGTCTTCTTATAGGACGGAACTTGCTTGATCTTTGCGGGCTATTTCAGTAAATTTAAATACAGATACAAACCAGTTGTTTATAACAGGTTTGTATTAATTTGTATAAATTGCTTCACTAGCTTAACTGAGGACGCCTATATTGGCAGAAACATATGTATTAAGCAGAAGTAAATGCTGAAAATACGAGGTGTATTGTCCATGTGCATAGTTACAGATATGTAAATTATTTACATGTTTGTTTCATATTGTATTAATATATAGTTAAAAATGACGAATTCACTCATGAAATTCATATTTATTTTCTATTACCGGTTTGACCGGAAATGCTTCCTATATTTTTTCAAATAGAACACCCTGTATATTGTTTCAATTTCGGAAAGAGAATTAAAAACAACATTCAGAAATATAAAGATTTTTTTCTTTATTATAAACAAGCTAACAGAAAAATTTAAAAAAAATGTTAACGTGAAATAAAAAAAGTATTAATAAATAGATTTACAGACCACAATAAATGTTGAAATTGTGCTCCCTTAACCACTTGGCAGTGATATAATCTATCAACAAAATGTCTTAGTGAATTATGTAAAACTTGCGGTCTGATACTCTCGATTACTTCAGTTATTCGTGCCTCTAATTCTTCTAGATTATTTGGTCTATTTTTATACATTTGACATTTCAAGTGACCCCACAAGAAGAAATTAAGTGGCGATAAGTCTGGGGAACGAGCTGGCCATTCGATAGCTCCTCTGCGTCCAATCCAGCGTTCAGGAAATAGGTACCTCGTTCAGATAGTCACGAACATCACGCGCAAAATGTGGCGGAGCCCTATCCTGTTGGAACCAAATAGATTCGTTTGGTAGATTAAGTCTATTTGGATTTGGAAATAGCGCTGTAATTGTTGGTACGATATCGTTCCGCAACAAATTTAAATATCTATTACTATTTAAAGTTTCTCTTATAAAAAGATGGCCTATTATTTGATTTCCCGGTATACCAGCCCACACATTCACTTTTTGTGGGTGCTGCGTATAGACTTCTTCTATCCAGTGAGGCTTTTCTGTTGACCAGTAACGACAGTTGTGCCTGTTGACCCTACCATTGAGACAAAATATTTCTTCGTCGCAAAAGACTATTTAATTTACAAAATTTGGCTGATCTGTAATTAATGGTGTTATTATTTCGCAAAAATGTAGTTCGCGATCTGGATCATCTTCCAACACTTCATGAACGATTTGCATTTTATACGGTTTCAGTTTCGCAGACTGAATAATTTGCTCGTATTGATTCAATGTTGATACGGTTTCAGTTTCGCAGACTGAAGACTTTACTCGTATTGATTCAATGTCGAATACTGTTTTTACATAGCCTCTTATAAATATAATCATATACAATCTATTAAAAAAGCTTGTCGGATATTTTATTCAATTGTGGTACTGGTGGAAACTAACAAAAAAGTCTAATTCTACATGGGTCCGCAACTCAACTGTTTTTGATATATAGTCAATTTTTTATTTTTTAAATAACAAGGAAAATTAATTTTTCGGTTTTGAGAGTAGTCACTTTTGTGAAACAACTTACTGTGACTTAAAATTAATTCTGTCAGACATCTGTCACCATATTATTTATCTTTCGGGACAATTTTTTTTTAAAGACCACGTAATCGGCTGTCTGAAACTGACTTATTTAAAATGAATGGAGGTTCTGGTAATTCTAGATCATTTTCTAAAGTTTGCGCGAACAGCAGCTATATATTTTTATTAATGGGATTTACGACAAGTGGCAGAAAGTCCTATTTTTTTGACTTATATATCATTTCCCTATAAATAAAAACAAAATTTGGGTCAATGTATCAAATAAAACAATTTATTGCTACGTGACGTTTCGAAACTGTATTTGTTTCATCATCAAACCTGATAAAATATTAAACGGATTAGCCATGCATAGTAAAAATATCAAATTGTTAGTACACATATATGAGCAATTAAAATTTATAAGCGATTGTACAATTGAAAGAATGGAGATTTTATGTTCGCTTTCTAGTCATAACAAAATATCCTTTGAATAATAAAATTAAAAAATCCTTACCACAATAGAATTTAATGATTCTAAATACGTATTTCTACAACCACGTTGTCATCTTCAGTAAACTATGAAATCTATTTAACTCCTTTGGCCGGGTAGCCATATTAACTAACAAATCGGAGACTGTGGCTTATAAGTGAATAATAAAATTAAAAAACCCTTACCACAATAGAATTTAATGATTCTAAATACGTATTTCTACAACCACGTTGTCATCTTCAGTAAACTATGAAATCTATTTAACTCCTTTGGCCGGGTAGCCATATTAACTAACAACTCGGAGACTGTGGCTTATAAGGGAATAATAAAATAAAAAAACCCTTACCACAATAGAATTTAATGATTCTAAATACGTATTTCTACAACCACGTTGTCATCTTCAGTAAACTATGAAATCTATTTAACTCCTGTGGTTAAATAGATTTCATAGTTTACTGAAGATGACAACGTGGTTGTAGAAATACGTATTTAGAATATTAAATTCTATTGTGGTAAGGGTTTTTTAAAATTTTATTATTCACTTATAAGCCACAGTCTCCGATTTGTTAGAAGATATCCTTTATAACGAAATATTTGGTGATTCCACATACAAGTTCTGGTCCTAGGAGGTTCCTATTAGTACCCTCCTTGGCCATCTCATTGCCTTTAATTCCCTCGTGTCCTGGCACTCATACCAGCGACAGAGTATTGTTTTGTGCCAGTCTAGTGAGGACCTGTTTACAATATTTCACCTGTTTAGACCTGGTAGATGGATTCATAATGGCTTTAATAACTACCTGACTATTAGTCATTATTTTGATTTTTTTGAGTTTCTTCGGCGCAAGCTGCGACTGCAAATAATTCATCTTCGATATATTCCCCCTGGGGCACATTACGCATATACCTGTACCTGTGCTCCTATTGGATTGTGACTAATCCGTGTACCAGGTGCCGGCACCGCAAGTGCTTTCTTCCATCGTGTCAAGTACCGAATCGCAAAATTCCACACACTTCCTCTTGTGCACAATTTCAGTATGGCAACAGTAGTAGCAGCCTTGAAGATGCATTTTGCAACAGTAATGAAACGTATGCCAGGAAGGAAGCAGTGCTAAGGAAGCTGGCCGAAACCAGAATCCAAGATGTAATCAATGGACAAGGACCGCGGAAGCCTACAAGCCAGTTCAATGCAGAGTTTAGTGACAGAGTCTCCACTCAAACCGACTTGGCGGAAGAAGAAGATGCGGATCGTTTAGAACGCTTCAAGCTTAACGATTTGTCTGTTAGTTTTATGTAGACGCTTTAGTCCTTTAACCAAATTTATTTAAATTTTAACTCAGTATTTTAATTTAGAGATTATTTTCAGAAGAAATTACTTCTTCAAGTTATTGTATTCTCTTTCAACGTTTATTGTCCGTAATCATTGTACAGGTTGCAGTTATCTATTATGTTAAAAAAAATAAACACTTCAAGAAATAAAACAAAATTTTATTTTAAGTTCTTTATTATATTAAATGCTGCTAATACAATAGAAACACGCGATCGGGTACCATTAAAAATCATAGTAATAATTAATAATAATAACAAAACACAATTCATTTAATTATCTGTTGCTGAATTCATAATACTTATGGTTTAATATCTGACGGTACTAAGAGTTTGCCTAATTGTGAATTAACGCACGCATCTAGATTTTTGTTTGCCTCTTCAATTAGATCTTCTATTTCGGCAACTGTATTACTCATCGACTCTGTTGTAGTTGTTAATAAATTTAGAATGCTTTGGTTAACGTCAAGCTTCAAACTTTCCACTTGACTATCTACGTTTTGTTTCTGATCTGCTATACATTGCTGGATACTACTTCCTTGTGCCATTAAAGACAAAATTTGAAGCTTACATGAACCAAATAGATTGGCATATGTTCCAATTTGCGAGTTAAGTGAACCTATACTCTGACTAATATTTTGACCCAATTGGCTTTCACCCACATCAGCACTTAACGCTTCTATTTTTGGAGTAATTTCATCAATTGCAGTTTGAATGGCGGAAGTGCATGTGGAAATATCCTTGCCCGCTTTTTCAGAGCGTGCCGTTGCTTCTTCTGCGGAAGCAACGAGAACATCTACTTTAGCTTGGAGTTCGATTTTAGAAGCTTCCTGATTATTATTTAAAATTGCGACGGCTCCTTGATATTGTTGTCTGAGGGCGAACGTTTGCGATAAATGATTAAATTTCGATGATAATAGCTCTTGATGGAAACCAAATGGTCCAGAAGGGCCTAAACCGAACGATCGAGTTTCAATTGATCTTGTAGTTCTTTCTGATCCTTGACGTGGATAGGGTGCAGGAGGTCCTATTTGCCAAGGTTTGAATGCGAAAGGACCTCCTGGGCCGTATGGGCCTCCTGGGCCATATGGGCCGCCTGGACCATATGGGCCTCCAGGTCCATACGGGCCTCCTGGACCATATGGGCCACCTGATCCATTTTGACTACCTGGGCCATATGGCCCAGCCTGTGCGAAAGGTCCGAACACTGTCCAACCAAACCATGAGCATTCCACCTATTACGACAAATTTAGCGTTAAAAAAATATTAATTTAAATCTAACAAAACTTACCTGGAACACTGCTGATACAAGACAAAATATTATTACTTTAGAATACATTTTACTAAAATTCTTAACAGTCTGTTGAAAATCTAGAATAGAACTGCTTAGTTTCGATCAGGAGGTTTCTCCTTATATATATGTTTAAACGTATAATATATGTGTTGTTTGTTTGGTATGTCATATAATTTAATATTGTTATCGGAAAGTAAAATAATATATAAATTTAAATATAATAAACGAAGCTGTGTGTTACAATATTTACACGTTGACATATTATTAAACTCTAGATTAACCTACGTAATTTTTGATTAATAAAGATAGGTTTATTCTAATTATGTGTTTACTAGAAACATGAATCATTTAATTTTAAAATATTCAGAATATAGAATTATGGACAGCATTTACGAAGAATACTCAAGCTTTGTGTATTTTTGGCATTAAGAAAAAGAAAAAGCACATACTGTGAGTTATAAAAGTTTCCAAACAGTAAACTTATCGCGGCTTAACAATTTTGAAAAATATTTATGTCAGCGAAGGATGACTTTTCTTTAAAATTGAAAAACAGTTATCGGAAATGTTTTACACCTAACAAAAATAGTTGCTAAGATTAAATAATTAATGAAATTAGATATATGAATACTTTGCTAGAGTTAGTTTAAAATTAGCGAAATTTTCCGTAAAATTAGCAGGATTATGTACTATCCTTTTAATAATAATTGTGTGCTGGTTATGTTGTAATTTTTTATGTTTCTTTCAGAATAGTCTTAAATGAGCTTAACCGAATTTAAATATGTAAATTTATGCAAGTTCATATTTGTGTGAAAGTATCTTTCCAGACATGCATATACGTATTTCATCTTACTATGGAATCATCAGTAGAAAATTACCCCTATTTCTTATTTTAAAAATAAGTGAAAAATTATTGTGTCAACAATATTAAATTATCAATTAAAGGTACAACATAACATGCCCCGTGTTGAATTTTTCCTTGAAATCAACATCTTATTAAGCTCCTCCTTTTGCATTTTACAAGATAATTTAGAACCAGTGCAACTCAATTCAGACACATTACCGCGGGATTGGTTAGTGCTACGATCAGATATTATCCTCTGTAACAGTTGGCTGTAAATTTCCGTATCTTATATTCAAAGCTTTCTGATTTTCTGAGATTTTTAAAAGACTATTTAAATCAAAAGCATTAATAACACGGTGGCGATGGGTACACCAAATAGACTCTCAAAAAATGGTTTCTCAGATGTTTATGGCAAGTGGACAAGACGGTGGGAATGGAGATTACTTTAAAGGATAGTTGTTGGAATTTTCTAAATAAATATTTCATTTTTGTACTACAGCACTAGTCTTGAAGCATTCCTCCGTTCCGACAACGACTCCATGCCGTACTCACTTGAAAGGCTATTGTAGTCTACACCACGCGGTGGATATATTCCATTAGTTTTGAACGAAACACATATCAAGAACTTCCTCCAAGCCAAGTCGCTGGTAAGTATATATGGGATACCATACAACAGAGGCATATTCCAGTTTAGAACGGACCATACTAAAATATAACGTTTTTAGTATAAACACGTTAGAGAATCCTCTGCACGTTCTTATAACGAAGCCTAAAGCTCGAGAAGCAGAGTTGCAGATTTCTTCTATGTGCCCAGTAAATTTTAGTTGTGTACCAAATAAATCAACTATATCTTTTATTACTAGTTTCGTAAGAAATAAGTTGCTCGTTCCTGGAATAAGTGACAATGGCACAACCTGCTAATACTTAATTTAAACTTGTTAGCGTGGCACCAGGCGGTAATAATATAGGTACTTCTTTGCAATGTTTCACAGTGGGAGATGGTATCGATTTTTGATAAAAAATGTTAGATCATCAGCATACGCAAGAACTTGGCGGTTGAGGTTAAAAGATCATTTATATACATTATAAATAGTACAGGCCCTAGATTGGACCCTTGCGGTACACCAAAAGACACAATGAATATCTTAGAATTATATCCATTGTAACAAATATGGGACGATCTATTGCCCAAATAGAAATCAATTATCTTTACGGTCGGAGAAACATCAAAGAAGGACATTTTAGTGATGAGTATATTGTGGTCAATCGTATCGAACGCTTTAGCGAAATCTGTATATATTACATCTACCTGCACTGACTAATATACTGCGTAATTTCAACCAAGCTTGTTACTGTCGATCTTCGCAGTTTGAAGCCGTTCTGGTATGGGGAAATGTAAGGTGATACACAAGCATATATTTTCAAGTATAGTAGTTGTTCGAAAACTTTGGAGCAGGTAGATAAAATACTTATGGGTCGATAATTGTTCATGAAGCTCTTATCCCCATCTTTAAAAATTGGTATAATACGGCTTAGTTTCCAAAAGTCCGTAAAAGTAGACGTACTGATGCTTAAATTAAAAATTGAAGCTAGAGGTTCGTTCAAAACCCGTGCACATCCGTGTAATGAAAAAGTTAGGAAGACGGAGGTGTTATCACTTTTGACTTGTATTAAGACAGACGAAACCTCCTCAGTCGAAACCGTCGGAAGATTAATACTGCCAAATGAAAGAGTATTTGCAGGAAAAGTATCAGGTATAGTTGAATGTGGTACAAATGTAGTGGAAAACATGTGTGCAAAAGCCTCAGCAATTTCATTCGGATCGGTTAACATATCGGTTCCTGAATTCAAGAAGGCAGGAATCCGGGATTTACCTCACTTTTGTCTTACAAATCGCCAATACTGTGATGGATCATTCACTATATTTGTTGCAACGTCAGATATGTACTGGTTATAAGCACGTCGAACTTCAGTTTTGACCAAACTGCGCAACCGAACAAATTCTTGCTTATTGCTAGTGGAGCCTGTACGTTTCAAATTACGGTAATAATATTCCTTTTGGTTTACCATCATTATTAACTCTCGATTATACCAAGTGGGAAACTTGCGAGAGGAACAAGATGTTTCTGGTACGTATTTGTGAACCACAGAAAAATCTCAGAATCGAATCTTGCTGCACTATATTAACGTTCGTACATATTTTTAGATGTGACCAATCAATACAAGCCATTCCATCGTACAACTCTACCAAATTAACTTTACGAAAATTATAATTTTTGTTAAGATTACGAGAAAAATTTTTAATTTTTACAATATTGCCTATATCTATATCAATTCTCAAACTCGGATGATGTCCGTCTTCACACACAAGTGGCATATCATCATATATATACACTAGGGTGGTCTTTAGATGTATGGTAGAAAATTTTTTTGAAGTCATAGACCGTAACTCCATCTAGAAATGTTTGTTTTTATGTAAAAATACGGTATGCAAAAAATTATGCGTATCGAACAAAGGGAAGCCGTGGCGCACCCTTTCAAGGTGACCCCTGTTCGTAAAATGAACGGAAATATAATTTTTTTTATGTATTTATATTTTTTTGGTATATAATATACCTATAAACTTTATTATTATAACTTAATTAAATTTACGGTAACTGCCACGATTTGTAACAAGAATTTGATTATAAAAATTTAATTGGAATCAAATTTCAAAAATTGTGGCGCAACTAAATTATTTACATATCCCGATAATAGTTTACAAGCATAGATATTTTTTAAGCCAACGAGTTCTAAATATAGCTTTTTTATCCCTTTTTTCGAATACTCTTACGCGTCTTTGTTAAGAAAAGTTCGAATAACTGTGGTGCAGCATTTAAGAAAATTAAAAAGGTACTTCTCCTATAAAACGACAATTGATTAAAATTGTCAATTAGAAGAGTGTGTTACTTAACAGAAATAGTGTTAAAAATAAAAGCTTGTGTAAAAAGTGTAAAAAAATGACCGCAAACCTAAGACAGCAGTTTAGAGACGCTTGGATCAAAATTGACAAAATTAACTTTATGAGTGGTGTTTAAGATCAGAAAGTGAAGGATGCAGTTGGGAGTGTATCCGAGATTATTAAATTTGCATCTCAAAATCTTGAAGTAAAACAAGCACGCACGTGATGATTATAAAGAGCTTCTTCAATTAAGTATAGTTTTTCTTGGTGGTACAGTTCCGGAATTTACCTTCAAAAAGCCTGGAGCATTTCATCACACCCGTTGGATGTCGAAAGCTATTTATTGCCTTAAATTATATTTATTTCGAAACGAATTTAAAATGATACAATTTGATTTCATGATTTAAGATTGCTAAAAGATTTACATGCTCATAAAATTTTTGATGAGAAGATTAGTCGTGCGTCACTAAGCAAATTAAGTAATCATTTGTGGTATTTAACCACAGAAACAGCAGGGTTGTCTTTTTATGATCCAAATGTTACATATGAGTCGAGGAATCATGATACAAGCTCTGGATAACCCTACTGATTGCGAATTAAAAAAATTGATCGTCACTCCTCATACTATAAGTCAATATCTTAATAAGAACATCGAATATTTTATAACCCAAAAATCACGTAATTTTTTTAAAAGGTTTGGTATTCCAACGGACTTTTTAACAAAAGATCCAAAGGAGTGGGTAAATGAACCTAGTTTTAACATTGGCTTAATATCGTTGGAAATACGAATGTTGTTAATGACTCGGCAGAACGAGCAGATAAGCTAATGGAAGATTTTAATTTAGTGTTATCCAAAGATGAAGAAGAAAAGCAATGGATAGTGCAAATTGTTGTGGATTATCGGAAACTCTACCCCAATATGAACAAATATTCTCTTTTGAAATAAAATAACATATAAATAACTAAAAACAAAGCATTTTTATTTATCCCTTGTCAGACAGAGATCTTGTAACATTATCAAATCTGTGGCCACAAGGAATATGTCAATGTTTTATGTTTTTCCTATTTCCTATTATTAACTCTGTTTTCCAAAAGTAAACCATTCTTGTTTTTATCTTTTTATTAATTTTCATTTATTTTCTTAAGAAATATGTCACCATATATGTATATAAATACATAGATTTTACTTTGTATTCCTGTCCTTAAAAATTTGGCTTTAAATGAAAACCAGAGAAGCTTTAAGACGACATCGTCTCAAGGAAATTTAAAATATGTTAAAATTTAAGTCAAATATATTTTTTAGTATAAATAAATATATTTTTACAACCAAGAAAATTTAATTTTTAATATTTTTCAACCAAATTTCAAGAGCGATGCGCCACGTCTTAGCCTCGCCCAATCGTGATAATTTTTTGCACACCGTATTTTTATACTATAACATTATATAACATTATAACACTATAACATTTTGAGGGGGAGTTGCGGTCGAAACAACAAAGTTGAAAAATAAGGACCACCCTAATATACCACGTGGCCCAAAAGTCGCGCAACGTCAAAATGAAATACACATGCGCCATTCTCCCCCTAATGCAAGGTTGACGGCTGGTCTGTCGGCAGTACAGCGGTTGTCTGTGTGTGAAGCAATATCTTGTCGGAGTTTGTAAGTGCGTAAACGCGTTATCATGGCAACAAGCCCACATTATCGGTATACCGTAGCGCAACGGGTATTCTTGGTGTCTTCGTACTATCGTTACCATGCTGATTATGAACACATTTTTTCTGATTTCGCGGTAAAATTTCCTGACTGTCAAGTTCCAAGGCGTGAAACTGTTTATCGCCTGATAAAAAGATTCGAAAAAAAACGGTTCTGTGGATGATTCCAAGCGTACAGGCCGGCCACGTAGTCTGAGGACAGATGATAACTTACAAACTGTAGCTCAGAGTTTTATTGAATCGCCTGCGCGATCTGTCCGAAAAACCGCAAAAGAACTGGATATTTCTCGTTCTACCCTACAGCGAATAATGAAGGAACTAGGTTTGAAGGTTTACAGACCACGCCTCTTACAAGCATTGACAGAAGATGATCCGGATCGTCGGCTACAGTTCGCAGAATGGTATGTCATTCAATGTGAAGCCTTTCAAAATTTCTTCAAAACAATTTTGTGGTCGGACGAAGCTCAATTTAAATTAAATGGGCGCATCAATAGACACAATTGTGTGTACTGGTCCACTTAAAATCCGCATATCACCATTCAAGAAGAATTAAACGTGCCTGGAGTAACGGTATGGCTTGGTGTTTGCGCCTTCGGAATCGTCGGCCCCTATTTCTTCGACAATACTGTAACAGGTGTTACATACCTCGATTTGTTGATGGAACTATGTGAAGAACTTGCCAATAACCCAGTGTTTGCTGGTCAATGTTTAACTCTTCAACAAGATGGTGCTCCAGCACATTACGCTTTAATTGTTCGCGAATTTCTCGATGAATTTTTCCCCGGATGGATTGGAAGAAGAGGTCAAGTCGAATGGCCTCCGAGATCTCCGGACGTAACCCCACTAGATTTCGCTGTGTGGGGTATTTTAAAGGATAAGGTATTCCATCATCAGTTGCCGGATATTGAGACCATGAAAAATGTTAAAACCGAAGAAGTCGCCAAACTCAATGATGACAAACTTCGGCGCATTTGTAACGCGGTTAAAAAGCGATGTCTGAGATGCATTGAAGAAGGTGGAGAACACTTCGAACATAAGCTGTGATCCCAAAGAGTCAGTTTTTGTTCAAACATATTTGTATTATTTTTATTATAGAAGAATAAATTTTGTATTTGTACTACACAATTTCATTTCTTTTTTTTCATTCGGTTGTGCGACTTTTGGACCACACTGAATATACACGTTATATAGGACAATTAAGATTGCTGAACACAAGGTCTAACAATCTACCATTCTGATTTAAGATATGATTGTATTGACGCGAATGTAATATATTTATAATATTTTGTAGAATAGCCGATTAGGGTCCATATTAACCTCACAACTATTAAATTTAGTACAATTAAAATCACCGATAATTATAACGTCCTTATTTATAAGTTTAAAACGCAAAGCATTAAAAAATTAATCGTAATCCTCAATGCAAACATCTGGTGGAACGCAAATTATGGCAAAATAAATGATGTATCTTGAAAATATACATTTACATATTAATAAATCTATGAGATGCATTAAATTAGCTAAATCCGATGTATACCAAACAGTAGAATATATTTTCTCCAAAGTAGAAAAAAAGCACTTCACCCCCATCCCGCCTACCATCAGCCACATGATCACGATCTTTCCTGCACATTGAGTATAGATTAATCCAACACTTCAGAATCGTGGATATCTGCAGAAAGGCATGCTTCAGTTAGCAAAATAACGTCAGAGTCAGTACAGCAGCTTGAGTAACATCATTTATTTTCGATCGAAGACCTCTAACATTTTGGTAGAGCGAATGAAGAGACGAAGCATAGCTTTTGGATTTATCTAGTTTTCCGAATGAAACTTTTTAACGATTTTGGGAACATCACGAAAGTACCTAATTGCCAATTCCGTCTCCCCTGAAGCCAGCCGTTCATCCAGTTGTCTTTTAAGATTCTTATATACAGAATTTTGAAAGGAAGTTCTAAATACTGACTTATATTTCTGTGAGTTTTTCAATTTAGCCCTTCCACGCATTGCAGTGATGACTTCGTTGTGACAAAGGAGAGAAATCTTAATAGGCCTCTTAAAATAAAACTGGGAAACTTGTAATTTTGTTGATATATCTTTTAACAACAAATATGCATTTTTCATGTAATCCTAGCTTTACTATAAATTTTGTATACAATAACTAACAATATTTAAAAAATTTATAAATACTAACTAATCTAAATATATATATATAAGATTGTTTATTTTTGGGTAGCTATTATTATTTTAAGGTAATTTATGGATTTAATTTCCAGTTGTCGATTTAATTTTTGAAACGTTAGAAGCAAGTAAGTTATAAATCATTTTTTGTGTAACCAGTAGGCTCAGAATCGGCTAGATATAAAGTGAACGAATGATTATTAGTTAATTATTATTGCTACATAAATTTGCATCTCTTCTATTATGTTCCCAACAGAATATTTCGTACACACCGTGTTATTATCAATAACAAATTAGAAACTTAATCTTCGGTTGCGTTAACTTATCAATATCGTCAACTAGATTACACCGCCATAATTTATTCACATGCCAAAAGATCTAAGCATCTAATTTATATAATTACACACCCTAAGGTTAATTTCCAATTAGGAATTTAAATATGCGACAAAGATAATACGATAGTAACATCGTCCGGCGTAATCATGCCCATGGTGTCAATAAATTTCAAGAGAACGCGTTTAATATCTCGTGCTCGGCTTCCTAATTAATAATATTTATAAGACAATGCTCAATTTTTCGATATCGATTTTAGAATAACTACGAGAAAGAGAACGCTTATAGCTGTTCCGATGTAATAAGACACTTACCAAGCCCTTAGATAATTGAATCGTATTAACATTTTATTGCCAGTTAATGTTAAAGACCTTTAAAAGGCTCATTTAAGCGTGAATAATATTGAAATAATTAATTCGTAGCCGAAAGGAAATTCTATCTGAAGTGATACCTCTCTTTATACATCTTATTATTTTTTGTGTTAACTGTTCAGGCCAATACAATTAGAGCATCCTTATAATGATTCGTACTTGCATACAGGGTGAGTCAATATTCACTTCCCAGCCCTCGGATATATGTTCTACAGTTAAAAACAAGACAAAAATGAAGAATTCTGAAATCCCGAAAACGAAGCCGTTTTCAGGTAAACTTAAAATAAAAAAATTAACATTTTGAAAATTTTTGTTTATTCTTAACAAATACATATGCAAAAAAAAACTTTTAATATTAGAAAAATAAAAATTATCTAGGTCGAGCGAAGTGAAATGGAAACAAAACATCTAATTCCTTGAAAACCATGAAAATTAATACTATCTTTGTTTATACCCGTAACCTATGGCTGAAATTTCTGGCAACAGAATTTAAATTAATCTCATTTATATTTGTTATACTTACAACCACAAAGAGTAGACATCTCAGAGGGGACTTTTGCAAATGATAATCCCTAAAAGTGAAAAAGAACTACAAAGGAACTTAAAAATATGGAACACAGAGCTGAAAGAACACAGAATGCGAATGAATAGAAGTAAAACAAAAGTGATGAGTCATCACTTTTGTCATCACCGATGACGATAGTAGATGCACCAAAAAACATAAATATAGAAATCTACGGGGTAAAAATAGAGCAATTGAAGACTTTCCAATATCTTGTAGTGTCAATAGATGAACAGAGAACATAAGAAGTAGAAATCAACAAGAGAATAGACAAAACGTTAAAGCTTAATTATATGATGAATAAGAAATTCATAAATAACAAAAGAAAATTCGCCGGACACGGTATCTAAAGCAATATTTAGACCAGTACTGACATTAAGCTACAATACATTCTGCTTGTGTTCAAATTGTTGTTACACATCTTTATTTTGAGTGAGACCACATAAAAAATTAATTTAAATTCGGGCAAGCGGTCATTAAAAAAAAATCCTTTATTAAATAACCCTATATTTCGCAACAGAATTTGTTACTTCTTCAGGGGAAAAAAATGAGGACTTGAAAAATAATAAAATTGACGTACAAAGAAAAATTAAAATGATTTCTTTGTACGTCAATTTTCTTATTTTTCAACTCCACATTTTTTTCCCCTGAAGAAGTAACAAATTCTGTTGCGAAATATAGGGTTATTTAATAAAGGAGTTTTTTTTAATGACCGCTTACCCGAATTTAAATTAATTTTTTTTTTATAATATATCACGGTCGAAAATTTCGTTTCAATTATATATATATATGTATATATATAATTATAGAAAATTTCTTGACCGTACTAATATAAATTCATTAATATTTAGACTAGATAACTAGAGTTATTAATTCATAAATTAATTAATTCGCACATAATTGTAACTAGTACCTCACTACTAAACACTTGAAAATGGCATCTTTTGTTTTATAATCTTTTTTAAGAATAATTTTTGACTTAGTAATATTGCCAATTGCACGACACTAAATTATAAATTATTATTTTTGAACAAAGTATGTATGGGAATATTTTTTTTTACTCAATTTTACTATATTTTCTGGATATTTGAAACACAAAGAAGCAACAAAAAGGGTGAAATAATATGGACCGCACATGGTACTACCTATGACACTAAAGAAAAAGTATTATTTGTTTAATTAAGAGTTTATTCAACATGTAGCTGATAGTGCGACGGTGAGTGTAATACGATATTATAATATGTGCAACAGATGAGAAAAACGTTACGTTTACCGCTTGTTCGCATTATCGTTGGGTAACGTTAAAGTTTTCCCATGCTTGACTACCAGACCTTAAACTAATAAAGAGGTAATTTTAATAAATAGAATATTTAATTATGTATTACAGTAGTAACATTAATTTTAACAGAAATATACCTTTTATCTGAACACAGTGAAGCTTCATAAACTGCATATATACAGTGAAGGGCAAATATGTGGAACCAGGTAAATAACAGGTGTTTTTTTTTAAAATTCATACTCAAAGAGTCATGAAATGTACATTGTGAACAGTACAGTAAAAATTATAATTTTCGCGTCATGGCGCCAACATAAGATGTTGGTGATCATGAAAAATCGTTTACATGTTACTGTCGAATAATTTGACAGTTGGTTGACCATGTTTGTTAGCTGTTAAATAGCGAACTTCAAAAATATAGTTTTATTTACTTATAGTGACAAAGTACATTAGTTTTTTATTACTTATTTTCTTTAATGAGAATGCTAAATTTTCTTTAATGAGAATGCTAAAATTTGGTCAATCTAGATATAAATAGACTTAGATATAAACATAACTAGAGAACGGACACGCTTACAACATGACGCAAAGCCCAGTACAGTACTGGCGAAAGCCTGTATTTCTAAAATATTTAATTTTATTTATATAATTGGAAAACGAACGGGTGGTGATCTATAAAATTACGAAATACATATTTATTTGTTGAAAAGTTGTATTTATAAAGTTTTTAATTTAATTTATATAATTGGAAAACATACGGGTGGTGATCTATCTATCTAAAATTACGAAATACATATTTATTAATTAATTTTATTTATATAATTGGAAAACAAACGGGTGGTTGTCTATAAAATTACGAAATACATATGTATTTGTTGAAAAGTTGTATTTTTAAAGTTTTTAATTTTATTTCTATAATTGGAACATTTTTATTTGTTCATTTTGTCGTTCAAGTTGAGTAAAGGAGTATTAATATTGACTAGCAATAGTTTCTCAAGGTTTTCTTCTGTCAATTTTGTTCTCTGTGAATTAAGTACATCCTTATAAATAGAAAACGTCCTTTCTACATCGCAACTGGTTATAGGTGCATACTGGAAATATTCCTTTATTTCTTCATATTTAGCCGTTAGATTTTGTGGAATTGTCTCCATACATAATTGCTGCAATGTAATTAAATCTGGATTTCTATTAAGAATTGCTTCAAACTTTTGCCGAAGGCCACATCCGAAGTCACTTGGAATACTTTTCAAATTATTAACAGCCACATCTAATGTGGTTAATCCGTCATTTAATTTGAGATTTCGATTTTCAAAATAAGTGATTGGTTTTGGCAATTTTCCAAAGTGTTCGTGAAGAAAGTACAACTGATTTTTTAAATTTGGGATTTGTGTCAGCTCCTTGCACTCACCAATACTTCTAGCATCCTCCTTTAGCAGTGTTACGAAATGTTTTAGACTATCGAAATTCTCATCATAATAACTAGTAGCTTCCAGCCATGTTCCCCATCTAGTTATTACTGGAGTGGGAGGCAGTGACAGAGATGGAAATTTTTCCCTGAAAAGAGCTACTCTCAATGGTGCTTTTCTGAAAACTTTTTTAAAAGCTGATACAAGTCTATCAACTTCCGGAAAAGTGTCTCTGATATATTCACAGATTCTGTGGAGAGCATGTGCTACACAAGTAATATGCAGCATATTAGGATATGTTTTCTTCAATAGTCTGCCTGTTTTTAACATATACGCAGCACTATCACTGACAAATAAAAGTATTTTTTCTTTGTACGTGGCGTCCGAATGAAGCATTTTTTGCATATCCTCCTTAATGGTTTCAGCAACTGTTTCCGCATCAACTCTATATATAGCACTTGTTGCTATTACATATGAGTTATAGGGAATAGTTGGATGTAGTACACCAGCGACAACATTTACCACACAGCGTCCTAACATATCCACCGTTTCGTCGGCGCTTATCCATATGTATTGATTTAAAAGATGGCTTCTAATGCGTTCTACTGTTCTCGTATAGCACCTAGAAACATAATTTTTGCGTAAAGTTGATTCATCAGGAACATTTCGACCAGTATATTTTTTCAGAAATATTTTTAAAGTGGGATTGCTAAGTTTATTTACTGGAATATTAGCCGCCATAAAAGTTTTACAGAGTTCAGATGTGTTTGCGATCCTAAGTGACGAATTTGACAATGGACATACAATCAGTATGACCGTCAATCCAACTCGCCATTGTTTTACAATGCCGTTCTCGACATTCTTCCATATCATGTCTGAAAAAGTAACTTAAACAATGCTCTAGATCTAAACAAATGAAAACAAAAAATGTGTGCGTAAGTTATTGAAACTGAACGAAATTCAATGCACACTTACGTCGAAATAATTGGTAGAAATAGATTCAATCAAACGATATTAAACAGGATCTATCACAAAAATTACGATGTAATTAACAGTTAAAACTATGAAAACAAGAAACTTACTCACAGCACTTTATTTATCTTACGAAATATAAACTAATCAATAAAATACATTATAAAAACCCCGCTTCTTTCTACGCTCATGAAAACACATTAAAAAACACTATATTCTCCGAATACAATAGCTGAGTTGTCCATTGTTATCGCGGCGAGACCAGGTGGCCGAGTAAGTCAAACAAATACTTCATTGAATTACGCCGGGATGTTCTGTGCGACGTTATACACAATTCCAATTGCCGATTGCGTTTTATGGAAATTGCATCCGTTCTCTAAACATAACCTATGAACTTCATTGTAAATTTTATAAATCGACACATGTCTCACATACACGCTCTACAACTATTACGTAATGGATTTTAATGACGAAGTGGGTTGCTTCGTGCGTTTTCCTGTATCTTTAAGTATAAATTAAAAAAAAGACATTTTATCCGTTAAATTAAGAAATATATTGTAATAAAATTTTGGACACGAAAATTAGGGATGAAGTGCAATCATTTCAATTATTGTTGGAATGTAATACGAGATCTTATAAAAAGAAGGTCAACAGCAAATATTCAGAAAATTGATTTAAAATGTTTACTTAATTCTTAAGTTTATTGTTAATAAAATGTATGATTCGTTTTCGATTATTTAAGACGAATATACTGGTTAGAAATGGCGATTTCACTGAATTTTTATTAATTTCGCAATATTTCTACATCCTTTATCATTGGAGCCTAATATCTAAATTCTAAGGCCAGAGCCTGGATTCAGCATACCAAAATATATAAAAACCGGCTACAAGTATTCCAGCGAGGAAACAGAACTTTTGAACTGTTCAACAGTGTAATTAATTAACTAGAAAAAATGTTTCCCAGGTTAACACAAAATTTGTGAAATGAAGAAATATATTATTTAAACATAGTCCACCTTGCCACCAAACATTCCCACATATAGCGGCAGTACTTATATATTACAAAACTTGTAATCTATCGGAAACGAAACAATATTAATTTTATTTGAACGTTTGGTGTCAAATTACATTAGATGTCACCAAGTCTCTCAGTCCTAGAGAAACTTGTGTATGTAAATCCCCAGGTATCGACTAATTTTACGTTAATATTATTTGATTTGTGTTAGTGCATGGGTCCTTAAGTTATGTCAACATATTATATTGGAATTTAGAATAGGTAGAAGAATACAACCGACTCGCATAGATACGTAAATATCTTGTGTTGAATTTGACAAAATATTTCGAATATTAGGCATATTCACCTGAATCTATTCAATGTAAAATCAAATTTATTATTAAAGCTGGGAATTACATGCACATGTTAACTGTACTATTTGCGTATTATACAGAGTGCGGCAATAGTATGTCGGCGGAGCTTAGCATGAAAACTGATAAAGTTGTAGCAATGAAATTTTACGTACACATATAGTATGCTACAGTGCATATTCTATTTTTATTTATATACGGTATCCGCCAGAATAAACAGTACCGAAATCTAAGGTGCTATGGAGTTGCTTATGTAATATGCATTTGTTATTATTGACTTAATTGTCATTGGTAAACGTATGAATGTTACGCTGGAGTTGAATTTGAATTGAAAATGGTTTTAACAACAGCAGAAAAAGTGTTTTTGGTAGAACATTATTTTCGCTCATACGGAAATGGTCGCAATGATGGTCCAAGCTTACAACAGGTGGTAGTAAGATATCAACAACAGTTTAATAAAGCAGCCCCAAGTAAAAGTGTGATATTAGCTGTTGTTGAGAAATTTCGTCGCACTGGTAGTGTATTGTGTCAACGTAAAGGTTCTTCAGGTCGTCGACAAACAGTGCGTACCAACAAAAACACAGGACGTGTTTTTGATGAAGTTGTGCAGTCACCGCAAAGAAGCCTTGTAAGAACTGCATGTAAACTCAACATCAGTGTAACATCTACACGTCGGATGCTCAAATCAATTGGTGGTTATCCATACCGTATTCAAGTTGGACACCGACTAAACATTGCGGACAAACATGCAAGGAAAATTTACTGTGGTCGCATATTGACCTTAATTTACGAGGATTCCAATTTCTTGAAAAACATATGGTTTTCAGACGAGAGTCACGTTCATCTTAGCGGCTATATTAATCGACAAACAACTCGATTCCTTGGATTTGAACGTCCTGATGTTATTGTAGAGAAACCACTCCACAGTGTCCGAGTTACAATTTGGTGCGCGGTTTCTGGTCATGGAATAATTGGTCCATATTTCATTGAAGACGATAATCAGAATCCACTTACTGTAAACCAAGAACGTTACAGAGAGAACATTATCATACCTTTTGTGAGAGATTTACAGAACTTTTGCCGTGCACGAAATTTACGGATGCGCACACAATGGTTTCAACAAGATGGTGCAACGAGCCATACAGCTGCGCGCACTCTCAACTTACTCCGTTAGCATTTTGATAATAGAATAATTTCCCGAAGAACAGACTTCGAATATTCTTCTCATTCACCGGATCTGACGCCACCTGATGCATACATTTGGGGCATGATGAAAGACAAAATATTTCGCTCAGAAAATCCGCCGGAGAATATTGCAGAACTACGAGAAAGAATTCAAACATTTTTCAGGCAGTTACATCAACCACTTTTTATAAATATGTTCAGTAACTTACAAAATCGATATGAAGCTTGTTTGCGTCGTAATGGTAAACATTTTGAACATTTAAATTACAAAATTACATTTAAATTACATTTAAATTACATTTAAATTACATTTAAATTACATTTAAATTACATTTAAATTACATTTAAATTACAAAAGTTTAAAAAAATAATTCTTTTAGATTTCGGTACTGTTTATTCTGGCGGATACTGTATTTCCGCAACCACATTCAACTTTTATTTTAAATAGATTGCTATACTTTCTTGTTATTATGATGATAGCCACCCAAAGTATCTTTGCAATGATATATGACAATGTGCACTTACAAATGTTAGTTTTGGTTTTATTGAAAATTTTGTTAAAATCTTGACAGTTGCAACGTCTAACATTTTAAGTCTTAGCCTGAAAATGTGCACTGCCTCACGTAACTCTTTTGTTGCCAATTTATGGACTAAAACGATATATGTTTTGAGGGTAAACAACGTGACAACATATACAGAGTGTTAAATATGTCTTGCCAAAGTTATCGAAGTTTAAAGGCTATATTCTTTTTTTTTAATATGAACCTATATTTTTTTTATTAGTCAGCAAATTCCTTGTAAAATTGCCGTTTAAATGGAATCAATAACATAGTACTTAGTTCTAGTATTTTCGAAGTTATAACCCTTTAATGGGATATACCTGTGTTTATAATATTCAATATGCGGTGCTGCATCTAATAGTTGGTTGGTTAGCCATGAAATGATATTAAGCAAAAATTGCTGTGTAACCAAACGTCAAATATCTACTTAAAATTTTCGTGTAAAGTGTTTCTCTGTAGTTCCTCTTTACTGTAATCGCGTTTAATTATTATAATTTAAGTTCGACTAGTTAATTATCAATTTCCATTTGTTCGTTATTAGTTGTTATCTTGTTGTCAGTTATATCGTTTTGTTGTCATTATTTTTATTTACTTTCCGTAATAGTTTACAGTTGTGTTTCTTTCTTCTTTAGAATGAATTTTTCGAAAGAGGAACTAATAGACATGGTATTTGTTCTTGGTGCTAGCAATAGAAATTAACTTTTAGCATCAAGAACATATGCTATGGAGTATCCTCACCGAAGAGCACCAGATATTAAGACGTTTGAAAATTTTTTAACAAGGTTTCTTCGAACGGGTTCAGTGAATTACGTCAAACATGAAAGAACTAAGACTATGGTTACAGAAGATAATGAAGTGACAGTCGCCCAATCCGTTGTGAAAAATCCGCGCGTATCTACAAGGATAATTTCGAAAAAACACGGAATAGAAGCCACTGCTGTAAGAAGGATTTTAAAGAGAATTCAAAATCATCAATGCTTATTACAAACGGATTTTGAAAGGAGACTTGTTTACTGTAAATGGCTACTTTTCCAATTATGAGAAGATCTAACTTTTCTAGATCATGTGCTTTTCACAGATGAAGCAACATTTGGTAATTGTGGAATAACAAACAGAAAAAATTCTCATTATTATGACACTAGAAACCCTCATTTTGTGCAACCCATTAACATTTACTTGTCTTGCCACGTCCCGTTGACTTACTCCATTTTCCAGCAAAGTCACTATCTGCACAGCTCTACGATCATTTTCATCCATTATTACGGACTCCACTGTACTCTACGAAGACCTATGTAGTACTAAGTTTACAACTTGTTACACATCTACACACAAGCATATAACTCGTGAAAATGTTGATCGTGTTTAACGAGTATTTATCAGAATAATTGAAACATACATGAGTAGGTAAACCCCAGCAGTTTTGTATAATACAAAGGTATTTTTAATAATATAAAATATTATTAAAATCTGTCCGTAGTATGAGTGAAGACACAAACAAAATGCAGTTTCTGGAGAGATGGCTGTGCCACCTTTGGAAGGGCGTCGTTACTTCAAATTGGCTATGTGGACGGGGCGAGGTACTTTGGCTGTCTGACAACAGGCAGCGCTGAATTTACTTCTACGCCCGGTCTGGATAATTTCTGTGATGTGGCGATGTGGTTCTTTTTTGTGAAGGTGTCTGGAAATATTCTTTCTCCAGCAGGGGCGTACCGATGAGCCTGTAGAAAGGCGAAATACGTATCTATGTCTCTGGGGAGGGATATGTTCGGACACGTTCACAAAATTATTAATAGTGAACCTGTATTTGTGTTCTTCACACCAGATTTTTAATAATATTTTATATTATTAAAAATACCTTTGTATTAACGAGTATTTTGCAATATTATGACAGTTTGGTTTTTTTTTCCGTTCCGTGATTTTGTTTCTACAGTTTATAGGGTCGTTTGTCTTCGCAGTATACATACTAACTCGTTTTACTTAATCAAAAACAAGCAATATTTAAAAATGTGGATAATTACATAAATTTATTGCGTGGCCCGTTTTCTCTGACGCGCAGTTTATATGCAAGATATGCAAAACAAAAGTAACCTGATGATCTGTATGCAATAATTTTGGTAAACATATCATGAATACAAAATACCCAATTTTACATAATCCCAGCTTTATTTATTATATACACAGAATCATACACAGACATTAAATATTGTTCTAGATAGATTTCAAAACAAATTTATCAAGACGTAACCATCTATCAATATCTCATGTCACGAAATATCTTCGACCTTTAGAAATATTTCCTTTAAAACGTCGAATTTCTTTTCACGCATTGAAATTCACAAGGTGTCATTTGAGAATTCGGTATACAATCGATGTTTCTTCCGTACATAGCCATGATTTAGATACGGCAAAATCAACTTAACGTACGGGAATCGTAAGAAATATTGCGAGTGTGTGTGTGGAAATTGGAACTGTTTTGGTAGAATGTGGTCAGTGGCTATAATGCACGGCAGGGTGCACTATCACAGAAGTCATATTTCAAGATATATTCAGTTTCTTTGCTTGAATGGATTACGCAAGATACCTGTGTCACTCCAACTAGCAGTTCGCGTCGGATAGAGACCTCTTTGTCTACCCCATGTGCTCATTTTATATGTTATAACGCATGATATATTATTCAAGTGGGATAACCAATGGATTTCAGATGTCATCGATTGTGTAAGCTTATAATATATGGCTTTCGGATTTGTATAATTCTGAGAGACTTTGAAGTAAGTCCTCCTCGGAATTACTGCTCTGTTACATGATTTTATTGAAACGGAATTCGAAATTGTGGTAAAACTCGAGGTACATTAATTTTTGTCATGAGAGATTTAAATCATAAAATAGGAATAATTTAGAATTTATTCGTGTAATACCCAAATAATCAGGCGTAAGATTAGAAAGCTAATGGACTTTATGTATCGGAAACTCTAAACTAGGACCTTATTTATGTAGTCGCATCTCACAAAACTTACTTGGATACAATTTTAAAACCCCCAATCAATAGTTTATCTAATACAAAATAATGAAATAGAGATACATTATTTATTAAATTTTTTTAAATTTTACCTATCATATTTTTACTACCTGCGTAGAAAGAAAGCTACTTTCTTATAATATATATAGTCGACACTCTATATAGTGAAAGACCAAATTGTTGACCGAAATTTCAATATAAAGAGTTTTTCAGTATATAAAGAGAAAAAAAAATCACAAAATTGAATTATTAGAAAAGATTTTATTAAACATTTGAAAGTTTAAATACATAGCATGTACATAATGTACATACTGTACACATTACATATTGTAATAGATTTTTCCCCGAAGAAACGAAGATTTATATTGAACATTATATTGTTTTTGACATGTAATTAAAATACATTTTTATTTTATTGTGTATATTTAAATGTTTATAATGTTTGAATTTATTATTACGATCGGGACTGTACAATTTTATTTTAGACTGAAAATGTGTGGTAGAATTATGTACTAATATGTGCCCGATGTACGATATTTTCCGGAGTATTTTCGACAGAGATACCAGAGCTAGTAAAGCATGTGGATGGATAAAGAACTTCATTTTTTGTCTTGATGTATTTGATTAAAGTCGGGTTATTTGATTTGTAGTGCTTTTATTTGTGCATTTAAATTCATTTACGATATTTACGAGGATTTGTGATCTCGTTGTTTCTTTTATAATTAGGTATTGGTATCTCTCGCCTAGTTTTGGTGTAAATGTATTTATATCGATGTAAGTACAGGACACATTTGTTTTATATAATTGCTAGTACGATAATTTGTTGATGATTGTATTTATAGATTATAATTTTCATAATTTTGATATTAAAGTAGTATATGAATATTCAAGAAAATTATCATGTTTTTGTGAGGGAGTTTTTTTTTTGTTATGTCAAGATGTTCGAGATCGTTTTGTAGTCAGGTTGGTTTTGTAGGGAATATATATATTTTTTATCATGTTATGTTGCGCATGATCTTAATTTTGACACGCGTAGTCAATAGTTTGGTTTCTGTTGACATTTGAATTTAGGGGATATAATTTAGAGCTCGAATTTGACAATTTTCTTAATTATTTATTAGCTTTTATGTTTGCTCGCGAGTTGCAGGGGGTTTTTCTCTGTGTGCGTGTAATTATCACACAGACTGTTTCCTCCTAGCTTTAGTTATTCTGGCTTTAGCTCTCTTTACATTCGGTAAAGGGATATTTTTTTTAAATTTTTTTTTAAATAAATATTATTAAGGAAAACTAAGAACTTTTATTAATGCTATTTTTGTATTTTTCTTTACGCGTTATTGCTTGTTTGAGAGCAAGACCTGAGGTACGAAGATTCCAGCTAGAAGATTAGACGACTGAGTTTATCCGGACATTTGTTGTGAACTGCATTCATAAGCAAAGGCACAGTTCACAGCAATATGTATGTACAGGGCTAAATACTACATACGAAATAAAAAGAATACATAATACAAAATCTGTTAATACATACATATTGCTATGGATTTTTATTTAAAATGAAATATTTAAAAATGTACATTATTTTTGGATAGAATTGTATATTCAAAATGTATATGAATTTAGCTAGGGAGAAAAACTTGTTATCCGAGGTTTTCATGTACAATTCTTGGAGACGAAATTTATAGTTTGAACAAGAAGGTTGTTTTGTGAAATATATTTAAATATATTTTAATTAATTCGGGTTGATTGATTGAAAGTGATTTTGTTATATTGTTATTAAAGTTCCGATATTTTATAGAGATAAATTCTCGTTGTATTATTGATGCTTAAATTGATTATGCACCTGCTTTGTTAGAGTCTCCATTTTAGTTTTTGTAAGTATTTAGAATTGTATGACATCATAAGCATAAATATAGTAACTATATTTCTATTATATTAAAACAAGTAATTAAGAGATTTAATTATTAAGAATATAGATAATACAGTTAAATATTAAAATTCTATGTTAATATTATAATTGAAAAGTTTGTTCGAGAGGATTCAAGGGTTTTTGTGCGTGTCCATTGCACACGTGTAAGTTTTTGTTCGCGTATCAGTATCTGAGTATACAGTCTGTTTTTTTGGGAAGAATTTAATATTAAACTTAATTATTTTAGATAAGTTTTGATCGGTGCCATTTAGAGGATGTTTGCCATTCATTTAGCTGTCAATTTTCAATGAATGTTTTTACCCCAAGTATTTTTGTATAATACAGCATCTTTATACTTTGTAAAGATATATTTTTCATTTTTGTATTAAATATTTATTTTAAATTTTTATCATGCGTTTGTTTCATCTGACTTACTCCATTATTGCTAATTAATTATTAAAATAGTATATAAATTTTTGTGAACATTTCACGGCCACTCAACTCATTTTATAGACACGTTCTTCCTAAGTGGAACCCGAGAAGTTAGAGGTCTCATATTTGAAAATTCACCGGCTGAGAAACCTAGTTGGGAAAACTAGTTGTGGACGGTGGCGTGCTAAATTTTCAAACCACTATTCGTAGCAATATGTATGTATGTACATTTAAAATTGTGTAATCTTGAGAAATTGGTAAATAACACATTTATGTGCATACATATTATGTACTAGGAAAAATAATCAGTTATTTTCTTTAGAACATTACTTCTGAAAAATAATTATTGCTCAACATAATTCTCGCATTTATTCAAATGCATAAAGATTTTATCAGGTACACTATCCTAGACCCTGAGAGTAGTTCGCACAATGTCAAATGCATTTCTTATTTTACTTTCACTAAATTTAGCAGGACATTTCCCGGTTTCAGTTTCTTTTTCATGATCTTCCATACTTTTTATATCGTCAATTATGTCTTAGTCAGTTGTCGTGCCAACATCATTGTCGATTTCTAAGAAATCTTCAAGTAAAGCATCTGCGTCGACGGTAGCAGTTTTTTTGTAGAATACCCCATTGTTTTCTTAAGGTAGCGAGATCCATTTCGTCTTCTTCTTCCCATTCGTCAATTTTTTCAGTAAAACCTGCTTTAGAAAAGCAGGTTTTGATTGTTTTCTGAGAAACATTTTCACTCCATACTTTAGCGACTTCGGTTATACACTCTTTAAAGGTAATCAATTTTTGGAATGGAAGGTTGTTATTAATCGCGTTAACAATTTTGTAGACAATTCTGTTTCGGTAATGATGTTTTATGTTTTTTATAATACCCTGATCCATAGGCGCAATTTGGAGGTCGTGTTTGGTGGAAAAAAGATCAGTTCAATATTCCTTAATCTTTTACTTACAGTAACTGGATGTGCATATAAACATCGCAATCTTTCGGCTTTGGCTTTTCATTTTCGTGTCCAGTTCTTTGAATTTAAAAATAACGCTAAATACATTCCAAGAATCTGGATCAGATACGTAGATAACATTTTCGCGATTTTTGATACACGGAAATGTGAATTGGACATGTTCGTTAATCAGTTAAATTTGAAATTTTCGACTATTGAATTCACTGTTGAAAAGGAAAACAATGATAGGATAGCATTTTTAGATGCATTAGTAACTAGAAATAAGCATAAAATAGAATCCGATATTTTTCGGAAAGAAATCAATTTCAATAGATTCATAACCGCGAATCCAAATCATAGTTTCCAACATAAGACAGCTTCTTTTAATTTCTTAGTCAACCGGTTACTAAACTGTCCGTTAACAAAAGAGAGATATGAAATAGAACTAGATTTCATCAAAAACATGGCTTTGACATAGAAATAATTAATAAATTAATTAGAAAAAGAATTTAAAGAAGACGATCCGCGAATCTACAAGTTTGATATCTCAACGTAATCAGGAGAAAAAGTACATGTGTATACCATACCAACCAATTATGAAAAATGTTAAAGAACAAGTTCCCCAACTTGCTTTTCGGTCCGAAAACACCATCAACAGCTTCCTAGAAAATACCAAAGATAAAGTTAATTTGGATTTAAAATCAGGTATATACGAAATTAATTGCGACGATTGTAATTTAAAATATATAGCGCTCAATAATAACACGTTATAAAGAACACATATCACATATCAGATTTAATAGACCAGAAAAATCTAGCGTAGCTTATTGTGCTCTACACACAGACCACCACGTGTTGGTTAGTGGGTTAATACTTGTCAAAGCCATCAATAACATCAGAGATCTCGATGCATATGAAAGCATTCATATCGTTAAAAATAAAAGTAGTACGTTGAACTTGGACAACGGTCCCATCCCATACAGTTGTCTTTTTTCATTCACAGCAAAGAGACAGAAAAGGTCGAGGGCGGAGAATAGAAGTTTGCCATTATTTTTAGTCTGTGAATTTTATTTTAAAGTTAGTGTATACGTGGACGCCGTGTAAAGTTGTTGCGCGTTTATATATTTTAGATTTACTGTGCCCCATGTGCGACAGTTTGATTAGTGGTTTTACCTACTGACGATAACAACTTATTTGTCGAAATACGTATTTAGGATACGATTATTAATTGTGGTAAGAAGTTTTATACCTTTTTTGAGTTTTTATTTAACTACAGTCTCCAAAGAAAGACTTTTCAAAAATACTGAGTTGTAATTGTGTTCTTTATAAATAGAGAACGGATGCAATTTCCATAAAACGCAATCGGCAATTGGAAATGTGTATAACGTCGCTCAGTACATCCCGGCGTAATTCAATGAAGTATTTGTTTGACTTACTCGGTCACCTGGTCTCGCAGCGATAACAATGGACAACCCAGCTATTGTATTCGGAGAATATAATGTTTTCAGTGGTGTCGTGTACGTAGATAAAATAAATAAGTTTATCGTATTTTGTAAGAGAAATAGCACGTACATTCCTTTTCTTTTCATTTAAGCAACATCTTACAATTATTTTGACGTAAGTGTGCATAAAATTTCGTTAATTAATTTAGTTTATTTGGATCTAGAATATTCTTACTGTTTCAGACAATGGAAGAGCGTCGAGGGCCATACTGATTGTATGTACATTGCCAGTGATTCCGAAATTTATTGTGAAGTGTGTGAAACGTTATTGAAAAATTGCAATAAATCAACCGTACAACGTCACATAGGATCGTTAAAGCACGAAAAAAAATTGAACCCGTTGGAATCTGACAATTTTAACGAAGAACTCTGTGAAACTTTTATGGCAGCTAATATTCCATTATTTAAATTGAACAATCCAATTTTGAAGACATTTCTGAAAAAATATACTGGTCGAAATGTTCCTGATGAATCAACTTTACGCAAATATTATGTTTCTAGGTGCTATACGAGAACAGTAGAACGCATTAGAAGCCATCTTTTAAATCAATACATATGGATAAGCGCCGACGAAACGGTGGATATGTTAGGACGCTGTGTGATAAATGTTGTAGCTGGTGTACTACATCCAACTATTCCCTATAACTCATATGTAATAGCAACAAGTGTTATAAATAGAGTTGATGCGGAAACAGTTGCTGAAACCATTAAGGAGAATATGCAAAAAATGCTTCATTCGGACGCCACGTACAAAGAAAAAATACTTTTATATGTCAGTGATAGTGCTGCGTATATGTTAAAAACAGGCAGACTATTGAAGAAAACATATCCTAATATGCTGCATATTACTTGTATAGCACATGCTCTCCACAGAATCTGCGAATATATCGGACACTTTTTCGGAAGTTGATAGACTTGTATCAGCTTTTAAAAAAGTTTTCAGAAAAGCACCATTGAGAGTAGCTCTTTTCAGGGAAAAATTTTCATCTCTGTCACTGCCTCCCACTCCAGTAATAAGTAGATGGGGAATATGGCTGGAAGCTACTAGATATTATGCTGAGAATTTCGATAGTCTAAAACATTTCGAAACACTGCTAAAGGAGGATGCTAGAAGTATTGGTGACTGCAAGGAGCTCACACAAATCCCAAATTTAAAAAATCAGTTGTACTTTCTTCACGAACACTTTGGAAAATTGCCAAAACTAGTCACTTATTTTGAAAATCGAAATCTCAAATTAAATGACGGATTAACCACATTAGATGTGGCTGTTAATAATTTGAAAAGTATTCCAAGTGACTTTGTGGCCTTCGGCAAAAATTTGAAGCAATTCTTAATAGAAATCCAGATTTAATTACATTGCAGCAATTACATATGTATGGAGACAATTCCACAAAATCTAACGGCTAAATATGAAGAAACAAAAGAATATTTCCAGTATGCACCTATAACCAGTTGCGATGTAGAAAGGACGTTTTCTATTTATAAGGATGTACTTAATTCAAAGAGAACAAAATTGACAGAAGAAAACCTTGAGAAACTATTGCTAGTCAATATTAATACTCCTTTACTCAACTTGAACGACAAAATGAACAAATAAAAATGTTCCAATTATAGAAATAAAATTAAAATCTTTAAAAATACAACTTTTCAACAAATACATATGTATTTCGTAATTTTATAGATCACCACCCGTTCGTTTTCCAATTATATAAATAAAATTAAATATTTTAGAAATACAGCCTTTCGCCAGTACTGCACTGGGCTTTGCGTCATGTGGTAAGCGTGTCCGGTCTCTATTTATAAAACCTGATGTGTTTTGAAAACGTTTGAACATACATATTAACGTCTACTGAGTAGGATTCTGAAATGTGTGGCAAATCAGACAATTCTAGTTATCATTTATTTCAAAGACAAAACAGAGTAGTATAAAAATTTCATTGCAATCGGTCATCTCTTTCTGGATGTTTGAATTTTTTTGAAAATCAGTATATACAGGGTGTCATTGAAATAAAAAGATAGAGTATGAAAAATGGAAAGATGTAATTATATAGAATGTAAATCCAAAATATTTTCTCAAAATTCTCAGTTATAAGCGAGAAAAAAAACAATGATATTTAAAAAAAAGTTATCACGTCACTATGCGAATATAAAAAGTATCAGAGAGAATATCTTAAAGTTGAATGACAATAAGAAAAGTACTAGTTTTATTATTGTCCATCTCATCCAAGTGTTACGTATGTAAACATACGCTATAGCGTCTGTGTGTGTGATGCATTTATTATTTATACACATTCTGAAAATTTTGAATTCATAGGTGTCACGCAATACAATTTTCTTTAATTTCGGCATTCGCGTCGTAATTGAGTTGCAATATTTATGATTTATATTCTACATAATTACATCTTTCCATTTATCATCTCTTTATTTCAAGAACAGCCTGTACATATCTTCTATTTAAGTAAACGAGTTCAATTATATGCTTGTTTGCGGACATGTACGCCTACTCGAGAAAATTTAACCGATAAACAGGAGAATATCGGAATTCGTTCATACAAGCGCGATTAATAAATCGATTTATTACGGAGAACTGATTGATTTCTTATCGTCTATTGATTTTAATCTTGTAATTAATAAATTACTCACATGAACATTTAAGTTTGACGGCGAAAATAAAACAATTTCGATCACTGCAGCCCGGTGGTCTTTCTTAAACGTTCCCGTTGGTTTGCAAAATAAAAAATAATCGAAATCAGCACACATGCTGTAACAAAATTCTTATTTTTTTCGATGAGCGTTCGAAAAACAAACATCCATAACATATATTCAATGCATTTAACGGCAATAATAAACGGTCAGTTTTAGTATCGGCCAAGGTCCTTCTCGTTATCCCCGAACGCATTTTAAAAACACAGTTAAGAAATAATATTCGAAACATCATATCCTTTTAGTCATTTATTTGTTTTGGATGGTTAATAAATTGTATTTATTCCGTGTCTAATTTAGGGAACGTATTAGCAGAGTATTAAAAAAGAACACGAGCGTTTCTCGAACTAAATTAAGTCATATTACTAAATTTTGTTCATTATTTTTTTGCCATTGGCAATTCAACACGCCTGAGGTCTCTAATATTTTAATGTTTTGCATAAGTGATTCACGAACATAGTAAATGCTAAACAGTTGGGATGATCAACCAAGCCGCCTCGTATTAAAGTTATGTTTAGTATTAATTACGACTCTACACTATCTGTCAAATTCAGATGTTCGAAGAATTAATTACATTCAGAATCACATGCAAACTCTTATTATATATATATATATATATATATATATATATATATATATATATATATATATATATATATTTATATATATGGTAAACCTAATCAGTAGGCGATTAAAGGTCTGTATGTTACTTCAAAATATATGTATTTAAAAAACTCTGAGTTTTTTAAATACATATATTTTGAAGTAATATACAGACCTTTAATCGCCTACTGATTAGGTTTACCATATCATACCAAGGTCACGCAGTTATTATATTTATATATATATATATATATATATATATATATACAGGTTCCGGCAACGAAGCGGGGACGGAAGATTACACGCGTATTTGAAAGTTAGTCAAATATTTAGTCATCGGATATCCTTCCGTACCATCAAGCGCACGTTTTAAAAATATTTTGATTTATACAGGCTGTTCCAGATGGAAATGCCAGACTAAAGTTGCATTTTTTTAATTGGAACATCCTGTATATTAATAGATAAAATGATCCGCGCTTGGAAGCTGGTTACATCGATGTAATGTTGTATTGGTCTAAAGTTGATAGTTTCTGTGTAAATAATTATTTTACTTGATAAATTGATACATTTCAGTAGGCTATTCTGCATAAGCAAAATCAAAAGATTCGGAACCAATAAAATAGAATATTTTCTACTAGTATGCACTTTCGTTGCTACGTGAAATAAATTATGCAACTGCTCGCGTTATACAGGGTATTCACAATTTCGCAAAATCGAAGAAATCTCGTAATTTTTAAATGGAACAACCTGAATATTTTTAGCTCATTGAAAAGCCCTTTTACTACGCTTTCTATTGATACCTCATTTGATGCACCTAGGATGGATCATTTGCTAATTATTTCTTTTTAGAGTTGAATTAATGAACAATGTTTGTATTTTTAGTAGCTAATTTGCGCTTTTAAACCTTCTGTAAGATCGGATATTCAACAAATTATCTATAAATGGTCTATAACAAGAAGAAACCCCATTAAGTACGAGGAACAGTTGATATTCACTCAGCGGTGAAAGCAAACATTAAATTAATATAAAGTAATATAGCATTTTCAATAGATTCACTGCTGATCAAGTTATCTGGTGTCAGTTTAATAAAAAAATTGCACTAATTAATTTGTATTTTAAAGAATTTTGTAAAACCAACTATTTTACGAATACCTAATATGAAACAATACATACCTAATTAGCTTAACAAAAACCGAAATCATGTAGGAAAGAATCAAGTACGAGTAGTATTAAAAGTTTGCACTATTTTAAGTAAATACTAATGTCCTTCCATGTCTCTCAATACATAAATGAACCCGCCTGGTGAAATTCTGTTGAACATGCTGTAATGTTTCTTGCCGAACATTTCTAAATGCCTCTCTTATGCGTTCCATCATATTTTCCCTTGTTGTAGGAACTTCCACATAAACTAGAGCCTTGACATATCCCCAAAAGTAGAAGTCCAAGACAGTAAGATCTGGACTTCGTGGAGGCCAAGCGATTGAACCGCCTCGTCCTTTCCATTTATCTTCCTTCCATCGCCCTAGAAACTCCCTAACGTTAAGGCTGTAATGAGCAGGTGCACTCTCGTGTTGCAACCAGAAAATTTGTCGGGTGTCAGCATCCACATGCTCAAGTAAATTAGGCAGTTCGTTCTGCAAAAATGCCAAATACGTATCGCCTGTAACTGTTCCATCGAAAAAGTATGGCCCAATGATATATGGACCAAGTATACCTCCCCAGACGTTAAGAGACCATCTATTCTGATTGTCTACATGACGTATCCAATGCGGGTTTTCTGTTGCATAATAATGCATGTTATGTTTATTTACCGCCCCATTACTTTTGAAAGTAGCCTCATCGCTAAACAAAATCTTTGTTTAAAATATTTGGCATTTCTCGCATTTTATTTAACAACCAACCACAAAAGTCTGTTCTTTTAATGAAATCATCACCATGCAATTCCTGATTTAATTCCATATGGTACGGATGATACTTATGACTTCTTAAAATTCTTCGTACGCTCCTATCTTCAATAGCTGTTACCTTTGAAATACAGTTTATACTTATATGTGGATTTTCCTGTATTGTTAATAATACGGCCAATTCGCTTTTTTCATTGATTACCGGCTTATTTATTTCTCTCTTCTTGTAGGTTACACTACTAGTTTCTGTAAATCTCTCTAATAACCTTCCAAATGCTTCCGGTCTTGGCTTTCTTTCAAGGTTTGTAAATCTCTCTGCATATACTCTACTTGCTAGGAGACAATTTCTTGTACACTCCCCAAGAATAAATATCATAAAATTCTTTCAATGGAGACTGTGGTTAAATAATAATTTAAAAAAAGGTATATAACCCCTTACCACAATTATTAGCCGTATCCTAAATACGTATTTCGACAACTAAGTTGTCATCATCAGTAGGTAAAAACTACTAATTAAAAGTCACACATGGGGCACAGTAAAGTAACATAAACGCTTCCGCACAACTACTATACACTGCAACCCTGTAAAGACTGTGTCAGTCTTTACACTGCAACCCTGTAAAGACTGTGTCAGTCTTTACAGGGTTGCAGTGTATAGTAGTTGTGCGGAAGCGTTTATGTTACTTTACTGTGCCCCATGTGTGACTTTTAATTAGTAGTTTTTACCTACTGATGATGACAACTTAGTTGTCGAAATACGTATTTAGGATACGATTAATAATTGTGGTAAGGGGTTATATACCTTTTTTAAATAAATATCATATTCACCATTTATTGAATACTAAAATTAGTCATTATAGCAATTTCTTTTAAATATTGAACGAAATACTGTGTAAGATGGAACGAAATTTTTGACAACTTGGTTATTAAGTATACAAGCTTAAAACTGACACCAGATAACTTGATCAGCAGTGAATCTATTGAAAATGCTATATTAATTTAATGTTTGCTTTCACCGCTGAGTGAAAATAAACTGTTTCTCGTACTTAATGGGATTTCTTCTTGTTATAGACCATTTATGGATAATTTGTTGAATATCCGATCTTACAGAAGGTTTAAAAGCGCAAATTAGCTACTCAAAATACAAGCATTCTTCATTAATTCAATTCTAAAAAGAAATAATTAGAAAATGATCCAGCCTAGGTGCATCAAATGAGGTATCAATAGAAAGCGTAGTAAAAGGGCTTTTCAATGAACTAAAAATATACAGGGTGTTCCATTTAAAAATTACGAGATTTCTTCGATTTTGCGAAATTGTGAACACCCTGTATAACGCGAGCAGTTGCAGAATTTATTTCACGTAGCAACGAAAGTGCATACTAGTAGAAAATATTCTATTCTATTGGTTTCGGATCTTTTGATTTTCCTTATGCAGAATAGCCTACTGAAATGTATCAATTTATCAAGTAAAATAATTATTTACACAGAAACTATCAACTTTAGACCCATACAACATTATATCGTACATATATATATATATATATATATATATATATATATATATATATATATATATATATAGATATAACAATTTAGAATAAGCTTTAAATGACTAATTCGATTTGAACAACTCGTCTCTACTAAGTTTAAGATTGTAAAAATATTTCCACCAACATTTTACTCAATAATTTGTACATAAATATTCAAACTTGTGTTTTAAATATTCAGTATTTCATCCACCTGATGAAGCCATTTTATGGCGAAACAATATTGAAGTTTAGTACTTACTTCTTAACGTTTTAATGTTTTAATAAGTATCTTCTTAGTCGATTAACGATTTAATAAACATAATTTATTTTACATAAAAGAGATATTCTTCATGGAAACGGAACTAAATTTCACACATAATTCTACCCGTTTCAGTAGTTATCAGCTATAATAAAGTACGACATATTAATGAAAAATGGGGTCGTAAAGAGAAAACAACAAAATAATTCAAAACGAAAGCAACGGTAGGAAATTTGTTACCCCTAAAGCAGCGGCAGTAATGCGGCTTTAATTGAATTGTCTGAATCAGTTGGACCACCAACATCTTCATCGTGTATTTATTCCCTAATCAAGAAGCATTGTTTATGTTCAATCACGGTTGTTTTATAGTTGGACTTCGGTAGCTCCGGCTTCTTATTTGAATTGCAGCCACGAGTAAAGCCAGTACCACAGCATAAATCCGTTAAACATTGGCATTTATTTAAAGTGGTGCACCTATAATTTACTTAAAGTTGGTACCACCGGCAAGAGAACATAATTTCATGCCAAATTAATTGCTCATAATCGATGTGAGGGTTTCATAAAATGGTATATATGTGATCGGTTTTACTTGTATTACATGTAATAGCAATTCGTGTGTGTAAAGTTTCTTTAGTTCGCGAACATTCAATAATTAAGACGTTGGCGAGTCTTTTTTTTCGCGATTCGATTCGAATATACTTTGTACCGTTCTATAACAAACAATGTAATAAATTTTAATTTATCTTACGAAGTCCATGGTGAAATGTATGCATGTGATCGATTCATAACTTTTGATAAATCTCATCATGTCTTTTATGTACATAGGTAATGAAAACAAGACATGAATATTTAAAAGAAAATTAAAAGCGTGCCTGGGTTGTCGTCTTGTGCCATGCACTCATGAGAAATTTACGATCACTAAATTTTTATTGAGACATCATCGTACATAAAAATATTGTTACTTTATATTGAAAATGAAGAGATCAAACTAAGTGCCAATGATTAACCGTAAAATCAACAGAAAAAACTGTAGAAGACGAGATACCAAAAATGGAAGATTAAAATTGGACAACTACATAAATTTATCTTACGGTGACGTAAAGGAAATTACTAATTTTCGACTGTATTTAATTATTATCGTGCCTAGAAAATATTGCTTAAAAATAAGAACAATATTACCAAACCTTTACATTTTTTGTGTCGAAACGCAAATTATGGTTCCTGATTATAACTGGGAAAAACGTAATTTTGTTCAAGTAGAAATTTGAAAGTTATAATTTATATCACAGGTCTACAAAAGAAGTATATAGACTAGTAAGTATTATTGACCGTACTATATTAGTAAAAAATTAATTAAACGGGTAAGCGGTCTGTCAAATAAAAAAACTCATTTATTTCACTCCATATTTCATAACCATTCGTTACTTCATCAGGAGTTCAATTACAGAGTTAAAATTTGCTAAATTTTAATTCTGTAATTGAACTTGAAAAATAATAATTGGAGTAGACTTTGAAATTGGGTTGATACTTTAACCACTTCCACATAATGACATTTATTATTTGACATTGAAACTATAATTTTGTGTCAAATTTTTCAAAACTCTTATTAAGAAAATTGTTTGTGTTTAGATGTAAATGGACAACATTTTCAACAACTTCTGTAGTTATATGTAAATTTTGATTATGATTTCGATATTAAATAAATTATTTGTTTTCTTTTTTGTTGTAGTATCATTTCAATGCCATAACCTTTTTTTTACAATGAAACCAAATGAAACTGTCAATCATCAAGTAATGTGTCATTATGTGGAAGTGGTTAAAGTACGAACCCAATTTCACAGTCTACTCCAATTATGAATTTTTTCGATGGCTCGTTACAAGTGTCTCAGAATAGCAGTACCGATCTATATTTTTTTGTCATTTTTAGTCTACTATAAAATCGACATTCTTCTCATATACCATTGTCTATACCAAACCGTAATAGTTTTTGAAATAGGTAGTAACATTTTCTCTAATAAATGTCATGTGCAAGTACTACCTTGCTAAGTCATGTCTTACTTATGTTTGATCCGGGAATCGAAATTTTTGGTGTGTGAGTGTTCAGAAAGGGGAAGCAAGATCACAAATTTCTGATGGAAAAATCTCATTTTTTTTTAATGGAATGCATAATGCTGTTTTATGTTATTTCACTCCTAAAGTAAAAAACTTTATTTTTACTTGAGCATATCATATACCTATCTGCAACAGATTTAGGAGATTTTTTCGTTTTTAACATCGTTTTACAAAAAGCTGTCCACTTCAAGCCAATAAGTTCTTAAAACTAAGACGGCCATGGGAAACAAAATAACAAACATCAAAATTCTAAACTATCTATAAGTCAATTACTTGTGTGTTTCCTTATATTTTAAAAACGAATTTTTCACAACAAGAACTTATAAATATGGCTATTGCTTAGGATCGATCAGAATTGTTTACGCGCAAAGGTGTTCGAATGCTGAGCGGCGTCATAATATTTATGCATTTACTAGACTAAAAGAAGTTTTGAGAGAGACAAGACGGCAACATCTCGAGCATTTTCTTTAACGTAATATTTTTACAATAAATACATTTCTAAAAAAACGCGCTTTGTTTAAAATATTTCACTAAATTGTAATCCGCTAGATGTCAGTTGTTAAAATTTGACTTATGAAAAACTTTACTGTACCGCAGAGTTCCCAAATTTATATTGAAATCATAGGCTACTCTAAATAAAAATTTTATTTAAGGCATGTTATATTTATATCCAGTTGGAAAATGAAAGAAAAGCGCGTAAAAGAAATTTGTGGGGTGGTATTATTACATCTGCTATTTGATTAACTACATTCAATGTAGATAATCAATTTTAACATGTTCAGTTGCCTCTTTGCTTAATTTTAACATTGTAATTGATCTCCTGAAGAAGCAACGAATAGTTACGAAATATAGAGAGCGAAATGAGTGAGTTTTTTATTTGACAGACCGTTTACCCGTTCTATTAATTTTTCACTAATATAGTACGGTCGATAATACTTACTTTATATATATATATATATATATATATATATATATATATATATATATATACCTATTTTCTAAACAAGTGGATATCCATATATACTACAGACAACCTGGATCTACCTAAAAGGAGCGGCATTTTAAAAAGCATAATTTAGAAAAAACTATACAATTGCATTCTTAGCAATGATTTCAAAAAAGGGGTAGCAATTTTTTCGCTTTTAAAATATATATTAAGTATGCCTCTCATGTCGAGTTACTTGATGTATTGTGTTCAAGTTGAGATCTTAGATTGTATGTGTTGAAACATCCAGCATAAGATGAGATCCAGCGATGTAGCCAATCTTTCTAAACAAACGCACGTGCTAGAACGCCGATTAGGAATACTTGAAGTAATTTGATATGTAATAGTGAAATAACGTGTGTTCATTTGAAAAGTCAATCTAGTAGCATGTGATTTAATGAAAACATTTTGAAGTATGTCGTAAATTAAAATTTACTACTTAACCTACGAAGTCGTATATTTTGACAGTTTCATACATACAAACACATATTAATATATTTGCGTTTTATTCTATCAAAATTTCAAAGTAACCTAGATTGACTTTTCAAATGAACACTTGTTATATGTATACATATACATGTTTCTCGCATGTAATCTTTCTGTTTCAATAAATAAGTATGATCCATATGCTTATAATGAATAGTGTGTTTGTGTTTGAGAACAACCGCGCATTTTTTTAAAATAATTTAAATAGACAATTTAATGTTATTATTGAAATTTAAATTTTTTTAAAATTTTTTTGATAAAGACAAGTCCAAACATGTAAGATTGTTTTAAATATATACATATCAAAGTAAACCAGACCTTAAATCGCCGACTAATTTAATCTACTATATACATATATATATATATATATATATATATATATATATATATATATATATATAATGTAAACTTAATTAGTCGGCGATTAAAGGTCTGGTTATTACTTCAAAGTGTATATATTTAAAATAATCCTACATGTTTCGGCAATGATGCCTTCATTGCCGAAACATGTTAAAATTTGTTTGTCAACCCGTTAATTTTTTATTTTTTTTAAAATTATGGTGCAATGTATCCCGGGGTGCAGTACAACTTTGCACCATGATATTTTTTCCATACTTTTGATACTAGAACGCAAAAAGGTGCAAAGTAAAGACTATCGTACAAGTTTCTTTGCACCATATGAGGGGTTTTGTGTCATAATTCGTTAAATTCGGGTTATAAAATTTAATAATTATGAAAAAATAGGACACATGATAGTAGAATCAAAAGAAATTTATTAAAAAATCGAACGCAAATGTTATTTCCAATGCTAAAGATTTGAAATTTTATAATGTAAAAGGTGGAAATCAATACATACTACGAATTAAAAAGAAATTAGTTCAAATATGGTCGAGTTCCGGGATAATAAAAAAACCTCTTTTGGAACGCATTGTCGGTTCTTTTATGGAACCAACTACATCATTCCAAGAATATTTCAATATATCATCCTTCATAGGCCACTTCCACGATTTGAGACTCCTCTTCATAGATTTAATTACAACTCCGTCTTTCTTTATTTCCAAAATCTGTCCCGGAAATTTTTCTTCTTCATAATGGAAGACGACATATTCTCCCACCTTCTTTTTTACAGGTCCTAATAAACGCTTCTCAGCTAGTTCTTTTTGTTCTTCACCCTCTCTCTTCCTCAAAGCTTCCGTGTGAAGTAGTATCAGATAATGTTGGAGATGTTGAACGTTTTGATGTTGAAGGTGAAATAATTGATGTAGTTGGTTCAGGTAGCATTTGTGTTCCAGGTTCGTCAACATCCATTTGGACATTTGGATCGTGAGCAATGCTCTTACCTGGTTCTGTCGGTACCTTCTCCCTGCGTTTTATTACAGAATTCTTTGGGTCGAATTTTTCTTCCAAAAATTGTCGAAAACTCTGGCGCACTGCATCGTCACACCCTTTCGAAGGCAACCGATTAAGCAAATTGGCTAACGTCGCACGGAGTGATACCACATTTCGCAAAACCTGATTTCAAGTTTTCCCCTGATTATATTGGATTTTTTCGGGCACAATTTTTTTGACAGAAAACTTTCTTCACGTTTCGACAGGTAAAACACGTCAAAATAATGGCGACCGATTGTTACTTCTATGAACTAAACAGTAGATTGTAGTGCTATCTGTCAGATATGATAGAAATTAGAACGATAACCACCAAGTGTCAGAGACGACTAGTTCCATAATATCTTTACAGATGGCGGTGCAAAGTGACGGTATATATATTATATATATATATATATATATATATATATATATATATATATATATATATATATGTGTGTGTATATATATATATATATATATATTTATATAGGTAAAATTTCTTTGAGTGTACATTGGTGAATCAAATTTACTATAATATGTATGTAATTTCAATATTACTAAAAACGCAATTTGGGTCAATGTATGAAATAAAACAATTTATTGCGACGTAAGGTTTCGAAGCTGTATTTGTTTCTTCATCAGACATTAGCAATTGACTAATTATTGAGTGATCTAGTAATAAAAATACCAATTAAATAATATGTTAGTTGTATTTACACTTAACTAAAACAAATAGGCATTTTATACAATAGTTTTGTTTTAGGTAAAAATATATTTTTGACAGCTGATTACATTGGCTGCACTTATTTCGCATTGACCATTTTTCGCGCTTATGCTGTTTATTCATGTTTATGTATGTGCAAAGTACAAAAATGGACAGGATATTAAATTATTTTTACGTGCATGCGTCCATATACAGTTACGTTCCTTTTTATATTTCCCTTTTTGTTTTACTAATTTCTAATTTTCTCATTCAAACGAAATTGCTGTACATCAGGATCCAGAATTATAACATATATATATATATATATATATATATATATATATATATATATATATATATATATATATAATAACTTCGTGACCTTGGTATGATATGGTAAACCTAATCAGTAGGCGATTAAAGCTCTGTATATTACTTCAAAATATATGTATTTAAAAAAACTCTACATGTAGAGTTTTTTTAAATACATATATTTTGAAGTAATATACAGACCTTTAATCGCCTACTGATTAAGTTTACCATATATATATATATATATATATATATATATATATATATATATACAATATAAATAACAAAAGAAAACAAAAAAAAGCAACTAAAACTCTGAGCGACTTGTTAAAATATATTACTATATACATCGGTAGCATTAGTAATTGCATGAAGCATAGCTGCTCTTCTCATAACATTTGTACACATGGATGGAATGTGGAAGGTGTACAGATATCCGGAAGACATTCTGGGAATAGCAAAAGATAAACTTGAAAGGAGATGAGGCGAATCAATTTTGTTGTTAATAATGTCGTGTAAAAACGACGCACCGACACGATTCCTACGAGTGCTTAAGGAATCTATTGAGTAGCGCTCCAGAAGAATGTTATATTCAATATTTCGTAGTGGGTAATAACCACCAAGCCTAAAGGATTGATATTTTAAAAATTTCCTTTGTACACGCGCAATTAAATTTTGATATACGCCGTAATAAGTCTACCAGATAATATTATAGTATTCAATTTTACTATGTACGAATGCATAAAATAATGTGTTTAGTGCTAACGTTCTTAGAAATTCATGCGACGCACGCATGATAAATACAAGTGACTTATGTGCTATACTACAAATGTTAGAGATATGTTGTGCAAAAGATAAACGATTGTCAAATGTAATTCCCAAGTCCTTAACCACTTGTTTTCTTGTGATAACATCACTTCTTATAAAATAATCTACATGCACAACGCGAAATATTTTGGAATGCGACACAAGATTACACTTATCGATATTAATAATAATAATTATTATTATTAAAATTACAATATAGAATAGACCAAAATAAAACATGTGTTGACCTGTAAGGACTTAAAAATTTTAATTAAAAGTAATCGATGATGAAAATAATTGCGGCAAAAAATAAATCTGCGATTGAGCGTTCATTACGTATTTGATTGATAATGCAGGGTTTTTGTTATATCACGCTCGTGTAACATAAAAAATTAATTCGAGCATTCCTTCTGACCTCACGTCAACTGTGTACAACCAACATAAATCAAAAGATGTCGTTATTTTAAATTCCCTCGATTGCATTTATGAGTGGACGAAATTGGTTCGCGTGAATTAAGGAAAAGGATTTAAAAAAAGGACTAATTGACGTACAACGTTACACATTATAATAAGATGATAATTTACTCATGTGCAATGCATGTCAGAAGAAGTTGCTCGGGAGACAAATGTTGATGCATGCGAAGCTCTTTAATTTTAACATTTGAATGATTAAATAATTCCGATATACATATCAACTATTGCACTTACGATTCCTGTCGCCCGAGGGCCATAAACATCTCGTTACAATTACGTTGCATTTCATTTGAATTATTTAACATACAAATGCGTACCATATGGCTTACCTGTCATTATTTGTTTTGTTATTTAATTATTTCGAAATGCACGTTGATAGCGATGCAAATGCAATTTGATTCGCGAGTTGTCTTGGCATATATTACAAATAATTTATACTAGGTTATATAATTTGATAATATCAAACCACTTCAATCTATCTAACTTTTCGAAAATGTTTACTCGAGTATTCCTTTTCTATAAGTCTAAGAACTGTCGTACAAATAAGTGAAAGCATGAGTAAATGATATGAAAATTAATGTTGAAATGGACAAATTTCGTGTTCATGTTATGAGAAAGTCTAATGTATGGTCACTTAAGGATACCAAATGAAAAAGAACCAGAGTTGCTTCGTGGCCGACGTTCCGTACACTGCTGCAAGAAACATCTTCAGGGTGGTGGCTACTATTGTTGTACATTTCAATTACAGTTCCAGTAGCCGTCCTGAAGATGCCCCTTGCAATTGTGGATCAAACGTTGGCTAAGGAAGGAATAGTGCCAAGGACATGATTCCAGCCCGGAATTCTAGAGGCAATATAAGCATGGACAACGACATCCAGAAGAAGCACTATATAAATAAATGGAAGCAAGAATATGAAACCTGCAGATACTTATGGTTTGAGCAGAGAAGAGGTATAAATCAAAGTAAGGCTAAAATAAAGCTGAAAAAGCATTATTATTCGAAATACAAAATAAGCTAGGAGGACTTATTTATAAGACAGTTACTCATTGCATAATAAACTCTGTTTGCCTTTTATATTCTATTGTTTAATCCGACATTTTGTCTTCCTTTCTGGTTCAAATGGAAACTATCTGCCTGCTCTATTACTTTACCTTCTATTTCTATTTGTATTTCGTTGTGGTCCTCAGATATTGCCATAATTTTGCTCTAACTTTTATTCAGTTTCATTCCATTTTTAGTTAGCACTTCGTTCCAAATATTCACGTGTTCTTGTAATTCTTTTTAAGCTCTTGGCTACTATTGCAATTACTACATCTAGATTACTGTAACCCACAAACAATGGGTACTTTTCTGTCTTTTCGATTAAATCATCCATAAAGGTGATAAACAAGAGTGAACTTAAGCTACCCCCCTTGTCTCACTCTTTCGTTGCTGTCTAACTCCTCGGACATTTAGTTTCCCTTAATTACACAGTTTATCGTTCTTTTGTATAGGCACTTAATTTCCCTGATTAATTTAGGTTCAACTTTCCCTTTCCTTAAACATTTCCATATGTTTGTTCTTGGCACTTCGTTAATGGCTTTTTCCATGTCCAAAAGTGCTAGGTAAGCTGTTTTTGATCTGTTACAGTCATAAATATCTATCAGGGCTGTGAAAACTTACAATGGAGTTAAACTGACTTAAAAGAACTAATTTGAGTGCTCCTCAAGAAGTGAGATTTCATTTGAGGTGTCATCGGAAAAGAAGTAGTAAATATATATATACCCTTCCTTACCAACAAATAAAGCACTTCACGGAATGGTTTTTAAGGTATACAGAAGAAATACAGTAGGTACACTTCTGAATTTAGTTGACACCTCAGAAATCATAAAAACTTGAAAGGTTTGTGACAGCAACGAAAAATTACAAAAATGCAAAAAGAATCGCGAAATGGTGATTATACATTGATAAGGCGAGAGAGTGTATAAGTGAATGTCTTATTAAGTATTTAGCGATTTTTTTTGTTAGCTTTGTGTGTTCTACTTTCAACGCGGTTATTTTTTCCTACTGAGGATGACAACCTAGTTATCGAAATACGTACTTAAGATACGAATGTTCTTGTAGTAAAGGGTTCTATACCTTTATTTAAGTTTATACTTAGCCAAAGTGTCCCAAAAATGACTTCACAAGTTAATTGTTAATAGTGCCCTAGTATGAAATTCGCCTTTAGTGAACTTCTATTTTTTTCGTGTTCCTCTTCGAACTATGGTTTAATTGCCCGACTAGTGAAATCATTAATGGCTCACACAGATTCTGGAACCATAATACTTCTCTTTGACCACTCAACATCAGGTGTGCTTCAGGGCCCTAATCTTGGATCTCTGATTTTTCCGCTTTTCATTGATCTCCTCACATCTTACAATTTTTCTGTGTTGGTCTACGCTGATGACACTAAATTATATTTAACCAGAGAATCACAAAATGATGTTGTCTTGTTTGATAATATTAATGTGTTTGCCGATTGGCGTAGTAAACACAAGATAAATATTAAAGCGAAAATTAATTTATGTGTCACATCTTACACTCGTAAAATTAATAAAGTGAAGTCATTATATAGTTAGTGAAAAGAAACTCCATTCGGTATTTTGGCGTCAAATTCGACTCCGAAATGTCCTTTAACTTACACCTTTCAGACATCATCTCATCTGCTTCTAGGATGTTTAACTTTTTCATGAGGTCAACCAGTTACTTTCAGAATCTAGCTGTTCTGACATCACTATACCAGGTTTTTGTTTTGAGTAGATTGGAGTATGCTTTAGTCATATGGTCTTCTTACTAATCGATGCATGACTCCTTACTTGAACGTAATTCAGAGAAGATGTCTGAAATACCTTTCCTTAAGATGTGATAGTAGATATCCAGATAGAAGAACTAACTGCGACCGCCTTTAAGACCGATATAACTTCAATTCCTTAAAACATTGTTGAGGGGTTAATGCTGCCCGATTTATGTGTAGGTTAATTGATGGTCGAATTAATTCGCCTGAGGTATAAAACGGTATAGCTTTTCATGTACCTCCAACGACGTCAAGATCTAATCAAAATTTTTACCCACTAAGTGCTGCTACTAAGAGCTCCAATTAATTTTAGGTACCCTTGTGTGGATGCTATTCATAGTGACATTTTTACGGGAGGTATTTAGATTACGTTTTTGTGTTACTTTGTTAGTGGACTCATTTTATTTCATACGTTTATATTCCGCATTTTTATATAATTTAGCACACATCTGTTTGTTTTTTTTAAGATTATTATTATTGGTAACACTCCTCAATCAAAACATAAGGGTATTATATTGCCTTTTTACATTCGCATGTTCTGGCATCCAGATCAGTTGCCCAATATAGTCTTTTGTCAGTCTTCTTTGCATTATTTTACCATTTTCGAGCTGGAAGTATAGAGTTCATAATTAACTAAATAATCTCTTGATTTTCAATCAATTAATTTTTGTTAAAGACATTTCTCTGATTTTTTCAGGACAGATTGTAACTGTAAATACCTCCAGTCTCGAAAGCATGAGATTCTAAAATAATAAAATAAAATAAAACAATAACTTTGTTATACCACTTTATTCACATGTAATAGTGACCGCTGTTTCGACATACAATGTCATTACCAAACTGCAAAAGTTACAGGCCTACATAGATCTTATAAATGACACAAAATATATGGGGGTGGTTTATGATGTTATTTAAAATTACTACTATATACTTAACTATTATATACAACATTGGAAAAGAGGTGTATATATAAGATCCAACTGGTCGTTAAGAACAATATCTATTGTGTTGTTACCGCTTTTAAAAATTTCAAGTGACTCTAAAAGAGTTAATTTACGACCTTTCTCGGCCAAATGCAATATTTTATGATGACCAAATGTATGCCTTTCTGTAATAAGATGGTTTGCGAATGTTGAATCTGTCTTCTTTAGTTTATATGACCTCATGTGTTCTTTTACCCGTATAATAAAACTTCGACAAGTCTGACCTATATATACACTTTTACAATCATTACAATATAATTTGTACACTCCTGATTTATTATTGATATCTGTTTAAGGTTTTGCGTTAAAAATGAAATTACTTGTTTTTACATATGGTTTGTAAGCAATACTAACATTACTATTATTTTTTGAAATTATATTTCCAATTTGCTCGCTTATTTTACCGAAGTAAGTTAACGAGACAAATTGTTTCAAATTAGCACTATCTTTAGGATATACTAAACTAAGGGCCACTTGTAACTGTTTTTTCTTTAGTATGCTGTCAATTACGCTACTTTTATAACTATTGTTTACCGCTATTTGTTTAATAGTATTTCACGAACAAAAGATTCATTAGACAAAGGGATATTTAATGCTCTATGTATCATAGAATTAAAAAATGAATGTTTGTGTGTCTTAGGGTGTAGTGAATCTTTGGGAATAATGCAATCAGTGAAAGTAGGTTTACGATATATATCAAATTTTAAGCTCTGATCTAATTTGTTTAATTTTAAATCCAGGAAGTTAATACTGTTATTCTCTTCTATTTCTACTGTAAAATTGATATTAGAATGGATTTAATTTATGTATTTGGATTCTAATTTTGTATATATTTCATAATTCATAGGCAATTAATTATATACGTTTATGCATAGGTGGTCAATGTAAGGAAAATAGATACCTTTGTCTATACCATGAATTTTTCAATGTTTTAGTTTTGCCACTCTGAAAATAATTTTGATGTTTAGAAGAATGTGATCTTATAGAAAAATGTTTTTAGATAAATTGAAAATTGTTTTTAAAATAAAATAGTGCAGAAATAGCAATAGTAAATTATATGCAAAACTTATTGTCGTCAGCTTTAGACAACGACAGTTGAGTTTGTGAAATATTGTTCGACACATCCAACGTCATTTGTTATATTAATCATTCAGTTTTATTAAAGAAGTTACATTATCTTTTTGATTAAACTTAGACATTCAAATCAAAGTACACGTGGAGATGGTTGCATATATTTACATGTACATAGACTTTCTAAAGTGAAAACATGATTATTTATCTGTAATTACATTACATAGGAATCTAAAATAACAATTATGATTGTACTTCGTATCTATGCGTTCATGAAATAAATATCATGAAATTACTAGTAATGTAAAGTCATAGTATGCGTTTACAATGCTCAGTACATTGTAAATGCGGAGTGCACCTTAAAAAATTCCATCAATTTAACATTTTATCGGAATAATACTAGAATGATGTGCTTGTTTATTACGAAAACATATTCTATTGTATGCATGGTAAACTTTCCAGGGTTATAAACAAATGAATAACCTAGATTACGTATACAAATATTCATCCAAACAAATACACGTAATATATGTATATTTAACGCACTTGTACACTCTAGTGCATCATAATGCGAACAAGTAATAAGAAAGGGAGATGTTACTTTCAAAACTAGTTTCAATTCTAAACAGTGTTGCCAACTATAGAATTCCTCGTTTTACTAGATGTTGAAGCTAAAAATACCAGAAAATGAACAGATTTCCTCAATGTTGCCAATGGCGGAATTTTAACTCAAAATCGATATTTTTTAATATATTTTTTACTAAACATTTTTAGAGTAAAACAATTTTTAGTAAAATAAAATTTATTCGAGCCACGAATTGTGCCTATTCATACATTTTAATGTAAAAAAAATAGCATTGCTTGTTATATTGTAATGTGGGCCGTTTGGGCGGCCACACCGGATAGCAGGTAGGGCGACTTATCGTAGTGAATGATACGCACAAAGTTCGGGTAACATATTATAATTTAATATAACACTTACAACTGGTTAACAAGTATATATTATTTACTATGCTCTGACTATTACTAAGACTGTAACTGTGTATCTGAATGTGAATATCTCTTACTTACACTACTGTCTGTCTATATATATATTAGAGAACATCCTTGGAGAGTTTCTAGAACATCCACAAACCCTGACATACCGTCTGTGTATGCAATAAACACGTGAGTAAGGTCGTGTTTGTAAAACACGTTACCTTTTGTATTAAAAAGAGCGAGGTTGTAACCTTGCTTAATAATTGCTATGTATATTGTCATGTTGAAAATTTCTTCGTTTATTCTCATTGTTAGTGTGCCTATATCTTCGGTACCGATTGTCTTTGGCTTGTGCATGATTAAACGTAGCTTTTGAATTATTAAACGTAGCTTTTCTTGAGAAATGATAAATTGTATTGCTTGCGGGGTTGAGTATATGCTCGTTTGAAGCCTCTTGAATCGCGTCGCTTAACGTGCTAGGGTTGCGAGCTTTTATTAATAACTTTATGTTGGGGTCGCGAAGTCCGTTAGCAAATGTATTGACTGCAATTTGTTCATTTGCGGAACGAAATTTATCTACTAGCGTGTCGTCGTCGCCTGCTTGCGTGATTGATAATTGTGCGAGCAGTTCTTCTACTGTCTCGCCGTATTCGTTTATTGTTTTCGCGCCCTGTTTAACATTGTATAATTGTGACGTTAACGCTGTGACCGATTTTTTTGTAATAAAATAGCGTTTTAAATCTGTAATTAAAGCGGCATTATTGGGGTATGTTTTGAGTAATCTTAATTTCGCTTTTGGGGATAATCGTGTTTTTAGGACGTATTTCGTTAAACTTTCCTTTCCCACGTTATCTAACAATGCGTCATATAATTCGATCGAATCTATTAGTTGCAGAGTTACTTCTTCTTTACCGTTCATTACAGGTAATAAACTTGAGGCAGTTCGTAAATCGAAATTCTCAGCCATGTTGCCAATTGTTACATTCAAATTGCTTAATCTATTACTTAAAATTTCGGTAGCCTCATCTAATGTCGCGGTAATGTCTTTGATACAATTTTTAGGTGCCTCCCGGGTACTTAAACTATGTGCTACCTTATTAAAACTGTCCCTTATTTCACACAATCTAAGATAAAATTGTCTATTAGCGCTTGTTTGCGCTTAATTACATTTATATCACTCTTATTGCTAACATTGTCTTTCCTTAAATTACTAAAAAATACCTTTACTTCTTCATGTATCTGTATGAATTGATCTGGGGCGGACATGGGTGTTAGCCTAGACCTTCTCCTGGCTTCGGTGGAACTCCAATTGGACCTGAGCGGAGAGGGCCTTCGTCATCCTCTTGTTCACGTGCCGGTATACACCGTAGCAGCAGCAGGACGTTAATATGACCATAACTCCCACGAATGCCACTACGCCGAGGATGTCGATGGTGTCTACGTTGTTTTTTATGTTGGCGTCATTGCCTGCGATGATTACCTCTTCCTTTGTCGCGTAATTGCCCATTTCTTGCTTTTGACCTGCTAAACTGTAGGTTTTTTCTTCCCTGGTTCGTTCCGGCTTCCTACACGTTCCCTGCAGTCTTACACGACTGGCAGAATGGTCCTAAGCCGTAGGTAGGCAGAATCGCCATGTAATGTGGGCCGTTTGGGCGGCCACACCGGATAGCAGGTAGGGCGACTTATCGTAGTGAATGATACGCACAAAGTTCGGGTAACATATTATAATTTAATATAACACTTACAACTGGTTAACAAGTATATACATTATTTACTATGCTCTGACTATTACTAAGGCTGTAACTGTGTATCTGAATGTGAATATCTCTTACTTACACTACTGTCTATATATATTAGAGAACTTCCTTGGAGAGTTTCTAGAACATCCACAAACCCTGACATACCGTCTGTGTATGCAATAAACACGTGAGTAAGGTCGTGTTTGTAAAACACGTTACCTTTTGTATTAAAAAGAGCAAGGTTGTAACCTCGCCGAGAGTGTTTGCATACACATGACTATATTGCGTTATCACAATATTGCACAAATCTAACCTTGAGAGCAAAAGTATTGGGACTACTTATTTTTAAATAATAGCGATTCTTAATATTAAAATGCATTACTAACTAATAACTAAATTTTAAAGAAAAAACACTAGTAGTATATGTTGAGCACTTGTGAAATTATTACACTATTAAACTTAAATAAAACACCTTATATTTTCACAAAACAATAGTATATTTAACTATATGTACATTTCATGTGCACTGCACACATCATCAGTGGTTACTATTTAAACGTATTATTTTCGAGTACATGTATAGTAAAAATATCTATTTTGGGTAGGGGTGTAAAAAAATTTTCAATTACAAATGGTTAAAAAACATGCAAATAATCGGAAAGTATGGTCGTATATTGTAAAAATTAAACTCTATTGAAATTCTAAGAAGGACAAATTTGGGAAGGACCGTTACATATGAAAAACAAGACATCTGACTGTGTTGAGTTATATTAAATAACAATATAGTAACGTGAAAAGGATCTATTAGTTATTAGATATTGTTGGTATACAATTTAAAAGTTTATTATTAATAGGTGACATGTCATTGTTAAGGAGGTAATTTTTGTATTTTTTCATATGTATGGCTTCCCACATGTCTAAATTTCTGCTGTTACATTTTTTAATTAATTTTACATTATCTAAGCTGAAATTATGTCCGGTATCTAAATGATGTAGAGCTAATGCTGATTTATCTACATTGTGAAGTTTTACATGAGCTAAATGTTCTTTGAAACGGGTTTGAATATTTCTTCTTGTTTGGCCGATATATAATTTCGGGCAGGAATTACAGTTAATTCTGTAAATACCTGATTCTTTCAGTGGGTCTGTGCTAACTAACTTTGTTTGAAGGTATTGTTGTAACTTGTGAGTGTTGGAAAATGCAGGAGTTAGATTATATTTTTTAAACAATTTAGTTACGTTATTCTGCCAACTTTTGTGAAAAATAATTTTGCAATATTTTTTGGTATTACTCTTTGTATTTGGAGTTAATCTGATTTTAAAAGTTATTAGCTTCTTCTTTTCTAGTTTGTTTTTGATTTTATCCACCAATTTTTTATCGTATCCGTTAGATTCTGCTACTTTTGTTATGTGGTCTAGTTCTTTCTTAAAATTCAATGGTGATAGAGGGATTGATAGTAATCTATTAATTAAAAAATAAAAACTACTTTCTTTATATTTGTTAAAAGTGTCTGATTGTTTATGTATGTAATTTTCAGTGTGTGTTTCTTTTCTGTAAATGTCAAATTCAAACATCCTGTCTAAAATAGTAATTTTTAAATCTAAGAAGGGTAAAGATTTGTCTTTATCCAACTCATACGTAAACTTGATTGATGGATATTGGGTATTTAATATATTTAAAAACGAAGCTGTATCGAAAGAATCAGGTATCACTGCTAGAACATCATCCACGTATCTTGCCCAAAATTTGGGAAAAAAATTGCACATGGTTTTGACTTTGTTTTCAAAGTTGTTCATAAATAAATTCGCTAGGAATGTTGATAAAGGGTTACCCATGGCTGTGCCGAATGTTTGTTTATAAAAATTATTATTAAAAGAAAAAATGTTTTGATGCATACAGAGAGTAGTTAATTTTATGTACTCCTCTATTAGATTTGTAGAAACTGCATTAAACTCTAAAAATTCTCTGAGCATGTTTAGGGTGGAATCTATGGGTATACTTGGAAATAATGAAACCACGTCAAAAGAAATGAGTCTGACACTTGGCTTAATATCTTAAATCTTAATATATTAAAAAGGAAATGTCATTAACTACCAAGTTCTACCAACTAACTACCAAAATCATCAGCTTTCATCTTATTAGTAGTGCCTGATGTGGGATGATTTGCAGCTTTAAAAAATGTATTGTGTCGAGACCGCTATTAGATCTTTAAATTCACAAGACTAAAATGTTATAAAAAACGTATTTTGTCAAAACAGTCAAAACAGTCAAAACAGTCAAAGCAGTCAAAGCAGTCAAAACAGTCAAAACAGTCAAAACAGTCAAAACAGTCAAAACAGTAAGAACAGTCAAAACAGTCAAAACAGTCAAAATAGTCAAAACAGTCAAAACAGTCGAAACAGTCGAAACAGTCGAAACAGTCAAAACAGTCAAAACAGTCAAGACAGTCAAAACAGTCAAAACAGTTAAAACAGCCAAAACTCTCATAAGTTATGAGAGTTTTGGCTGTTTACTAGTTTGACTGTTATGATAACAGTCAAACTAGTAAACTGCCTAATAACCAACCTAGCTGCTATACTGTCAAACTATCAATCTAACAAACCTCCAAACTGCCGAATAGCCATACTGCCAAATTACCAAACGGCCTATTTGCCAAACTGCCAAAATACCAAACTAGCAAACGTCCGAGCTACCAATGCTAAAAAACTGACAAACAGCCAAACTAGCAAACTGCCAAAATAGCAAACTTCCCAGCTAGGAACCTGTCAAACTGCCAAACTACCAAACTGCCAAACAAGCAAACTGCCAAACTATCAAATTGCCGAAATGACAAACTACCAAAATAGAACCAACCTAACCCAAGGTAACCCAATCAATTTTTTTCACTATCTAACAAAACGCAGCCACTTTGGTTCGCAAAGTAACAGCTATAAGGAACATAACGAATTTCTAACGTTTTCAAGGATTCGCAACATTGAAAGATATATTATAACGGGTGTTCATTTGAAAAGTCAATCTAGTAGCATGTGATTTACTGAGAACATTTTGAAGTATATCGTAAATTAAAATTTACTACTTAACCTACGAAGTCGTATATTTTGACAGTTTCGTACATACAAATAAATAAAAAATGTGATTGACATTATCAAATGTCATTTGGATTTACGTTTACGGAACAACAAACACATACTAATATATATGCGTCTTAACCTATCAAAATTTAAAAGTAACCTAGATTGACTTTTCAAATGAACACACGATATATATAAACCGCTAAATTAAGAAATGTCCCACAACAAAAGAAGAAATAAAAGAAATTGTAGTATATCAGTTAGTAAAACGCTAGTACAAAAACTCTTTTGGCTTAAACAATTACCATTTATTCATAAATATTTTGGTTTTATTCCTCGTGTAATAAAGAATATAGAAAGTCAAAAACTACCTTTACGACAATGATTAAAAATATATAATAACGCTATTCAAAAGTTAAATATCGCATCTGGCGAATTCGGTTAAAACGTTAAAAAAAGCTATATTGACAAGGTGTTGAATCGCAACCCTGGTTATATAATAAATAAACAAATATCAAGTTTAATAAATGATAACATTAATGCTAACTCTATTTTAAGTAACTACAGTTATGCTTCAGTGACTTGTTGCGATGTAGAAAGATCATTTTCACAATTTCAAAATATTTTTAAGTGCGAAAAGACAAAGTTTTATACCTGAACATTTAGACAAATATGTCATCGTATATCGATTGTTACAATATATTGTAACAATCGTGTATAATAATAATTATTATTATTATAATAATAAAATTTTTTATAAAATAATCATAACTATCCTCATGTTACGCTCGTGGCTATGGATAAAAACATGCCTATGGACACAAAATTCAGTAAGACACACTTACACATTCAAATTATTGTTACAAGATTTATATATATGAGAATGCTGCTTAGTAGTCTTTTTTCTGCAAATATCGGGCCTACCAAATCGTTCGTACGCTATCTTCAGTAAGCGGTACGATAGTTTAGCTTCGAAGAAATCCTACTATATAAATGGTATGGTTAACCATAGCGCTTCCTATTAATTTGTTTTAAATTAGAGACCGAAATTGCGCCGTTCGCCAGGCTCTAATTATCATTATTATTATTTCGTTAGTAAATGCTATATAAATTGGATAAATATCAAATAAGTAATCAATTTAACTGTTTAAAATTTATTAGAACACTAATACATGTTTCGGTCAGAACGTACCACTATCAAAGAGATAAGACTACTCGATTTTTTATACTGGTATTCACAAAGAGCGTACTACAGATGTTTTAAGATAAATATAAATTTGCGTATTCTTAGATTTATTATTAGTATTAGTATTATTAGTAGGGAACGGATGCAATTTCCATAAAACGCAATCGGCAAATGGAATTGTGTATAACGTCGCTCAGTACATCCCGGCGTAATTCAATGAAGTATTTGTTTGACTTACTCGGCCACCTGGTCTCGCAGCGATAACAATGGACAACCCAGCTATTGTATTCGAAGAATATAGTGTTTTTACAGTGGTGTCGTGTACGTAGATAAAATAAATAAGTTTATCGTATTTCGTAAGAGAAATAGCACGTACATTCCTTTTCACGAAAAAAAATTGAACCCGTTGGAATCTGACAATTTTAACGAAGAACTCTGTGAAACTTTTATGGCAGCTAATATTCCATTATTTAAATTGAACAATCCAATTTTGAAGACATTTCTGAAAAAATATACTGGTCGAAATGTTCCTGATGAATCAACTTGACGCAAATATTATGTTTCTAGGTGCTATACGAGAACAGTAGAACGCATTAGACGCCATCTTTTAAATCAGTACATATGGATAAGCGCCGACGAAACGGTGGATATGTTAGGACGCTGTGTGGTAAATGTTGTAGCTGGTGTACTACATCCAACTATTCCCTATAACTCATATGTAATAGCAACAAGTGTTATAAAGAGAGTTGATGCGGAAACAGTTGCTGAAACCATTAAGGAGAATATGCAAAAAATGCTTCATTCGGACGCCACGTACAAAGAAAAAATACTTTTATTTGTCAGTGATAGTGCTGCGTATATGTTAAAAACAGGCAGACTATTGAAGAAAACATATCCTAATATGCTGCATATTACTTGTGTAGCACATGCTCTCCACAGAATCTGTGAATATATCAGAGACACTTATCCGGAAGTTGATAGACTTGTATCAGCTTTTAAAAAAGTTTTCAGAAAAGCACCATTGAGAGTAGCTCTTTTCAGGGAAAAATTTCCATCTCTGTTACTGCCTCCCTCTCCAGTAATAACTAGATGGGGAACATGGCTGGAAGCTACTAGTTATTATGCTGAGAATTTCGATAGTCTAAAACATTTCGTAACACTGCTAAAGGAGGATGCTAGAAGTATTGGTGAGTGCAAGGAGCTCACACAAATCCCAAATTTAAAAAATCAGTTGTACTTTCTTCACGAACACTTTGGAAAATTGCCAAAACTAATCACTTATTTTGAAAATCGAAATCTCAAATTAAATGACGGATTAACCACATTAGATGTGGCTGTTAATAATTTGAAAAGTATTCCAAGTGACTTCGGATGTGGCCTTCGGCAAAAGTTTGAAGCAATTCTTAATAGAAATCCAGATTTAATTACATTGCAGCAATTATGTATGGAGACAATTCCACAAAATCTAACGGCTAAATATGAAGAAATAAAAGAATATTTCCAGTATGCACCTATAACCAGTTGCGATGTAGAAAGGACGTTTTGTATTTATAAGGATGTACTTAATTCAAAGAGAACAAAATTGACAGAAGAAAACCTTGAGAAACTATTGCTAGTAAATATTAATACTCCTTTACTCAACTTGAACGACAAAATTAACAAATAAAAATGTTCCAATTATAGAAATAAAATAAAAACTTTAAAAATACAACTTTTCAACAAATACATATGTATTTCGTAATTTTATAGATCACCACCCGTTTGTTTTCCAATTATATAAATAAAATTAATTAATAAATATGTATTTCGTAATTTTAGATAGATAGATCACCACCCGTATGTTTTCCAATTATATAAATAAAATTAAAAACTTTATAAATACAACTTTTCAACAAATAAATATGTATTTCGTAATTTTATAGATCACCACCCGTTCGTTTTCCAATTATATAAATAAAATTAAATATTTTAGAAGTGCAGCCTTTCGCCAGTACTGCACTGGGTTTTGCGTCATGTGGTAAGCGTGTCCGTTCTCTAATTATTAGTAACTTAAACATCTTTCCACAATTATTTCTTATACATACCGATATAAAGAGCACTCATAGCCTCCTTTTTCATTGTTCAGATTAAAATGTGCTTCATTGTAAATGTATTTAAGTATATTTACTCTATTACGTCAACCTTAATCCTAGTGTGTCTGCTTTAAATGAATGACTCTTTAATGTATATCAAAAACATATCATTTTGTAACTTTCAGTTTCAAACATGGTCCAACCGTACAAACATTCTTGCATATATTTCCCTAAGTTCTAAGTTAACTCATGGTTAGATACCTATTATGAAATCGAAATTTGTAATTTTCTAACATTAAAACTAGATTAAACGATATTAAAATTTATAGGGGACATTTTACATGCAAATTAAGATCTAATTAATATATCTACGTCGTTGATATTAGTAAATGTAATATACATTTAGGGAAGATATTATTGAATGAGTTATTTAAAATTTATTATAATTATTTTGAATAAATGCTTAAATATGTATATTAGTGTGTGTTCTATTACAGTAATATTTTATAATGTAATTAATACAATTAAAACTATACTATTTAGATACGTGAACTAATTAAAATAACGTATTTGATAAAATTAGTGCTTTATAGAAATGGAGTTAGATTCATATATTTGTATTACATAATAAATAAGGTTTTTATATAAGGTTTCATTCATTCTGTTGCAATAGTTTTACATGAGTGAAGGTCGCATGAAACATATAGGTACCTGATAATTCTAGTTAGCTCGAATACGTTGATGCGAAAGTTTATTAAATGTAGTGGTTTAAGTGGTGGCCATGTTTTCAAGCTGTCACATTCGAAAATATGACATACGTATCTAATCAATAATTTAGTTGACAGTTCGTATTTAACCGATTTATAGCATTTATAAGAAAGTGATTTTGTGTAAAAATGGAACTACATATTTCTAACGTATAATAATCTTGATATTCTACTATACACAATCTTCTATTAAAATAGTTTTTGTCCGACGGCAGTTTCGTCATTATTTTTGTACGGCTGAAAAAAATACATTGAAATAACATGGGAAGAGTGTCTCTCTATCTATTTCCCTAATATGTATCGTAAATTAATTCAAACAGAAATTTTTGCGCAACTAACCTAAAACGTTAAACGTAAACTATCGTTCTGTTCGACTTTTGTTTAGCGAACGCAGTACAAAGGTGGGTTAATAAGTCTCTAAAAATTGAGATAAAGTACACTCTATTCGAAAAAAAACGTTTTTCTCTTCAACCTAATCCCTTTTCAGCTCGATACACTTCATCCAACGTTTCTCCAATTTTTTGATGCCTTCCAAATAATACGTTTTCCCAAGGCCTTCATTTGACCCAAGTTTCTTACCGCCGAACCATTTCTTCATATTTGAAAGCAGGGAATATTCGCATAGGTCTAAATCTGAAGAATCTGCCGGATGAGGGAGCAATAGGTAACTTAATTCATGCGATTTTGCCATTCCAACTGTGTACTTGTGCGCCGCTGCATTGTCCTGGTGGAAGAAGAATTTTTTCCTCGCCAAATGCGGTCGTTTTAGCTTCGAATCGGCGTCGAATCGATCCAACAGCTGTGCGTAATATGCGCCGGTGATCCCTTTACCCTTTTCAGGGTAATCGATGGGAATGACATCGCGCGTATCCCAAAAAGCTGCCATAATCTTGTTGGTGGACAGACCCACCTTGGATTCCTTTGATTTAGATTCACCACGAGAAGTCCACTGCCGGGACTGTTCCTTGGTCTCTGGAATCCATGTTTCATCTACGGTTACGAAACGGCGCAAAAACTCGTTCGGATTGCGAATGAACATCGCCAATCACTCCTTTGAAGTTGCCAAACGATTGCGTTTGCTGTCAATTGTGAGCAAACGCGGCACCCATCTTGCGGATAGCTTGCGGATCTATACAACAAGCGCATTGTACTAAGTTTCTTGGTATGTACGTGGATAGTGGCTTGACGTGGTATAGACATACGGATGAATTATGTAAGAAATTGTTACGCTTTATTCAGACTGCGTTTTTTTGGTGCAAAAAAATATTATTGACGTACTATTAGTCTGGCTTCGAATCAAGATTACGTTATGGATTAGTCTTTTAGAGTTCTTCATCCAGTATGCAACAAGTTTTTAAAATGCAAAAGCGCGCTATACGTAACATAATAGGGTTGAAGTTATCTGAAACCTGTAGACCGCGGTTTCAGACATAGAGAATTTGTATACTTTACCAAAAAATAGTCAATTTCATAGTTACTTCACTCGTGGAAATGATGACCTTCAGATACCTATGCACAACTTAGTTCTGACTGAGCATAATCCTTTATTAATAGGAATTAATTTTGACAACAAATTACCACGAAACATTAAGCATGTTGCACACATAGTTCTTTTTAAGAGCTAAATTAAAAATTACATGCTGACACATTGTTTTTATAGTACAAAGGAGTATCTTGATAGCTAAATTAACAAATGTAGACTTTTTTGTTTATGTTTTGTTTTCCTATATCTTTTTAGTTTTGTATTACTTTTTGTAATGTTATAGGATATTTTGGATTCAATAAATATTATTATTATTTTCATATCCAAATATTTATGCAAAATTGAAATCACTGATCTATATGATATCCCTGAAGCCTCTTCAAGTTCGCACACCTTCACCCGTCGATCGTCTAATACAGGCTGGCCCAAAATGACCGAAAAGGTTTGAGTTCATTATAACTTCTTATTTAAGACATAATTATTAATTTTTTTTTATTTTAAATACAGTATATTAATTGAGAATATTTTTAATTTAATTATGAAAAATTATATCTCGCAAGTGGTGGCCATCTTTTGCTTCGAATATTCGTGCTCTTTCCAAAACATTTTTCATAACCTTTCGCAAAACTTCAGACGTTATGTTGTTGATTTCGTCGCGTATATTATTTTTTAATTGCTGTATGGTTCGAGGCTTAATAATATAGACTTTTCCTTTCAAATAATCCCAAAGGAAACAGTCTGAAGCGGTTAAATCCGGTGAACGCGGAGGCCAATTAAAATCGTTTGTACGGGAAATAATTCGTTCACCAAAGATGTCGCGTAAAAGAGCCATTGTGTCCCTAGCAGTGTGCGCTGTGGCTCCATCCTGTTGGAACCATACTTGCGGATGGTTTTCCACGCCTGGCTTTAAAAAATTTTCCGACATTGTCCGATATCTAACACCAACACCAGTGATGGAAACGGCGACACCGTGTTCATTTTCAAAAAAATATCGGCCAATTATCTTTTCCGACGAAACACCGCACCAAACGATACACTTAAGTGGGTGTAATTCTCGCTGTTGAACTACTCGTGGATTTTCCGTAGCCCATATCCTGCAGTTTTGCCTATTAATGAACCCATTTAATTGGAAATGGGCTTCGTAGCTCATAATTAAATTATGAATAAAATCATGATTTTCTTCTGCTTTTTGACGAAAATAAATTGCATAATCAAGTCGTTGCTGGTAATCTGTCGGTTTCAATTGTTGGACAAGCTGAATTTTGTATGGAAACATTCTTATTGTATGCAAAATTCTCTGCAGCGACCCTCTTGAGAGGCCAAGTTGTGTCGAACGTCTCCTGGTTGATGTTTCTCCATCTTCCCGAATACTCTCCTGTACCCGTTCAATATTGTCATCCGTGTGCACCGTTCATCATCTGCCGGCACCAGGAAGGTTCCCTACTGCCCCTTGTTCTCGAAAATTTGCAACCAGACGGTTTATTGTTGACTCTGAGGGTCCAACACGCACATTAAAATAACGACGATATGCACGCTGAGTCAAAACAATGGATCATTGATTTGAGAAATAAAGTTCAACGATTTTGACACGTTGTTAAATTGTGTACTGTTTCATTTTAAATTCCCCAGGTCTTCTGTACAAAATACTGAAAACAAAAAAAATTATAATAAAAAAGTTATAAGGAATTAAAACCCCTTCGGTCATTTTGGGCCACCCTGTGTCATATCGTGGGTTTTATTGACAATTTCTGGTGTGGTAACCTCAATTGGGTGACCAGAACGTTCGCCGTCGCTTGTATTGGTACGACTGCACCGAAATTGGGTAAACCACTGGCGGATGGTTCCAATTTATGGCGAAGAATCCTCATAATACTTTGCAAGATTTTTTTCGGTTTCCATGATTTTTTTACGCGCAGAAAATAGTGTTTAATGAGCACACGAAATTCACTTTTTTCCATTTTTAAGAAAATACTCGTAGACGTAGACGTCTGTTTCAAATGGCTATTACAACGATATCATTTGGCAGATCAATCTGAAAATTATGGTGCGTTCTTTAGAAAGATGTTTCTTGACAAGCACAACGTTGGATTTGAAGTGGCAGCGTCATCTGTTCTAATTTTCAGGTACTTCTTGACACATCCTCGTATGACTTCTGTCCTTATGTTCTTGTTAGTATTTCTTAGAACATTTTAGCACTAAGAAATTTCGCATAATTTTAAAATATAACGCATTAACTGAATACCAAACGCAAACAGGCACTTTATAGACAATTAAATAACCTTCTATATAATTGAATAGATAGGTGAAGCGAATACCAAGTTTAAGCTAGATTTACTATAAACAATCAACACAATAGTTAAGTGTTGAAACCACAGTACTTGGAAATATTAAGAGGACTTCCGGAGACTATTCAGGTAATCGAACAACAAGAAATAAATATAGCGGGAATTTGCTTAATTTTACAAGGCCCTTTTACATTCCAACAATATGTATTAATTGTGTACTAGTTACAATAGTATTAACATCCATCAAGATGCCAAAAGAATAAAGTGTGTAAGTGCAATTTTAAGTCAATTTGTGAAGGATTATAGTGATTTTGCAACAGATGGGCGTCTGTTATTTTGTAAATACTGCAAAGTTCATGTTACGGCCACAAAAATATTTCAAATGGCTGCAAACCGGACCTGCTAGGAATAAAAATTGTAAAAGGAGAAATAACGAAGGGCAAGTGTTAATTTATAATTTACTCTGGTATGGACTGAAACGTAGGGTATTCGGCGAAGAACTTTTTACCGATTTTATTTGCGCTGACATTCGGTTAGTTAAATTAAAGAACAAAATAAAACATTCCAGATGAACCAACGTTAAGAAAAAATTACGTATCCGAGCAATAGAGAATAACACTCAACAAATTAAGAGGGAAAGTAAAGGATCATTCTATTTGGGTGTCGTTGGATGGAACAATCGATGTAGAACAAAGATTCATAGAAAACTTCGTATTTCGTATATTAGGAGTTAATGAAGAAAAAAATAAATCATATCTCCTGACTTAATAAGTGTTGGAGAAAGTGAATCATTCAACAGTCGCTGCTTTTTTAACGATTCTGTAAGGTTATTGCGGCTGTCTGGGATTTTATAAGAAAGACTTTGGTGCGATGCTGCACCATATATGCGTAAAGCGATGCGGGGATTACAGATTTTGCATGCTTTACACCGAGTAGCTGATTTAGTTCGTACTCTTTATCCAGAAGTTAACGCCAACGCGTCTCCAATGGTTTCGGGAAATAGCTCTCACCCGCGCTAATCATAACAAGAGAGAGAACTTGGATCGATACTGCTGTATATTACGCTGAAGATTTTGAAATTCTGAAAAAAATTGTTGAAGAATTCGATTCTGAAGAAGCGCGTAGTTTGTTGAAAAGAAACAAATATTCGTGGAGATTTCAATTTTATTCGAGATAATCTGGCGGGCATTTACTCTAAAATTTGTACACCAGAAAGTAGATGATTATCTTGACAGCATTATATTGCGGCTTTACATGTTTGACGGCCGAAAAAAGATGGTCGGAGATCTCTGCAATCGTACATACAAAATATACAGAAATAAATGAAAAAAAGGGTTATTAATTTTATTCGAGATAATCTGGCTGGCATTTAGACTACAATTTGTACACCAGAAAGTAAATGATTATCTTGACAGCATTATATTACGACTTTACATGTTTGACGGCCGAAAAAGAGGGTCGGAGATCTCTGCAATCGTACATATAAAAATATACAGAAATAAATGCAAAACAGGCTTATTAATTTTATTCGAGATAATCTGGCGGGCATTTAAACTACAATTTGTACACCAGAAAGTAAATGATTATCTTGACAGCATTAAATTACGACTTTACATGCTTGACGACCGAAAAAAGATGGTCGGAGATCTCTGCAATCGTACATACAAAAATATACAGAAATAAATGCAAAACAGGCTTATTAATTTTATTCGAGATAATCTGGCTGGCATTTAGACTACAATTTGTACACCAGAAAGTAAATGATTATCTTGACAGCATTAAATTACGACTTTACATGCTTGACGACCGAAAAAAGATGGTCGGAGATCTCTGCAATCGTACATACAAAAATATACAGAAATAAATGCAAAACAGGCTTATTAATTTTATTCGAGATAATCTGGCGGGCATTTAGACTACAATTTGTACACCAGAAAGTAAGTGATTATCTTGACAGCATTAAATTACGACTTTACATGCTTGACGACCGAAAAAAGATGGTCGGAGATCTCTGCAATCGTACATACAAAAATATACAAAAATAAATGCAAAACAGGCTTATTAAAATTGACGGGAAAATTGTTATATACAATATTGTCTACAAAATGTTAAGATTAATCATTAATTATTAAATGTAAAAGTTGTAATATACGATATTGACCACATAGTGTTAACATTAACTATTAATTAATATCTAGTTATTTCCTAGTTTGAATATTAAAAGATAAGTAAGCATGTAATTGCCTGTACTAGACAGCATTGAAATAGTAGGAAATATAATAGTTAAACGTTTAGGAAAACTCCAAAAATATTGTTCTATTAATAAATTGAAAGCGGTGCTGTCAAAAAATACGGGCTATTAACAACTGAAGAATAACAGTTAGGTGTTGCGAAATAAACCAACCTTTAATAAAAACAATTAACATTTAAATACCAGTGACATTGTAAAACATGAATTTGGACTAATATTGCTTTTTCACAGTACAAAAATATTCTAGCGCACAATAGGCGCAAATTAATTTTTGAAAATTTTTTACATCACGTTGTAGTTATGTAATTATAATTTGTTTCTATAATTCCAATAATTTTGAATTTAAAAAAAAAATATTTGTGCGTTTTAGCGGAAAATTTAAAATGTTTTAATATAAGAAATTAGTTTTTATTTTTTAAGTTGATTTTTTATGCTCATTTAAGTGCATATTCTGAATGTTTTTTATGCATATTTTAAATTTTTTTAGCGCATAATTATCCTAAACCTAGTTATTAATGAATCATTTTTAATTACTTGTATAAGTAAGATTTCGGTATAGGATTTAGGTTCTGAGACACATCAACTGAAATAAATAATAATATTAATATAAAATGTCAATTTAAAGTCTGTGTATGAAAATATTACCCCCTACTATCATTAAAATACCATACAATTAATTATATTATACAATATACGATTTAGTTGGTGAAGATTTTCAAATAAAACTTTTAATAAGTCAATAAATCATAATTTTTATACACCCAAGAAAAGTATCAAATATCAACACTATAATTTACTGTAAATATCTAAGAGATCTCCCTAATATTATATATTGCTTACCAAAGATAACTTAGTATTCAATTTATTTAATTAATAGGTAACATGTAGTTAGTCAAACGCAGTCTTGTAGAAGTCGTTCATCAAACAGAGACTATACTTTTTTTTTGGGCAATATTTTAAGTTACTTCGAGTAACGAAGTTTTATAAAACTAACGTTGGTTTTATGACATTCTCAAAATGCTTAATTGTTGTTCAAACAGTAGGAACAGCATAATGAAATTTATTGTAAAAAAGTAAGTTACGACGCATCAGTAAAAATTCTTACTCGAGTACCGCGATTCATTTCTAGAATTTTTCGTTTCATTCTTATTTGTGGAAGCCGCAGAGCGGCATAAAACCGAATGCATTCCGTGAGTAATGATTTGAAACTGCCCGATTGACAGACACTTAACTTGGCAGTTATCTTTAGGTACTACCTCACTTACTGAAGAAATGATTTATGTTTTACGTTTAATAGATTTTTTTAACAATACAGTTTTAATTGTTGCGCATTCATTAGTATTTTAAATATATCTCGTTATTAATTATTCATTTTTATAAAATAAGATTTAGCCTGCAGTGGTAGTAAATGTAAAAGTTATGAAATTATTTATTTCCTGGATTTGATATACAGTAAAACCTGGCAATAACGGTCACCAAAAAGAGAAACAATATTGGCCGTTATGTAAATGCGGCCGTAAGTCAAGTTTTTAATACATAATTGTTTTTTAAGATTTTTTCTTAATTTTAAATAATTAAAGTAGATATTATATAAATACACATATTGCAGTGAAATTCTCTTTGGAGGTAAAGTAAATATAGAATTAATAATGTACCAAAATTAATTAAACACCACGAGATTTTTGAATGATACGTAGGTCGATTATGAGCGAAAAACTTTCCTGTTCAAACGAGAATAAAGAGTCGTTCCTAGAAGCAACGAGATTAAGAGTTTACAATTCCATAATAAAAATTACAAATACTAAAATTATGATGAAAGAGAACAATATTTAAACAGGGAGATTGCGCATGGAGATGGAAAGAACGAAATTACCTATGATAGATAAAAATACACAGGGGTAAAAATGTTAAATAAGTATGAAACTTAGATAAAATAGAAATAAGTGATATGAAGTGGGGAAGCAATTCTGGGAACAACTAAAGGCAAGGTGATAAAAGGAACAAGCACCGCAAAATTAAGACATTCATTCCTTGATTTATTTGCGAGATTCAGCAAATTACTTCGACATTCATTGCTATACATTCATCGACTCATTTTTGAAATTCATTTATTCACATAATCGATAATATCTAAAAATTTGAGCCTACTGGCATTATATTTATTTAAGAATAAATCACCAAATACCAAATAATGAGCTATATATTATTGACTATATACTAGTGGAGAAAGATAACAAAAAAGAGGTAAAAGATGTTAGAGCTAGAAGAGGTCCAGAACTGTACACTGACCACTATAAGGTATTAGCGAAAATTAAAAAACAGGAAAAAAGAATTGATGAATGCAGGAATAAAGGAGATGTAATATTTACAAGTATAAGAACATACAAAATGAGGAACGAAGAGGTAGCAAAAAATATCAAAGCATGGTAGAAAACAAGATGGAAGAACTGAAGATGGACAAGAATGATGGAATTGATGAATATTGGAAAGCCTTTAAGGAAATACTATTATGCTCGGCAAGGAATACCTGCGGGAAAATGAGAGGACGCGGTGGAACTAAGCAGACAGCTTGGTGGAACGTCGAAATTAAAAAAGAAGTTAAAATAAAGAAAGAAAAATGGAAACAATACCTGGGAAACAGAACAGAAATAAAATATGAGCTTTACAAAGAACAAAGGAAGAAAGTAAACAAGATGACAAAAGAGGCAAAAGAGGAAAGCTGGATAGAACCGGGAATAAGAGCGCAGCAGCAAGGAAAACCAAAAATTATTCTACAAAATACTTAAAATATTTAGAACAGGAAAAACGACAAAACATGCACCAACTATGGATAAGGAAGGAAATATAATAACAAATGATACACAGACAATGAGTAGATGGAAGGAGCATTTTGAGGAATTGCTAAATATAGATAGAAATGTAACTGAGACAACCATAAGAGAAGAAAAACAACGAATAACTATTGAATATGAGGAAAGATTTGGACCCATAACCAAAGACGAAATAATAGAGGCTTTAAACACACTGAAAAATGGGGAAGCCGCAGGACACGACAGAGTAACCACTGAAATGATGAAGAACGTAAATGGAAAAGGAATAGAAATATTTTGGCAAATATGTAATAGAGCATGGGAAGAAGGTAGAATACCGGAGGACTGGAAAATTGGCCAATAGCGCCAATATATAAGAAGGGAAATAATAGGAAGTGCAGCAACTATAGAGGAATAACGTTACTAAGTACAGCAGCGAAAACCTATGAACGCATATTGGAAAGGAGATTGCAAAGATACGTGGAACCAACACTTGAGGAAACTCAAAGTGCATTCAGGAGAGGAAGAGGGGTTCATGACAACATATTTACTGTGAAGCAAATAATTGAAAAAACAATACTAAGCGCAACTAAAGCATATTTCGCATTTGTAGATCTAGAAAAAGCTTTTGATTGTATAGGAAGAAAAAAAGTATGGAATAGCTTGGAGAAGAGAAATGTTGACAAAAAGCTAATAACAGCAGTAAAGAGCATGTATACAGAAAGTATAAACTATGTAATCAGTAAAAATAGAAAGTCAGACATTTTTGAAATTAAAGACGGTTTGCGACAGGGAGGAGTACTCAGCCCGGTACTGTTTAATATTTTCATTGATGAAATAATTAAGAAATGCAAACCACACATGAAAAAACTCCACGTGGGATTCAGAAACCTAAAAGCAATAGAGCTAACGGAGTGTGTATTCGCAGATGATGTTGTCATTATGGCTAACACCGAAAAAGGGCTGCAAGACAATGTAAACATATGGAATAACATATTAAAGGAGAATGGAATGAAGATAAATATAACAAAGACAACTGTGATGATAGTAACAAATGGGGAAAAGGAAGAATTGAATATAAAAATCGACAACCAAAGGATACAACAAGTTGAGCAAATTAAGTACTTGGGAGTAATACTGGAAAGAAATGGTAATCAAAACATTGACATAAGTGAACGTATCAAAAAAACAACAAATCTATACCATGCAATGAGATTAGCATTTATAAGGAAGAAAGAGATATCAAGAAAAACCAAGATGACGGTATACAGAACAATATTCAGACCAATATTAACATACGGAAGCAAATCATGGGTACTATCAAATAGAAATAAAAGCAGAATACAGACGATTGAGATGAAATTTCTGAGGGGAGTTAAAGGCATAACAAGAAATGACAGAGTGAGAAATATTGACGTACGAGAAGAGCTACAAATAGAACCCATAATGGAATATATAGAAAAGAAACAATTAGGATGGTGGGGACACCTACAGCGTATGAGGGAATGTACACAAACTAAAAGAGTATGGACGCCCAAAATAATAGTCAAACGAAGACCTGGGAGGCCGAAGCAAACATGGGAAAAGGAGGTAGCCAGATTGATAGAGAACAGAGGAGAAACAGTACTGAACGCAAGAGAAATTGCCAAAGATAAAAAAAAGTGGAAAAACTTTGTATAAAATACTGACAATACACATTAGTTAAGAGATAAATATGTAAAATCCCTACACCGAAAGGTAGAAAGGGAACTTAGATTATATATATATATATATATATATATATATATATATATATATATATATATATATATATATATATATAAAAATCAAAGTTCAATTTCATTTGTAATTATTATTTTTGTTATTGTTATCACTTTCATTATTATTTTGAAAGCTTAATAATATGTTTGCTTAATAATGCTTGAAAACTTGTATGCTGAACTTGGCACCGAGTAAGTAAGAACTGTACACACGATAGAATTGGAGGATATAATGCAAACTTAAATCAATAAAAGCGCATGTGAACTGTCATTTTAAATAATTAATTAGTCATAAATACACGATTAAACTGTATCTTAGACCAGACACTAGAGACTGATGAGTAGGAAGTAAATTTAACTCCATCGACACATTGTATCGCTTTATTTGAGAGGTCTTTTTCCTACAGCATTTATAGACAGTATTATGAGTTGCCAGTGTTTTTGAAATCTCTCCATCCTTCTGGGTTCAGGTGTGCAGTTCAGTTCAGGTGTGTGTGTACCTTCTTGTGAAGCAGTAGATAGTTTTTTGAGACAAACTTTGGAAAATGTGACTGCATCACAGATATATTTATAGCTTATGTTATTGTAGGCAACATTTTCTGATTAAACTTATAATTCATATGTTTAAAGTTTCGGTGTTAAAACAGGGGACTGTAACTATATTGCAATGTATCTGAATAGCACCATATAGTTTCCGCAATTACCATTGTATTCATTCATTGTTCAAGTTTGTTTCTTTTCTTTTTATTGTTGATACTCTAATAGTAATTGTGAAAATAAAGGTGTACCACTGAAATCTTAAAATTAAAGCGTTCAATAATAGGCGTGGAAAAATAAGTAAATACTTACACAATGTAATGATAAGCGTACTATTCTGTAGAGACTCGTTTTCCACTTAAATAGACGCTGAATTTTAGACAATTATCAGTAGAAGCCAGAGATCCACATTTTAGGTAGATATAGGCTTTGAGCCCTAATCTCAGCATTAGAAGGGCAAATACCACCTTTTGCGAGTGAAATCCTCAGAAGTAATAGTTTGAGAGATTCAGTAGAATCCGAAATCAAAATTCCAAGACTATACTTGTGTGATTCACAAAACAATATTTGTATAAAATTTCATTGATTACTTAAGTACTAAGTTAAGAATGAAGTATCTTAAGTTACAACAAAATGAGATGTGAACATACAAACAGACAATAAAAGAATTATTAACCAGTTATTTCTTGTTGTATTATTCCTTTACATTGGACGCTAAGAATGCCTAGTTGTGTAGAACTCTAAAAGATTGCCCTGAGATACACAATGAAAATGAACGATTTTCCGTAGTTGTTCTGTACTACAGCGGTTATTGACGTATTATGACTAGAGAATATAATCCCGGGATCACGAATCTCGGGATCTCGGGATCCCGGCCGGGTATTGATCCCGTAAATCCCGGGACTGTACTTGGCTAATCTCAGGAATTTCGGAATTGCCAGTTTGCATTCCGTAATCCGTTGCGCCTTGACAATGACCTTACCTAGATTATATTAAGGGCACTTATTACATAAAGACAAAAATCAACCTTAGCTACGACGTACGATAAAAGAACTACACCGGTACAGCCCAAATAGTAAGTAACTTAGAAGGGACATCCCCGCCCGGCATACTTTAATACAATACTGTTAAAGTAATTCCCCACATTCCCCACCATCACCTCATATGATATATCATAATATTGTTACGAGGGATTCCCCATCGGGGATTCCCTGTACGAAAGTATAAATACGCTTATTAGGATTTACTATTTTCATTTATTATTCTACCAGCGACAAGGTTACGCAGGTTACGTCATTTAAATGTAAAAGTCAATTATCTGAAAAAGTTATTTTAAATGGCGGGAGATTTTGTTCAACATAAAAAAAAACAGTGATACGTCGTCAGCGTGGAGTTATTCTTTAGTTGCGAAAGATGGGAATAGTGCTAAATGTAAGCGATGCCCTGCCATTCTCAAGATTTTGGGTGGATCGACTAAGGGATTACATACACATTTGTCATCAAAACATAACATTAAGGTTTTAGCTGACGTTAATCGTTTAACAGCTTCAATAAGTCAAGATTCTGAAAATTGTACACAGCACCGCCGCCAGCTAAGCGAAAGTTAGAAGATTATTTTACTAAAAGTGTCGACGATAGCCTGGATAATATTTTGGCAAGAATGATTGCATTAGATGAATTTCCATTCAGTGTATTCATAACTTTAGACGACTTGAGAAAATTGGTCTTAGCGAAATACACGGATTTACCAAAATCAGCAGTCACAATTCGAAAGCGTGTTATAAATTACATTGAAAAAAATCAGAAAGCAAGTAACTGCAGAACATTTGAAAAGTGCAGGTAAAAGATTCAGTCTATCTTTCGACGAGTGGACATCAATGTCCAATAATTCATTCATATAAAAAAATTTGGAGCTTAGCACTCGTCCCTATTCATGGAAGTATGACGGCTGAAAATTGTCTTTGTATATTGAAAGAGCATCTAAGTAAATTTTATATTTCCCTGGAAATTGATATCGTGGCTACTGTAACCGATAGACCGAACGTTATGATAAATGTGGGACAGTTTGTTTGCACTGAACAACAACTGTGTCTCGCACATGGTATCAATTTGGCCGTCTTTGATGTGCTTTATAAAATAAAGAATTATTTTCAAGACGGACAAGACAGCCCTACCTCAGACTCAGATGATATTATAAGTGAATCAGCTGTGACTACTGATTATATGAACGATAGTGATGATGATGACAATTTAGAAGACTTAGACTGTCCAGAATCAGGTTTAGTCTTAATGTCACAAAATGAACTTGCGCGAGAACACATATCAGAGTATAACGAAAGATGAAAACATGAATGAGCTGATAAAGAAAATCCGCAAAGTTGTTGTGTATTTCAAAAGATCACCATTGAAAAAATGAAGCAGTACTTCAAAAATATGTGAAGATTGAACATGAAAAGGAGCTGTCACTTCTTTTGGACTCTAAAACCAGGTGGAATAGTCTTTTAACCATGCTGGAGCCATTTTCCAATCCGTTTAGAAGATGCTGATTTTGACTTGTTAAATAAAATTGTTGATGTGCTGACCCCAATTAAATTAACAGTAGAAGCAATCTGTCGATCAGATGCTAATTTATGCCCAGCTGATTCGGCTTTGAAATTTCGTATAAAACTATTGTCTAGCAAAAACTCAGCACTCGCCAATAAAATGCAAACATCCTTAGTGGAAAGTATAAAGCAACGACGAAATGATGATTTAACTGGTGTGTTGAATTATTTACAAAATGCACGAAAATATAATGAAAATAAGTTATTATCGGATTTGGAATGGCTTGACTTATTTCCAGTTCCTACACAGGCTTTAGTAAGAGTATTGTTAAAAGACTATTTAGTCTTTTAACAATACTCTTAACAATGACACGGAAGAGGAAGAAAGGTCGGGATCACAAACAGATGATGACCCAAGGCAAGAAAGTAGAGGGACATAGCCGATTCTAGCACCTCCTCATGTTGAACCTCCTCATTGCCCTTGACCTTGCATGTGGCACAGCCCAAGGGCAATGAGGAGGTTCTACATGAGGAGGTGCTAGAATCGACTATGTCAAGGTCAAGGTCAAGGTCAAGGTCAAGGTCAAGGTCAAAGTCAAGGTCATATCAAGGTTATATCAAGGTTCCATTAACTTCCAAACAATTCTAAAACCTCCTCATTGACTTTGATCACCAATAAATATTGTTGAAAATAATATAGAAGCTTAGTATACTGAAACCAGCGATTAAAACAAAATGTCCCAACACCTAGAATTAATATTAGAAGCAGTCAAGTTTGTTTATGAAAATTATGGTCATCTATCTGGTATTAAAACAAATCTAATAGAATATATTCCAATAGATTTATTTAAAACGAAAGTAGCCCCAGAATGGATAGAGGAGTTCTGGCATTTAATTTCACCTGACAAACAAATTGAACTAGAAGAATATCGACCGTGTTTTAGACACTATAATACCGGTGAGGAACAAATTGACGGTCCAGCCCCTTCAAAGAGAAATTGCTCAGTTTGTAAAAAGAGTATTACCCAACAATTTAGAAAATTTGGAATACCGAAAAAGAAAAAACTAAAACATTAAATATGATTTAAATAATATATTTTAAATAAGGTGAACCTGTGGCACAGCTCAAGGGCAATGAGGAGGTTCTACATGAGGAGGTGCTAGAATCAAAGCGCAGGTTTACCGATGAGAGGTTTATAAAGACGCAGTTGGTGTTTGCCAGCGGCAGTTCATAGGGGCTACTATATAAATCCAGCGATGTTAAGAAGTCAGTATATATAATGGGAACGGTGAAGCGTAAGTGTGGCTGTGATCGTTTAGATAGTTTAGAAGAAGGTGAATTAAGAATTGTGAGTGCTAACGAAGAACATTTTAATAAGGTAATGGAGAAAAAAGTGCTCGATCCTATGATAGAAAATTTTTTTGCGGAAGTGGGAAAAATGGATAATTTTTGGAAAGAATTTGACAGATGTTCTGAAAAATTAGTTTTCGAATCTTCATGGAATTTACCTCTAGTAGCAGAGAGCATATATTTTTTAAATAAAAGTCATTCAAAGTGGGTATGTGTTGGTTTATTACCAGATAATTTTTTCAAACCGATAGTGAAGATTGTTGGTGTGAGAAAGCAATGCATATTTTTTAATTCTGAAGAATGGGCAGAATTTATGATGCAGAGCGCGAAATTGAAGAAGTATTTCGATTATTGTGGTGGAAAGTTTCCAAGTATGCGCATATCGAATTTAGAACTTTCTAGCGAATGTTTTGATGGGGAGAACAGAATATTAAAAATTGACAAAGACGGAGATTTGTTGTATTTATCAATTGAAGGTTTGTTAGAATTGTGGCGTGTGAGAAAGGTGCTGGAATCCCGGTTGGAATCGTTAAGAAACTTAAAGTATGATGAATTTTATAAGGATGTTATTCAATATCTATCTGTAAGTGGAGGGGATCTGAATATGGAAATAGAGAAAGTTTTGCAGGGATCAACTCTAGAATGTGTGTGTATAACAAAAGAGATGTTGGTAAATCATCTTCAAAAAGTTTATCAGGATATTGATCTAATAAGAAGAAATCGTAATTGAAATTATATGTACATATAAAAATTAATAATAATAAATTATGTTATGAATACAGTCTTTTATTTTATATTATGAGTAGAAATTAAGGAACTAAGTATATTGAATTATTTAAAGTGTAGAGGTTGTTGTATGATAGTTATAATTGCAAATTAAGAGAAAAGAGAGTGTGTATAAATATAAAAATCGAGAGCGTTTTGTGTTAAAGTGTGAACCATCGCTTATGATAGATACATTAAAACGTTTGCATATAAAAGATGGGGAATTTGGTTAAACGGCGTAGTTTAAATCGAAAAGGCAGAAGGAAAGGTGGTGGCCTATTGAATACAATAATAAATAAGCTTCCAGTAGAACTACATATACCAGGGTATAGATTTTGTGGACCAGGAACGAAATTAAAAGAGCGATTGGAGAGAGGTGATAAAGGCGTGAATGATTTAGATGAGGCTTGCAAAGAGCACGATATAGCTTATTCAAAATCTGGTGATTTATCAGAGCGACATATAGCGGATAAAAAATTGTATAACATTGCTATTAAACGATTAAAGAGTGCAGACGCTCGAGTTGGAGAAAAATTATCTTCTGTTATAGTTGCTGGTGCTATGAAAGGTAAAACAAAATTAGGTATGGGTGTGAGGAGACGGGTTCGAAAAGGAGTGACTCGACACAGTAAACCAGTTAATAAACAAAGAAGTAGAAACATGAAACGGAATTTTGTGGGTGGTTCTATATCATTTATGCAGGCAATGAGAATTGCACGCAATGCAATAAAACGGGCGGGCAGTAGAAAAGGAATGTTAGAAAATGCAAAACTGGCATATCGGAGTTTGAGGAAGTCTGGAAAGAAAATTTTATTACCTCGTTCAAGAATTATTCCAATACCAAAGAAGGGTGGCTTTTTACCATTAATTCCGTTATTTGCAGCTTTGGGTGCCCTGGGATCGCTAGGTGGAGGTGCTGCAGCTATTGCGAATGCAGTTAATTCATCTAAAGCTGCAAGAGATCGATTAGAAGAAACTAAACGCCACAATACTGCTATGGAGTCAAAAGCTGGTAGCGGCTTATATGTGAAACCATATAAGTCGGGGTGTGGAATACCAATTGGGAGTGGGTTATATATTAAACCATACAAATCTGGTTGTGGTGTATATTTACCCAGTGGAAATGTTTCAAAAAACGGTTAAGCAAATTACCCCGAAGACCTCTAACTGAAGTCGATTTATGGAAATATGTTAGAGGATGGAAAATAAGAAATTTTCGGGGTATATTTAGTAGAGATGTCCTACCAGCAATCATACGCAAAAGAGAAAAGGGAATAGTTAATTTGGACGATAATGTTGGAGAAGGTACTCATTGGGTAGCTTATATGAAGCATGATGATATAATAAAGTATTTCGATAGTTATGGTGATTTAAGACCTCCGACTGAGGTCGAAAACTATTTATTATCGAATGCGGGTGGCGTTATACGATATAACTATAAGAGATATCAAGACTTGAATACTGTGAATTGTGGACATTTGTGTTTATTCTTTTTGAAAGGATTCATTAGTTGAGAACGAGTTTCTTTTAGTAAATAATTTAATATTGTTGTATGTATATAAAATGGAACGTGATGGTGATGGAGGTGCGGATAATTTGGCTTTTGTTTTATCAGGAGAAGGACCACAGTTGACATGTGTATTGAATCCGCCTGTATATTTAAATGGTGAATTTGAAATGTGTATGTTGAGTTTGCAAACTTATAATTCTATTTCTAATGTTACATCGGAGAATAATGTATTTCGATATTATGCTATAGCCCCGGGTAAGCCCGGGAATTGGGAGAATATATTAGTTCCACAGGGTACTTATGACGTAGCAGATTTAGAGAAGTATATTGAAGAACAAGTGCGTCTCGGTACAGATGATAAGAATTTTTTTAATTTAAGCGCAAATAATAATACCTTGAAAGCAACTATTAAGTCTTCAGTGGATATCGATTTTACTGTAGAAAATTCAATTGGTTCTCTACTAGGCTTTGGAAAAGTTAAAATACAAGGAAATATTCCGAGGACCAGTGATGAGGTGGTTGATATTAATAAAATGAGTGCCATCGATATTATGTGTAATGTAGTTGCTGGTTCATATATTAACGGGGAGTTGTCGCATGTTTTATATCATTTTCATCCGAATGTTCCACCAGGGTTTAAGATAATAGAAGTTCCGCAAGAGAACATTTATATGCCCGTGAATGTGAACATGTTAACGAATATTATAATTCGAGCCGTCGATCAGAACGGACGATTAATTGATTTGAGAGGTGAAGAGTTAACAGTTTATTTACGATTAAGAAGAAAACAGTGACTACTACAAACAAATTTTAAGCAACATGAGAAGTAATACTAACAATAAATTTTGGAAGCAAGTTCGACGATCTACAGGAAAGTCATCAAATAAATTGAGGAGCGGGATGGGGCGAATAGTGAAATATGGTGGTTTATCAGGTGAAAATAGAAAATTTTTGAAAAATTTGGGTTACAGAGTTTTGGTATAAATACGGAGGAGTATAAAAATAGTATTTATAGAAAAAGGATGAGGATATTTTGTCAGTGTAAGAATAATTTGTGTTGCGAGAAGTTGCTTGTCACTGTGAGGTAGAATTACTTTAATTATGGAAGTGTTAGATGTTTTGAGAAAAGTTCGTGTGGATAATTCAATTATCGAATTGGAATACCACAATCATGCACCATTTGGCTCACCAAAATATGGGAATAATGATGAAATACGAATTGTGGTTCCAGAAATAGATAAATATACTCTACCATCCGAATCGGAATTATTAATAGAAGGGAAATTACGATTAGCTAGTGATGTTAGTAAAGCAAGTGCTACAGCATCTCTGATTCATAATGCCGGAGCTTTTATGTTTAGTAATATCAGATATGTAATGAGTGGATCGGAGGTAGATGAAGTTAGAAATGTGGGTATAACATCAACTATGAAGGGATATTTTTCTTATAGTCCGAGTTATATAAATAAATTAGAAAATTGCGGTTGGGAATTTACTACAGGGAAGGCTCCAGTTTTAGATGTTAGAGGAAATTTTAGTATTTGTATTCCACTTAAAATGTTATTGGGTTTTGCAGAAGACGTAAAGCAGATTATTATGCATATGCCGCAAGAATTAATATTGAAGAGATGTGCTGATGATAGCGATGCGATAATGAACACTGTTGCCGATGAAGAAATGAAATTAATTATTGATAGTATAATATGGCGAGTACCCCATGTTAAAGTGGGTATGGCTCAAGATTTATCCCTGACAAAATTAACAACGAAGAATACTCTGATGGAAATGTTTTTTAGAGGTTGGGAAATTCACGAAAATCCGGGAATTCCTGAGACAACTAAACTTAGTTGGGCAATTAAAACTGCCCCACAATTAGAAACACCGAGGTATATAATTTTGGGTTTTCAAAGTGGGAAAAAAGGAAGTTTGTCTCAAAATATGAGCAAATTTGATGCAATTAATTTAACGGACGTGATGGCTTATTTGAATGGGAAGAGATACCCATACGAAAATGTTCGTGTTGATTTTGACGAGAATCGCGTAGCTGTTTTATATAATATGTACGCTAGATTTCAACAGAGTTACTATGGTTACGATCATAGCGAACCGCTTATGAAACTGAATCAGTTTAAATTGTGTCCGCTAATAGGTATAGATTGTTCACATCAAGAAGATGCGGTACATAAAAGTGGTGTAGAAGTAAGAATTGAGTTTACAACGAAGGCTAATGTGCCAAAGGATACCATTCTATACTGTTTGATCATGCATAATAAATTATATCAGTATTCACCATTTAATAAAGTGGTTCAACGAAAATATTAGCGGCACAATAGATATCGTAATAGGGGATGTTGTTGTTAAATGAGATGCGGACTGAGGTGATGCAGTTTGTGTAGTTGGTTAGTTAATCGTTACATGATGACTGCAAGACGTGGCAAAAAGTCTATTGTTATCGATTTTCAATGGTATCGTTCTGAAATACATAGGGTAATGCCGAAGGAGTTGGCTACATGTGACAATAATTTCAAAAAGAGTCATTTTGTTTTCAAACCTGTGCTAAGTTTTAATGCTTTGACAGATGAGGATAAACGTGTCGCGAGATATGCTTATAGCTGTCATCACGGGTTAAGGTGGGAAGAAGGATATATATGTGCGACAGAGTTTGAAGGAATTATTAAACGATTGTGTGCCGACGTGAACGTGGTGTACGTTAAGGGAAGGGAGAAGCTAGAATTTTTGAAGAGTATTTTGAAGAATAAACGAATAGTAGATTTAATTGATGCCGATAAAATAAGAAAAGAAGAACCTAGTTGCAGTTTTCACGTTGGCGATTCCGTTGTTTGTGCACTAACTAATGTGGAACGATTGCATAAGTATTTAATGTACCACAGTTTAGAGAGAAAAAAATTTTAATCGATATCGGTAAATATTTACAAATAGTGTAGTCAGAATGGGCAGTATTTGGACTAGAATTGTACGGAATGGTGTCGAGAGGGTCGGAAATGTTATACATCAATATGAAGCAGAAGGATCATTAGTTGGTATAAATGCTTGGAATTTAATGTTCATTCCAAAATCATTTTTAATTTCAAAAGTGAGGTGTATTGATTTGGAGATGGTCTGGCATCGGTTACCGAAATATTATCAATTGGATGAAGATTTAATAAAATGCAGGCCATGTATGGAACATCAGTTGTACGAGGGTGATGTCGTGGAGGGTTGTATTAGGAGACGAGATTGCAGATTATGTAAATGTATAATTAAGTAAAAATATTAATATGATGTCGATTATTGATGTAATATATTAAAGAATGAAATAAACACAGCCCAAACACAGCTCAAATCCGAGTAGGTTCCGAGATAATCGACTTTTTTTGTTTTTTTGTGTTTTTCGGTTAGTAAAGAAAAAACAAAAATTGGAGGGGAAATTGCCCCCCCTCCAAAAAAAATGGGTTAAGAGAATCAAAATTGAGTACAACAAATAAAGAAAAATATAGAGAACAAAATGGAATGCGGAGGGGTAAGATCGGAACATTAGAATAACAAAAAATGTTACCTTTTCCAAAAAAAAAATTTTCTGTTATTTTTTCACATTTTCACATCTACCACATCTAAAAAATGGCAACTAAATTTAAAATCCTTCACAAATTGTGTAAACAACTTATTAACAGCACTATTACACTTAAATAAAACACCTTATTACATTTCATGTGCACTGTACAAATTCTCAACAGTAACTAATTTAAAAATGTTATTAGCAGACAGACATAAATAATAAAAAACCGTAACCTTCACAAATTGTGTAAGCAACTTATTAATAGCAGACAGACGTATAAAAAACCTTTAACCTTTCATTTATTCTGTAAACAATTAAATTTTCCATATTACGTGACAGACGTATAAAAAGCTGTTGTTTCAAGAACGTGACCTTTCTAACATAGGTATTTTAAATTGTAAGCAACTTATTAATAGCAGACAGACGTATAAAAAACCTTTAACCTTTCATTTATTCTGTAAACAATTAAATTTTCCATATTAGTTGACAGACGTATAAAAAATTGTTTTTTCAAGAACGTGACGTATTCTAACATTGGTATTTTTGATATATATACAGCCTGTATTCATCCTAAAAATCATTCAAATAGTCAACATAATGGTAAGTACAATAAAATAATGTTTCTTTTAATACAGTAAATAATAAAAATAAATTAAAATATATATTTCTTTTTATTTTTAAATATTAGTAATACACGTATTTGTATTTTATTCTAAAATAATGTATACAGTTCAAATTAAATGCTTACATCCACTAGATTCTTGCGTTTACTATTTTATAATAATATGGACAGTGCACACAAATTCAAACTTTTGTCTATTGTTAATATATTATTGGTAATATCACTATTATGTAAAAAGAACACCAAAATTTAAAATAAATTTAAAATAAAATAAAAAAACATTAATTCTTGCGTTTACTCTTTTATAATAATGACAGTGCACACAAATTCAAACTTTTGTCTATTGTTAATATATTATTGGTAATATCACTATTATGTAAAAAGAACACCAAAATTTAAAATAAATTAAAAATAAAATAAAAAACATTAACCTTCACAAATTGTGTAAAAAACTTATTTTCCATAATAGCAGACATACGTATAAAACATTGTTATTCTTAAAGCGTGACGTGTTTTGACCTAGAGATTTTAATATATATACTTCCTTTATTCATCTTATAATCATTCACATCGTTTATCTTGCAGTGTAATGGTGAGTATACTTACATTCTATTTCTTGTATATGCTTTTTACTTATTATTATCCAATATGTATTTATTCTTTTATCATAATATAACTGCACACAAATTCAATCATTTGCCTATTATTAATGTCAAAAGAACATTAAAATTACAGCTACAATTGACTTTGAGTTTTGTATTATGTTCCGATTATACGGAATGATGTATGGTTAATACATTAAGCATTGAAATAATTTTCTGGGTGTGAGTAATTATTTATTGCAGTGAGAAAATAATTTAAATAGTTTTTGTAATTGCATAGAGAATATAATTTAAATTTACAAATTCTTCACATTCATTTGTCATAGTTAATTATCTTTTTTATTTTAGACTAATAACGATGATTTGTATAATTATTTAGAAAATGTTGAAAATGTTGTAAATGTTGAAAATGTAGACTTCGAATGGATGTTGTCACAGGAAAGACGACTGGGTGAATCATCCCTTCAGACAGACGTTAGACGACAATCGGAGTCAGTTGAATTACCTTCTGCAGTTCCATCTACTTCTGCGGTACGACCCCTACCGCATACTGTTGAAGTAGGTGTTGCGGCAGAAGTTAATCCACCTGCTTTCGTGTCACAATTAACTACCGTTCCACCTTTGCAACCTCCTCCTTATTTGTCGAAGGACGAGTACTACAAATTGGATAGGGTACAACGACGCGAACTGACTGCCCAACGACGTATGTACAGACACTCTACAATCTCTACCACAGGACAAGAACACACTACGAGGACCAAAATACGACGAGGGCAAAATACAAAGAACTATATACCTTTACCCTATACAACTTGTAGTCCTAGTGTTCGAGCGGTTCGAGCGCCGAATCTGCGAACACTGCTCACGGACGATACAGTAGGAAGAAGGCAAAGGTGTGATGATGTAAATGTGACACGAGGGGTGGCAAGAATACCACAGATTGTGGAGACGATTAATCTAACCACAGAATCTGTAGTAATCTTGTCTCAGTCTCAGACTACTCATTTTTCAGCGTCCCAACCTCAAATGAATGTTTCCGGCTCTTTTACTGAACCACCTGCAATTCCTCAAGCAGCTCCAGAAATAATTGATCTTCCTCAGTCCCCCACACCTTCTCCCAACGCAAATATTCCTGAACACTTTTCTTCCAATGCTTCTCCAGTTCCTCCTTCAAATGAATCTCCAGCTCCACCTTCCAATGCTTCTGGGTCGTTGTTTGCCTCACAATTCCACTGTGGGCAACAACAACCATCCGAACTCGCAACTTTCTCTGCGGATTGTAAACAGTTTTCTAACACATGTGTTAGATATTTGGCGGGCAATTCGTTAGCGGATAGTTTCCTTCAGCAGGTGATCTCGCTAAAGGGGCAGGCTAACGGTTATTCGTTAGAGCAAGACAAGGTTCTTCATTTCCTAACTAATGTCGTCAGTCCATCCGATGACTCATATGTAACCCGCCAAAGGGAAAGGAAGGATCTGCTGAATCGACTTGGAAGCTTGATTGAAGACATGATTGATTATCAAAAATCATTTCCACCACAATGATTTGTATTTTCGATAATTAATTGTTTCATTGGTCAAGTTTCATGAGCGAGACTACACTGATACGATACGAACCATCGGACAACCTATTTTCAACATTTTCAACATTTTCAACATTTTCAACATTTTCAAAATTTTCAACCATCTAATACATAAACTTGTCATTACATTCGATTGTAAACAATTCTGCACCGACCTGGTTAACACCCACATTGCACGATACTAATGTACTAGTTCCTACAAAACTATCCAGACAAGGTAGGGGCTGCAAAATTACACCTATAACTGTTTTGCAATAGTTTACATGATATGTAATAACTTCAATGCTTTACTTTTTACAGGAAGTTGAGATCAAAATTACAAAAATTGAAGGTCCGCTGACCATAACAATAACAACACCGACTGACCCCCTGCTGGATGTCGACTCCCCCGACCTGCCACCTGAATACGAGGAGTCGCATCGCCCAATGACACCTCTGGCGGTGCCACAAAGGAGAACCCTGCAGGAACGATTCGCCGAATCGTTCAAACAGGGTTCCCGTATCCCAGCGTCCCAAGATACGGACAATTGATCGGGGGTCTGCGGACAGGAAGGCGCCGCCACCTTCCCCAACCAAAAAAATTGGCGGCAAAAAGAAAATAAAAAAATAAAAAAATAATTATATTTCTTGTTTTATTTCTAATATTAAGTTAATCCTAAACAGATAATATAACGCACACGAAGATATCATAATTCAGTCGTTATTGTTAAGTCGAATCGATTATGTCGATGGAATCGAGTGGAGCTGAACCAAATATTGTACAATTGGAACCGCAAGAATTATCCTTACAAGTGCACAACTATGATTCCACATCAATTACGAAGAGTTTTATACGACACAGTAGCCTCTTCAGTGGCTCATGTAAGCGAGGATTAATTGTGGGGCCTTCTGGGTGTGGCAAAACAAATGTCCTTTTAACCCTATTACTTCATCCGAACGGGTTACGCTTCAAAAATATTTACATCTGCAGTAGATCTCTTCATCAGCAAAAGTATGAATACTTAAGAAATATATTGAAAAATGTTCCTGAAATTGGTTACCACGAGTATACTGATGTTAATCACATGCCTACTCCTAACCAAATGGCGGATTATTCTGTCGTTATCTTTGATGATATACCACCTGCCGACTTGAATATCGTAAAAGATTTTTTCTCTTATGGTAGACACCGAAATTTAGATTGTTTTTATTTAATGCAAACATACAGTGCGGTCCCAAAGCAACTTATCAGAGATAATACCAATTTGTTAATACTATTTCGACAAGACGGTACAAATTTGAAACATATCTATAATGATCACATTCATGATTTAAGCTATGAACAATTTCTATACATCTGTAGAATGTGTTGGAAGAAATCGTTTGGTATGCTGTTTATTGATAATGATTCTGTATATAATGATGGAAGATATCGTTTAGGTTTTGATACTTACATACACCTATAAACAGATTAATGAGGCTGTGAAGAGTTGACATATTTCTCCCCATCGTATACAATTTGATGTGCTTTAAGTTTATAAGTTTTAATTAAGAGGAGTTTGTAACGTACATTAGGGTTTAAACCATGTATTACTGGAATATTTATATCAGTCTACAGGTATTCGTTATAGAGTGTACATGGAAAATAAAATCATAAGAGATTTAATACAAGCTCGCGAAGCTCTTAAACAAAAGTTAAGAACATTACGGGCTGACATTGCACAATCTCAGAGAGAAACAAATATTCTGTATGCGCCCATAGCAAAACCGCTACTTGAAATCGCTAGCAAATTAGCTCCCAGTAATATAACTCGAGGACGAACTGATTCTGCGGACGCTTCTAAAGAAGTAGAAGAATCTTGGTCAGACATCATATCAGAAAAATCTTATGTGGCAATACCAGGAACGTCAATTTTACGACAACAAAGTACACCGCGTAAACGACAGCAGCGACACGTGTCATGGTTCAGCCCATCCACTCATTCATCTCCGACAAAACAACGAAGTGTGTATCTCGCCGGAACACCTCCACGAGAAACCAGTCTTACAAATTCATCAGATTTGAAAAAAAAGATTCGAATGTCTGAGACATTCAGCCAGCCCTCATTTCTAGAAGATGAATATATCGGGGAACAATTGCCAGAGACTCCAAAGGGTGGTGATGAAGGAGAGGACCGAAGTGATGAATTAGATTCTAGTGAAAGCCTTGAGTTAGATAAGTCAAGGGCTCACGCTCTATCGCTTTTGAAAACGCGTCCGTCAAAGTCAATAATTACTAATAAGTCGTTAAATAAGACTCTGTTAGAGACGGATGTAGTTAAGGCAGCGCTAAAAGATCATGACCCCGCTATACGACCTTACCTTATGGGGTTAATGACGGATGAGAAAGAAGAATTCGATGAGAAGTATGGTGTACGCGAAGTTGATGGTGACCTGATGATTGGAAACGCAAATATTAGGTTTGATGGACCCAACATTATCATCGGTGAATTTACTTATAGGGCTACTAAGGGATTACTAGAGCTACTGTTTATGAAGAGACCGGGAAAGTTTCAATATGCTGACGCTAAGAATTATAAATTCATTTTAAATGATACTCACGCCGCTAGAGTTGATTACGATCCGGATCGGAAATATGCAGCAAGTAAATATTATAAATATACGACAATTATTAAACCTATTGTACAAGGTAAAAAACCAGAAGTTTGGTGGACCCGCACTTGGAAAATAGGATTGGGTTTATCAACAAAATTACCGTTGCGAAAGATCGTTGTTCCTAAGAGTATTGTGGAATATAAGTATTGGGATGATGTAAATGAATTGTGCGACAGATTGAAGTTACTGATGGCGTCCAAGGATGCCGGACATACTGGTCATGATAACGAAATCACTGCAATAATTGAGGAATTGCAGGAATCAAAAATAATTAAATAGGTTGAGCAGCATAGTTATAAAGCAGTTAGTATATCGACACCGATAGAGTATTACGATGACAATAGATAAATTTGGAAGGCACATACATAAACATATCGTCAGAAGACATTTAGCGGAAGAAGATGCAGTAGCAAATTTTTTAAAACACCCTAAATTCAAGAAGGAATTGGAAAAGCTTACTCGTATATTATATGTTCCTTCTCCAAAAAGGGAACCTTCAAAATATGTTTTTCAACTGCAGAGTAATGGACGTATTGGGCAGGATGCATATTACTTTATAACTCCTGCGCGTCGAAAGCAAACGCAGTTATATAAGAATAAACTATACAGTGGAAAGATTATTGCAGTTAATTATTCCGACGATGAATTAGTGAGACTGTCCGTTAACGCTCACAGCATCGTTCTTAACCATCCTGTAGTATCAATAGACATCAACGCGGAATTGCGATTGAAGTACATTGGTCCATATCCTGTACCGAAAGAAACAGAGCCAGTGTTTGCAGAAGTAGTCGTCGAAGGAAATGTCATCACTTAAAAGGGATGTCGTTAATGAACTACACGCGCCTGCGCGACGAAATTTTAGACGACGGAGAGTCATAATAAAAGGACTACGAGACTTATTCCAGATCGATCTGGTTGAGATGATACCTTATGCTCGAGAAAACGATAATTTCAAATATCTTTTCGTATGCATAAATACATTTTCAAAGTTTGCGTGGGTGATTCCAATAAAAAATAAAACAGCAGCAGAAGTGTCAGCGGCTATGGAATCCATACTCTCCTCAGGAAAGAAAAACATTCCAAGGAATATTCAGAGCGATCAAGGGAAAGAATTTTTTAACAGGCTGTTTAAGAAGATCATGGATAAGTATAACATTAATCACTACACCACTTACTCCAATTTAAAAAGTTCTATTGTTGAGCGTTTTAATAGAACGATTAAAAATAAAATGTGGAAGGAGTTCAGCTTCAACGGTAACTACCGGTGGGTTGGTATGTTGCAAAAGTTGGTCAACATTTACAACAATACAGTTCACAGAACAACGGGATACAAACCTGTTGCAGTAAACCAAAGGAATGCCAAAGCAATTCAAAAATCGGTGTACAGTCACATAAAAATTGGTGACCCTAGAATTGGTAAATTTGAAGTGGGAGATCATGTGCGTATCAGTAAGCATAGACACGTTTTTTCTAAAATGTATACTCCGAACTGGACCTATGAAGTATTCACGATAAGCAAAGTCCAGAATACATATCCGAGAACGTATATATTGCAAGATTCTCAAAAGCAGAATGTTCTCGGAGGTTTTTATGAAGAAGAATTAAAAAAGGTTCGACATCCAGATGTTTATCTGGTTGAGAAAGTTATACGTCGAAAAAAGAATCAAGTCCTTGTCAAATGGTTGGGTATGCCTGCATCACACAACTCCTGGATATCTAAGGATAATGTATTGTAGAACGTAATTTTCGAATGAAATTAGGGAAATAATAAAAAAATAAATAAATTATAGTGTTTTATTTTACAAGAAGTAGTAATACAGTTCAGAGTACACATGAAACAGTTATGAGAGCTAATTACAAAAAAATTAAATACAGTATTATATTTCTTATAAGTTATGATACAGTTCATAGTATGCATGTTATGAGGTAGAACAGTTTAAGAAGCATACATATGAGAGAACTAATTAGAAAAATAAATCAAATACAGTGTTTTATTTTACATAAGTAATAAGTTCAAAGTACACATAATGGAAAAAGTATAGATAGGAAAGCAAATTAGGAGCTAAAGTCAATTGTAGGTTGGTAATCCATCAATTCGGTAATCAATTTCTGCAAATTTGCTTCACGTTCTAATTCTTCTATTCTATAATGTCCCCACGCTAAGGTGGAAGCTCTATCTGGGAGAATATATCGTTTATCATCTTTTGATGTGAGCGCTACTTTATTTCGCAATTCGGTGTAAATCGTGTGAAAATCCGATCGAAATACGTACATCTTCCGCATAAGAGTTTCATTTTCTTCAACAACACTTCTATAATCTGCAACGGACAATTTCTTATCAATAACATATTTTTTGACTCCTTTCGCCGTCTTCACCGTTTTATTTTGGACTTTCAAGCAATAAGCTTTGGCCCCTGTACCATAGAAGCATTCAATAATACCTCCGCCGTATTCATCCTTCATTTTACCGAGCCTAGGTGAACTGCGTGGTATTCCGAATAAGTTCCCTTCAGTAAAAGTTGAAGTATCAAACATATCTAAATTATTTTTTATGTCATTATATACATTATAATTTCGTACACTTATAATTAGAGAATCTGTGTCTGTGTAGAGCAGTGTAATGTCCGAATCATACAAAGGCTTAAGAAAGGTATAGAAAAAGTGATACATTATCTTCTTAGCTATTTCCAGGATTGTGAATCCTACGTACACAGGCTTTACATAATCTACTCGAACTTGAGCCAATTCGATAGCTGTTAACGTGTTGCAAAATACTTTACTGGATTTAAAGTTTGGCTTTGCAATATATGCCTCCGCACCCAATCTGTTTCTAATTGTTTCCCAATGGGAAACCAATTTAATATTAACATGATTTTCAACATTTTCCATAGTTTTTCCAAATATGCTATTCACCATTAACTTGTAAAATTCTTTGTAGAATGCATTATTCGATTCACTTCGTTTCTTTGTATTAAAATCAATATATCCCTTTAACCAATTACTTTGTTTAAACTTAATTCCGCGTCGAATTCCACTTAGTTTCAAACCATTATTCAAACATTGTTTCAAAGTCGTATAGTGAATAATGTAATTCGATTTATTTGAAAGATTTGGAATCAATTTAGGATGTTTAGAATTAGGTGGTATAACGTGTTCCGGACAAAAGGGATAATCATTGTGGAGGTCGTGAAGAGCTGTTGGATATTCTAAATCAACTTCGAAAACGTACCCTCTATCCCCATTGTCTTCCAAAGTTTGAACATCCAGCATCATTAACTCCTCATTCGTTAACCATTCAAATTCACCGCTTGGTAATTTGGACGTCATAGCATAACCATACAAATTCGTCGCATCGAGGTATAATATATATTTCTTAGGTTCTGATGGATCAAATTGTGATAAGTATTCGTTATTTGCCACCTCTATTCTTTTAGAACACATACTGACACCTCCACGTATGCCCTGTTTGAAAAAATGAAACATATCCGCATCTGTTAATAATTCTAAATTTACGTCTGTCATTCGTAGCATCGCTTCCCAGCTAAGACCTGGTGCCGTAAAATAGTGTGCTGGATCTAACTTGTAATTGTCCATACAAATATTTCGAAAATTTTCGAAAACATCTGCAAGTAGCAAAACATCAGATCGTAGATATATATCACTATATTCCCCCAGAGATTGACATTCGAATAAATCCCACACTCGAACGGCTCTACTATAATCCTCATCGCTAATTTCGCTATCAGATAATATATCATAAAATTTATCTTTACTGGGCAAATCTGTCACAGATAGACTTTCAAATGATGTGACATAGTTGTATGGAAAGACACCCTTTCGTCGTAATAAATTAAATTTTTCACCCATATAATATCTTGACACTTCTCTACACTGAGAATCCTCTAAATAAGATGATAATTTATCTAAAGAAGAACTCATAAATCGAAATGAATCTAAAAATCTCAATTTATGGAAGACTTTCCTCTTCTTACCATTACAGTCAATTCTATCGCCAACATATACTTTCTTAGAAAATGATATATACTTTTCTTTATTTTGGGCAATAACATCTATTTCTTCCTTATCCAATGCTAAGGATTTTACAAATAAATGTGTATCGTAATTCGATAAATTGTGCATTATGATTGGAGTATAGCGAGGTTCTTTGTAATTTATATTACATACCATGTGTGCTGCACCTCGATATAATCCAGTCATGTGATCATGGTCGCATACTTTATCATTCACATCTAGTGCTTTTTCACAAATATGACAACTTCTCGCTTGCTCATAATTATAACACTCTTCTTCAGTTAAGGGTTTCATTTCCACAATTTTACTCAAATAGTTTTTATATAATAATTTTACATCACTTTCCAACTCTGTCATGAACGTTTTAGGTGTATTTTGTCCACGGTATGTGCGCAGTTTACACAAATTTTCATCGAACGAACATTTTATATAGTAAGCGAAAGAATGTGGCTGATGTTCGAAACATTTCACACTATAAGGTTTTACATGATCCGGTTCTACCATATCAATAGGTTTTAATATTGCCTCAAAATCAGCATACACAACAAAAGGAACTCTTAACTGCTTTTCAAATTTTTCAAATTTTAATATATTTTCCGGAACTTCTTCACCATATTTGTTCGTCTTCAGATTCATAGTTGGAAACACCGCCTTCACCTGCTTACAATCTTCATGTTCATGTCTTTGTAATTTTTCTAACGATGTAAAAAAAGTTAGACATCCTTCACAAATATATTTTTGGTGTCCACGCTGTGATTTTTGAGCCGACACAAGTCGAGACAAGTTCTTAATCCAACAATAGTGTAAATTCCCTTCTTTCGCAGAAAGAAGTAATAAATTTATATGAGTCATTTTTCTTTGTTTCGTAAAATATAAAGGTCCCACTATATCATGCACCGTCAGAGCACCATCGAAATACTCCTCGATACCATATACGTTTACAGATATATTATTCTTTTCTTCAAACTTAACAATGTCTTTTAAATGGACAGGGAAATCTAAACCAGTAAAATCAGCCACGGTATCATAATGGGGATAGGAAGAAGGTCTTTGGGGAAGTCCACCTGGCACTCTTAACGCTGAAGTAATCGCCCAAGCGAAACATGCATTGTCAACATTTTGAATATTTATAATGGCCTTCTTCTTCTTTATTGATGGTGGTAAGTCCACATAACTTGATCCTCTCATAGGATTGTATTTATTTATGTTCACTTCCAAATGTATAATATTGCTCAAAGTCCAACCTGAAATATAATCAGAGATACGTAAATCACTATAATAATATAAGTTTATACAATTTTACCTGAATTACGCTCCTGGAATTCGCTCATTTTATTCTTAATTTCATCAATATACTCATTGTACAAGCTATATAATTCACTTCCTTGCGTTATGATCTTGTTCATAGTATTAAATGATTTGATTTCCACATTATCTTTTGTCAGCAAATAATACATACCATATAATTCAAAATTTATTTTAATCGAATTATGTACATGTACGACACTCTCTATTAATGTCAACACCTTTTCTCTGATGTTATTTGAAAATTCTTCAATATCAACATATATTTGAGACGAATCAGATATTTGATAACTTACTATTCTTCCTGCGAATGTGGATACACTTCTTCTTACACCATCGTCAACTATTACAAACGCTTTATTTCGATGCGTGGCACTACGAATATGTGCAGTATAACAATTCTTCTCCACGTATACATCACAGATTTCACATTTCCATAAGTCTGGATTGTTATCACTGATTTTTATTCTCTTGCCTTTGCAAGAACTTAACATGTGTCGATTTCTGTTATCTCCACGAGAAAATTGTTTACCACAATACTCACAATCAAACATCTTAGTTTCTTTAAATGAACACTTTGAAATGAACTGCTGCAATGAACTGTTGCTGGCATACACCAACTGTCTCTTTATAAACCTCTTATCGGTAAACCTGCGCTTTAGCACGATTTCGAGGGTGGGCACCTCCTCAAGCTTACTTTTAACTGTAGAACCAACTTCTGTACTACATCTACTATCCTCCGCAAATTTATTTACTACTACTGTATTTAACTAACACTAATAATAAAATAAATAAACACTAATAATTGGTCATCTTAATTATTTTCAAAATCACTGATATTATCTAGTTCTGCTAGAAGTATCACTGTCTCTATTTCAAAAATATCGTCGAAAATTACTTCATCATCATCATCGAAAATTACTTCATCATTATTTTCTTCATTATCATTATTTTCTTCATTATAATTATTTTCTTCATTATTACTTTCTTCTTCCTCACTTTCCTCATCTTCACCAATACTTTCCAATACTTGTATTATTTCATCTTCTTCCTCTTCTGTTAACTCACTCACAGAAAAAATATATTTTCTATGTAATAGTTCCATAATATTGTTAAGGATTACACTATTTGCGAATACGTTCTCCACGTTTCTTAAATAGCACCTTAAACTCCCTCCACTTGTCGTACCCTTCACCTTGTTGTGCCATTGACCTTGCCGTACCCTTGACCTTGTCGTGACCTTGACCTTGTGATATCCTTGACCTTGTGATATCCTTTACATAACCTTGATATAACCTTGATATAACCTTGATATAACCTTGATATAACCTTGATATAACCTTGATATAACCTTGATATAACCTTGATATAACCTTGATATAACCTTGATATAACCTTGATATAACCTTGATATAACCTTGACCTTGACCTTGTCATAGCCGATTCTAGCACCTCCTCATGTAGAACCTCCTCATTGCCCTTGGGCTGTGCCACATGCAAGGTCAAGGGCAATGAGGAGGTTCAACATGAGGAGGTGCTAGAATCGGCTATGTCCCTCTACTCAAGAAACCTCCCAACCCCAACTGACACTAAAGGAAAAGTTACACCTGGAAATGAATAGGAGCATGGAATCCCCAGATCCTGAAGTACAAAATGAATCGGGTTTGGTAAATAGTATTAGACGCGAAATTAGCCTGTTCAAAAATGGAGGAGTTAATGGATATAACTTAGAATTAGCATATAAATATCTATTGGCTATTCCTCAACCAGTGTAGAACCTGAGCGAGCGTTTTCAGCTACTGCTTATGTTGGCAATAAACTACGAAGCTTGGAAGTCAAACATTGGATACTTTGATATTTCTGCGATTGTATTTTCGAAATTCTAAATAGTTTTTAGTATTGTCTTTTTTGTTCCTTATTTTAGTATCTATTTTGTGTATTGTGTTGTGCAACAATATTAATATATAATTTTTAAGAAATTACTTATTTTTTTTTCAGTTGAGCCCAATTAGAAACCACGTTGTCTTACCCCGGGATTAATCCCGGGATCCCGGGATTACGTTTCAAAAATCCCGTAATCCCGGGATTGAAAAACATGCTGGGGATTGTATTCTCTAATTATGACGTAAATCGAATATACGAACCTTTGTATAATCAAATGTACGAACTCTTGTATATTCACTGTCAAAACTACGATTAGATTACTATGATTTCGATTTCAATAATTTCACAGTACTGAATTGTCAGATTGGTTAGTTATCATCATGGCTCGTTTCGACAAATATTTCCGCGAAGTTAATTGATAAAATAATAGAAAATAGTATCCCAACCACACGGTTAAAACGGAAGCATACGTTTTGCGATAGTTTCAAAAATGTTGCGATGAGCGTAATTACCAATTTAGCTCAGCTTTAAAATGCTCGCCCACCACGCACTACTTTATTTCATTTTATTTTCATGATATAGTCTATGTATACAAGTCATGTATACAACTCGACACTTGAAAATTCTCGAAACTCAACGTATTACCTAAAAAACCCAACTCGACCTTTGGTCTCGTGGTGTTTCAGGCAATACATCTCGTATAATCGAGTATTTTCAAGTGCCTAGTTGTATAATATGTGATAAATTAACTCCTATATAAAAATGTCCATTTGCGGGTGACATTTTTGTCACTTTGACAGCGATAAAAACCTACATAGCTTTTTATCACCGATAAAAATGCTTCTTCCTCCGATAAAAATGCTTCTTCCTGTTACATATCTAGTAGCCCTGCATCACTTAATTTATTTTGGCAGCTGACAGTTAATAACTATTAAGTATCGTTGAACGTAAAATGTACGAGTCGGTTTGGGGAAATTTCAACAAATATCAAAAGATCAATACCGCAATACACAAGAAATACAAAATCGTCAATATGGATACAATTTAAAAAGTTTTATTCATGTCGTTAATTTATCTTGCCAAAAAACACTCGAGCTTTTCTTTCAATCGGATAAATTTCTTTTAAACTCAATATTTTTCCAATCAGTAATTTCGCTCGAAAAACTTACATTAGAAAAAATCCTTTGACCTTTCGGTCTCGCGATTTTTTCATGTAAGTTTTTCTCGTCAAATTACTGATTGGCAAAATAATTTCGTTACAAAGAGAAATTTATCCGATAAAAAAAGCTCTTGTGTTTTTACTTATGACTATTTAATTCATCTGTCATGCATCTGTCAAGCATTCATTTAAATAAAATTAATTTGAAAGCGAAGTTCACACTAATATGTACGTGCATACTGTGCTATTTTTTTTATTAATATAATTCAAGCTTTAGCTAATGGATATTAAATATCGGTAAAACTCCCAAATTTAATTAGATCTTCGGTTTAATTTCTGCGTTCGGATAGTTCCTTGAAATTAAACCTATTTATGAATAGAACTATTCCTAATAAAACTTCATATGTGTTCTCGTACAAATATATCGATATTCCAATTTCGCAAGTGCAATTGCATATTATATAACATTTATCCCTTCGTTTTTTCTGTAATTTTGCGCAGTTTTGCATATTAGAATCATAGTAATTACTGGTCAAAGAACACGTCATATATGTAGTTTATGCTTTGTGATTATGACAAAGATTATTAAATATTAAGGACGTACATTCGTGTTTTTTATGCGTGTATATAAACCAACGTCAAAGGATTAATCCCTTAAAACAACATACATTTGTGACTTGTTAAATGTCTACGTATCATCATGTCCTTAAATAAATTAAAGGAAGAAGCCCTTTTATATCTAGATATAAAAGGAGTAAATCCAATGGTGTCGACTAAATTTTCGAAATTACGAACAACTTTGTTTCTAGGCATGGATTGTTTTGTAGGATGCTTACTGTTCGCGGGATTATTTACAACTTCTTTTGAACTAGATGACCTTGTAGAAGCTGTTACTGCTGTCAGTTCCGTCAGTCAGGTACCTTATTCTTAAATAATTATCTTGCACCCTTATTTGATTTATTTTTATTTAATATTAAGAAAATAAAAACTTTTAAATTTAATTCTTGAATGCATCGCCATAATTGAATTATAATTCATTTTAATTAACATGATTTACTACCTTAGGCCCATAGAAGTTAATTTAAAAACCTTTACCGCAACAATGCTTTAAAAACTGGACACGTATTTCGGTAACGAAATTGTCATCATCAGCTGTATAAAAAGTATGAAACTCAGAGACCTCGCATACATTTTACACAAGCAAAGATCACTAAATAATTTTAATTTCTAAAAGTAAGCAGTATACAAAATCCTGGCGATAGTAATAAAAAAGAGGTTGGAACCCATTGCAGAAGATTTGATAGGACAATATCAAGCCGGATTTAGGAAAGGAAGAGGAACAACGGACCAGATTTCCACAATGAAAAAAGTGTTAACCTCATGCTTGGAATACAATATCCTAGAAAGTGTAATTTTTTTGGACTTCCAAAAGCCTATGACTCAGTCTTTAGAAAAAAAATAACATAGATAATGATTGAATTTGGAGCTCCATCTATTTCAATTAGTAAAAATTACGCTAGAAAAAACCCTAAGCAGTGTCCATATCGGAGAAGGAGGAGAAGACTTTGATATTACAATTGGACTCAGACAAGGAGATCCCCTATCGACGCTGCTGTTCAACCTTGCATTAGAAAAGAGTGTCAGAGATAGCAACCTTAATAGAGGGGGACACTTGATGAACAAAAGTCATCTGGTCATTTGCTATGCAGATGACATGGCGATAATAGCAAGAAAGGAACATGAATTGTTAGAAATAATAAAAAGGCTGACAGCAGAGGCACGCAAGATGGGTTTAGAGATAAACCAGGAAAAAAGTAAAATAATGAGAATTGGAAAGCAACATAGCGATGCAATCTGTAAAGTAATGTCTGAAAAAGGACATTTGGAATTTGAAAGAGTGGAAGAATTTAACCCTTAACTGGTGAGCGTCATTTACGTTACGTTCGTGGTGACCCAGGGTCTGACAGACCCTATGTGAAGATCTACATATATATGACTATTCATTTGAAAATTTTTGATAATATCGGTTTATCCCATATCATTCTCTGTATTTGTATTGAAATATGAACAATAAAATATCGCTTGTATTAGAAAATATTTATTACAGAAATTCAACCTTTTCGGAACAGAACAATTATTATCTAAAATGTTTTTAGCTTCCTAAAATGTATAAAAGTATGTTATATTTTGCACATAAACATTTCAAATCGAACACCATATACAAAAATAACGAAATCACAATGCTGAAAATATTAACAACAAACTTTATCGAGAGTTTTTATAAACAGTTATTACATATATTCTTACTGCATTGCAAACAAACTGGCTTTCTACACCGTACACAATGTGTTTTTGTCTTCCTATCCTTAGAATATGGACAAATGTAGTATCTTTTCCTTTTTGAGGTACCATTTTCAACTTGCAGATTCGGTATAGTATCAGTAATGCCCAGAATAGTTCCCATGACTGTTTTTAACCCTGTTTGTATAGATGGATTGTTATATCTCGTGTGTATAAAGGGTTTTACAACAGCATCCGCTAAACGTTTTATAAACTCAAACCGCTGTAATTTTTCACAATCTCTGTAGGATTTATGAAGAATGAAAGCGTTGCACGAAGCAATATCCACAATTGTAAAAAAAATGGCTATAGGCCATCGTCTAGTGCGGCGCGAGGATGAGTAAACGCTACACTTTTGATCCAGTGAATCGACACCTCCTTTGGTGCTATTATAAAAACTTATGATTTCTGGTTTTCTAGTGGATTCATCTAAACTAGCAGTGTGGTGCATACTAGAAATAACAGCAACTGCTTTATTCTTTTTTGGCACAAATGATACCAAAGACATATCTTTGGTGAAACCATACATTGTAGACAAAACTGGTCGCTTCTTTGATGCTAAAAATTGTGGCGGTATTTCTTTTTTGTTTTTTCTTATCGTACCTACATAAGTTAGTCCACGATCGAGTAGCTCCAGGACTAATTGAACAGAAGTAAACCGGTTGTCGCAGGTGATATTTCGATTCGTTTTTTCGATTGGTTTAGCAAGTCTAATTACTGCTTGCGTAGGAATATTCAATTTTCGTTCTTCTTCAGACAAAGTAGCTCCATCACTTGCCTTTCCACAGTACAAATATGCGTTATAAAAATAATTATTTCGTGCATCAGTAAGACAAATAAGTTTCAACCCGTACTTATTCGGTTTATTAGGCATATACATTTTGAATCGACAACGCCCTCTGAAACCAATTAACATCTCATCTACAGTAACCGAATTACCCACTGCATAGACACTCTGACAGTTCTTGACGAATGTTGTAAAAATAAAAGATATCGCAGCACTAGGATCTTCAGGTAAACGTTCATGCCTGGTCCGGAAATTATCAAACCTAAGACAAGCTAATATAACAAAAAAACGCTTACAAGACATAGCGCAACGAAATACATCCCTTCCTGTGCCATCTGCAGCAAACAAAGATTGAAGTCTCTCATGACCTGACTTGAAAATTTGAGTATATAAAAGTAATCCGAGAAATGCACGGAATTCCTCTCGAACAACATTTTTCAATTCAGGCCTATTAGGTTCTTTGAATTTGAGACGGTACTCGCCAAGCTTTTCATTTGTACATGTGAGTATTTCATCGAGAATATCATCGGTGAACAGAAAGTTCCAGGCATGTATCGGGTCAGCCTTATTACCTAAATTTCCAGCAGCACCTTTTAGCCCAGGCAAATGAGTAACAATGTTGTGTGCTCGCGTTCGTACGCGTGGGTTCGGTGGCTCCTTTGGCCATTTGAACCTGTTCCTGCCATAATATCCTTTGGTTGTAGATTCACATTGTTCCTGCACATGTAATTCCTCTTCTGAAGAAGCTTCGTCCTCTGATAATGCTGATTCCTCAGAGGCTGTTTCATGCTCACTTTCAATAACAAATTCATCGTCTATATTACTATCTTCATCACTTTCTGAACCAATTTCGTCATACCGCCGTAATACGGTCCCTTCAAAATTCAAATCAGTAGCACGAACACTTTTTTCTACGGACATTCTTAATTAAAATTACTTTCAGTTAGGGTGAACCAGGGCCACATACACCCTTAAACTACAATATATAGATAACTGCACTCGTAACACGTATTCTTTCAACGGCGTATTGACGAAGACTAAATGTTAGGAAGCTACTTATAAGGTTAGAAAGATTTGCGCATGTCCTTAAGAGTAATACTGGAACAACAAAACTCTAGGGTCTAATAGACCCTGGCTCACCAGTTAAGGGTTAATTGCCTGGGGGAACTAATAACAGCCCGATGCCAAGATGAAAACGAAATCAGCATGAGAATAATAAAAGCTAACAAAAGTGCAGTAATGGTAAACCACCTAATCAGGTCAAACCACCTATCAAGGAAATCTAAATCCAGAATATATAAATCTATTTTAAGACCCACATTGCTGTATAGTTGTGAGACAAGGGTGATAAAAAAATCAGAAAGAAAGGATAAAGAGATGGGAGAGAAGAATTCAGAGAAGAATCCTTGGAGGAAAAAGAAAGGAAGAAGGTTGTATAAGAAGAACGAACGAGGGAGTATATAGCATATATCGATGACAAAAAATAGACGAAGTAATAATAGCTGGGACACTAAGATGACTGGGACATTTGGAAAGGATGACGGATGACAGGATACTAAAACAAAAAGCGTGGAGAGAGCCGGTCGGTAAGAAGAAAAGAGGAAGACCAAGAAAAAGAAGGAGGGAAGCAGTGCTAGAAAACCTAAGAGAAAAAGATGTGGTAAACTGGAAGATAAGGGAAAGATCGAAAGATATGGAAAAATATTATACAGCTCTGGGCCTGAATGGCCTGTTAAGCTACACTATATATATGAAGCTGCAGACGACGATGGAGAGGTAGACGCAGTCGAAGGCCTCATCGATGGAGGTGATATAAGCACAGCAGAAGAATCAGATAGCGAAGAATCTGCTGGGAGCAGCGATGATGATCACAACAGAAATCCAGATGGAGTTAATACTTTTATACCGAAGAACAAACAAGTTGTTTGGTACCAAGATCCTATTTTACCTCAACAAGGAAGACAACCACGACACAATATTTTACGAGAACGTTCAGGCCCAAAACGTTGTGGAAATCGCGAGATCGATACACCTGCTTCTTCTTCTTGATTTATTTTCGTAAACTTCTTCTTGAAATTATCCTAAAGTGGACGAAGGAAGAAGCAGAGATTGTTTTCAGCAAAAATTGGATAAAAATGAATGTCCAAGAATTGAAGAAATTCTTGGAGAAATTCTTATTAGATACTAGATTTGATACTAATAGGTGTATACATATCTTATAACGAGGACGTAACACAACTTTGAAGCAAAAACTATGGACGAAAAATCTTTGGTACTATTATCGCTCGAAATAGATTTCATAATATACTTCGTGTACTTAGATTCGACGATGCAGCGGAAAGACGAAGAAAAAGGAGTGGCGACAAAATAGCATCAATACTGGAATGCTTTGAGTTATGGAATATTTATTTGCGAGATGCGTATGTACCAAATTGGTGTATGACGGTTGATGAACAGCTTGCAACTTTCAGAAGCAGATGATCCTTTAGACAATATATTCCATCAAAGCCTGGATGATATGGAATAAAATTATAGGCCAATTGTGATAGTGTAACAACCCATGCATGAAACTGGAAATTTATCCTGGAAAGCAGAGAGAGGAAAGAGACAAGAATCAACGCCAAAAGGTTGTAAAACGTTTAGTAGAAGAAATTGAAAACTCTGGAAGGAATGTCACCTGCGAAAATTTCTATACTTCGTACAATCTTGCAAAGTATTTGTTATCAAAAAACCTAACATTAGTTGGTACGATCCGTAAAAAGAAGCCTGAATTGCCATCTTTATTTGTTGATCCAAAAAATCGTCAAGTGTTTTCCACAGAGTTTGGTTTTACAGACGATGCGATTACTATTTCGTATTGCCCAAAGAAACGCAAGCTTGTAACGTTGCTGAGTACTCCGCATACTGAGAAAAATGTTGATAATGGCCAAAAAGAGATACCTCTGATAATCCTGGACTACAATGAAACAAAAGGTGGCTTCGATAACTTGGACAAGATGACACGATCATACACCGTGATAAGGATGACCAAGAGATGGCCTCTTGTAGTTTTTTATAACATGATAGACATCAACGCCATGAACGCATATATACTATGGAAGCTCTTGAAACCTAATTCAGCTTTTGATTTGAAAAAAGAAGAAACATTCTAATTGAGTTAGGAAAGTAGCTAGCAGAATACAAGCACCACGAAAAACCAGAAGCAGAAGAAGAAGCTGAAGCATCTACTAGTTCTGAGATTCCAAGAAAGAAGAGATGATGTGATGTTTGTCCATCTTCAAAAGACGGAAAGAGAAGAACAACTTGTGCACGTCGTAAAACCAATGCATGCGGTGAACACTCAGTAGTTATATGTAAGGAATTTGTTTAACCCATTTACTAAGTAAGTCATTTATATATTTTATTTTACAATATTTATGCCTCATTGTTATTACTGCTTCGGTTTATTCTAATGGTCTTTTCGTATGTTGAATAAAATAAAAGTCATATAATAATAAAATATAATAATGCTTACGCTATATTTAATTCAAAATAATCGCCGAATATTACAACCCCAGCATGTAGTAATACGGGTAAGTAGCGATAGGCTGTTTTCCTGGTAGTCCTAGGGTTAAACCGCTCTTTTTCGTTAATTTACAGATATGTCTCCTAATTATTTTAATTTAATACCATATCTATCACGTTTAAAAATTTAATTTCTTTCTTTTCAGGCCTTAATTAAACAAAGCACTTTGATATTATACAGAGATCATTTTAAGAAAGTTTTAGAAGGTTTAAAAGAATTCTGGCCTACGACGAAATTCGGGAAAAAATCCGAAGGCAAAATATTATCAATTGAGCATAATACTGTGACGTACTTAACGACTTTTAAATACATGGTATTGGTGAGTTGTACAGCATACTGTTTGAAGCCCGTTCTTGAAACGAAAAGAACTCTGCCTTTAAGTTTCTTACTGTTATGCGATACTAATGGCGATGCTTGCTATATTTTGAATTATACTTTGATGGTTTATGCCATTTTTACTACAGCAGTTTGCTTGATAGCAATCGATTTGATATTTTTCGCTGTATTGGCGAATATCTACTGTGAATTGGAACAAATAAAATATGCCATTGCTAATTTTAACTCGGAAATAGATACTTTAGTACAAGCAGGACACACTGTTGAACACCATAATTTAGTATTAGGGTGAGTAATCTAGTAAAATATTTTTAACCTACCCTTACGCAATAGGCATTTCTATTTTGAAATTTTTTTTACACCATTTATTATACATTTCCGTAACTTTATAGAAGAATGTATAAATTTTATTGAATGGAATAATAAGGTAAACAATTCAGCAAAATTTAAAGCTCCATTTACAAATATTCCGTAGTTATATCCTGAGTGCATGCCAAATACCCAAATATTTTTACGACTGCACGATGTGCATGAGTAAAAATGTTCAAGGATGGCATGTAAGGGGACAATTTCTCAAAAAAAAATATCGCGCAATATTGATAGAAATTTCACAATAATAATAAAAAACCAAAAAAAAATATTTTTATTATCGAAACTACTCACATTTAAGCGGCAAAACCCGCCCGACTCATCGTAATAACCATCGGGATCTAAATGAAATATTTCTGAAGTACTTGTTTCACTGACCGGGTTATCTAAATTTTATTCTTGTTCATTTGATATATTATGGTTAAGCTGAATTGAAGACATTGTAAGTAGATGTAGTATGCCGGTTCTGGCGCAAAATCCCATGTATTTTCTTATGGAGGTTCATTTTGCACTTTTTCAATTTGGACATATTAATCCGGGACACCTCTATATACACTCGTAGATCTGTTAGGTGTAGATCTACGAATGTATATAGAGGGTGTCCCACTGAATGTTCGCGGGGGTGAGTTTTACATAGGGGTGAGAAGCTTGCAAGGCGGTTATTATTATAATTATGCGGGGGGGTGAGTTTTACATAGGGGTGAGAAGCTTGCAAGGCGGTTATCGGCGCTAGCGCGTATGATTTCAGAGGTGATATCATCTTTATTAGTTCGTTTGCTCCTTTTCTTCGGACCTGTTCATTCCTGTTTCATATCTATTCAGACTTAATCATTATTAGTTCAGAGATATTTAGAAGAGAGATGACGTCACATATTTAGAATTATTTGATTTTTTTTTATTTTTAAAAATATCACATTTAAAATTTTTTTATATTTTTAATGTCGGGACGTCGAGGAATCGAACTCGGGTCCTTCTAGGTGTAAGACAGACACCTTAACCGTTCGGCCACACCCGAGATGTAAATTGGATATTGTAAAACGCATAAGTAGTCTATTACAAAATGTGGAAACTCAACTTTAAATAACTTAGAGATATTATTCATTAAATTCGCGTTTAATTTACATATAATTAGTATTAATTATCCCCGTTTAATACTCGATATATTTTACGTTTTTCAGCAGATATCAACCGTAATTTTGTGTGTAATATTAGAATTAGAGGTAAATATATCGACACAGGTCATTGAGTAGATATGTGGATTGTTCGATAAACTGCTTTTCATGAAAGATAGTATCTTCCCTCATTTTAAGAGAGGCGATGATGAATTGATTGTAATTATTCGATTTTTTCTATTTTTAAAAATATCACATTTATATTTTTAATGTCGGGACGTCGGGGAATCGAACTCGGATTCTTTAGAGTGAGACGCCGGGATTCTATCACGAGACCACGCTGGGTAATATGAATAGGATATTTTATAAGTTATATATATTATCTAACCTATTACTATAAATTATTTTTCCAAGTTAAATTAGAATTACTATCATAGGTAGATATATCGATCGAGTCTTAATAATCGTTAAATTTACGTTTAATTTGCATATAATTGCATATAATACTCAATATATTTGACAACCATAGTTTTGTGTGCAGGATATCGGTTGTAGCTCAACATATTTAAAATTTTTTATATTTTTAATGTCGGAGTGTCGGGAATCGAACGTGGGCCATGCTTCACATAAGTCGGCTTCTTAGGCGCTAGACCATACGGCCCTCCAGAATTTAATTTTTATAACTTACCTATATTGTCTGACTTATCCCAAATTATTATAAATTATTTTTCCAAGTTAAATTAGAATTACTATTATAGGTAGATATATCGATCGGGTCTTAATAATCGATAAATTTACGTTTAATTTACATATAATTAGTATTAATTACTCCGTTTAATTTATTTACTCTGTGATAGACATTATAATCGACTGGAGCAGGGTGATCATATAGATGGATTTCCGTCAGCAAAAAAATTAAGTGTTGGTTCCGCTTAATATCACATTGAGATGTATATAAATATGTAAATTTAAAATAAAAAAGATATAAAGTCATTTATGTTTTATTTATAAAGTATAATATAAAGTATAATATATAGGTAATGATAATAAAATCATAATATATTTTTATTGTCTATCCAAGAATTGTGTGAGCTGTTCAACCCCAACCACTTCACGTATACTTTATTACGCTTCCGTCGCAAAATCCTTTCAACGAGGTACACGTTCCTATGAATAGTCTTCTGTAATTCCAGTTCATAGAAGCTGCCTAGTATTGGTCGACCGGACATATCCTCAAGCATATATGTCGAAGGATTTGTAATATTTGCTTTAACTATTCGGAACAATTCCGTAGACCAGCTCACGGTGAATCCTTTAGCAAACGCTCCTTTATATTTACTTATACGAACGATGTCACCCACATTAAATTTCCGAAGTCCACTAATTTTTATATTATTATAAACACTTTTTAACAGATGTTTTTCTATCTTCTTGGTAACATCACACGGTCGCATTTTAATCTTTCTATGTATAGTATGATTATACTTTTCGGTAACTGTCTGTAATATATCTAGCCATTTATATTTACCTCGCATACTGAATTCTTTATACAATTTCTCCTTAATAGTTCTAATTACACGCTCGGCAATAGACGCTTTCATTATACTATATGTAGAATAATGATTTATACCGTAATTTTTTATTAGATTTTGGAATTTATTGTTATAAAACTCTTTTCCAGCATCAGTCTGTAAATTTTTAGGCTGTCGCAACCCTTTAAGGATTATTTCCATTGCGTTTCTCACATCTTGACCAGTCTTAGTTTTAACAGGCTGCGTCCAAAGATATTTCGAGAAGCAGTCTACTACCGTAAGAATATATTTATAGCCACTATTCTCTCTAGCATAGGGGATAAATTCCATGAGATCCGCATGCCACAAATCGTCAAAACCCTTAATAATAATATGTCGTCTAGTAAACAATCTACGAGCAGGTTTATGCAGTTCGTTTACAACGTCACGTTTAATTTCACTCATTTCTCTATTAGAATATTTAATATCGATACAGCTTAGATGTTTACAGCTGAACTTTATCTGTGTAAATGAAGTCGCAGCTCAACAGCTCATATAGAATTACTATCATTAAATGTTTTAATGCGTCAACGTAGATTCAAAATTTTTATAGATCTACAGCGCAAGCAAGTGGTGATGTTTTCTATTTTAGAATTTCCAAAAGTTCTTTAAACTTACTATCCACATAGCTTTTATTTACGCCTAAGGATATAATCTTTTTAAGTAGCTCATCAACCGCTGTAAACTTTTTATCTACATTAGTTTTGTTTGCACATACCGATAAGCTCCTTCTAAAATTATCTTCAACTGCGATAAACTTTTTATCTACATTGGTTTTGTTTGCGCATGCAGATATAGTCTTTCTAATATGCTCATCAACCGATGTAAACTTTTTATCTACATAAGTTTTGTTAGCACATACAGATACACTCTTTTTGATAATCTCATCAACCGCTGCGATCTGTGTATCTACAAAGGTTTTGCTCGCACATGAAGATTCAATCTTTTTAATATAATCATTAAGAACTTGTATCTTTTTATTAACATAAGCCATATTCACAGAATCATTATCTTCTACAGGCGACTGAATATTGCGTATTCGTTTATTTTTAAAATCATAATGTCCCTCGATATCTTTAGATAAAATAGACTGAAGGTTATATGGTGCGAGTGATTTTTTTATTTCACTTTTGTTTAAATGCCGCCCGAATTTATCAATACTCTTCATGACTGACCGGTTTTTACGAACAGTAATAGCGTACTACTATATTAATACTCGGCTTCGATTAATTATACAATTACGCCGGATTCCTTGAGCTCTTCAACAATGGAGGCAATTTCATTTATATGTCCAGAGTGCCCGGCCGTTTTCGATGCTAGGAGTAAACGTAATCGATCAACTAGTTCGTTTATATCATCCCAGTACACATACTGATAGGGAGCATTCCTCACTACTAATTCTTCACCAACATGGCCACTCCCCTGTATATATCCACTCGTAGACGATGTGTCCAGATTCATCGATGAAGTGCTTAGATTCAATAAAGGTTTAATGATGTATGAATATTTATAGCTTCTGCTTCCTTTGACTTGCTTTTCGGGATCAAAGTCACGATGATGTACACTAGTTTGTTTTAAGATTCGTCTATACTGCTCTTTGTCATCTCTCGTAAACTCGCTAGGATGTACCTTAAATATCAACTCGCATAATCCTCGCGTCCCCTTATATCGCACGTTATCGATTACAAAATCACGACCATCGGAAGTAAAACTTGATTTACCCATTTTAAAGTTATCCGACACAGGATCAACGTGGACACCAAACGTTAAATCATATTCTCTGCTAGCATCGGACAATAATCCTTCCAAGTAGATTCTAGGAAAATAATACAGGTCGGAATTTTCAATGTTACGATCAGTTATATTAAGTCCCTCATAAGGACTATCGGAACTCTCCATAGAAAGACTATGTGACTTTGTGTTTGATATCATCTTCGGAATTCTTATATTTTGTTTAGACTCTTCATCCTCTGACTTCATCTTACTCTTCAGATCTATTTCAGTCTGTGCTGATGTTTTTTCTAAAACTTTTTTAAGGGGTTCAGTGACTGGTTTGAAATGGTGTGTTAGTAATGCGTCAAATTCAGAACGACCTAATTTCAATGCTAAATATTTTTTTCTAATTGAAGCGCTAGCGCGTATGATTTCAGAGGTGATTTCATCTTTATCATTTCGTTTGCTCCTTTTCTTCGGCGACATCCTCAGGACTGTCCCGCAAACAGATAGCAAGCAGCTCCGAAACAGATAGTGAACAGGTTTGAACAGCTTCTAAACAGGTCTGAACAGAGAACGAACAGCTTCCGAAACAGATATGGAACAGGTCTGAACGGATAATGATCAAGTCTGTATAGATATAAAACAGATATTATACAGCTCTAGAACAGGAATGAACAAATCTGAACGGGTATTAAACGGTTATTGAAGCAGATGAGCTGTTTTAAGATATTAGATATTGGATAGCTCTGGAACAGGAATGAACAGGTCCGAACGGATATTAAACAGCTATTGAGACAGATAGGCTGTTTTCATACTTTAATACTATTAAGTGTGATCATAGCTAGCGGAAAAGCTTTATAAAAAATGAGGAAATACATTCGCAGAGTGTCCAATATATATCACAACATATATCTCTGATATCGGTTGACGATTGCTCTTCCCCCATTGTTATGCTTCTTAACCATACGCATATCGTTAGCTGATTGACTAATATGCTTGTGTTCACAAATATATATAACAATCGAACATTTTTCTATAGCGACCCTCATCGATATTACTATCTTTATCTATCGTTAGAAAACCATAATTATTTTTCCAACACTCAGCACAAACTTCTTTAAACTTATCAAAAGTCATATCAGTGTTAACATGATCGGCATATATATGTCGAAGATTTAAATCATCCTGTTTAAATAAAATAATAAAATTAGCATTATCACGTATTAAATGTTTTGGTATTCGAGTATACGTCTGACATAAGTAGAAACAATCAATCGACTTATGTCGACCCATGCAAAAATATGTTCTAATTTTATCTTGTGTCTCGCAAGCAACATCATCGAAAATAAAAACAGAGTTTTCTAAAGCTTTACAGGGATCTATGATGTTATCGTTTTCCGAATACTTAAAATATTTAACATCCTTCACGTTATTCATCACTGCCTCTAGAAATCGATATTTAGACTGGTAAAGTGACTTGGAATAAACATAGATATTGTTAAATTTTAAACCATTCTCTTCGGTAATCAAACTCAAAAGAGCATTTGTTTTTCCGCAGTTAGATGGCCCACATATTATACCTCTGATAGTATTTGGTAATATTTCTCCATGTCTTCGTTTAAATTTATTGTCTATCAAACCACCGTCCAAATTTCGAACCTTTAAGGTTACCTTCTGTTTAACGACACGCATTTCGCAAGAATGAATCTATATAATGTGATCATACATTAATATATGTTTCATTCAAATGTCTACATTCAAAGAGGGTAGAGGTATATTAAATTCACTCATTAATAAGTTACCAGTAGAATTACATCTACCCGGATATCAATACTGTGGTCCAGGTACGAAACTGAAACAGCGTATGGCCCGAGGCGACCAAGGAATTAATCCGCTTGACGCTGCATGTAAAGAACACGATATCGCTTATTCGAGGGATAGCGATACTATAAAACGCCATCAAGCCGATCACATACTGCAAGAAAGAGCGTGGACTCGAGTCAAATCCAAGGACGCAAGTTTTGGTGAAAAAGCAGCTGCTTGGCTGGTCACAAACAGTATGAAAGTTAAAAGAAAATTAGGTATGGGGTTAAATCGAATTAAGACTAAGCGTAGATCATCTATAGCGAAAACACGGAATAGAATAGAAGGAGGCTTCGTTAGAAAAATCCCGTTTAGAAAAGGAGTTGTCTATCATGCTAAGGTAGCCCTAAAAAAGACTAAACTGAAGGATATTGTTGATGGAGCTAAAATAGCGCTCGCTTCTGCTAAAATCGCGATAAAGAAGAATGGGGGTAAAACAAATATTAATACACCCAGAGTTATGCCTCTACCGAAATCAGGGGGTATCATTCCTCTCATACCTCTATTTGCTGGCTTAAGTGCTTTAGGTGGTCTTACCGGGGGCGTAACCGGAATTGTGCAAGCGGTCAATAAAGCTAGAGCATCTCAAAAAGTGTTAGAAGAGACGCAACGTCATAATAAGGTTATGGAAGAAGTTGCTTTGGGGAAAAAAGGCGAAGGAATGTTTTTGAAGCCATATAAAAGAGGAATGGGACTATATCTTAAATCAAATAAGGAAGCAAAAAACTTTTAAATCGACTGCCACGCAGAGCTCTCTCAGACGTAGACATTTTAAAGTATGGAGATTATTTACCCTACTTCCGAGGTGTCTTTATGAGAAATAGCTTACCGAATATACCAAAAAGCAATGAGTGTGCAGTCGTTAATCTTGATTCAAAAGAAGGGTCAGGCACACACTGGGTTGCATATTCCAAGAGAAAACTGAAAGTTCAATATTTCGACTCATATGGAAATTTATCACCTCCGCTTGAACTCGTTCAATATCTAAAAAAATGTGAAATCAAATATAACCACCGCCGATATCAGAAGTTTAACGAAAAGAATTGTGGACATTTATGTTTAGAATTTCTATATAGCTATATGTAGAGTACATAGTGAGTTCAGTATCATGTCGAACACGTTCACACTCAAAAGCACTAACCACGTGCTTACTGCAGATTACTATCCCCCGATTGAATTAGATGATCGATATGAATATGGATTGGGACTTATAGGTCTACACACTTACAATACTATACCAAATGTTTATGAGGGACATAACAAATTCTATTATGATAACGAGGTGTTAGAAATACCCACTGGCTCATATGAAATAAGTGATTTAGAGACTTATATACAAAACCGATTGCCGTCTACAAACAAAAACATATTAGATAAAAGCGGTTTACTAACTATAAAACCTAACAACAACACGTTGAGGTGTGAGATATATAGTATTTTTTCTATAGATTTTACTAAGGAAGACTCAATCGGTCGCATGTTAGGATTCAGCAAAAGCAAATTGCATGCTAAAAGGATCTACGAATCTGACCTTCCAGTACAGATTATAAAGGTCGTTACAATTAGAATCGAGTGCAATATAGTATCTTCTGCGTATTATGACACACGTCCCTCTCACACACTATTTGAATTTTCACCAACAGTAGAACCTGGTTACAGCATCAATATAGAACCTAGGAATATAGTCTATCTGCCGACAACAACAAAAAAACATTAGCAATATTACGTTAACGTTGCTAGACCAAGAAGGAGATCCAATAAATTTTCGAGGCGAGCAGATCGTTGTGCGCCTAGAATTAAAGCGATTATAATGGGTTTGGAGTTTAACAAAACATATAAAGAACTCTCTTATCATCAGACGGCGGCCATTCAGTCTCCAACGACTAACGTGCTAACACCTATAAATTTAACATTCCTTCAATCATTGGGATTTGTTGTTAACGATGGAAAAGTTAGACATTTACGCAAAGTTAAACTTCGACGAAACGATAACTAAGGAGGAATATCATACATATTACCCTCGTGCTAATAACTTCAATGCGAACGATGAAATACGTATACCAATAAATAATCAAGATGTATACACAATTCCAGGTGACAGCTACATATATATTGAAGGTACATTTAAACCAAACATAGATGGGACTGGCTCTTGTGAGCTAATAAATAATGCATACGCGTTTCTGTTTGATCAGCTGCGATATGAGATAAATGGTATCGAAATAGATCGTTGTAATAAGCCTGGTATAACTTCTACCATCAAAGGTTTCTTGTCTTTAAGTGATAATGAGAGCAAGTCTCTACAAATGGCGGGTTGGTATCCTTTCGAAAATAAAAGTCAGCCGACATTATCAGGTGATACATTTAGTGCATGCATTCCCTTAAGGTTTATGGTCGGATGCTTCGAAGACTATAGGAAAGTGGTCGCCTATACCTCCCAAGAGCTGATACTGATACGAAGCCGATTAGATATTAATTGTTATAAAAATATTGAAGCAGATGGCACAAAAAAAGCTAAAATAGATATCAGTAAAGTCGAATGGCATGTTCCACATATTGTTATGGATGACTCAATTCGTCTAAATTTATTAAAAACTTTAAACGCTAATAAACCTATCTACATGCCATTTAGAAAATGGGATCTGCATGAACTACCATCTTTACGAAGCAATAAAAAAGATGTGTGGAGTGTTAAAACGAGCACAAATTTAGAGAAACCACGCTTCGTAATAATAGCCTTCCAAACAAATAGGAAGGATAACTTAACTGCTGACGCTGGTCGATTTGATCACGTGTCAATCAGTAATATAAAACTATACTTAAACTCTGAGACCTATCCTTACAATAATCTGAATTTACAAATGGATATTAAGCGATACGCTTTAGCATATAGGATGTATGCATCCTTTCAATGTTCATATTATGGGAGAACGATCGCTCAACCTCTAATAGATTATAACGCTTTCATTGATTACCCCTTCTTAGTCTTAGACGTTTCTAAACAAGCAGAGAGCATAAAAGCGGGTACCGTAGACATAAAACTTGAGTTTGAGTCAGATAATCCTTTCCCTAACAATACTACTGCCATCTGTTTAATCATTCACGACAGCGTTGTAGAATACGCTCCGCTTACTGGAATAGTGAAAAAAATAGTATAATTATTACTAATAAATCATGTATTTAAAACGATAGCATGAAAGCTGTAGCTGCTTACAGATGCCCTTTGAAAATAGAATTAGGAAAGTGTACAATATCATTAGACATGTTTTATCGCGCGTTCATCGAGATCGAACAGCATATGTACTTGAGGATATATCCGGTCGTCCAATACTAGACAGCTTCTATGAACAACTCACACAATTCATGGATAGACAATAAAAATATATTATGATTTTATTAATATTATCTATATATTATACCTTATAAATAAAACATAAATGAATTGATATTTTCTTTTTATTTCTAATTTACATAGTTATATACATCCTAATATGTTAATAAACAGAACCGAATTTCTATGAGCTTAACAGCCATAAATAATTGAAGATAGCATACAATGAGGCTTCAACTATTTCTTCTCCCCTTTTAGTTCATATTATATGCAATTTTATATAAGTTCTAATATTAAACTCATTCATATTTTAACGTTTAGATTTTCTACGCGACCAAATGCTGAAGGCTTGATATCTAATAAGAGTAATTAATAAAATTATTAAAACATATTTAATTTCAAGACATTTTATATTGATTAATCATTATTATGTATGGGTTGCGAGATATAATTTATATATTCTACGTAAAAGCTATTGACTAGTGTATATATTATCATCTACTTAATTTCCAATCTACATAAAATAAGCACACCTTGTGTTTAAGCCTTTATGTATTCACCTTAAATTTCATGGAGTCTTTGCGATTATAAATCACTTAAGGATATACCGATTCACCGCATCTGATTATTTTATTTAATGAGGGAAAGTTTAGTTGAGAAAGCTAGTATATGTGTTGCATAAACAATGTATATTTCCTGCTAAAAACACTTTCAAATATAATTTTCCTCCCTCTATTTATTACTTATGAAAATTTTATTCGTATAATTAGGATGTTTGAATTTCGAGATGTTTAAAAGTGGCAGCCTTTCCTACCCCCTATAACATAGATCTTCTAATACCCCCTGCATGATCTGGTTGTTGGTATGGATATTAAATAGACATATATATATATATATATATATATATATATATATATATAATAAATATTTTATTTTATTTTTCAATATACATATATAATATTAGCTTAGAAACTTGTTTATACATAAAATAATTAATCTATAAAAATATAATTCAGTCTATACACATAATATTTTCTTTCCTCAATATACATATACAATATTAGTTTAGAAACTTGCTTATACATAGAATAATTAATCTACAAGCTAAAAATATAATTCATTCTATACACATAATATCTCGATGTCCCCAAGGTAATGTACTGCAACTGTCTTTTATTAAGTATCTTTTATCATCATGAGGACTTAGAGCAATTTTCGTAAAGCTATTGACTAGTGTATATATTATCATCTACTTAATTTCCAATCTACTTAAAATAAGCACACCTTGTGTTTAAGCCTTTATGTATTCACCTTAAATTTCATGGAGTCTTTGCGATTATAAATCACTTAAGGATATACCGATTCACCGCATCTGATTATTTTATTTAATGAGGGAAAGTTTAGTTGAGAAAGCTAGTATATGTGTTGCATAAACAATGTATATTTCCTGCTAAAAACACTTTCAAATATAATTTTCCTCCTCTATTTATTACTTATGAAAATTTTATTCGTATAATTAGGATGTTTGAATTTCGAGATGTCTAAAAGTTGCAGCCTTTCCTACCCCCTATAACATAGATCTTCTAATACCCCTGCATGATCTGGTTGTTGGTATGGATATTAAATAGACATATATATAATAAATATTTTATTTTATTTTTCAATATACATATATAATATTAGCTTAGAAACTTGTTTATACATAAAATAATTAATCTACAAAAATATAATTCAGTCTATACACATAATATTTTCTTTCCTCAATATACATATACAATATTAGTTTAGAAACTTGCTTATACATAGAATAATTAATCTACAAGCTAAAAATATAATTCATTCTATACACATAATATCACGATGTCCCCAAGGTAACGTACTGCAACTGTCTTTTATTAAGTATCTTTTATCATCATGAGGACTTAGAGCAATTTTCGTTTGATTACTGCTATACACTTGATGTTTTTCGGATTGAATTAATTTTTGATTCACATATTTCTCGTTAGTATTGTACAAACATTCTATATAATCATCAAAACTTATTCGATTTTTGACAATGTTCTTCTTAACCCCTTTAGCTTTCCTTACTGCATCTTTACCCCCTACTCTAATAGCATACATTTTAGATCTCAAGCCTACAAATTCTGTTACAATTTCCCCATTCATCTCATCTTTCATCACACCTAGAACTTTTTTGTTTACAAGAGGAATACTATAAACATTATCTTTAGGATAATCGCTTGTATCAAATCGTCTATGACAGTCGCGACGGATTAAATCGTAGATATCTGAACACTCAATTGAATAGATAATCGAATCAGTATCTGTGTAGGCTGCTTGACATTTATCTCCAAACATCGGTTTCATATAATCATAGTGAAATTCATAGATTGATGTTTTAGAAATATCTAATATGGCCATTCCTACATAGATAGGTTTATTAAAATAGATCTCTGTTTTGTTGAGTTCAACAGCAACAAAGTTCTCATTAAATATAGTCGCCGATTTGAATTCAGGCTTTGAAATTAAAGCTTCGGCACCATATCGTCCTTTCCATTTATTTACTAGTTTCACTATACTATGTTTGCGTATATTTTCCATCGTCTTCCCGAAAACAGCGTTGTTCATCAGTTTAAACAAATTTTTTTCAAAGTCGTTCATAGCCAATGATCTCAGTTTAGTGTTTAAATCGATGTATGATTTCAACCATGTACGCTGTTGAAATTGCAGTATTCTATGAATGTTAGCTAACTTTAAACCATGTCTTAAGGCTTGTTTTAGATTCTTATAATGAATAACATAACGTTTTTTTCCGAATAAGGTAGCCATTAATTTCTTTTCTTTCGATCCCGGAGCAGCTAGATGTTCAGGACAAAAGGGTAAATCTGAGTGTAAATCATGTAGTTCTTGCGGATACTCTAAATCTACCTCTAAAATATATCCTATATCATTCTCATCGGGTATATCTAAAACATTGAAATTTTCGGTATTAGATAACCATTGAAATCCTCCATAAGGTAGATATTGAGACATAGCCCATCCATATTGATTATTGATATCGTTATACATTATAAATTTGTCTGGTTTGGATGAATCATAATCCGACATGTATTTATTATTTGCTTTAAGATGTCTATAAGAACATTGGCTGAGCCCTCCTCTGATTCCGCGTTCAATAAACATAATCATATCCAAATCTGTCAGTAATTCTAAGATTATATTAGTATGTTTAAACATACAATCCCATGCGAATCCGGGTAAGGTGAAGTAAAGTCCTGGATCAAGCTCATATGTTTTCAGACAGCTACTTCTAAATTGTTCGAAAATGCAAGCTAATAGTAGCACATCCGTCTTCAGATATAGGTCTGAATATTCACCCAAGTTTTCGATATTAAATTCACTCCATACCTTTTGCGCATGATCATAGTCTTCATCTGAAATATCTAGATCGTTTAATTGATTGAAGAATTTAGATTTTTCGGGGAGCTTCGTTTCCTTGAATTTCTCTTCTGAGTCGAAATAATCGTAAGGGTATACTCCTTTTCGTGTTAGCAATTTCAATTTTTCATCGCTTAGATTAGAAAATTCAGATATAAGTTCGGGATATTCTATTAAATATGATGCTAAGGTATCGAGTCCCGAAGCCATAAATCGAAAAGAATCAATGAATCTAAATTTAATTATATTCTCATCGATATGTTTAGTGAATGAAATATATTTTTCTTTGGTTGTCGGCAAAACATCTATACGTCCCTTTAAGTCCTCAGCCAAATTCTTGATGATGAAATGTGAGTCGTATCCAGTTAGGTAATGGAAAACCACCGGAACTGTATGTGTATCTTGATAATTTATATTACAATCTTGATGTGCAGCTCCTCGGTATTTTCCATTCAAATGATCGTGATCTCTAACCTTTTTCTTTCCATCCGAACTAAACGATTTTTCACAAATATGACATATTGTAGCGTTTTCATACAAATATCGTTCATCAGATGTTAGTTTGTCCATGGGTATGGGGCATAAAAATACTGTTTCTAAATCTTCTGCAAAAGCTTTGAGTTCCTTAGTAAACCATTCTATACAATCTTGACCACGATAACTTCTATAAAATGATAATGATTCATCATAGCTGCACTTTACGTAATAACCTATGCTGCATGGCAGATGTTCTTGATATTTATTTTGAATTTTACATGGTGCAAGTAGACACTCCAAATCGGCATAAATAACGAAGGGCGCTTTCACTTTATTTTTGAAATTTTTAAATTTAATAAACTTGTCATCTTCCGTGGGTAATCGGATCTTACAGTTATTCATTTCTTGACAATCTAGGTAATGTTCATCGAGAGCTGTTTTCGTATAAAAGTAGTGTAAGCAGCGGTCGCAAAAATACTTTTTCTTTTCATGCTTCGATAGCTGTGAGGATACAAGGCGTGATAAGTTCTTAATCCAGACATAGTGATAACTAGGAGCTGATTCATTATTATCCTCATGCACTTCATCTTCGTTATAGTAAAAATCTTGAATAAGCAGCAAATTCACATGTTTAGTTTGTTTCATTTTTGTTAGATATGTGGGTACGGTGATGAATTTCTCATTTTTTTTTTTCAAAATGTAAACATTTATTGATACATCGTTTTGTTTTTCAAACCGTGAAATTTGTTTCATTGTCATTGGAAATTGAATTCCTGTTAAATTTAACACAGATGATGGGTTTGGATACTTTGTAGTTCTTTGCGCGTCCTTACTCACCGGATATAATGCGGATACAACAGCCCATGCGAAGCATTTTTGATCATTATTTTCTACGTTAATGCAAGCTTTTTTAATTTTAATTTGCGAAGGTAATTCGATGTAGGATGATCCTAGTTGAGACGTAAATTTATTAATATTTACCTGGAGACTGATGACTGTTGATAACGCCCAACCGCTGTCTCTTTCTTGAAACTCTTCAAGATCAGCGAGAATTGGCTGCTGTATGCAGCTAACAAACCATTCTTTTAGGCTGGTGTCTCGATAAATTGCAATATTTTTAGTGTTAAAATATTTTAATTCATTAATCTCTTGGTCAGCTTTCTGTATTTTGAATTCGCCACAAAACATTGTATTCACCTTGATGGCTTCTTCCTTCTTTAACACATTCGAAATTCTTCGTTGAAATAGGATAGCAGCATCTTCCATAAATAATATGGGGTCGATATGTTTTAGATTAATTATAACTCCAGTTCGAATACGGTTTTGAAACGCTGATTTGATATCCTCCCATTTAACGTGGTAAGAAGCAGTAGTACGTTTCCTCGGTGCGTAACTCCCTCCAGCTATTTGATGAGCTCGATACATTTGTTTGAAGCTCCTTACTTGAGCAATGGTAGCTATCAGTTTTTGTTTTTCTCCAACACTTTTAGCACTACTCAATGAATTATTTAATACTCGGAGAGTTGAATTACATTTTTTAATTTCTGAAGCCAGAGCATCTTTATTATTTTCAATATTAGCGTTGAAGAGCGAAGATTTAATTTGTTGAACGGATTGCATCTTAACTCAACGATGAACACTGATTACATGATTTCCATATACATATACTCCGCTATATATACTCATTTAACGGGATAATAATGATCACGTGATAGCTTTACTATTTTATATACGCAAGCGCTCTAAAACCACTCTATACATTTTAAAGTAGAAATATTATTTATATATCTTTGTCCCTTCCATACAGATCTCCTACCTACAAAACTACGAGTCTATATCTGTTAAGACATGTATAGACTTGTTTTGATCTATGTACTTGCATTGTAACCCTTAGATGCTCTGTATATTACTGTATATTATCCTAAAAAATAGATGCTGCCTAAATAAAATTTTATCCTATATGAAATTATGTTTTATTTTTAACTAGCATTATTACTCACAAAATTATGGTCGTCAAATATATCGAGTATTAAACGGAGTAATTAATACTAATTATATGTAAATTAAACGTAAATTTATCGATTATTAAGACCCGATCGATATATCTACCTATAATAGTAATTCTAATTTAACTTGGAAAAATAATTTATAATAATTTGGGATAAGTCAGACAATATAGGTAAGTTATAAAAATTAAATTCTGGAGGGCCGTATGGTCTAGCGCCTAAGAAGCCGACTTATGTGAAGCATGGCCCACGTTCGATTCCCGACACTCCGACATTAAAAATATAAAAAATTTTAAATATGTTGAGCTACAACCGATATCCTGCACACAAAACTATGGTTGTCAAATATATTGAGTATTATATGCAATTATATGCAAATTAAACGTAAATTTAACGATTATTAAGACTCGATCGATATATCTACCTATGATAGTAATTCTAATTTAACTTGGAAAAATAATTTATAGTAATAGGTTAGATAATATATATAACTTATAAAATATCCTATTCATATTACCCAGCGTGGTCTCGTGATAGAATCCCGGCGTCTCACTCTAAAGAATCCGAGTTCGATTCCCCGACGTCCCGACATTAAAAATATAAATGTGATATTTTTAAAAATAGAAAAAATCGAATAATTACAATCAATTCATCATCGCCTCTCTTAAAATGAGGGAAGATACTATCTTTCATGAAAAGCAGTTTATCGAACAATCCACATATCTACTCAATGACCTGTGTCGATATATTTACCTCTAATTCTAATATTACACACAAAATTACGGTTGATATCTGCTGAAAAACGTAAAATATATCGAGTATTAAACGGGGATAATTAATACTAATTATATGTAAATTAAACGCGAATTTAATGAATAATATCTCTAAGTTATTTAAAGTTGAGTTTCCACATTTTGTAATAGACTACTTATGCGTTTTACAATATCCAATTTACATCTCGGGTGTGGCCGAACGGTTAAGGTGTCTGTCTTACACCTAGAAGGACCCGAGTTCGATTCCTCGACGTCCCGACATTAAAAATATAAAAAAATTTTAAATGTGATATTTTTAAAAATAAAAAAAAATCAAATAATTCTAAATATGTGACGTCATCTCTCTTCTAAATATCTCTGAACTAATAATGATTAAGTCTGAATAGATATGAAACAGGAATGAACAGGTCCGAAGAAAAGGAGCAAACGAACTAATAAAGATGATATCACCTCTGAAATCATACGCGCTAGCGCCGATAACCGCCTTGCAAGCTTCTCACCCCTATGTAAAACTCACCCCCCCGCATAATTATAATAATAACCGCCTTGCAAGCTTCTCACCCCTATGTAAAACTCACCCCCGCGAACATTCAGTGGGACACCCTCTATATACATTCGTAGATCTACACCTAACAGATCTACGAGTGTATATAGAGGTGTCCCGGATTAATATGTCCAAATTGAAAAAGTGCAAAATGAACCTCCATAAGAAAATACATGGGATTTTGCGCCAGAACCGGCATACTACATCTACTATTGTATCTAATGTTTTCTTACCTTCGACTACTATTACACAAAGTGAAGCTGTTGATGTATGAATCTCCTTTTATATAAATTGTACGAGGTTATTAATGACGCCGCTGTGGGTGACTTTTCAAACTAATTTACATTCGAAGCGAGAGAAAGGTAAGTATCTAAAACCTTTGGTTTTTACCCACAACAGCTGCGGCGGCGGGGGAAAGTAAGCGTGGGGGGGGGGGGGGGGGGATCGATCGAATCGACGCGAATTACGATAAAAAAAATAGAGATTAAAAAGTACCGTAAATATAACATGTCAAATGTAAAAAAAAATTGACACGACGCGCTAATATCGATTGTGGAAACATTTCAATTTTAAAAATTTGTTGTATTCGTTTTGGTCAATCAAACTCAAGTCAAACAGATGAAGAAATTTGTATATTAGCGCCTGTAATTACAATAAAAGCGAATACTTGTGTGTGGAAGCAATGTTAAGGAAAGGGCTTACTTACTTAAGTCCTTTGTCCCTAAATATCTAGTACATTCTGATAAATATCCAAAATGGTTCTCGCCTTCAACAAAGAAAATTTTCTTCTCGCAGCAATCGATTGTTGATTCGCGAAGGAAGAAATAAGGTCTACCCCAACGTCTCAGTTATAATGGGATTGAATCTGACAAACTTGAAGAAGTGTGTGATATGTTTGCAAATTTTTTGGAACAGTATATGTTAGCCATAATGATACCGCCACTAATTTTTCTAAACTTGATCTGTCTCATTTCACAAATCTATTTACTCTTGATAATGTAATTATTGACAGCGACATTGTGTTTTCTAAACTTTCCTCTCTGGAAGGTCGTTTCAGTCCTGGATCGGAGGTATTCCGGAATATTTCCTCAAAATGTGCACTTGTACTTCCATTATAAATTATTTACCAGCTCTCTACAATCTGGGATGTTTTCCTGATCAATGGAAATTTGCTCACATTTTTCCAGTTTTCAAGTCTGGTGACAAGTCTTTTATTACCATATTGGGCAAATATTTAAATACCATTCACAGAACGTTTGCTGAAGTGAGCCATTATTATTATTTGGACGATAATCACAGTCCACTTCGACTGGACTCTTGTAAACTTGTTATTCCCAGTTTCCTCGCAACGCACCTAGTACTTATTGAAGAATCGATTATTATCAAATTAGTGGTTGCATCATCGCGTAAACGAGGACAGCCAACACTGTTGCGTGGTCGCATTGTAATGCATCTCGTGAAATAAATTATATCTTCAAGTCTTCTAAAGATATTAGCATTAGCAAGAGCCATTAACATATTGTAATACTCACGATCTGAGTAGTTTTGAGCCATGATTTCATGTGCTAAAATTCAAAATACAAACAGCGTATCTTTTTGATGACAGAAATGTCAACTAGTTATTTTATGTATTTATGTTATGTATTATATTCGAACAACTGTTTTAAAGTATTTCGAGTTATATGTTTTTAATTGTGTAATATTAAGTTGACATGTATTTTTCATTTCTAAAATTGCTAATTCAGAAAACATCAGTGAGATTAAAAAATGGTAAAGGAACATTTGTTTCAGTTTTAGATTATTAACGTCATCACAGTGTCCGTGTTCGCGAATTTTGTAACACCCTGTATATATATATATATATATATATATATATATATATATATATATATATGTATGTATATATATATATGATAAACGTCATGCTAATGAGAACTCATAATTATTGAATTCTCACATACATTCCATTGCCGCTTTAATTCGTTGCATCAATTTCTACACATGACAAAATCACCTTTGTCTAAGAATGTAGCTGCAACGTGTCACGGCGTCAACTATCCAGGTTGTCCGGGAAAATGAAAAAATGTGTGAAAGTCGTATCCATCCGGGATGTGCAGACATCGATGTTTCATACTTATTAGTAATTGTCAATACACCTTGCCCAGAAATAGATACGACTTTCACGACTGGGTAAGGTGTATTGACAATTACTAATAAATATGAAACATCGATGTCTGCACATCCCGGATGGATACGACTTTCACACATTTTTTCATTTTCCCGGACAACCTGGACGGTTGACGCCGTAACACGTTGCAGCTAAATTCTTAGGCAAAGGTGATTTTGTCATGTGTAGAAATTGATGCAACGAATTAAAGCGGCAATGGCATGTATGTGAGAATTCAATAATTATGAGTTCTCATTAGCATTACGTTTATCATCATAAGTATATATACACGCTGTATGGAAATGAAAGTCGTATCTATTTCTGGGTAAGGTGGATATATATATAAGGCAAACTTAATTAGTCGGCGATTAAAGGTCTGGTTATTACTTCAAAGTGTATATATTTAAAATAATCCTACATGTTTCGGCAATGATGCCTTTGTCAAGGATATAAAAAATATAAATATATAAAATAAAAGGATATAAAATTTATATTTTTTATATCCTTGACAAAGGCATCATTGCCGAAACATGTAGGATTATTTTAAATATATACACTTTGAAGTAATAACCAGACCTTTAATCGCCGACTAATTAAGTTTACCTTATCATACCAAGGTCACGAAAATACTATATTTATATATATATATAGGTGATTTGTACCAGAACGCGAAAAATGATAATTCATGTTTGAGATTGAATTCTAAGCAAAAAAGCGAAATAAAGTTTTTTCCTATCGGCTTTTGTTTTGGAGATATCGAGGTTCAAATTATGAAAGATATAAATTTCAAGTTTCACAAAAAACTCATAGTAGGCCATATGAAAACTTTGTTTAATCACTGTAACGATTACCCAGGAAGAAAAATCATTACTTTAACTTACAACTCATGTTAGAAAAGTCCATCGCCAGCTCCGATGCGATCCCGGTAACGTGAAACTGAATTAAAAACTGTAGCAAAATCTTGTTCATTTACAATTTCGAGGGCCGTATTCAGAATTCTTTCTCGTAATTGCTCTTCATTGTGAATTTCCTCTGCATAAGCTAGTTGTTTGACGTGGCCCCAGAAGTAAAAATCCGGTGGATTTAGATCTGGCGACATAGCAGACCAGTGAACAGCGTCGCGTCTACCTATCCACCTTCCATTTAAATGGTTGTCTAGCCATTCTACAATGACCTTTGCAGAATGTGGTGGCACCATCGCGTCGATACCACATCACATTACGCAATGCAAGTTGGACATCTGCTAATAACCCGTGCAAGTGATTGCCGAACAATTCCAAGTAGGACGCGGCATTTAAATGATGCGGCAGGATTTGTATTAGCAGTAAACGACTGTTTAAAATCCCACACCACGTGTTAATTGAAAATCTGATTCTTACCGTCCAATATCGTGACTATCAAATATTTCAAAAGTTTTGGAGCATATTGTATATAGTTCTATCTATAACACCTTCCGTGCAGTAATTCACGTTAATTAACATGGTTTGTTGTGTGACCGTAGCACGCAAACGAACTTACTCGTATTATATACCGTATATGTGGATTTTTCTAAGGCTTTTGACCGTGTTGATAACAAGCTGTTGCTCCACAAGCTTGGTCTTTATGGAATTGGTGTTAGCTTGATTTTGTGGATTGCCTCTTACCTATCTCATAGGGCTCAAGTAATTAAGTTGACATCGGAAACATCCAGACCTATATCGGTTATTTCCGGCGTTCCTTAGGGCAGCCACTTAGCACCAATTCTCCTTCTGCTTTTTATAAATGATTTATATAAATATTTCTTCCAACTTCTTGGCCTAAGTAGATGATTTGAAAATATTTAAATGTGTGGACTCTTGCAATGGCGGTAGAGCGCTTCAGGAGGATGTTGATTTGCTAGCGGCATTGTGTGTAAGCAACAATATGTATCTTAATTTTGGTAAATGCCATATTATCAGTTTTTCAAAGAAAAAATATTTATGTTTTTAATTACTTGTTGCAAGGTACTGCCCTGAAATGAGTTGACCACGGTACTGACTTCAGTGTTATTTTTTATGGTAATTTGTCATTTACTTTACATATAGATCATATTATAAATAAAACCTTGCAGTTATGCGGCTTCATTAAACGTGTAAGCAGTGACTTCACGACCTTCATCTATATTATATAAATTTATAACGCCCTGGTCAGGTCTATACTCGAGTATTTTTGTGTTATATGGTCTCCTAAGCATGGGGTTCATATAGATCGGATTGAGCGAATTCAGCGTAAAATGGCTAACTTTATACTCTTCAAATTAAAAATTGATAAAAACTTATATAATTACGAGGAGAGATTACAACTAGTGGGTATTGAATCGCTGGAGAATAGAAAGCCTAAACCATTTTTTAAGCTTGGATATCAGCTGTTACACAATAACATAGACTGTTCTGCCCTTCTTTCTCTGTTGCTTTTCCATGTTCCACCGTTTCGTGCTCGCTCGGGTGACACGTTTCATGTTCGTTCCATCGATCTGAATATGGCAAGCATAACCCCATTGACCCGAGTTTTATTCGAACTAAATCTTTAATCTGGAGTCGATTTGCTTAATATTTCAAGCCACGATTTTCTGCAATTGCTAAAAAAAATTCGGTTTCCTTGATTATTCTTTATTTATAACATTTATAACAATAATTTAAAACTTGTGGACATTTTATTTTATATTATGCAATTGAATTATTTGGAACTTTTTTCTTGTAATGTACAATAAATAAATAAATATAAATTAGTAAAATAAATACTTATTGGACATACTTTTATATCCCAGGTAGCAGAAATCCATGAAGATTTCGCCTTTATTATGAAAAAGCAAGACAGGTCCGAATACAAAGATGGTGTAGCAAAGACTCAGTGGAACGATTTGGTGTTAGCAATTACCTTTTTTGATCCATGATCCATGATATTCGGTGTTGCTTTGTTTCCCAGCACAGGGAATTTCTTTGCCATCATTGTATCCAGCTCATTTCCATAGGGTTCAGAACTTGTTTTTATTTTGTTATTTGCAAGTAAGTTCGGTAAAGGTATTCATTCATTTCGGTTGTTCATCTCAACCGCTTACTCTTACTTGTCCCTTCGGTCAGCTGAGCGGTACGGCCAGTAACACTTTCAGGGATTGGAACTTCTGACTGTTGTTGGTCTTGGTGTGTTCCGGGTCCATTTCAGTTGCCATGTCCGTCATCTGGTGCGGGCAGCTTATGGTGAGCGGTACGGTCAGTAACACTTTCAGGGATTGGAACTTCTGACTGTTGTTGGTCTTGGTGTGTTCCGGGTCCATTTCCGTTGCCATGTCCGTCATCTGGTGCGGGCAGCTTATGGTGGTTCCGATCTGGGGGTGCCTGCTCCCACATTCCACCCCGGCATTCACTCCTAGATTTCGCAGCGGTCATAAACATACAATGGGGTGCTAACCCAATGCGGTTGCCAGAGCCCGTAACAAAAATCTGCCTCCTACGACAATGCACTGGGTTGGTCTTAGGAGGCAGGATAGACGATGGCAGTGATCGACCAGAGGTCGGAAAGGGCGGTCGGAAACGGTCCTCTTCTCAGCCTACTGGGCTGCCTCTGCTGTGACTATTCCAAGGATTTATGTCCTTGGGCGCTGGGAGCACCACCTTCCATACGCCGGTTCATTATTATTATTATTATTATTGTTACTATATATTTCTTGGTCTACTTCATAGATTAAAGTATAGAATTTATGTACCCATTCTTCAAACAACTTTTCGCTTCACTATCGCTGTAATAAATACTACATTTTATATGACTCCGGCAACTATATTGTTATCCTAAACAGTAATGCTATACGGTTTAGTTTAGTATAGAGTTACTACTGAAAATTGTGAAGACATTGTGGTCAAAGGTTATTAAAATGTAATACATTTGATATTATATATTATTATTTTAGGGCATACAACAAAATACTGTGCATCATATCTTAATATTTTTGCTTTCAGATATATACAAATCTGGAGCAACTTATTCAATGCAGCTTCTTTATACCAGTTTGCCACACATATTAGTAGTTTATGTGGAGGTTTATTTGTATTGACTGTGAATGGGTAAACACTCGATAAATAGTATGATTAATCAAAATATATTTAATTTAATTAACTGAATTTTAGGTTCCCTCCAACGCGGAAAGTATTTTTTAAAATGGTACCTTACTTAATTACCGTATCTCTTGAAATTGTTTTATTCTGCGTAGCTGGAGAACTAATTGCTGCACAGGTAAATTTGTTAAAGTGTACTATACGGGCACTTGTATAGAGATTGATGGTAGACTGAAATTTCTACATATTCGAGTTTGGATTTGTAAATTTTCTCATTGACTTGTAGGAGGTAGTCACATCAACCAAAATAAACAAAAAAGTCTTAATAAGATGGGCGCGCAAAGTAACAATTTCGGAGATATGGAATGTTATTCTTTGTCAACCTCCTTTTTTTATTTTGCTAAAACTTTCAATAGTTTCTGAAATAAACATTAATTATTTGACTGTGGTTGTCAGTGCACAAGTTTTCATTTGTTATAGATGTTGACTATAACGCAAAATTACCTGACATGCATTTCATGTATAGTCGTGCTAATGGGATTGCCGCGTCTTTATCTTTAAGTTTATCAAAATCGCCAGATTCCTTCACATCGTATGTTTGGACAAATTTACCAAAGGTTGCGTGATACTGGTTGATTAAGCAAACAGTGCCATTTATTTGGAAGACCAAGATCGGTATCTATTCCTACATCAGAAGAAGAAATTTTAGCACGGATAGGGCATAATCCGGGAACAAGTGTGCGGAGAATATCAGCCGAGGTTGAAATTAGTGCTCCTCTTGTTCGAAGAACCTTACAGGAGCAGCTCTTCTACCCGTACCATATACAACGAGTGCTGGCGTGAAATCTACTTGACCATCAAGCACGTATAGTTTTTTGTCGTGGGTTTTACGCAATGATGCTGAAGACCCTTGTTTTCTTGGCAATATTCTTTTTACGGATGAAGCCTTGTTCACGCGAAATGGAGTTGTCAATTTTCACAATACGCATATTTGGGCCGACGAAACTCCCATTGCTGTAATGGAATCAGACACGTTTTTCATTAAACATTCGGATGGGTATTGCAGGCGACATGTTTCTTGGTCCTGTTGTTTTACCAAACCGATTAACAAGCATTGTGTACCTAAACTTTCTGCAGAATACAATGTGTGATCTTTTGGAAGACATTGCTTTGGACCAAAGGCAACAAATATGGTTCCAGCATGATGGTGTTCCAGCTCATTTTTCGATTTCCGTTAGAGAGTATTTACGACAAACTTTTCCATGTAGATGGGTAGGAAGGCGCAGACCTGTTTTATGGCCTCTAAGATCGCTTGATTTATACCCTTTAAATTTTTTCTTTGGGGATATTTGAAAACATTGGCCTATGGTAGCTACTCCTGTAAATAGTTTCGAGGAGCTCTAGCTACGAATTAATCAAAAGTGTCTTAAAATCGAACCAATAACGAGGTTTTAGAAAGAGTTCGAACATCCTTAACCCTAGAACTACCAAGAAAACGGCCTATCGCTACTCCATTGGACCCGTATTACTATATGCTGGGTTTGAGCTAATATTCCGCGATTATTTTGAATTCAATATAGCGTAAGCATTATTATATTTGACTTTTATTTTATTCAACATAAGAAAAGACAATTAGAATAAACCGAAGCAGTAATAATAATAAGATATAAATATTGTAAAATAAAATATATAAATGACTTAGGTAAAAGTAAAAGTGGGTTAAACACATCCCTTACATATAACTACTGAGTGTTCACCGCATACATTGGTTTTACAACGTGCACAAGTTGTTTTTCTGCCTTTTGAAGATGGACAAACATCACATCTCTTCTTGTTTCTTGGAATCTCAGAGCTAGTAGATGCTTCAGCTTTTTCTGCTTCTGATTTTTCGTGGTCCTTGTATTCTGCTAGCTCCTTTCCTATCTCAATTAGAAAGCTTCTTCCCTTTTTAAAATCAAAAGCTGAATTAGGTTTCAAGAGCTTACATAGTATGTATGCATTCATGGCTCTGATTGGTTGGGACTGACTACATTTGCGAAGTTGAGCGAAGTCTGGAGGTTCTTGTTGAGGAGGATATACATCATCCGCCTTTAGAGTGTTTACTCCAAATTGGGAACGTTGCTGAGTATGGTTTTAATAGTCAAGTCATATGGCGATATAACTTCAAGAAAGCCGATATTAATGGCCTATATACTTGTGTTGCTGATGTTAATTGGGAGGCGTTCGAGATGTATGCTACGAATTCTGATGTCAATGGTATCTGTGACGTTTTCTATAGGATACTGTATGCGGCCATTGATAAATATGTACCCAAGCTTAAACTAATTAGGAACAAACATTTTCCGCCGTGGTTTAATAGAGCTATTATTAAGGATATAAAGCGTAAAAATCATTATCACAAGATGTATAAAAGATATGGAGCGAATTATTATAAGCATAGATTTTGTGCTCTCCGCTCATCCATTAAAACCAGCATTAGACTTAGTTACTCCAGCTATATACATAGTACTGAGAATGGAATCAAATCTGATCCACGTAAACTCTGGTCATTCATTAATTTAAAAAAGGGACAGTCACGTATACCGGGCCACATGATCAGCAATGACCAAGTGATATCGAACCCTTTGGATATTGTGCAGGATTTTGCCACCTTCTTTAGTTCAGTTTACGATGCAAGTGGTCCTCGGGATTCGAGTTTGCTACAGTTGCAGACTACCATTACCAGCATTGATACATTGCCATTGTCCAGTGTCTCTGATCGTGATGTTCGCAATGCCATTAGGAAACTGAAGGGTACAATGACTACGGGTCCAGATGCTATTCCTTCATTTTTCGTGAAGGATTATGCTGAGTGTTTGTTAAAGCTGTTGACACTAATTTACAATTCAATCATTTGTCAGAGGGTATTCCCGGATGAGTGGAAAAGGGCGAGAGTGACACCTGTGCTTAAGTCTGGATTGCGTGCGGATATAAGAAATTATCGGCCCATTTCCTTGATCTCCAACTTTGCTAAGATTTTTGAGATGATACTGTACACTGAAATCTATAATCATGTAAAGCCATATATATGTAATAATCAGCATGGATTTTTGAAGGGCCGATCAACTGCGACCAATTTAAGCAACTTTGCCCATCTAGTATCTGAGGCCCTTGATGAGCGAAAACAGGTTGATGTCATTTTTACAGACTTTAGTAAGGCTTTTGATTGTGTACAACATCATATACTTCTGCGGAAGTTGGAGCGGTTTGGACTCCATACCGACTACCTGCTTTTACTCAGTAGTTATTTAACTGGAAGGCAGCAATACGTTGAATATGAGGGAATCAGGTCACGAACTTATCTTGCCCGGGGTGGAGTTGCACAGGGTTCGAATCTAGGTCCACTGTTGTTAATATTATTTATAAATGATGTGTGTGATAAATTTGATTCTACCTGTTTACTTTATGCTGACAATTTAAAAATTTATCGGATAATAAATACTATTGCTGACTGTGATATCCTGCAAATCTGATCTGTTAGAGTGATTTGGATCAATTGGTGTCAAAGAAATTGTATAAATCTTAATTCTTTCAATGGAGACTGTGGTTAAATAATAATTTAAAAATTATATAACCCCTTACCACAATTATTAGTCGTATCCTAAATACGTATTTCGACAACTAAGTTGTCATCATCAGTAGGTAAAAACTACTAATTAAAAGTCACACATGGGGCACAGTAAAGTAACATAAACGCTTCCGCACAACTACTATACACTGCAACCCTATAAAAAACCCTTTTATAGGGTTGCAGTGTATAGTAGTTGTGCGGAAGCGTTTATGTTACTTTACTGTGCCCCATGTGTGACTTTTAATTAGTAGTTTTTACCTACTGATGATGACAACTTAGTTGTCGAAATACGTATTTGGGATACGACTAATAATTGTGGTAAGGGGTTATATACCTTTTTAAATTAAATCTTAATGTTGGAAAATGTAAAGTAATGACATTTTCTCGAAAAGCTGTCAATGTTGAAGACAACTATGAAATTAACAGTGTAAATCTTCAGGGATATACGGAGGTTACAGATTTGGGAGTAGTATTTGATAGTAGATTAACCTTTAATAAACATATCTTTCATATTTATTCTCACTGCTGCAAATTGCTAGGTTTTATAATGCGATCTTGCAAAGACTTTGTAAATATTGACACCATTACTATCTTGTATAATTCCTTGGTTCGTAGCAGGCTTGAGTATTGTTGTGTAGTTTGGTCACCAGCGTACTTGAAATATGTTAACCTGCTTGAGCCACTACAGAAGAGATTTTTAAAATATTTGTATTTCAAAAGGCATGGTATATATTCTGCCTTATCATATGACAATTTACTGGAACAATTTGGTTTTAATGGTTTATCTAATAATAGAAAAATTATTGCGTTATATAATATATATATATATATATATATATATATATATATATATATATATATATATATATATATCTAAGGTAAACTTAATAAGTCGGCGATTAAAGGTCTGGTTTACTTCAGAGTATATATATTTAAAACAACTCTACATGTTACGCCTTTGTCTTGACAAAGGCGTATTGCCGAAACATGTAGAGTTGTTTTAAATATACGAGTATATACTCTGAAGTAAACCAGACCTTTAATCGACGACTTATTAAGTTTACCTTATCATACCAAGGTCACGAAGATATTATATATATATATAGTATTTTCGTGACCTTGGTATGATAAGGTAAACTTAATTAGTCGGCGATTAAAGGTCTGGTTATTACTTCAAAGTGTATATATTTAAAATAATCCTACATGTTTCGGCAATGATGCCTTTGTCAAGTATATAAAAAATATAAATGGATTTATATTTTTTATATCCTTGACAAAGGCATCATTGCCGAAACATGTAGGATTATTTTAAATATATACACTTTGAAGTAATAACCAGACCTTTAATCGCCGACTAATTAAGTTTACCTTATATATATATATATATATATATATATTGCGTTTGTATAAGTTGGTTCATAATATTATAGATGATCCGGTGTTTTTGTCACGGATTCGGTTTTATATTCCTCGTTTCAACACTAGAAACTCAATTACTTTCTTAAACAGACAGGCTGCAACTAATTCATATAAAAACTCCCCACTTTATAGAATGTGCCATTTATTTAATTCATGTAATTATAATTTAGATGTATTTGGCGATAATTACTGCAGGTATTTGGCTTCTGTGAAAGAATGTATTTGTTTTACTTCTTAGATTTAATTTAGTTTAGGATAATATTTCCGTTGATACGCACGTTATGTTTAATGCTCATATACATGTATTTATATTTATAACCCCATAATTGGATGTATTCTGTTGGGTTAATAAACGGTTTATTATTATTATTATTATTATTATTATTATTATTATTATTATTAGTATTATTATTATTATTATTATTATTATTATTATTATTATTATTATTATTATTATTATTATTATTATTATTATTATTATTATTACTATTATTATTATTATTATTATTATTATTATTATTATTATTATTATTATTATAATTATTATGTCTATCATGTTATAAAAAACTACAAGAGGCCATCTCTTCCTCATCCTTTTCACGGTGTATGATCGTGTCATTTTATCCATGTTGTCTACGCCACCTTTTGTTTTATTGTAGTCCAGGATTACCTGAGGTTTCTTTTTTTGGCCTTTATCAACATTTTTGTCAGTGTGCAGGGTACTCAGCCACGTTAAAATTTCGCGTTTATTTAGGGAATACGAAATAATCATCGCATCGTCATTAAAACCAAAACTGTGTTGAAAACACTTGACGATTTTTTGGATCAACAAATGAAGATGGCATTTCAGGCTTATTCTTACGGATCGTAGCAACCAATGTTAGGTTTTTTGATAACAATTACTTTGCCAGATTGTACGAAGTAAAGAAATTGTCGCAGGTGACATTCCTTCCAGAGTTTTCAATTTCTTCTACTAAACGTTTTACAACCTTTTCGCCTTGATTCTTGTCTCTATCATCTCCCTGCTTTCCAGGATAAATTCCAGTATCTATGCATAGGTGGTTACACTATTACAAATGGCCCAACATTTTATTTCATATCGTCCAGGTTTTGATGGAATATATTGTCTAAAGGGACATCTGCCTCTCAAAGTTACAAGCTGTTCATCAACCGTTATACACCAATTTGGTACATACATGCTATTTTGTTGCCACTTCTTTTTCTTTGTCTTTCCTTTGCATCGTCGAATCTAAGTACACGAAGTATATTTTGAAATCTATTTCGAGCGATAATAGAACCAAAGACTATTTCGTCTTATTCTCGGTAACTAAGTAACACTACACAGATTAAGCAAACACTAATGCATTGTTCACGACGTGCGGCTATAAATATACTGACACACGTAAAGTCCCCAAAATCCGCATGATAAAGGGATTTCCCCTTTCTGTATACATTGGGGAATGCCAAGAAAGGTTTATCAGGAGCGGGCAAGTCTGGAATTTATAAGCGAACCACTATCATAGTAAAACACATTCGCTTTATCTACATTTAGACCGTAAACGACATATGGGTCCAACAGACCCGGTTGGTAAATCGCGAAAGTATTTTTGTACTGCCAAAACCATTCTTTCTAAAATAATTTTTTGTCAAAATTTTAAATCTATATCTCGTACTTAGAAAGTCTATTAATACAAGTAAATTAGCCCAACCATCAGTACGATAACACAATGGTTAAAAATCGTTTTGGGTCCTAGGTTTAAGACTAAGATGTCGGTCCTGTTTAGAAAAGGAAGGAGGGCACTTCGAACGTCTTATGTTTTTTGTTTTTGCTAGAAGCTTCCTTTGTTTGTTTGTACATAATAAGTGTTTCAAAAACAATAAAGTTCCTTTTTCTTCGAAACCGATATTTTATGGATCCATGTTTATTAAGACTTTTTTTTTTATTTTGGTTCAAACTACTACCTCCTCAAATATTTTATGCTCTTTTTTAATACCCGGTATTAATTTGCTATTTTCATTTTTTATATTGAAGACAGAAAGTGTAGCTGATGCTGCGTATGAATCCAAATGGGTTGATAAATGTCAACCTAAGTTACGAAGATTAATCTTACTGGTCATACAAAGATCTCAGAGGAGGATGCAACTTATGGCTGGAGGCATATGGAATTTAAATATGGAGACTTGTGTTGGCGTAAGTAAACATGTAATTATAAGCCCCGTTCCACTTAATTTGGCCTACCTTCTAGAATTTCCATGTACAGTTAGGTTCATTTATGTAACGTCAAAATGACATTTGTCACTTTTTGATATCCAAAATGGCAAAAAAACTGACTTCGGCGGACAAAGTACAAACTAAAATTAATTGCGTTTTCGCGAAGTAATGTAACTGTAAATCTTCTTTCTACACTTTACGACGCTATTTTATTCGAATTTTTCATAGAAAAAATTCGCCCTCAAGTAAGAATCGAACCCACGACCTCTGGCTTGTCGGACCATTGCTCGACCACTGAACTGTTGAGGCGTGAATTACAAACTTTTATGGGGATGCTTTGAGTTACATCAAAGGAAACAGATAAATATATCTAATAGCGTCGTAAAGTGTAGAAAGAATATTTACAATTACATTACTTCGCGAAAACGCGATTAATTTGTACAACTGCCATACTACGGGCAAGATATATTCATCTGCGTCGTAAAGTGTAGAAAGAATATTTACAAAGTACAAACTGTGTTAAATTTTGAAAGTCACACCATTAAACAAATCGCAGAAGAATTTTATTTGAACAAATCTACAGGACTACAAGTTAAAAAAAAAGATGTGAAAATGAAGAATGTCCCAAACTAGGAACTGGTCTTAAAAGAATATCAACTGATGTAGAAGATCACAATTTGTTTGATTATTTGAGGGCAAATTTTAAAAAATGACAAATAAAATTCATAGATCTCGTATAAGATTTGCTAATAGGAAACAACTATGGGAATCTATTGGAAATACCTGTGAAACATTGTTGAAAAACCTATTTTTTTAAGAAGTTTCATTGATTGTGTACCTATAAGGTTAAGGGCAGTAATTGATGTGAATGGCAGATCAATTAAGTATTAGTTTATTACGCTAAGAAATAAGTAATTAAACTTCTATTTTCAAAATTCTTTTATTGTAAATACCACTACAAAATTGTTTCGCCATACAATGGCTTCATCAGGTGGATGAAATACTGTATTTCATCCACCTGATGAAGCCATTGTATGGCGAAACAATATTGTAGTGGTATTTACAATAAAAGAATTTTGAAACTAGAAGTTTAATTACTTATTTCTTAGCGTTATAATGAAGTTTCAACAAGTATCTCCTTCGTCAATTAACAATTATTAGTTTATTTGTGTTTTGTAAATTGTATTAAAAGATTACTTGACATTTCGTTTATCTTTCAAAAAAAGATTAATAAACACCAAGCAATATTAGAATATTTTGACAATTTTGACAAGTTAGGTTATACTAGATGCTTTATTGTATTTAATTAATAACAATAAAAAAAATAAGGAAAATTATCTACTATTAATATAGATCTTAACACTTCTCCACAATTGATAATGTAGAATGATATTTTCAAAAATATTTTATTGTTTACGATAATCTGCTGGAGAATATATACTAAACGCAGCCAGATGATCCAAATCACCTGAATTTCCTGGCTATAAGCACATCATTAATAACTATAAACAAGGATATAAGCAGAGGCAGTTGTCCTCATAAGGACCAACTGATAAGAACATTTGAACCAGTGATCCCTGTATGTTAAATAAACATTAAGGGCATAAGTAGGATATGAATGTCTTCAGAAGGTGTTTGCTCAAGATAACATTGACGTTGTCGCAATCCAAGAAACGCTTAACGAGGGCGAAGAGCAAGAAAGATTGCTCTTCGCTTCTCCAGGGGAGGAAGAAGATAGCTACGACTTATTATCATCGAACTTAAATTGTGGCCACATATAACCGAAGCAGAATAGAAAATGCCCATCTCTGCTCTATATCCACGAACAATAAAATCCACCCCGAGATTTCTGAAGTAATAAGGCATTAAAATCTAGCACTAGAAGAAAATCTTCGATTCCTTATAATTCATTTATGAAAAACTAGAAAATCATATCAGAAGTAGGAAAATGATTTGTCTTCCACAATATAGTGCAAAAATTGTGCGATTGTACAAAAGCTGTATCTCCATTGTCTGTAAGTTTCAATCACTGTTGTTAGAAAATTTAGGCATAATCTCTCCACCAAGGCTTAAAAAAGTTCTTACTTTACATAACGAAAGGGTCTATAGAATTTATTAAAATTCAGTTGAAGAGAGTGTTGAATCTTCAATGAAATGAATAAAGACGTGATTCCGTCACTATAACTTTTAGTTATACTCATGAAATCGATTTTTACGAGAAAGACCCACGAAATAGTAGGTCAGGAGGAAGTTCGTCCTTCTTGGTTTCTTAAGTGTTTAAGTTGGAAGAATCTGTGCTGTTAACAATGTTATAAATTCTGGACAAGGCTTCCTTTCAGAACGTTCTGTGATGTGTCTAGCTATAAGAATTGCTCTCGGCTAACAATATTCCACTATTGATAGCAGTGGGTACGTAGTACTTCTGATTTCGTACCTACGAAGATTTCTAAAATAGGATCAAAGTATGATTCCTGTAGTATCTGCACCAATACTCAAGCAAATACTGCAGAAAATTTTGGATTAAGTTAATTACAAGAAGGCCAGGCTTTAATGAATGTAGAGTTTAGAAAAGCTATAGAGACTGTTAAATTAAATAGAAGTGGTAACTCAGAAGATTAATACATTATTTTTAGTGAATATAATTAAAAATAACTCTTTCCACAATGTAGCTTATATCCCGAATATGTATTTCGACAATAAACTTGTCTTCATCAGAATTATAGAAAAGTACTACTACATTCGGTGTACTAGTACACACTTTACACAAGTTAAGGACATCACCATACAGGCGTAATAGTTAAAAAAAATTGCGCTGGTACAGTGACGTGCTTTATTTGTATAAAGTGTGTGCTTACAAGCTAGTGACAACATAATTAAATAAAACATTTAGTAGTATATGCTAAGGCTCTGAGAACGTAATACTTTTTTTACTACTGATGATGACAACTTAATTGTCGAAATACGTAAGGATTATATTTAATTATTTTTTATTGAGTCAGCTACAGTTTCCAAATTAATCAAATATTGTCTTTTCTTAGTTTCTTATTCTTTGGAATAAAATATTTATAGTGAAATTATATTAAAAAATGAAAAAACTCAAATGAAAGAATTTCAATTTTGTTTGAATTATTGTTTAGAACTAACCGTTATTGAAATTTGAGATATTACACTTTTAATAAATGAACCAACTGAAGTGTGTCGGGGCCCGTAATCAAAATATTTAAAAAAATTATTTTTCCAGATTTTTAAACGTGCCTTTACGATGTTAACGTTTATGCAAACACTGTATACTAATGAATAGACGTTTTGCAGAAATTCCGAATGCCTAAACTATTAGGGATAGAAGTAGAATTTAATAGATTTTGTGTGCACGTATGTGTGGTTTCATCAAAAATTTGCTGGAAATCAATTTGTAAAGTACTTAAAATTGATTTAATAGTATGCTGAAAAAATGTATGCATAAAAGAAATTACAAAAAATTTTAAAAATATTGTCCACTACTTGGTTTATTTGTTATTTACATGTAATTGCTTGGAAGTTTTGGATTAAATAAACTGATTTTCTATAACTCTCGGAATGATGTACTTTTATTTATCAAAAAATTTCTTCGTTGATACTTGAACTCAAGTCTACGGTTTGCCGAACCGTTGCTTTACCAATTAAACTGATATCTGAACCATCTGAATCATCAGAATCGTCTAAAGGTAGGAATTATAATAAATAAAAACTAGGGAACAGCAAAAATTTGTTTACACATAATTTCTATAAAGCAGTGTTGAGAGAAATATAGGTGATATTCATATTCATATAAATATAAAACACTTTCCTGTTCTATAGAATGCACAATACACAATACACGACTGTAAATTGGAACTAAAATAAACAAAATATGATACAAATATGTAGTATTAAGTAATATAATAACTTATTATATTACTTAATAACATAATAACAGCACCGTTCGTGATAGTATATCTCTAGATATTAATAATGTTTCGCACGCGGGAACCAATTCGTTAGTTACGCCTCTGCTTTCGCTCCGAAGTGCTCCACTCTAATTGTACGTATATACTAGGAATATATGGTAGATTTGGGTAAATTTTAAATTTAGATAAATTTGAATTTAATTTGTATTTAATAGACAGGACAACTTCGTATTTATATTTCCAAGAATGTATAATTTTTTAAATCTTTTGTCCGGTGACAAATTAAGGTAAGGAATTAAAATACCGTAATTATCATGGCGGCGAATTAATGTACCAGACATTAGATAGTATCTGTTCGGGGACGAGTTTAGCGCCGCTCACTTAAAGATATGCAAAAAATAAAATATATGCACTTTTTTAATAATATAAAATATTATTAAAAATATGGTGTGAAGAACACAAATGCAGGTTCACTATTAATATTTTCTGTGAACGTGTCCGAATATATCCTATCCCCAGAGACGTAGATACGTATTTCACCTTTCTACAGGCTCATCGGTAAGCCCCTGCTGGAGAAATTTGTGTTCTTCACACCAGATTTTTAATAATATTTTATATTATTAAAAATATATTTGTATTATACAAAACTGGTGGGGTTTACCTAGTCATGTATGTTTCAATTATTCTGATATATGCACTTTGCATATAATTCGTTCTCTACTTATTAATATTACTTTACCAAAACAATTTAAGATTTGAAGATAGGAAAAATCATAAATTATTTAATTAGCATATTATTAATATATCGGTGCTAATCCTATTCTTTTTAAATTTTCAGATAATGAAGCTCATTGTGGTGGCGTTTGTTTTGTCAAGTTTGCTAGAGGTCTACCTCTATGAAATACCAGATAATACCTGCAAGTTTAACCAAGATGCCAAGAAGTATTTTTGTGTAAGAATAACAAACCAGTTCCCAAATATGGAATATTTAGACTTTGATTTGGAATGTGTTAATTGTGAAATATCAACTTTCTCCAAAGATACTTTTCCGGTCCCTACCGAGCTTGCATCGTTGAAGATTAGGAACAGCAAAATTAATGAAGTAACTTCGAAAGCGTTTGAAAATCTACAAAACCTGAAATATTTATATCTTGACTATAATGGAATCGCTAATCTCCATGAGAACACATTCTATGGTATAAATGGTTTGTTTGAGCTTCATTTAGAAAAGAATAGAATTCGAAATCTAACACCGGGATTTTTAAGCAACTGTAACGCTACTAGTGTTGATCTAAGTCAAAATAATTTGCGCGAAATTTTGGACGAAGCGTTTAGAGGCTCACATGGCATAATGGCTTTAGATCTATCATACAATTCCATTAGTTATTTACATAGTAATTCTTTAAGATATTTGAATCATCTAGAAGGATTATATCTAAAAAATAACTGGTTGGAAACTTTACCCATTGGCGTTTTTAAACATGTGAGGGATTTAAAAACGTTAAACTTAGCGCATAATAAATTTACGAAAATTCCATTTGGACTATTCTCCCCTCTAAACGATTTGTATCAACTCGATATATCTTACAATAATTTAATAGAGTTTAATGCCGACATGATGCTACCATTTCGAAATATTCACCTACTGGATATATCCAGAAATGGTTTAGTATATTTAGACGTTTTATCGCTAAAGCATTGTGCTCCTACTCTAGACGCTTTGGTTATCAACGATAATTTCTGGACATGTCCGATATTATCTGATATAGTTCGAAATTCGAAGATTCATAAGATCGATGTCTCTGATCATAGCTTAGAAAGATACGATGCGCTGAATATAAATGGAATAACTTGCGTTTATGGAGAAATACCTGGAAACCAGACATTTCAAGATTTCATAAGAAGATCTTACGTATGGTAGGGCGTGCAATTTTAACAAGTTAAAAAATAGTGTACTTAGTCAGTCACACTATTTGTTTAAACTCTTGTTACGTTCAAATAATAAAATAATATTCGTTTTTTTTAGTACCAATGCCATATCTTCTTTTTATAATTGTATTGTTGATGTAAATATTATATTCTTGTATTCAATGTTATATGTTATTTTATCTGATTTATTAATGAAGTATTAAGATAGTAGAATGAAATGGATGTTTTATTTGAACAATACCTGTATTTTGATATTTAATTTTTAACTGTTACAAGATTTTAATATCCATTAGTTACGAACTAAGAGTTTGCTATGAATTTTCACTAACTGTTTATTTTTGAATTATTGAACAACACATCGTTTTGCCACATAGTGGCTTCTTCAGATGTTTGAAATATACTAAAATTAAGGCAAGTAGTAGAACTTTATGGTGCTTATACTTCTACAATATGTAATAAACCCTTGACCCAATCATCAACGTGTTTAAACTTTCAGGAAATACTTTCTTTGGAATTGCAAAACTTTTTTTAGATGTTTATTTTGCACAGATTTAAGAAAGTTATATTTTTTATTAATGTTTGTTCATTTATTAAATCATTTCATTAATTGTTCTTTATTGTCGATATGCATCATTCTTTATATTCATAGTTAGACACATTATTGTTTTTATTTAAATGTCTGGCAAATAAAGAGGTACTTCGGCTGTCTGACAACAGGCAGCGCTGAATTTACTTCTACGCTCGGTCTGGATAATTTCTGTGATGTGGCGATGTGGTTCTTTTTTTTTGTGAATGTGTCTGTAGATATCCTTTATCCAGCAGGGGCGTACCGATGAGCCTGTAGAAAGGCGAAATACGTATCTACGTCTCTGGGGAGGGATATGTTCGGACACGTTCAAAAAATATTAATAGTGAACCTGTATTTGTGTTTTTCACACCAGATTTTTAATAATATTTTATATTATTAAAAATACCTTTATATTATACAAAACTGGTGGGGTTTACCTACTCATGTATGTTCAATTATTCTGATACATTACACATGCGGTTAGTCCGTAGTATGAGTGAAGACACAAACAAAATGCAGTTTCTAGAGAGATGGCTGTGCCACCTTTGGAAGGGTGTCGTTACTTCACATTGGTTATGTGGACGGGGCGAGGTACTTCGGTTGTATGACAACAGGCAGCGCTGAATTTACTTCTACGCTCGGTCTGGATAATTTCTGTGATGTGGCGATGTGGTTCTTTTTTGTGAATGTGTCTGAAGATATCCTTTCTCCAGCAGGGGCGTACCGATGAGCCTGTAGAAAGGCGAAATACGTATCTACGTCTCTGAGGAGGGATATGTTCGGACACGTTCACAAAAATATTAATAGTGAATCTGTATTTGTGTTCTTCACACCAGATTTTTAATAATATTTTATATTATTAAAAATACCTTTGTATTCTAGTATCTGTTTACCGAAAAATCATCCTGTTTGTCTAACAAATCTCCATGCATGTATAATATATTAATTTATAAACTATTGATTTCCTGCTATTATGAATTCTGTCCTGTTTAAAAATCTACGACAGTCATTCCTTTTTAGAAATTTTGTACAACTTTTTTGATGAAGTAATGTTTATTAACTGAAGGCTATAGCCATTATTACTTGTAATTTGCCTTAATATTTAATTCGTTTTTTAAATTAACCTTTGACATAGGGAAGCTGATGTCTGAATCTTCCTAAACTAGAAACAAGCCTTTGTTTATCTTCTGCCTTATTCTGTAGATGAAGAAAGCCAACTTTGAGCCATCTTTTGGGCTATCGAACAGGTGCCTTTTCTCTCTGGGGTGGTCATTCTTATATATGTTGACTAGTCTTTCTTTGACTATACTTTCCACATGCTCTTTAAACTTTCACTATCTTGTTTTCAACCATTTAGCCACATATTTGATGTTGCATTTTTCTCGTATGGATTTGCTTATTTGTACCTCCAAAATGGACGCACCTACTATCGATCTTAGCACCCTCATATATATAGCTCTTGCTTTTTGTTTTGCTTGTTTCAGCCCTGCTCTCGGCGGTGTGTTTCTTAATAAAGATTTTGTAGGTCTTTATAGATTCTAATTGTTCTCCTGTTGTTTCTATATGCCGTATCTCTTACACAGGATTTACCTTCGTACTGATGTATATAATCTTAACTTAACTCAAAGATTTAAGTGTACATTAATACCAGCTATACAGGGAACAGCATTGTATGAGAGCTCTACTCATTTCAAATAGCTAAGGTATATACGAGGGTGGTTCGGAAACTACGTGGCTTAACAAAGAATTTCGAAAAGAAACATTTTATTTTTCAATATATTCTTCTGCTCGCTCAACCCACTTATTCCAACGATATTACAAATTAGTAATGCCTTCCTTGTAAGTCGATGAATCCAAGTCCTCGAAATAGCTATTTACTATTTTTTCAGGTTTGGAAAGAGATGATAAACGCTGGGTGTCAAATCTGGGGAGACACTAATTCACATCATAATTCATGAATTTTTGCCATTGGGATCGCAGACTTGTAGGTGTAGGTGCGTTATATTGATGATTCTTCCTTTGCCAAATGAGGCGGTTTGTCTTTGACTTTGCCGCTTACTTGTTGTAAAAAATTGCCATAATGCTTCCCATTTATTGTCTTCCCCTTTTCTAAGTAGTCGAGCAAGATAACTCCATGAGAATTCCAATAAATAGTTGCCATAACATTCCCTGCTGACAAAACCTTTTTGGCTACTTTGGTGGTGGGAAACCTTTTTTGTCCATTCTTTGAATTGATCTTTTGTTTAGGGACTGTGATGGTGAACCTTGGTTTCATCGACGGCAATTAAACGGCGTGCAAAGTCTTTTTGATTGCTGCGAAAACGTGCCAAAAGGTCGTGAGAGACACTTAAACGATTCACTTTTTGCTCTGATGTGAGTAACCGCGGCAACCAAGGCGTCTAATATTTTTTCATTTCCAAGTCTTCAGTTAAAATTCTGTGCACACTGTTATTTGAGATACCTACAATGTTTATGTCGCGTACTTTTACTCGAGGGTCAGCCAAGACGATATCGTGAATTTTTTCAATCATATTCGGAACAGTAGCAGTTTTTGGACGTCCACTATGAGGTTCATCATTTGTTCTCATACGACCACGCTTAAATTCGGCAACCCAGTTTTTAATAATTGAAAGGATTGGATTCTAATAGTGTTGAATCTAGCTCTGCCTTGATTTCGTTTGGTGTTAAGCCTTTCAAATGAAAGCACTTTATAGCTGCTCTCAACTCAACCTTTTCCATTATTACCAAATCACACAAGACGTTCGCTTTGACTTACTGTCAAAAACAGACTAATTGACAGGTCGCTCTGTACTGTCACATTTAACCTATTAAAGGATGATTCTACAGAGTGGTAAAGAAGATTCCTGCAAATTTGCGCCATCTCTGTGTTGGGCCACGTAGTTGCCGAACAATCCTTGTGACTTCGTTTCCTACGAGTTTGTCTATGAAACAATTTAGAAAAACATTTGAAAAAATATTCCTCATATAGCTTAGCATAATTATTAACGAAATATTTATTTTATACTGTTTCTTGAACATGCTTCTTAGTTTGTATGTATGTCTATAACGTGTGTTCATTTGAAAAGTCAATCTAGATTACTTTGAAATTTTGATAGAATAAGACGCATATATATTAGTACGTGTTTGTTGTTCAGTAAACGTAAATCCAAATGACATTTGATAATGTCAATCGCAAATATCAGTTAGTGCATAAAATAATCGTGCATCGATTCTGGTTTAAATAAATTGCTTCTCAGTTTTAAAATGGCTTACACTAGAACATAAAATTTTTTTAGTCCAGGCTTATTTTCGAAGTAGTAATAAAATTGATGGTTTATGGGTTTATTCAGTTCAAGATTGCATGGTAGAATTTCAAGTTGAGTCTCCACATTTTGTAATAGATTATATACAATTTAAGAATACTTTGGATAGAACTTTAAAACTTTTTTCTGGAACTTGTAATCTCTTAAGAAAATCAGGCAGCGGAGCAGTTAAGAAACGTACACCTCAAGTTGTCAATCGTGTTGAAGAACTAATGGAAAATGAGCCGCAAACCTCTGTTCGACTTTTGAGTCAACAAATAAACCTTTCTGTTGGTACAACTCACAAGTTATTAAAAAAAGATATGCAACTTTATCCATACCGTGTCACAGCAGTACAAGAATTGTTAGAACTTGATTACCCACGTAGAATACAGTTTTGTAATTGGTTTGTAAATATGAACAATAATGGAGAACTTTCGCAAAGAGTCATCTTTACTGAAGAAGCATGGTTTTATAAAACGGGATACCTAAATTCACAAAATACAAGAATTTGGAGTAGTGAAAATCCACTTGTAGTTAATGAAGAATCGCTACATCCAGAGAAAATTGGTGTTTGGGCAGCGATAAGCCAAAAGCGAATCATTGGACCAATATTTTTTCAAAGAACGTTAACTGCTCAAAGGTACCGTACGGAAATTTTACAACCATTTGTCAATCAGTTGCATGATGATGAACTTCAAAATGCATATTTCCAACAAGACGGAGCACCTTGTCACTGTACTGCAGAATCTTTGGATTATTTAAGAGAATTTTTTGATGAGCGTATAATTAGTCGAAGTACTGAAATTGCCTGGCGTGCACGTTCATGCGATTTAACATCTTGCGACTTCTTTTTGTGGCCTTATCTAAAAAATAACATATTTCGAACACCTATATTGAATTTGAATGATATGCTACAGAGAATCGAACAGAAATGCATGGAAATTAATAACAATCCAGTAATGTTGCAGAATATCATAAGAAATTTTCAACGGAGGATTTTAAAATGCATTGATCTTGAAGGACAACATTTTCAACATTTGTTATAGTTTTCAATAAATACATATTATTTGTTATTTATTTGTATGTATGAAACTGTCAAAATATACGACTTCGTAGGTTAAGTAGTAAATTTTAATTTACGGCATACTTCAAAATGTTCTCAGTAAATCACATGCTACTAGATTGACTTTTCAAATGAACACTTGTTATTTTGCACAGACCTCGCAGAATTTAGGTTAAGTTAACGTTCAGGCAATTCTTTTCTTGTCAGTTTTATGTTCTTATTTCCGGGTGTATAGGAAGAACAGCTTCACCTTGAGGAACAGTTGATATTCATTCTGAGTTTTCAAGAAGAAGAAAAAATGTTTCTTAAGTCACTAGAAATACTAGATTCTAGAAATTTTCGGCAAATTGATTTACTAGCACATACCATTTACAAATCTTTACTAATTTTCTTACCAACTTAAGTTGTATACTTTCTTTGCCAAGAGCACATATTAAACGCTATGCACCTGAAATTACAAACTGAACGACACAGGATGTACAACGTTGCAATTGCAAATCCAAAAAAGAGGAAGAATTCTGCTAAATTTCAATGTAATTACAGCTACTTCGACAATGAATTATGCGAACTTCATAGGAACGAAATCAAAGGACGCAGGTAGAGCAAAAACAATTCGGTTTGCACGTGTGCACGTGTTTTGCTGTAATTACACAGTGCGTATGAAAACAGTAGACGATCGGATTCGTTCTCGTCAATGGCGAGTTGTTGTTAGGTCTATGCACGGATTCAATCAGCACGTGCCATTTCGTAATATATCATGGCAGGCGAGCAGCGTGTGTTTTTGAGATTTTTATTGTTACTGTATTGAATTACTCGGAAAATTAAAAATCCCCATCGCGTTTCGTTTACTGTTTTGTTGGATTTTATTTTCGTTCGTTCGACAACGTTACGCATTCGAGACGGACTATTGTGCATTGTTGCTTGTATGTTCGAGATGTTTTTCATAGTAGAGGTGTTGCTAGGTATACATACTAGGGTTAAATAAAACTTATATATTTTTGAAAATAATAAAATAAAATAAAACAATAACTTTGTTATACCACTTTATTCACATGTAATAGTGACCGCGGTTTCGACATACAATGTCATTATCAAACTGCAAAAGTTACAGGCCTACATAGATCTTATAAATGACACAAGAATATATGGGGGTGGTTTATGATGTTATTTAAAATTACTACTATATACTTAACTATTATATACAACATAGGAAAAGAGGTGTATATATATAAGATCCAACTGGTCGTTTAGAACAATATCTATTGTGTTGTGCCCGCTTTTAAAAATTTCTAGTGACTCTAAATGATTTAATTTACGACCTCTCTCGGCCAAACGCAATATTTTATGATGACCAAATGTATGCCTTTCTGTAATAAGATGGTTTGCGAATGTTGAATCTGTCTTCTTTAGTTTATATGACCTCATGTGTTCTTTTACCCGTATAATAAAACTTCGACCAGTCTGACCTATATATATACTTTTACAATCACTACAATATAATTTGTACACTCCTGATTTATTATTGATATATGTTTTAGGTTTTGCGTTGAAAATGAAATTACTTGTTTCTACATATGGTTTGTAAGCTATACTAACATTACTATTATTTTTTGAAATTATATTTCCAATTGGCTCGCTTATTTTACCGAAGTAAGTTAACGAGACAAATTGTTTCAAATTAGCACTATCTTTAGGATATACTAAACTAAGGGCCACTTGTAATTGTTTTTTCTTTAGTATACTGTCAATTACGCTACTTTTATAACTATTGTTTACCGCCATTTGTTTTATAGTATTGATTTCACGAACAAAAGATTCATTAGACAAAGGAATATTTAATGCTCTATGCATCATAGAATTAAAAAATTAATGTTTGTGTGTCTTAGGGTGCAGTGAATCTTTGGGAATAATGCAATCAGTGAAAGTAGGTTTACGATATAATATCGTAAATTGGAAATATAATTTCAAAAGATAATAGTAATGTTAGTATAGCTTACAAACCATATGTAAAAACAAGTAATTTCATTTTTAACGCAAAACCTAAAACAGATATCAATAATAAATCAGGAGTGTACAAATTATATTGTAATGATTGTTAAAGTGTATATATAGGTCAGACTGGTCGAAGTTTTATTATACGGGTAAAAGAACACATGAGGTCATATAAACTAAAGAAGACAGATTCAACATTCGCAAACCATCTTATTACAGAAAGGCATACATTTGGTCATCATAAAATATTGCATTTGGCCGAGAAAGGTCGTAAATTAAATCTTTTAGAGTCACTTGAAATTTTTAAAAGCGGTAACAACACAATAGATATTGTTCTTAACGACCAGTTGGATCTTATATATACACCTCTTTTCCAATGTTGTATATAATAGTTAAGTATATAGTAGTAATTTTAAATAACATCATAAACCACCCCCATATATTTTTGTGTCATTTATAAGATCTATGTAGGCCTGTAACTTTTGCAGTTTGGTAATGACATTGTATGTCGAAACAGCGGTCACTATTACATGTGAATAAAGTGGTATAACAAAGTTATTGTTTTATTTTATTTTATTATTTTCAAAATGAATTACCACAAAGTTACGGCTACCAGTATTAATTTTCTTATATACTTTTGTTAAATAAAAATGTGTTAAATAAGAAAACGTCATATTTACTTCATCTAAAGGCTTTTTTTCCGGTTGCCATGTCGCAAGACAGGTTTTTACAGATCATTAGTTTTATGCCACTTGATGATCTAATTACTAGAATATAAATAACGTAGAGGAGTCGACAAGTTGGCTGTATTTAGAGATGCGAATATCTAGAAAACTGTAGAGAAAATTTTTTCATGAGTTCGCACCTAACAGTTGATGAGCAACTTATAAGTTTTAGAGGCAAGTGTCCATTCCGTGTGTACGTGAAAGCGAAGCGTGCGAAGCGTGCGAAGTACGGCACCAAAATATGGGTTTCGGTAGATGCAAATTTAGTTTACGCTGTCAACCTTCAGATATACACTGGTAAGGAAGGCAACAATCCTGAAAAAAACAAGGCAAACGGGTAACTCTTGATTTGGTATCCTATCTCGGGTCTGGTTATGGTATAACCACTGATAGTTTCTTCCCAAGTTGTGCCTTAGCAAAAGCGTTACTAAATAGGCGTCTGAGATTATGCAGAATTCTTCGTAAAAACAAGCAAGAAATTCTTCCTGCTCTACTCGCTCATCCTTCCAGAGAAGAGAAGTCAACATTTTTTGCATTTTTGGAAAATATTATTTTGGTTTAGTATACTTCTAAAAAAAACCAAAACAATAATTTTTTTGTGTACTGAACACCATGATGACAAAATTAGCAGTGAAGATAAGGGATATAAGCCAGACATAATCTTGTATTATAACTAGAGACCGGACGCATCAGGTCGAAATTACGACGGGCCATATAAATAGTCTTTAACATCGTACAACACGCAGTTATTTAATAGCACTATTCATTCGGTTAATCGCACATCTGCTTTTTATCGTTAAATTGTGACACAATTACATCAATATTACAGTTAAATTCCTTTCTTCATGGGTGTAGATAGAAGCGTGGGGAGTTTTTATAATTAATTTTATTTATTAGTTTATATTTCGTAAGATAAATAAAGGACGATGAGTTAGTTTCTTTTTTTAAATTTTTTAAATGTTAATTACATACTTCGTAATTTCTTAAATTTTTGTTTCATCGAATCTACTTCTCCCAATTATTTCGACGTAAGTGTCTAGCGAATTTCGTTAAGATTCAATAGCTTACGCATATATTTTTAATTTTCATTAATTTAGATCTAGATCATTGTTTAAGTTACTTTTTCAAATATGATATGGAACGACGTCGACAGTGGCATCGTGAAACAATAGCGAGTTGGATTAAGAGTCGAACTGATTGTATGTCCATTGCCAGTGGTTTCGAAATTTATTGAAGTCTGTAAAATATCGTTAAAAAATTCCAAGAAATCGCACGTACAACGCTACTCAGCGTCGCAAACACTTAAACAGAAAATAGACCCGTTGGAATCTGACAATTTTAACGAACAACTATATGAAATTCTAATGGCGGCAAATATTCCATTTAATAAACTTTACAATGCAAACTTCAAAACATTTCTCCAAAAATATGCTGGTCGAAATGTTCCTGATTAATCCACCTTACGCAAATATTATGTTCCTAAGTGCTATACGAAAGCAGTAGAACGTACTACAAGCCATCTTTCAAATCAGTACCTATGGATAAGTGCTGACGATACTGTCAATATATTAGGACGCTGTATGGTAAATGTTGTAGCTAGTGTACTACATCCAACTATTCCATATAATGCATATTGCTATGAATAGTGGTTTTGATTTTGGTAACAGCACTATTCTCAACCAATCTGTCCAGCTTGAATATTTAGTCGGTTTATTTTCAAGATGAGACTGCTTTTCCCTCAGGGTTCCAATCGGAAAAGTGGAAAACGCAATAGTATTAGTAAAATATTTTTATATTGGACGCCACTCAAAACTTGTTTGAGAAAAGTTATGATAATGTTATGAAGTTATTTATAAGCACAAAAGAAAAGGTCTAATTAAAATTCACAATAAACTTTAAATGAAAGTTTAACACAAAAATAAAAAAATTAAAAAAATATGTTTATGAAGTATAAAGATAATTATTGCGTCATTAAACAATAATATTAAGGTAAAAATATAGTATGGAATTGACCGCACATACGATAAAAAACTTCCCTAGTGACAGCCGATCAAAATTAAAACTAATAAATTACAAAGATGCTTTTTAATTTCTCCCACAAGAAACAAAAATCAAAACAAACTGATATGACAGTCCGAAACGAACTCTAACGCATGTGTAAACACATGAAAAAAATATGCCCTTGATATCCCAAGCGAACTAAAATTTTAAAGTTACAGAAATTTTTTATATTAGAAATTTAAAAAAATCTTCTTTGTCATTTATATCAAATAACTAAGTTTAAAATATATATACAGTACAAATCTCTTCCCTATAGTCAGTAGAATATGCATACATACGTGTATTACGTATGTGTGTGTTCGTGAAGTGAGAAGTAGGGATGGGGACCGTGGAGACGAGCAGCGATGCACGCCTTTCTCGAAAAGATACCCATTAGTTCTGCATTAGTTACAGTTTACTTGCAAAGGTGGATGGTTTGGTTAACTGTTGCGAATAGATTTCAGTTACGTTTATTTATTCTATCAAAGTTCCAGTATTTGTTTTCTTGGTTTTATTAAATTTAAGGCTATTGATTACGTATAAACTAACTTGTGTCGGTATTCACGATGGATATTTTTACCCTTGAACAAAAAAAAATTGTAAAACAGTATCATCTTGGTCGCAGCATAAGAGAAATTTCACGGGTATTTCAAATTAACTTTCAACGTACCATTGCGTTTGAAACGATAAGACACATAATTAAAAATTTTGAAAAATATGGCTGTTTAAATCCGTTAAAACATACGAAGGTTTTATTTATTATGTATAGAAAATAGAAGTTATTATGATTTACCGCTTTATTTATTGTTATTGTTATAGGTATATCTGACATTGTTTTAAACGTTAAAAATATTAAAATCTTCCAAAAAGTCCACACTTATTTGTGTTAATTATTACATAAAGTCCCTATTATTGCCGCTAGTTCCACATTCATCGACGTTTATACTATGTATGTGTATGTATGTGCTTACATTCATATGTATGCATCGCAGGCTGATGCTCCGTGCAGTCCCCACTCCTCGCTCTCGAACGCACACATACGTAATACACGTTTGTAGGTGACCATAGGGAAGAGATTTTTACTGTATATCAAAATTAACACAATGGAAAAATAAAAATTCAAATTATACGAATAAATAATAATAATGATAATATTAAGATAATATCTTTTGAAATAATTTACTTACGTAGAAAAAAAATATATATATATATTTTCTCGAGACACAATGGTTTAGAAAGCGAATAAAATTAAACAATTACGAGAACAACACACTCGTAAATAAAAATTGGTTATTAAAACAAACACCAACCACTAATTAATCAAAATCACGAAGTTACTTAAAAAAGATAAAGATTTATCTTATAATAAACACGTCTTTCTACACCCAGAGTACATTTGCGTCTCCAGGTAAAATCGCTTTAGCATAAAAACGACCTCGAATAAAACTAGTTTTTTGTATCCACATAAATACATACGGATATACACAGATATCCAAAATAATATTACATTCATTAATAACACTGGTCTGCAGAAAAAAATTGTTTTTTTCTCCTCATTGTTTTCATGCATGATTACATCATATTTGGTGCTCTTACCTCGGAATTTAACATGCAAAAAAATACAGCACATAGATTTTAAATATAGTGTCCATTTAATTAAAAAACTATATTATTTTAGTAACAACAATTACAAAAAAGTGAAAAAAGACTACGGTCTAAGTTTTACAACGAAAAATGCTAATTTTACAGTTACAAGTTACAGAAATATCAGTATATTTATCCCATTATGGTAATAAAATTCAAGTTATTTTGTTTTTTTTTCTTTTCGTTTCCATCGAAGTTTCTCGGCGAATCGACCAATAAAAATCAGCAAGCATTGCGGCTGACCATTTTCTATTGTAGCGTCTTTCAATATGCATAATATCTTGATGAAACCTTTCACCATGCTCATCTGATACGGCATCGAGATTTTCCGGAAAGAAATCTAAATGCGAGTCCAAAAAATGAATTTTGAGTGACATATTGCATCCTAAAGCTTTATAAGCAGAAAGAAGCTCTCGAATGATTTGTCGATAGTTGTCAGCTTTTGTATTACCTAGAAAATTATGACACTTTTACAAAAGCCACCCAAGATTTTTTTTCAGCTTTGCTCAACTTCGAATTGAAAACTTCATCCCTCATAAGCTCTCGTATTTGCGGACCTACAAAAATCCCTTCTTTCAATTTCGCGTCACTGATTCGAGGAAATTTTGTTTTGAGATATTGAAAGCCTGTACCATCATTGTTCATAGCTTTCACTAAGTTTTTCATGAGCCCCAGCTTTATATGAAGTGGTGGCAAAAAAATTTTGGCACTTGGCACTAGAGTTTCTTGAGATACATTTTTAAGTCCAGGTGTCAAGCTTTTTCTTTGCGGCCAAGTTTTAACTTTGTAATGTTTGTCTCTTGCGCGACTGTCCCACTCACATAAAAAACAGCAAAACTTGGTGTATCCTCCTTGCAATCCAGTAAGTATAGAGACACCTTTTAAGTCAGCACAAATATTCCATAGATATTGAGAATATTTTATTTTTTCAAGTAATACCTCCAGATTTGCATAATTTTCTTTCATGTTTGTTGCATGTGCTAGAGGCACTGATGGGTATTTATTTGCATTGTGAAGTAAAACGGCTTTCAAACTAATCTTCGACGCATCAATAAAAAGTCTCCATTCGTCAGAATTTTCTGGGAAACTCAGTTCTTTAAGAAGCCCTGCAGCATCATTACAATATACTAAATCATTTTCTTTAGAAAAGTAACTCGTAAAATCTTCTTGTCTTGTGCGAAAATATGAGACTCTTGTACTTTTATCCAACAAATTCCACTGTTTCAATCTTGATCCGAGTAATTGAGCCTTAGATTTTGATAGCCCCAAGTCTCTAACGAGATCATTTAAATCAGGTTGTTTAAGAAAATAAGGTTCTTTTCATGGGCTTGAAGATCCTGATGAAGCGTATGATGATGAAGATGTACTGGAAGAAATAGAACTCGATTGAGGCTGTAGACCAGAAGTATTTTTATTTTCCATCTTCTCGCTATTTTTTGTAGGTACTGGAGGTGAACTGCCTTCACCACGAGGAAGTCGTCTCTTTGCAGATGCGATGTTTGGATATACAATCTTGTTTTTATTTTTTTTCGAGAATCCTTGTGTTGATGTCATGCAGAAAAAACAGTCATTTTCATGATTCTGAGGTTCACTCCAAAGCATTGGCATCGTAAACGGCATAGATTTCTGACTTCCTTCAAGCCAACCTCTCAACGTTCTTGAACAACAGTTACAGCAAATTTTTAGGAACCAACTTTTATCCCTCTCATCGATAGAGAATCCAAACTAAAGCTGATAAGCTTTTTTAACAAGATCTGTTATCGCATTTCGCTGTGTTTTTAGAGTAAACTCACCACAAATATAGCAAAAACAGTCGGTAGAATTCTTACAAGCGCGCGGCATTTTATAACCTAAAATTGAATGGAATTTTTTAAAAAAATAATTTTAAATTTCTATTATATATTTATTATCTATGTTCATAAAAAAATGGATAACCTACACATAAAATACTTAAGATATACGTATAACATGAATTTTGTGCAAAACTTACCAAAGTATTTGATATAGAACGTAAACAATTAAAAGACAAGTTTTCAACTAACTGTTGTAATGACACAGTGTATACTGGCGCATATGTACTACCATAGAAATCACTTTCGGGACTTTCCTTCTTTCTCTTATAACTAGCAAAAACCTATTTCGTATGTATATACATAGTTTGTAATGTTAACGCATATAACGAATTAAAAAAAACGGAATTTATGATATTTTGGAAAAAAAATCATATCGAAAAAACTAGACGTGATAGAAAAAATTGGCCGTAGGGAACAAATTCAGAGCATCGAAATCTTCATATTTATGACATAATTTTATGAAGGAGGATTTTGTTGCAGACCAGTGTAATTAAACTTTTCAAAGTATTTGCGGGGAAAAGTCTATAGCACTATGTAATAACAATAGAAGTTATAAATACATTTGATGCAGAAACAGTACCTAAAACCATTTACGAGAATATGCACCAAATGCTTCATTCGGACGACAGGTATAAAGAAAAAATACTTTTGTTTGTAAGTGACAGTGCTGTATATATGTTAAAAACAGGCAGACTATTAAAGGAAACATGTCCTAATATGCTGCATATTATTTGTGCATCACATGCTCTCCACAGAATCTGTGAATATATCAGAGACACCTTTCCGGAAGTTGATAGACTTGAATCTGCTTTTAAAAAACTTTTCAGAAAAGCGCCATTGAATGTAGCCCTTTACAGGGAAAAGCTTCCATCTTTATCACTGCCTCCCTCCCCAGTAATATCAGGATGGCGAACATGGTTGTAAGCTACTAGTTTTTATACAGAGAATTTCGATAGTTAACAAAATTTCGTTACATGTTTAAATGACAATGCTCGAAGTATTTCTTTGTGCAAGGAACTAATACAAATTCCAAATTTAAAAAATCAGTTGTACTTTCTTCAGGAACACTTTGGAAATCTCAAAATCTCAAATTAAATGACGGATTAACCACATTAGATGTGGCTATTAAGAATTTGAAAAATTCCAAGTGACCTTAGATATGACCTTCGGTAAAAGTTAGACGCAGTTGTTAATAGAAATCCAGATTTAATAACATTGCGGCAATTGTGTATGGAGACAATGACTCAAAATCTAACTGCAAAATACGATCAAATAAAAGAATATTTCCAGTATGCGCCTCTAGCTAGTTGCGATGTAGAAAGGACGTTTACTATCTACAAGGATGTATTTCATTCAAAAAGAACAATTTCTAGAGAGGAGAACCTTGAGAAAGGGTTGCTTGTTAATATTAATATTCCTTTACTCAAGTTGAATTACAAAATGAACAAAGAAAAATGTATTTCGTATTTTATAGACCACCACCCGTTTGTTTTCCAATTATATAAATAAAATTAAAAACTTTAAAAATACGAACTTTCGGTAGTACGCCCGTGACGAATATTAATACTCCTTTACTCAACTTGAACTACAAAAGGAGCAAATAAAAATGTATTTCGTATTTTATAGATCACCACCGGCTTGCTTTCCAATTATTTAAATAAAATTAAAAACTCTTTACAAATACGCCGTGGGCGATGAGTCTTTGGCCTCCCGTAACCGGTCGCTAATTAATTCAACAAAATGCGCCATTGATACCTTGGACAAAATGGTCAACGACTATAGCTGTAAGAGAGCTTCTAACAGGTGGCTCTTTGTTTTATTTCAAAACGTAATACATATCGCCTGTCTCAATTCTTGCGTTAAATGAACAATTAAAAATTCTGTTTCATCTCAGAATGTTTCTCACAGACGCAAGTTTTTTTTACATTCTTGAGGACAAGAACTTATTAGACTACATGTGGCTAGAAGACTGGAAAATCCAAGAAGAGTCCACAAACGTGTTGTGGACGCCATGTACGAATTTGTTCCCCCACCACAGACACAATTAGCAACATACAAGATCAACTGAAATCTTCGGGACGGTGTATTTTATGTCCACGTCATAAAGATCGAAAAAGTAGAAACACATGTCATTTGAGTAAACACTTTGTTTGTGCCGAACACCAAACAACTGTATAAACACCATCTTCTAAATATAAATTGCATCAAATAGAATAGAGGGGCCATATAAATATATGTTTATTATATAAATATTTTTTTTTTGAAAAAATGTTATCTTATTTATTCCCTTTTACTTTGATGAGCGGTTGTATGAGCATTTTCGTGAGTGTACTTACCTATTTGCAGTATTGGGTACATAATATACCCCGTTCGTCAACCGCGTCAATTTTACACCTTTCGGTATCGAAAGGTTAAAAATTAGAATATATGTGAACCAACCCGAAACGATTCAACAACTCAAGGAAGAAATCTAACGCAACATTCATGAAATTTAGGCGCCTTCATTCGAAAATTCCGAAATTTCGTCGAAAGGGTATGAACATACCTGCCAACGAAGCCGCAGTGGCCATTTGATTGATATTTTATTTCGTGTTTAATGTCTGACATTTACTTTTTACAAATAAAAAGAAAATCGAAGAATTTCATTAAAAAAAAATGTTTCTTTTTAAATTTTAAATTCAAGTCCTTATATAGTGTCCCAAAATTACAAAAGATATTGGGCGCGAACTAATATACAGTGCATTCATAAAGTAGCGGATAAATTCAATAAAAATGAAAAGTGAAGTTTATCAAAAAAATCCCCACTATTCTATTATGGACCAGTTGCAAGATGCCAAATTTCTCAATTTCTCGCGATTTTAAGAGCGCTTACCATCAAGTGCCTATCGCTGAGGAATCTAGGGATTATACTGCCTTTGTTGTCCCCAGGGGATTATAGCGTTTTAAAGTCGTGAGTTTCGGATTAACCAATGCTCCTGGTACGTGGCAGAGGTTAATGGATTCTATATTGGGCCCTGAACTTCAGCCCTCAGTTTTTGTTTATCTTGATAACATTGTGGTCGTTAGTAAAGATTCTGAGTAACATGTAAACACCTTAAGTTTGGTTTTTGATCGTCTTCATGCTGTTGGTTTAGTAGTAAATTTCGATAAATGCCAATTTTGTAGGCCACAGCTGAAGTATTTAGGTTTCGAGTTGATGAATTAGGTTTAAGACCAGATTCCGAAAAGGTTGAGTCTACTGGGCGAACTCAACCTCCGCGCACGGTCAAAGAAGTACGACATTTTGTGGGTACGTGTTGTTGGTATCGTAAGGGGTGCTAGGATTTTGCCTCTGTAGTTTCGCCACTCACCGCCCTGACTAAGAAGTAATGCCCGTTGGTGTTGGAGTGAGGAGTGCTAAAAAGGTTTCAGGACTTTGAAAGAAAGTTTAGTGACTGCACCCATTCTAACTTGGCCAAACTTTACACGCACGTTAGATCTCGCCACAGACACGTCCGCAGTCGGTATCGACTGTGTCTTATCGCAACACTTCAACGATGGAGAGAGAAGGTTATTTGTTATCTCTCTCGTTCCCTTACTCCATCGAAACGCAAGCATAGTGCTACCGAAAGGGAATTACTCGCAATTATTTGGTCTGTAGAGAAATTACGTCCTTATCTTGAGGGTTTTCACTTTAAGGTCATCACCGATTGTCATTCTCTTTTGTGGCTTCATCGTCTGAAAGATCCGCAAGGACGATTAGCTCGCTGGCAATTACGGTCGATGCCATTTGCTTATGAGGTGATACATAGGAAAGGCTCTGAGCATGCCACTGCAGATTTTTTTGTCTCGCAGCGTTCCAGCCGTTGATGATGTTGAGGTTTGTCCTGTTGTGGTGCGGGACAATTGCTTGACCAAAATGGTTGAGAAGGTGCAACGTCGACCGCAATATTTTCCTCTTTGGCGAGTTGAACAAGGCCAACTGTACAAACATGTCATGTCCCGTTATCTCGCCTTGGGTAATCAGGTGAGCGAGTGGAAGCTTGTATCTCCCAAAACCTAACGCACTGAAATTATTGGACAGTGTCATGATCGTCCTACTTGTGAGCATGGAAGCGGGACTAAAACTCTGGCCCGTATTGCACAGAAATGTTACTGGCCTAAAATGCGTGTGCCGATGTCGCCAATTTCGTCCGACATTGTGCGGTTTGCGTGAGTACCAAACCTGAACAACGTGCTCCCACTGGACACCTCTTGGGTAAAGTGGTTATTGCCACTAGACCTTGGAAGATTGCGAGCACTGATCTTATCGGTCCCTTACCTAGTTCCAGTAAAGGGTTTTCTTATATCTTGGTCGTATGTGGTACCTTCAGTAAATTTGCCTTGATATTCCCTTTACGTACTGCCACTGCTAAGGTGATCACGCAGATTTTGGAGAATAAAGTCTTTTTAATATTTGGAGTTCCTTTGTATTTGATTATAGATAATACAGTTTCGTATTAAGCTTATGCAGGATCTTGCCGAAACTTATCACGTACATTTGGCCTTTACCGCGAATTATCATCCCCAAGGCAATCCGACTGTGAGAGTCAATCGGGTTATCAAAACCATGCTCTCGGCTTACGTCAAAGACAACCACCGTCTTTGGGATAATTTCCCACCTAAGATTGGCTTTGCTATCAGGTCGTCTTAGCATGAGGTTACTGATGTAAAGCCTAACTTCGTTACCTTCGGTAGAGAAGTATCCATCGATGGTAGAGAGGAAACTTTCGTACCTCCTGAAGAAGGAGATCTCAAGGTAATTATCGATAAGAGAAAACGTGCTTTCATCAAGCTCTATCGAGACGTTCAAGCTTGAGTTCTGAAAACTCGTACCCGAAGTGCAAACCACTACAACCTAAAGGTTCATCCTCCTGACGTGGAATAACGTCGCGGTTGTGTTACATGATGACGACCCTTGTCTTCCCGATTTTGGACCTGGATTACCTTGGTTCCGCATTTCCTTTTGTCATGTTTCTAATTTATTTGCGTATCCGTTCTTTTAAATCTTCTAAAGATGGAGAGCCACCACACTACGCTTTGCCTGTTCGCGCTTATTATTAGAAAATAAAAACATTACCGCAGATCAACCGACATAATTCAAAAAGAATTTATTAATCGCCTTGGCTATTCTCTGATTGTTAACGGTGCTCAATTCGAACATTTAATTGAGATAATTATGTTTTCATTTTTAATGTTTACGAATAATATTACTTCAAAGTTTCCTTATGTAAACATCGTCCAAAATTAATTTGCCGTACGTAAAAAAGTCTGCCCTTTCCAATTATGTAATAAAAATGAGTGTTTATATTTAAAGAGAAAAAAATGGCGTGATATCGGTTTTTTGGAGACACTTGTATATTTCAGGTCCACGTAAGAAGACTCTAAACAACAAATTATTTAGAAATTTATAGATTCCTTTGAGTCAATTGTACTGTTAACAATACAATAATATATACCTTACGAGTATCACATTTGTTGTTATAGATGTTCTTTGTTTTTTTTTATGCTGCACCGGCACACAGGTTTACTCATTTATTTTTTCAATTGTATGTCCTTTAATGGATTTCTCCTGTTGTTGGACAAATATGCTTTATTATTATAAAGTTATGCTACATTTAAAACTATTTTAAATTAAAAATGTTACACATTTTCATATTTAATACTAAAATAGTTTTTCAAAATTATAAAATTCAAAAATTATACAAGTTTCGGAACCACCAGGCTATCTTAAATCTAAATATTTACTGGAAAAAAAAAACACAAAAATTTTAAAGGTATTAACTGAAGTTTTATTGAGATTATCTAAAATAATTTTGCAATTTGTTACATTAAATATGCGCATTTCAAACAAGTTCAACATATGCAATTTTCAAATTACTCTTTTCAAGTTCTCGTCCACCTTCCGCTTGTAATTTTACAAGTAGAGGAGAGAAGTCAATGAGTGTTTTGTCCGTCTATTTCTCAGTCGCAAGAAGCACTAATATTGGCCCTGGCCTTATAAGAACATTAATTATCTTACATCCCCTTATCTAATCTGAAGATCGCCATCAGCAATTTTAATCGGGTTGTATAGGGGAATTGCAGATTATTACAGGTATCATATGTGTCGCTACGGTTGCGAAAGCCACGTGTATCATTCTCAGAGAAGACAATGATATATTTTAATGACAGCCCTATATAATGTAGTCACTTTACAATCGAAGTAATTTGTTTTTAATTGGTGTTCTGGTGGAATGAAAGCAGTAGTAAATAAAATTAAATGAATCTTGCACTGTTTCTGAGTAGCTGAGATATATACCATCGACTGAAAATTTAAAAAAAAAACATTGTCAGCATCATACGATCATATAGTACAAAAAGCTACGAACGATATTTGAAATGTTTCCGGCCTTTTTAACAAAAACACATATTTTAAAGCAAAACAAAATTTATTTTTCGGCGTAATATCCCTGCAACTCGAAACATTTGATCCAACAACGTTCTTCCGTCCTTTTAAACCGTCAGAAAAAATTAATTGGCCAAACCTTAAAATACTGATTTACAACGTCTTTAAACAGGATTTTCTTTCTTGACAAATGTGGATCTTTTTTCATAATTATGGCCTTCAATTTATCTAGCAATACAGCGTAGTACTGTTCTTTGATTCTTGAACCCTTGCAAGGTAATCGACAAGAATTATTCCTTGGCTATCAAACAAAAATTGTCGTCATCACTTTTCCTGCAGAGAAAACAACCTAGGTCTTCTTTGGAGTTGGTTCTCCCACCGCAATCCATTTAATTGACTACTGTTTGGTCTCGGGCGTATGGTGGTGTACCCAGATTTCATGGCCGGTTATTAATCGCCGCAAAAATTCCGCCGTATTTTTTCGATACAGACTAAAACACTTACCCGACATGTCCGTGCATATGCGCTTTTGGTCGATCGTCGACTAATGCGGCATCTATCGCGCGAATAATTTTCTCATATCTAAATCTTGATGTAAGATCTTGTGCACCAGCTCAGATGATATCCCACAAGCCTTAGCTATATCCATAACAGTCAATCGACGATCTTCCATCACAGTTTGATGCACTAAATCAGGGATGCACAGACTTATAGGGAACAGGGGCCACTCGGGAAAATTATAAGCCAAGGACGGGCCACTACAAAGAATACTTATTAACACAAATATTTTTCAGAATAATTGGCACATACATGAATAGGTAAACTCCACCAGTTTTGTATAATACAAAGGTGTTTTTAATAATATAAAATATTATTAAAAATCTGGTGTGAAGAACACAAAGGCAGGTTCACTATTAATATTTTTTGTGAACGTGTCCGAATATATCCTATCCCCAGAGACGTAGATACGTATTTCACCTTTCTACAGGCTCATCGGTACGCCCCTGCTGGAGAAAGGATATTCCCAGACACATTCACAAAAAAGGACCACATCGCCCTATCACCGTAATATTCGGACACGTTCACAAAAAATATTAATAGTGAACCTGCATTTGTGTTCTTCACCCCAGATTTTTAATAATATTTTATATTATTAAAAATACCTTTATATTATACAAAACTGGTGGGGTTTACCTACTCATGTATGTTTCAATTATTCTGATACATTACACATGCGGTTAAGCCGTAGTATGAGTGAAGACACAAACAAAATGCAGTTTTCTAGAGAGATTGGCTGTGCCACCTTTGGAAGGGCGTCGTTACTTCACATTAATTATGTGGACGGTATGCGAGGTACTTCGGCTGTCTGACAACAGGCAGCGCCGAATTTACTTCTGCGCCCGGTCTGGATAATTACGGTGATAGGGCGATGTGGTTCTTTTTTGTGAATGTGTCTGGAAATATCCTTTCTCCAGCAGGGGCGTACCGATGAGCCTGTAGAAAGGTGAAATACGTATCTACGTCTCTGGGGATAGGATATATTCGGCCACATTCACAAAAAATATTAATAGTGAACCTGCATTTGTGTTCTTCACACCAGATTTTTAATAATATTTTTTATTATTAAAAATACCTTTGTATTATACAAATATTTTTATTTTTAAATAGTATGAGTTACTACAAATGATAAAAATAAAGGAACATTCAGAAATGTTTGTTGTAATTATGTAATCGTAATGTAATCTAATCATTACAATGTAATATTTCATGTTTTATTAATTTGATACATGACATTGCATTGACCTAAGAATTTTGCTTATGTTTGGCTCCACGTTACTTGTCGCCACACGTAAAATTGCCTCCAGATTTTCATTTGCCAGACGGTTTCGATTTTTGTTTTGTTAAGTTTCATCACTGAAAACGTTTGCTCACAAATATACGTCGATCCAAACAAGCTTGCGCATTTCAATGTATTTACTCGTAACTCTTTATAAGCGGTTTTGTCAACGCAACGGTAAAAGTTGAGTAAATTACCTTCATTAAACTTGTTTCGTAGATTGTCATCATTTTGCTTGTCAATCAATTCCAGCCGTATTGATTCCGGTGCATTTTCGGGTGAAATGTTGAAAGGATTCCTGAAAATATCTAATAGAGGTTTAACTTTTTTGAAGTCTAGAAAACGACCATGAAAACCTTGTCTTAAAATATCAATTTTTTCAACATAAGCGAAATTGACATCAGTTTTATTGAATTTCTCCATAATTTTTTTGTATTTCGGAAAATGGCTGTAATTGGCTGAATTGATTTGTGTGCTGAAAAGGCTCAATTTGCATTGAAAAGACGAAATAGGAGAGTGTAACTGCGAAATAAATTGATTTCTGCCTTGGAGTCGCGTATTTAAGACATTCAACTGATTTGTGATGTCTACAAAAGACACTAAGTCACACAGCCAACGAGGGTTGTCGAGTTCGGAGACTTCCTTTTTATTTTCCGCCAGAAATATTTTTATTTCTTCAATCAAGTTAAGAAACCGCTCTAGTGACAACCCACGACTTAGCCACCTTACTTCAGTGTAAAACAGGAGATTATCATATTCGCTTTCAATATCCTCGAGAAATTGTGTGAATTGTCGGTGAATGAGACCTCGTGATTTTATAAAATTTACAACTTTCAGCACATTTTCAAATCCCAATAATTTTGAACAGAGGGCCTCTTGATGTATAATGCAATGAGACTGCATTACTTCCTTGATATAGCAATCGCCAATTAAGTTGGCGCGAGGAGGGGTGCGCAGAAGCCGCTTTTAAAAACGTCCACCCCAACTACTCAAGTAATTGTCAGAATACATTTGTCATTGACGTTTGACGGAAGATAATGTCTTTGCTAGGGATCATAAAATTATCTAACATTTGACGTAAAACCAAATACAAATCTCCCCACTTCTTCCAATCCGGCGCGAACTTACCCCTCCTCGCGCCAACTTAATTGGCGTTTGCTATATCTATGTTTTTAGTTTGTAAATACTCTTTTAACATCCCTTTAATATCCCAGATTTACTTCCAACCATTGAAGGTGCTCCGTCAGTCGTAATTCCAGATAATTTCGTTAAATCCAAGTCCATTATAGAACATTCTTTCCAGAAGAGCTTTGAGCATGTTAAGTTGGTAAAAGTATGATGCTGGGTTTCATAATGCCTTTTCACATTATATTCCTTCGGAATAGAAACACTACTCTTGCATATTAAACAGACACTTTTGTTATGCGATGATATAAAAAAGTATTTTTCGGTCCAAATATCTTGAAACTGTCGATTTTCATCTTCAACTTTACGACTACGTTTTTTACTGGGACCTGGTTTATCCATATCAAAATTGATATTATATTGTTACGTAGGTAGATGCCAAGTTCGAACGACGAAATATTTATTCTTCACAGATTACAATTCAAACAATATAACGTTCGCTTGTCCGTAGTTAAAACTTAACTGCCCCGATAGCGGGCGATGCGTTATATTTATACGAGTTACCTAACATCGAGAACCTACCACATTGTTCCGGGATAATACCAGCGTGTTTCGCGAATCTTCGAGTAATCTAGTTGGTTCGACAGATTTCTAGTCTCGTAACAATATGCTTGGAGCGACGAGGAGCATACCTGTCCTACGCAGTAAACCTGAACAAGAAAGTAGTAGGTACTTAAATATACATATCTTACTAACAATTACAAAAGATAGAAGAATATAAAAAGGTAAGAAAAATTGATTTGAATGGATTTTTCCCTACTTTTGTAGTTTTTCGAACAATTTTTAAAATTTGTTGGCGGGCCGCATAAACATCGACAGTGGGCCGCGGTATGTGCATCGCTGCATTCTCGTCTAAAATGCTCATATGATCACGTTTGTACTCGGCCACCCAATGTTTTATCGTTGAAAATGAAGCTTCACATATTTTATTTCCTGAGTCTTTTGGCTTTAGAATGAAGGAATTTAATCACTGCACGATACATTGGTAAACGACGATGTGACTACTGACAACTTTAGAACCGTACCATAGACAAACTAATGATCAGTATGACTTGCAATTTCGACAGTATGCATACAGCTGTGAGTTTTGCTAGGATATTATTTAATATAAAATAAATTATTGTGCGGGCAGTTACTCCAGTATATTTTTATTTAGACTCTATATAACTTTTGGGTATCTCAGGGCGATATTTTGTGTTCTACGTAACTAGGCCTAGTGTTCAAAGTAAATCTAATGAAATAATACAAGAGATAAATTGTTGGTAATTCTTTTATTGCCGCTTTGTATGTTCAAATTTCATTTTGTTTTAACTTAAAATATTTCATTCTTAACTTAAAACTTTATTTATCAATTAAATTTCTGCACGAATATTATTTTATGTACAACACACGTGTAGTTTTGGAGTCTTTGGTTCTGGATTCATTCGAATATCTCAAACAATTAGGTTACGTTAAACATTACTCACAAAAGGGGTATTTGCCCTCATAATGTTAAGCTCAGTACTCAAAGTGTACTTCTGTTCTGATTTGTGGATTTCTGGCTTCTACTGAGATTTATTTTATTTAAATTCAAGTGTGGTATTTAGAGTTTATTTAAGGCGAAGTCAAGTTCCTACAGAATAGTAGGCTTATCGTCAAACTGTATACGTATTTTATTGTTTTCACGTCTATTAGTGAATGTTTAATTTACAATTTCAATGGAAAAAGATATTTCGAGATTAATCGCGGCAAATCTACTTCCTACTCATTGGTCTCTAATACCTGGCCTAAGATATACTTCAATCGTTTATTTATGATTATTTATTCAAATTAATACTCCAAATGCGTTTTTAACTGATTTAATTAACACTATGTACTGCAATTCTACCGTGCGTAAGTTCTTACTTACTTTACGCTAAATTCCTTGTTTGTTCTATCAAATTCTTCTTATAAATTAACATTGATAATTTTACTATACTAATTACAATAAATAAATCTTTGACTTTTATATTGGTTAAATTCTATCAAAATTTCAAAGCAACTTAGATTGACTTTTCAAATGAACACATGAATGATTTGCTAACGTCTATTAACTCAAAGTCTGAACGTATATAATTAATTCAATGATGAATCTCTAATCTGATGAATCAATGATAAATGAATGATGAGTCGAGTCGAGAGTTCTCTAATTCTGCCGCGTCTGGCCTTTTACATCTTTGTGTTTTGTGATTCCGGGAATAGTTTTCCCACTTCAAGTGATTTATTTCTATTTCGTCTGATTTTCATCCTATTTTATGTTTTGAAACCAGTATATTCCTATTTGTTATAGGTAACTTTGTTTTTACGACTTTTGTGCGCAGTCTCCTTGTCTATGTACTTTTTACTTTTGTCGTAATTTTCATGTTTACATCTTCCTTTTGTTTACATTTGAAACATTGGTGTTTTAATCGTATTATTTTTTTTTATATTACAATGTTTTGTTTGCATCTCGTTATTGATATTTTCATTGTTTTTAGATTTCACTGTGCCTGTTCTTGATTCCTGAATGGCTTATTTATTTGGTTTTCCTATTTCAAAATGCCTGTGATGCCTCATGTTTATTTATCAATCTGGAATGTTGTTTATAAAATACAATGAATCGAAATTAAATGTGATAGATGACGTTACTAATACATAAAGAAATTATTATGTATCCTTTTTTTTATTACTTGTAGGTACAGCATGTTATATTAATTAGTTTAATTCTAAGCGTTTAAAGACTAAAATACCCTCAAATTTGTCGATATTTCTTTCAATAATTTACATCTAATTTTTTATACAAAATTGGAATATCATATACTCATACAATATACGGGGTGCATTTTAAAAAACACAACCTCGGTCGATTTCTTTTAATTTGTTTCTGCTATTCAGGTTACGTCTAATAAATTTCTATTTTTATTTTTCACTCAAAGTCAATTGTCAAGACTATCTATCGGACGGCGAAAGAATTTTTTTTTTGCAATTACTTTATGTCAGTAAGGACGGGAACATTTGAAGTATCCCTCGTATTCGTATATTTTACTAAATAAGACGAATTCACATTTGTAATAAGGGAAAACAGTTATTTGTCAAGACCGAAACTAAATTCGCTGTGTTTAAAATAAGAACAAGACTATAGAAGTAAGTACGAATAATTCGTGCTTAAGTAAAACTCTGCCATTTAATTTATGATCTTAATTAGACGTTTTAAACTCCGTCATGCGATTCCTTTAGTCGATATTTCGCAAAACCCAGGGAAAATTGACCAGTTTTCGTTAATTTAACAAAATGAGCAACTTTGTTCGTCATTTTTGCGTGCGGTGCCTTTAATTTGCTTCTCACTGCCACATATTTTCAACAATTACTCGCGCAGCATCATTGGATTCATTAAAAATTAACGAATGTATGTGAGACAAATTTAATAACTACAAGAGCGACTTTTACTTTCCAAACTAAATAAGCTTATGCTGCATAAGTAGACAATTAATGCTAAATAATTAATGAATGTAAAATAAATAAGCTTTAATTAGTTTTAAGAATTTACTGCTCTATATGAATTGGTTGTTATTTTAGTCGTAGGAAATCGTATGTTGAAGTAGATAGATTATGTGCTAGTTTACGGTTTGTGAACATAGGCGTTCCACAGGGCAGTTGCTTGGGATCTCTTTTGTACATAATTTACGTTAATGATTTGGCTATGAATAATGCTATTATGCTCGTCGATAATAAATTCTTACGATTCTTTGGCTATTGTTATAAGGAGTGAGCCACAAAAAAGTTTTCAGAGTATGCCATGGATTAAATCAGTTATGTCTTAGATTAATTAAGTGATCTAACCTACATTTGTAACTTATTAATTTGACTTATGATTATTTACAAATGATACTTCGTCAATTGTCCAAGCTCAGACGTGACTTATAAGTCTATCTCAGTCGTTCACGGCCTACCTAGGATACAAATTTTGTGGCTCGCTTGATATATGCATCGCATCCTTGTTAACTCTAACCGTTATACGCGACTTGCTTCGGTGAGATAATAGAATTTTGTGAATGACCCCGATCACTATCATAGAGCACCTCAGCTAGACCGCTTGTATTTTTGTCTGTTGCCGCTGTGTCGGCAATCAATTCGAAAAACACTAATAATATTTTTGTCAAAATTTTAAAGCTATAACTCGTACTTAAAAAGTCTATTAATACCAGTAAATTAGCCCAACCATAAGTACTTTAAGCAATGGTTAGAAATCGTTGCGGGTCCATTGGACCCTCTCGGTAGCTGTCAAATAAAAAAAAAATCATTTTTTTTTTAGAAACATGTCCATTCTAGATTTTTTAAGTGGTCCTTTTGCACAACATTCTTTTTGTTTTTATTTGTTTTTGGTTCTAGTTAGCTGTGTTGGCTTTAGATTTGCATACTAGCTAAGTTTAGTTTCTAGTTTTTACTTTACTTTATATTCTCTTGTTTAATCCTAGGACTACCGAGAGGGTCCAATGGACCCGCAACGATTTCTAACCATTGTTTAAAGTACTTATGGTTGGGCTAATTTACTGGTATTAATAGACTTTTTAAGTACGAGTTATAGCTTTAAAATTTTGACAAAAATATTATTTTAGAAAGAATGGTTTTGGCAGTATAAAAATACTTTCGCAATTGACAACGGGGTCCGTTGGACCCATATGTCGTTTACTGTATAAATGTAGGTAAAGCGAATGTGTTTTACAATGATAGTGGTGCGATTATAAATTTCGGACATTCCCGCTGCTGATAAACCTTTCTTGGCATTCCCCGATGTATACAGAAAGGGGACATCCCTATATCATGCGGATTTTGGGGACTTTACGTGTTTTAGCATATTTATAGCCGCACGTCGTTAACAATGCATTAGTGTTTGCCGAATCTATGTAGTGCTACTTTGTTACTGTGAATAAGACAAAATTTATATTTTGTTCAGTTGTGATGTGCGATTTGATCTTATATAATCATTTTTTATCAATTTTCAGGTAGTTATTTCTGAATCTTTTATTGCGAATATTTTCTACTTTGCGTTTCACTCATTACGGAAAATGGATCGTAGAAATAAGGAATACCTTACACAACAATAGCTAGAGGCGATAGTAGCCGAAATGAGTGGAGTTTGAGTACAACAGCGGATATAAAGCTTCTGACGACGATAGAGAGGTAGATGCAGTCGAAGGCCTCATCGATGGAGGTGATACAAGCACAGCAGAAGAATCAGTTAGCGAAGAATCTGCTGAGAGTAGCGATGATGACCACAACAGAAATCCGGCTGGAGCTAATTCTTTTATATCAATGAATAAACAAGTTGTTTGGTACCAAGATCCTATTTAAACTCATCATGGAAGACAACCAGGACACAATACTTTACAAGAATGTTCAGGCCCAACACGTTTTGGAAATCGCGAGATCGATACACCTGCTTCTTCTTTTTTGATTTATTTTTGTAAACCTCTTCTTGAAATTATCGTAAAGTGGAAAAATGAAGAAGGAGAGATTGTTTTCGGCAAAAAATGGATAAAAATGGATAAAAATGGATAAAAATGGATCAAAATGGATAAAAATGGATGTCCAAGAATTGAAGAATTTTATTGGAGTGTTGATACTAATGGGTGTATACAAATCTTATAACGGGGGAACAAAAACAATGATCGAAAAATCTTTGGTACTATTATCGCTCGAAATAGATTTCAAAATATACTTCGTGTACTTAGATTCGACGATGCAGCGGAAAGACAAAGCAAAAGGAGTGGCAACAAAATAGCACCAATACTGGAATGCTCTGAGTTATGGAATACTTATTTGGGAGATTCGTATGTACAAAATTGGTGTATAACGGTTGATGAACAGCTTGTAACTTTGAGAGGCAGATGTCCATTTAGACAATATATTCCATCAAAACCTGAACGATATGAAATAAAATTTTGGGCCATTTGTAATAGTGTAACAACCTATGCATGGAAACTGGAAATTTATCCTGGAAAGCTGGGCGAGGAAAGAGACAAGAAGCAAATCGAAAAGGTTGTAAAACGTTTAGTAGAAGAAATTACTTCGTACAATCTTGCAAAGTATTTGTTATCAAGAAACCTAACATTAGTTGGGACGATCTGTGAAAATAAGCCTGAATTGCCATCTTCATTTGTTGATCCAAAAAATCGTCAATTGTTTTCCGCACAGTTTGGTTTTACAGACGATGCGATGATTATTTTGTATTCCCCAAAGAAGCGCAAGCTTGTAAAGTTGCTGAGTACTCTGCACAGTGAGAAAAATGTTGATAATAGCCAAAAAAAGAAACCTCAGGTAATCCTGGATAACAATAAAACAAAAGGTGGCGTAGACAACATGGACAAAATCACACGATTATACACCGTGAAAAAGAAGACGAAGAGATGGCCTCTTGTAGTTTTTTTATAACATGATAGACATCAGCGCCATGAACGCATACATACTATGGAAGCTCTTGAAGCCTAATTCAGATTTTGATTTGAAAAAGGGAAGAATCTTTCTAATTGAGCTAGGAAAGGACCTGGCAGAATGCAAGTACCACGAAAAACCAGAAGCAGAAGAAGAAGCTGAGGCATCTACTAGTTTTGAGATTCCAAGAAAGAAGAAGAGATGTGATGTTTGTCCATCTTCAAAAGATGGAAAAACAAGAACTTGTGCACGTTGTAAAACCAATGTATGTGCTGAACACTCACTATTATTATTACTGCTTCGGTTTATTTCTAATTGTCTTTTGTTATGTTGAATAAAATAAAAGTAAAATATAATAATGCTTACCTATATTGAATTCAAAATAATCACCGAATATTAGCTCAAACCCAGCGTATAATAATACGGGTCCAATGGACCCGCGCCGTAAGTAGCGATAGGCCGTTTTCCTGGTAGTCCTAGGGTTAAATAACAATCAATTTCGATGTTTCACATCTGCCGAGCGTCCCGTGACGGAATTTTTTTTTTAACACTGTTGTATCACTTTGCTTTCATAGTCTAAGTAGATAACATAAAAGATATCTCTAGTAAATTAGATTTAGTATCTAATATTTATGTTTCTTATTTTGGATGTTCTGCTGTTTGTCTAGTTCAAATAAATAAATAAATAATTTGAAATAGGTTTGCAAATTATTACAAAGCATTAATAGCATTGACGGAGAAGATAAATTATATTATTTTAAAACGACTGGAATGCACTTATTATTTATGAAATAGTTTAGTAACGTTTTACAAAATTAAATCAAACAAGTATGTTTCTTTTACACTATTCATTTGTATTAATAGAAAAAAAAAGTATACCGTCTATAATTACATGAGTATTTCGTGCTTATTATTAAATTACCCGCATAGTTCCACTAACATGCATACACATTCGCAAGAAAGCGAAATTAACCAAAACGAAATAAAAACCGTAAATATGGAATAACAACACAATAACAATTGTTCGTCGTATTTTAGTATGTCAATTGAGTACCAGTAGTAGCGGCATCAGTAGTAGCAACCGGTCTATCCTATGGTTACAACAGTATATTCACGAATGCTTCCGATAGACATCAGTAATTATATGTTTGTGATCATCGCAGACACCGCAGACGCCGCCGGTTGCGGAAAAAAGTATTGGTGTTGTCTTGAAAGGGTATTCGAGTGAGAACTCGCTTTGAATGATCAAAATCACTTACTCGCTCGCTCCGATTTAGATAGTTAATTAGGTAAACCGAAAAAAAAGTGTTTCTTGTGTGTAAACTTCCAAAACTCTGACTACAAAAGTCTTCATTTTAATAGTGGCATAAAGCTTTCTTGTTTTACAAAAACAATTAAAAGAAATAGTTTTAACAGAAGTGGAAAGAGTTGATCTTAATTTAAATTTATTTTTTAAATTTTTTCTAGTTAATTACGTATTGGGAATTTACATTAAGTGACATGCCACCATGAGGTAAATTTTGGAATGTAAAACTGTATCGTGTTTCCATATTTTCCTTGGTATTTTATATTTTTGCTACTGTTTTACGACAAATTTGCCTAAACATCACCGATAGCTAGCATATTCTTCAGATGGTATTATAATACACCGAAAACATTATTAGAAATAAAATGTTCAACCATGTAATTATCTGATATCGGAAGAAACTAAAACAGTGCTAAAGAAAAATCATTCACATTATGCGCAAATTCAATTAGGAGTGGCCATATCAAATTTAAACGAGTGCGACTTCTTTATATTTGCTTCATATGACTGGAGATGCATTAATATTATAGTGCTTTTTGACAAAGTATATTCATATAATTTAATTACAACTTTAAGAAACAAGTATGTAAATAAAATGGCGCATGTAATACAGCGATGCACATACCGCGGCCAGCGGGCCACATGCGGTCCACTGTCGATATTTATGCGGTCCGCCAAGGAATTTTAAAAATTGTTCGAAAAACTACAAAAGTAGGTAAAAATCCATTCAAATCAATATTTCTTAACTTTTTATTTTATTCTAACTTTTGTAATTGTTAGTAAGATATTTATCTTTAAGTACCTACTACTTTCTTGTTCAGGTTTACTACGTAGGACAGGTATGCTCCTCGTCGTTCCAGGCATATTGTTACGAGATTAGAAATTTGTCGAACCAACTAGATTACTCGAAGATTCGCGAAACACGTCGGGATTATCCCAGAACAATGTGGTAGGTTCTCGATGTTAGGTAACTCGTATAAATACAACGCATCGCCCGCTATCGGGGCAGTAAAGTTTTAACTACGGACAAGCGAACGTCATATTGTTTGAATTGTAATCTGTAAAGAATAAATATTTCGTCGTTCGAACTTGGCATCTACCTACGTAACAGTAAAATACGTAGCAGTAAGGTTGAAGATGACAATCGACAGTTTCAAGATATTTGGACCGAAAAATACTTTTTTATTTCATCGCATAACAAAAGTGTCTGTTTAATATGCAAGAGTAGTGTTTCTATTCCGAAGGAATATAATGTGTATAGGCATTACGAAACCTAGCATCATACTTTTACCAAATTAACCGGCGAAAATCGAACGCAAAAAATTTATACTTTACGAAGGGAACTAATAGGTCAGCAAGCTATGTTTACAAAACCAATTCAAGATGCTGAAACAGCTACTGAAGTTAGCTTTGAAATATCTCGAATAATAGCGAAAACTTGTCGGCCTTTTAAAGATGGTAAGTTTGTTAAGCAGTGTTTAGATATCGCAGCAAAAAAAAGTGTGTCCGAAAGATGCAAAGAGGTTTGAGAAAATTCAACTAAATCGGATGACTGTTCAAAGAAGACTTACCACATTAGCAGCTAATATAAAAGAGCAACTAGCTACGAAATCGAAAAGTTTAGAATATTTTTCTATAGCACTCGACGAATGGACAGATGTAAGTTCCACTGCTAACTCTTAATATTTTTACGAGATGTAACGCAAAATTTTGAATTGAGTGAAGAACCGATTGGTATGAGTTCTTTGACAAGTCTAAACCAAGGGGAGTGACATGCTCAAAGCTCTTCTGGAAAAATGTTCTATAATGGATTTGGATTTAACGAAATTATCTGGAATTACGACTGACGGAGCACCTTCAATGGTTGGAAATAAATCTGAGATAATAGCTATGTTAAAAGAGTATTACAAACTAAAAACATAAATACCAAGGAATTAATGCAGTTTCATTGCATTATACATCAAGAGGCCCTCTGTTCAAAATTATTGGGATTTGAAAATGTGATGAAAGTTGTAGTACCTACTGTAAACTTTATAAAATCACGAGGTCTCAATCACAGACAATGGTGATCTCCTGTTTTACACTGGTAGCTAAGTCGTAGGTTGTCACTAGAGCGGTTTCTTAACTTGATTGAAGAAATCAAAATATTTCTGGCGGAAAAGAAAAAGGACGTCTTCGAACTCGACAACCCTGATTGGCTGTGTGACTTAGCGTTTCTTGTAGACATCACAAATCACTTGCGTGTCTTAAATACGCGACTCCAAGGCAAAGATCAATTTATTTCGCAGTTAGACTCTCATGTTTCGTCCTTTCAATGCAAAATGAGTTTCTTCAGGACACAAATCAATTCAGCCAATTACAGCCATTTTCCGAACTACAAAAAAATTATGGAGAAATTCAATAAAACTGATGTCAATTTCGCTTATGCTGAAAAAATTGATATTTTAATAAAAGCTTTTCATGATCGTTTTCTATACTTCAAAAAAGTTAAACCTCTATTAGGCATTTTCAGCAATCCTTTCAACATTTCACCGGAAAATGCACCGGAATCAATACAGCTGGAATGAATAGACATGCAAGAAGATGATAATTTACGAAACAAGTTTAATGAAGGTAATTTACTCAACTTTTACCGTTGCGTTGACAAAACCGCTTATAAAGAGTTACGAGTAAATACATTGAAATGCGCAAGCTTATTTGGATCGACTTATATTTGTGAGCAAACGTTTTCAGTGATGAAACTTAACAAAACAAAAAATCGAAACCGTCTGGCAAATGAAAATCAGGAAGCAATTTTACGTGTGGCGACAAGTAATGTGGAGCCAAACATAAACAAAATTATCAGAATAATTGAAACATACATGAGTAGGTAAACCCCACCAGTTTTGTATAATACAAAGGTATTTTTAATAATATAAAATATTATTAAAAATCTGGTGTGAAGAACACAAATACAGGTTCACTATTAATATTTTTGTAATATTTTGTAAGTCGTTTGCGAAATACGTATCTACGTCTTTGGGGAGGGATATGTTCGGACACGTTCACAAAAATATTAATAGTGAACCTGTATTTGTGTTCTTCACACCAGATTTTTAATAATATTTTATATTATTTAAAATACCTTTGTATTATAAACAAAATTGTTAGGTCAATGCAATAATAATAAAACATGAAATATTACATTGTAATGATTAGATTTCATTACGATTACATAATTACAACAAACATTTTTGAATGTTCTTTTATTTTTATCATTTGTAGTAATTCATACTATTTAAAAACAAAAAATATTTGTGTTAATAAGTATTCTTTGTAGTGGCCCGTCCTTGGCTTATAATTTTCCCGAGTGGCTCCTGTTCCCTATAAGTCTGTGCATACCTGATGTAATATGTAGAAATAAAGATTAAAAGAAAATTTGAAGTACTTTTCATTTTAAAAATTGCTCATCATGTGTTGGAGATCATTAAATAATATGCAATAGAAATTTATTGTATGCAAAGTTATGCATAATAACAATCAGTATACAGGGTTAATCACGGAACCCGTTCGTTAGAAGTTTTCTATGTTAATGCCTTAGGACACTTCTGAAAATTTGTGGCACGTAATCTTGATACTTGATGTGTTAAAATAAAGGTTAACAACAAGCATTACTTCACCAAGTTGTCGTGGTCAACGCTATGCATTAATACACATTGGTAACGAAAATGGTGTCATCGATGAAACGTTATATATATTTCTGGGTAAAAAAAAAAAAATTCTGCGAATGTCCACGATGAAGTTTGTGCAGAAATATACGAAAATTGGTTTGAAAACAAACTGTTGCCTAATTTACCACTTAATTCAATAATAGTGATAGGCAATGCATTATATCATTCCCGGAAAGTTGAAAAAATTCCGACAAGCAATTGGAAAAAAGCTGACATTGAAATGTGACTTCTATAACAGTTTTCGTTTTTCGTCGCTTATTTTATCAGAAACGATCTTAAATTACGTTTCTACTAACGTAACAAACATGCAACTGACCGTTTATTTTCAACGGACTCTCATTTGTTCTCAGCGTACTTTGATTTGAACATACGGATTTTCATTTGAAGATAACGGACTTTCTTTCACAAACACCGGACTTTCAATCGATTTCGGCTGTTTAGTTTAATAACGCACTATTTGCAACCTTAACAATTTAATTTGTTACCATATGTTTTTAGTTGTGATTTTATTGTACTTTACAGTTCCAATAAGTACAAATAAAATCTGACTTACAACTGTGGTTTTTTTTCACTTGATGATAAAAGCCTATAATTTAATTATACGTTCTGTGATAACTATTTATTGTGTGCGAATCTTATGATAATGATATCTAAGAGATTTAAAAAATCATATCAACATAACCTTATAGCTTATTACTTATGTATGTCAAAAATCACATACTTTTCTTTACTGTATATCATGTACGTGAACTTTATAAAACAGAATTCCATAGAAACATAGATCCGGCGACTATGTCCTATTTCTCATAAGATGTGTATAGCAAACGCCAATTAAGTTGGCGCGTGGAGGGGTAAGCTCGCGCAGGATTAGAAGTAGTGGGGAGATTTGTATTTGGTTTTACATCAAATGTCAGATAATTCTAACCTCTGAGCGTGTATCACATTATGATCCCCTAGCAAAGACATTATGTTCTGTCAAACGTCAATGACAAATGTATTCTGACAATTACTTGAGTAGTGGGGGTGGACGTTTTTAAAAACGGCTTCCGCGCACCCCCTCCTCGCGCCAACTTAATTGGCGCTTGCTATACTTCATTCTCAACGTGGAACGCTCTAAGCGCCATCTCTTGGATTTTCTAACGAGTTATTGAACTACCTCTCGCATGATTCATCTGAGTGGCGCTTATTCTTTGATTCGTAAAAAACAAGCTTCAAAGCAGGCTCACTGCATAATAGAAATAAATTTGCATTTGAATTTTGCCAAAAAGCTGTGGGACATGGACATAATTTTTGGATTCAGCAGATTAGAAAACACAATATTTACCAAAAACATTCCACGCAGCTGAAAAAGAAAATTACAGCTGCATGGGGAGATAGTCTACGAGTATATCGTGTTCACATACAAGAAATATTGTATAAAAAGTATCACAATAGTAAGATCAAGACCGTTAGATTGCTGTAAAACCTTAAATAATTTCTCTTAATAATTCGTTAAAATACTTGTAGCACTATTGGATGTCGATGTGAATATCAATTTAATAGTGTGAAAATACACATATATTACATGGATCCATAGTATTTTAAAATGAAACTTAAAAGAATAACGATCAAAATGAGGTAATTTGTACACGACGAGTATCTTCGATTATACGATATTGTTGAGGAAAAACAAGATCGTAAATATCGTACTTCTTACTTTCGATGTAGCGCGGCGCGACAGACAGCTTCTCCGGCGTTAATCAAGATAAAATACGTCCACAACGAAGGAGTTCCTGCGACTCGACTGTATCGAGTCGTCGGAATCAGCTCGCTCAACTATTCCACTCCGCAATTTGTAGTCTAACGCGCTCGTACACACACGCGCGCGCCTTTCCTTCTACAAGAACAACAACAGACGAAACATTGTAATTAGTATCATTCTTCAAGAGTTTCGAAAAAATATTATTTCTGTGAATGGTTGCGTTGTCCGAAAAAAAAAGGATCTTAATGTCAGTAAATGTGACTGCCCATCATATTACAAAAATAATGGCGACCAGGTATAAATATATGGTATTTCGAGTCAGGAAAATGCTATTTAATTTAAGTTAGTGGATATGGCGAGATTGCAATTATCCGAATTGGCATCTACTATTATCGAGGCTTCTTGCACGAAAAATAGAAGGACAAGAGTAAAATGTCTATTATTTATTGGGGAAAGAGTTTGCGAATATACGTCCAAACGATAGGTTTGTTTAATGAAATTATACTCTTCAAATGTGAAAGAAACGTGATCTTGTTCAGTTCTTGGAATATAAAAAGTAAACGAGTTGCCAGATTCGTGGTCAAACTTTTAATTATTACTTGGCGTTAGGGTAGAAAAATAAAACCCTATCTTTTAAAAAATTGTGATTTTAAATAATTTGTTAGTGCCATGTCAGCACCATTTTTTAAATTTTGCTTTGCAAATAACCATTTACAAATTATAAAATAAAATGTATTTTAAATACAGAGTGTTCCCTGTGGTAACCGACAAATTTACACAATGTGTTCTAGAGGTGATTCTGAACTAAAAAGTTCGTATATCGATTTCTTTTTTTTTTCTCCAAATTCACTTGTTTGATTTTCATCAGCAAGCTAATGTTGTCCTAAATGAAGTTGAATAAGATCCATTCACAAGCATAGGTACACAGGATATCTACCATGACCTGTGTTTGTCAAATCCAAGTATGGCGAATTTTACATTTCAAAGGGTTCCTTTTTCATTTAAATATGCTACCTAGAGATTTCGTGAATCGCATACAGTATTATCAATGGTTATAGAACAATTTAAAACTTATTCGGCGTATCCTTTTTACAGACGAGTCTCAATTTACTCGAGGAGGTATAAACAACACTCGGAATTCACACTTAGGCGACTGAAAACCCACATAATGTAGTTTTGGTTAATCATCAACATTTTTTATTCAGACAACGCATATACAGTGCTTCTCAAAAGTCCCCTCCTCCCCTCTTGTCTCTGGAACGATTATACATACACATGTTAAATTTGGAAACTGAATATTATAGGTTATAAACTTCCCTACTAGTGATGATAGATGACGAAATCGTCATAGATGACGTCACAAGGCCATTGTGACCAATAATTTTGAATGTAACGCTACGGCAAGCGACACCTCTTTTAAAAGGTATCGAAAAAACCTATTCAATGATACTAATTTTGTTTGTGTTTGAGGCAGTTTTAATGGCTCATTAGGAAACATGAAAATTTAAATTCCATTCAGTATGATATTAAATGCAGATTTAAGAAACAGTATGTACTTAAAGAAATTGCTCGAAGTGACCTCCATTTACTTCCTGACAGTGAAATATCCTATTTTTAAACTTTTCTCGTACTTCTTCAAATGTGTCTGCGGAAACAGCCTCACATTCTGCAACAAAACGTTGTTTTAAAACGTCAAATTGTCAAGTTAATACTAAAATTCCAAATTCAAGCTCCGCCTATGGTTAGTTGTCAAATAATCTGACGTTTTTGTTAGTCTCCAATATTCGACGTTTTTGTAATTGTCCAAGTTTTTGTAGATTTAATAATTTGTGTATTGTTGATCGAACGTCTCACTGTTTTTACAGCTTATGGTACTTTTAATATTTTTGTACATTTTAATAATTTGTTAAACTGTTGTGAGTCGAAAGTTTAAGTGCTTCAAGAAGCGAAATGGTACGTGCTTTAGGTGATAAAGTAGCAGCGGTCCTAATTCTTGGTGAAACTAGACAAAATATTCATGCAGCAGAACTCATTTTTAATGAGAGGTTTACCGATCGCCCCATTTCGAGGACTTATTTAAGGGAGCTTCTTCGTAAGTTTGAAACAACGGGTAGTATTAATGATGCGAAACGATCTGGCAGACCACAAATTTCTGATGAGAAAAAAATTGATATACTGGCAGAAGTAAGAGTTAATCCTACTTCTTCAACAACTCAAGTTGCATCTACCTGTGAAGTTAGTCGAAGTACAGTACACAGGGTGTTGAAAAAATACAAATTTCATCCATACAAATTAAAAATGGTTCATCAACTCTCAGACGACGACCCAGACCGAAGACTAGAATTTTGTGAAAATATGGAAACTAAAATTAACCAACAGCCAGACTACGTCAAAACAATTTGTTTTAGTGACGAAAGTACTTTCTATCTAAATGGAAATGTAAATACACAGAATGTGAGGTATTGGAGTGACGCAAATCCTCACCTGTTTCGTGAAACACATACCCAATTTCCCTAGAAGGTGAATGTTTGGGCAGGTATCCTGGGAAACCACATCGTTGGGCCTCTTTTTTTAAATACTAATTTAACTGGTGAGGTTTATCTGGAGATGTTGCAAAACGCAATAGAACCGTTAATCCTTGAAATTTTGGAAGATAATCCAGATGAATTCGGCAATTTGGAAATAACATTCCAACAGGATGGTGCTCCTCCACACTATTACGGTGCAGTAAGACGGTATTTGCATGAGGAGTATCCTGGTAGATGGATTGGACGACGAGGCTCAACGGAATGGCCACCTCGATCACCGGACCTCACACCTTTGGATTCTTTTCTGTGGGGGTACCTTAAATCGAAGGTTTACGCCACTGAACTTGACAATATTGACGTTTTAAAACAACGTATTGTTGCAGAATATGAGGCTGTTTCCGCAGACACATTTGAAGAAGTACGAGAAGAGTTTAAAAATAGGATATTTCACTGTCAGGAAGTAAATGGAGGTCACTTCGAGCAATTTCTTGAAGTACATACTGTTTCTTAAATCTGTATTTAATATCATACTGAATGGAATTTAAATTTTCATGTTTACTAATGAGCCATTAAAACTGCCTCAAACAACAAAATTAGTATCATTGAAAATGTTTTTTCGATACCTTTTAAAAGAGGTGTCGCTTGCCGTAGCGTTCTATTTAAAATTATTGGTCACAATGGCCTTGTGACGTCATCTATGACGATTTCGTCATCTATCATCACTAGTAGGGAAGTATATAACCTATAATATTCAGTTTCCAAATTTAACTTGTGTATGTATAATCGTTCCAAAGATAAGAGGGGGGGAGGGGACTTTTGAGAAGCACTGTATATATATATATATATATATATATATATATATATATATATATATATATAGTAAATTCAATTTGTTGGCGATTTAAGGTCTGGTTTTACTACAAAATATATATATATTTAAAACAACCCTACATGTTTCGGCAAATGATGCCTTTATCAAGGAATATAAAATATAACTGACAGTATATTAATGTCATACATTTGAGTTGCTATGGATAGAATTATTCAAAGATACATTCCAATTGAATAATAATAAATCATGCCTTAGTATTCTAAAATAAATAGACAACAAAGACAGGCAAACGCAAGACATGAGTTATTATTATGTATGCGCCCGTGGAGCGTCTTAAGATGTAAAGCTGTCGGCATTCGCCTTAAACGAGAAGGAAAATCACGAAAACCTACTCGGACAATCAGACAGGAATCAAAACACGGAACTGTCAGCATAATAAGCAGATGTCTAGATATTTAAATAACTTAAGATATATCATTATATAACAGCAACATATATTATTATAGTAAATTGCAGATCGTTATATAATTAAGTTATAGTATATACTGCTTAAATTTTTCACTGCTGTTGTTAATTGAATTTTTTTCCTGTTTAATACTAATCATTTCTTTAATTTCCCTTTTCATTGTGTGTTGTTCTCTATCAATTATCTGGGTGTTTTCAAAATCGAAATGATGATGGCGTTGTAGTTTGTGTGTAGATAAAGCAGTTTTGTCTGTTTTAGAGTATTTGTGGGCTTGTATTCTTTTGTATAAATATTGTTTCGTTTGGCCTATGTAGTAACTATCGCAATCGCGACATGGTATTTTATAGATGACATGTGTTTCTCGATTTTTTTCTATTTTAGGTTTAAGTTTTGAAAATAAATGTTTATTAGTATTACTAAGTTTATATGGTGTAGCTATATCATATTTTTTTTTAAAGTGTATTTAATTTTTTCTTATAGTTGCGGAATTATGCGGTAAATTAATGTTATAGGTATGACATCATCATTTGCTGAAACATGTAGGATTGTCTTAAATATATACATTTTGAAGTAAAATCAGACCTTAAATTGAATTTACCATAACATACAAAGGTCACGAAATAATTATCTATATATATATATATATATATATATATATATATATATATATGTATGTATACTCTAGTATCTCACAAAGTTGAAATGAACTACTTAAATGTGTGAAATCACCTAATTAACCATAGATTAAAAATATCAAATATATTGAACAAATGTACAATAATAAATAAATTCTTTTACACCTTAGGTAAATCGCGTAAGAAGCAATTTAATGGAGTTCCCAAATACATATACGAATTAAACTTTACATGCTTTACAAGTTTACATGCAGTTTTAATTAGCATTAAAATTTGGAATCATAACTACAGCAAATAAAATTATCGCCGAGAATGTTTAAGTTCACTGCATTAAAAAAAGGTTAAAATACGTCAACGGTGATAAGACAACACAAATGGCGTGGTCCACAAAAAAAGCGACGTATGGGTCTTGACACAGGTGTTAAGGCGAGAACGAGGTGGCCTTGTCTTTCTAGCTACATTGAATGCTTGGTTATCTCTTTTTCTCCTCGAATGCGAAATATTATAAATTTACAGCGAATGGACAGACAAAAGAAAAGCTCGAAGCCTACGTACGTCTATTTGGATCAAAACAAAAGACGTCCAATTACTCAATACGGTCATGAGGTTTCTTTTTTAAATTTTCTGACTCTGCCCCAAACTGCGTTAACTTCCAAAATATTTAGGGTAGCCGTGAAACATATTTCGATTATCGGAGTACATTAAGAAATATCAACTTTACACACAGCCGTACAAACAGAGGTGGTCGTAAGACACCCGCATGAAGAACGGCCTTGTCGAAGGTCCACACAAACTATAAAGAGGGCGCAGTCGATATCAAAGAACATATCGTACTAAATTTAAATGAAAAATTTAAATACCGGGCGGTATAACTTTATCCACGCTAAACTATTAAAACAAAGGAAAATAAACTGTAACAATTTATAAACCGAGATTAACTAACAGCCATTAAAATTATGTCAAAAGTACACTATTCATTTAGCACTGGGATAACTAATCTAAAATGTAAACTGTAAAAGTACTGGCCTTAAGATTTTCAGTGCCGATATGGAGAGATCTGTTGGACAATAAAGATAATTAAGTATTATTATTGATTTTATTTTTCACCATTTCCTGGGGCCCAATATATTGCGCCTTTAAAATAAATAACGTTAGTGTCTTAAAGATGATCCCAATCCAGATTGGACAATTTTTCTGCATTTATTAATGCAAAAATTGACTTAAGTGTTACTATCGATGCTACTTTCCACGATGTCTTAGGGAAAGCCATTATCAGAAAGAGGATTATGTTCCGTACATTCACATCTGCTTAAGAAAGTGACTGAATTTAAATTCGCTAAAATTCCATTTTACACCAAAAAATGATAATTTAAATCATTAAATGTGTCTGCAAGAAATCCTTCGAACTCTAATTATGACAACGCACCCATGCAACACTTCATTTAAGATAATTTTAAATTTCGACGGCTGATTCGACAAGTTGAGTTAAATCTGAAAAGTTTAAACTTTGATCGGGAAATAACTATAATTAATCTTGTGATAAAGCATGTGGAAATAACACAAGGGAAGAATGCAAAGCAACCGTTACGTGGAATGAATGAACAAGTATACACGCGCATAAATAGCGAACATTTAAACCTAAATGGTATCATAATTATTTCGAAACGTACGAGAAAAAAGAAAAAGCGTAAGGATACAGATTACTGGACTCTCACTTACCAGTCATACTCACGCAATACATCAGGGTTCAAGTACCCTAACAGAAGGAAAGAGTATTGAAGTTCGTGTGTATGTACGGTCTCACATAAAGTGTTCACCGATTTACATTTTGCGATACAGTATCGAGAGCTTTTAAATGTAAGTTCTTTAGAATTATGACTTCATCAAGAGTAACATGGAGCTGATATGCAAACAAACGCTGATGAACTTGGTTTAGTATTTTCCTTCTTAAATACAGTTAATACCTGAATAATTCCGAAACATATTTGGTTATCTCCAAGAACAATAAATATAAAGGGTTCTTCAAAAGTAAGTTACATTTTGAAATTGCCGTTTTATTAAATAGTAAAGTATACTTTCATTATGCAACAGACACGTAAATAATTTACATAAGACATATGTTTCTGCAATCTATAGGCGTCGTCAGTTAAGCTAGTGAAGCAATGTATACAAATGATACAAATCTTTATAAATAGATCTGTATCTGTATATGCCATTAAGCCGAAATCCCTTACTAGATAAAGCAAATTTCATCCTATAAGGTGGCACTTATTTAATAAGTGATATCTGACGGACGAAAGAGACTTTGCCGAAAAAAGGGATCTTTCGTTTGACCAGCTATGCTGATACGAAAAATGAAACAATACGGGTTGTCCATAAATAAGCCAGATGGCGGTAAATATACAAAAAAAGGTTTTAAATATATCTATACGTTAATATGCACGTATAACGCTTTTGTTTCGGCAAAGTCTCTTTCGTCCGTCAGATGTCACTTATTAAATAAGTGCCACTTTATAGGATGAAATTTGCTATATCTAGTAAGGGATTTCGGCTTAATGGCATATACAGATACAGATCTATTTATAAAGATTTGTATCATTTGCATACATTGCTTCACTAGCTTAACTGACGACGCCTATAGATGGCAGAAACATATGTCTTAAGCAGAAGTAAATGCTGAAAATACGAGGTAATGTCCAAGTATACAGTTACAGATATGTAAATTATTTACATGTCTGTTTCATAATGAAACAAAAGCGTTATACGTGCATATTAACGTATAGACATATTTAAAACCTTTTTTGTATATTTACCGCCATCTGGCTTATTTATGGACAACCCGTATTGTTTTGTTTTTCGTATCAGCATAGCTGGTCAAACGAAGGATCCCTTTTTTCGGCAAAGTCTCTTTCGTCCGTCAGATGTCACTTATTAAATAAGTGCCACCTTATAAGATGAAATTTGCTTTATCTAGTAAGGGATTTCGGCTTAATGGCATATACAGATACAGATCTATTTATAAATATTTGTATCATTTGTATACATTGCTTCACTAGCTTAACTGACGACGCCTATAGTTGGCAGAAACATATGTCTTAAGCAGAAGTAAATGCTGAAAATACGAGGTAATGTCCAAGTATACAGTTACAGATATGTAAATTATTTACATGTCTGTTTCATAATGAAACAAAAGCGTTATACGTGCATATTAACGTATAGATATATTTAAAACCTTTTTTGTATAGTAAAGTATACATAAAAGAAAAACATATTTGTGTTCATAAAATAATGGAGTTTTATCGTTCATATTTTTTATTTCTGTTACCATGGCAACAAGTTTGTTGATGAAAATAGAAACGTTAGCTTTTCTTACTGAATTTGACAGATATTCACCATGTGAAAAATGGTTTTGACATTGAAAAATCGTATAAATCTTGCTCACTGCTACTATGAATGTGCAAGAAGTTTAGTAGCGGGTATAAGAAAATTCAGAAGAAATAATAACTTGAGAACAGTTTACAGGATTACCGCAAGCTAATCTGTAAATTTGAAGAAACTGGTTGCGTTACTGATAAAGCAAAATCTGGAAGACTGTAGCAGTAATATGAGTCATTACTGCTACTGACGTAACAGTAACCTAACACCTGTCACATAAGTGTTGGGAAAAATATTAATGCTCTTTGCAGTATAGTAAAAGTACATGATCTTGTCAGCCATGAAGAAATTTGTTTATCGGTGTCTTGTTAATTTATTTGATATTTCACATTAGTGTCTGTCAGTTCTAACGAGCCATCGAAAAAATTCATAATTGGAGTAGACTGTGAAATTTGGTTGGTACTTTAGCCACTTCCACATAATGACATATTACTTGATGCTTGACAGTTTCATTTGGTTTCATTGTAAAGAAAGGTTATGGCATTGAAATGATACTACAACAAAAAAGAAAACAAATAATTTATTTAATATCGAAATCATAATCATAATTTACATATAGCTACAGAAGTTGTTGAAAATATTGTCCATTTACATCTAAACACAAACCAACTCTTCTCCGCAATCCAGCAAAAACTTTATGCAGCATTTGCGGTGAGTTGTTGATCGCTTCACACTTTTCTGTTATGCGAATTCTCAATTGTTCCAGATTATGAATTGGCGTTGAATAAATCGAATTTTTGATGAATGGCCATACGAAGAAATCACATATGTTTAAATCGCAAAACCTAGTTGGATATGGGATTTCAGTATTCCTGCTTATTATTCTGTTATCAAAAAATTCTCTGAGATATTGAAGTGTTTCTCTGGTCGTACCATCTTGTTGGAAATACCCATTTTGTAATTCCTCATCATCCAGTTGATTTATGAATGAGCCGAGTATCTCATTGCGATATCGTGCAGCAGTAAGTGTACCTTCAAAAAAAATGGAACCCACCAATCTTCTTCGACATATTCCAACCCAAGCACCAAATTTTTGGGGATGCAATGTTTTTTCAACAAAAAAATGAGGATTTTCGAGGGACCAACACCTCATATTCTGTGAATTAACATATCCAGAAAGATAAAACCAGGCCTCATCCGTGAAAAAAACTGTGTTAAGGATATCCTGATTGTGTAGATTATTTTGAAACCATTGACAAAATTCAACTCGTCTTAAATAATCCACTGGATAAAGTTCATGAAAACATTGCAGCTTGTATGGATGACATTGTAAGACTTTTTGAAGAATGAATTGGCACGTACCATAAGATAAATTTGTTTGTTGATTCACTACTGAAATAGATGTTTTTGGATTTTCATCAATAATATGCTGAAGGGCTTCAATATTATCAGCTGTACGTTTAGATGGCCGTCCACTTCCAGTTTTTCGACCGACTCTACCAGTCTCTCTGATTAACTTTACACAATTTGTCAAAACATTGTAAAAATCATTGTAGTCAAACACTAATTCAGGATGTTCTTCACTAAAATCAGTCATGCATTCCGTAATTCCGTAATTCCGTAATTGAATACTGCCACTCGCCATTTACTTTCACACCTGTACGGAAGTAACATTCGATAATTTTTGCATTTTGTTCTATGTTGAATACCATTTTTTAAATAAATTAAATTTTCTTATTAAGAGTTTTGAAAAATTTGACACAAACTTATAGTTTCAATGTCAAATAATAAATGTCATTATGTGGAAGTGGTTAAAATACCAACCCAATTTCACAGTCTACTCCAATTATGAATTTCTTCGATGGCTCGTTATAATGTCATACAAACTAAATATTAGTAAGCCCAATTATAACCTGGTTGAATAGCTGCCCATATGAGATATAGTTAACATTTTTGGTGAAGAAAACATGAAAAAGCACTATACAGTATGGTTGGTTTTTCATTGCCCAGTCTATGTCAGCTTTATTATCAAAAATACAAAAAAATGTTAAAGGAATATGTTTTTTACCTAGAAATGGTCTATCACATTGCATCATTAGTAATATTTCATAGCCTACTGATTTTTAGCAGCGATAATAAACTTTATTTTTTTAAATAGAACACCATATATATTTTTTCTGGATATGATTCTTAGTAAATTTCTCATTATAACGATGTATAACAAGTAATGAACTGCCTTTAAATTATGCCTAATAATGGGAAAAACAATATTATAGTAGTCGACTGTGATATTCTATTGTTTATACCTGTAAACATTTGACATAAGCTAGTTAGATGTATTTAGTAATGACAAAGGTGTTGCCGTTCTTATTTAACTATGAAAACGTTAGTGTTTTGTATAAGAAAAATGAACATGGGCCTCACAAACAGTGAAAAAGTTGATTTGCTGTGCTGTTTTCACAGATCAAACAACAATATACGTCAGGTTGCTATCCAGAATTTATATCTTGACAGAAGACAACCTCACGTAAATACTTTTCAAAATTTAGAAAATTTTCTGCGGTTAACTGGCACCTTTTCAAGGAGTATAAATAATATCCAAAGTGAACGACGAAACAAACACGGTTATGAAGTTGTTATTTTAGCTTACTTTAGAGTCAATCCAAGAATTTCTACAAGACAAGCAGCGTTTGATTTGAATATTCCAAGTAAAATTATATTGTCATAATTGCTGAAATAGCAAATTTTTGTTTTCCATATTTTTTCTTATTATTTCGTTTCCGTAGACAATTCCTACAGATATGCTAACTTGTGATATATCACAATAAAGAGAATTTAATGAGGATTCATTTAAAAAATTAAAGTTGATTATCGCTGCTAAAAATCAGTAGGCTATGAAAGATTACTAATGACTAGAGAACGGACACGCTTACCACATGACGCAAAGCCCAGTGCAGTACTGGCGAAAGGCTGTATTTCTAAAATATTTAATTTTATTTATATAATTGGAAAACGAACGGGTGGTGATCTATAAAATTACGAAAGACATATTTATTTGTTGAAAAGTTGTATTTATAAAGTTTTTAATTTTATTAATATAATTGGAAAATATACGGGTGGTGATCTATCTATCTAAAATTACGAAACACATATTTATTAATTAATTTTATTTATATAATTGGAAAACAAACGGGTGGTGATCTACAAAATTACGAAATACATATATATTTGTTGAAAAGTTGTATTTTTAAAGTTTTTAATTTTATTTCTATAATTGGAACACTTTCATTTGTTCATTTGGTCGTTCAAGTTGAGTAAAGGAGTATTAATATTGACTAGCAATAGTTTCTCAAGGTTTTCTTCTGTCAATTTTGTTCTCTTTGAATTAAGTACATCCCTATAAATAGAAAACGTCATTTCTACATCGCAACTGGATATAGGTGCATACTGGAAATATTCTTTTATTTCTTCATATTTAGCCGTTAGATTTTGTAGAATTGTCTCCATACATAATTGCTGCAATGTAATTAAATCTGGATTTCTATTAAGAATTGCTTCAAACTTTTGCCGAAGGCCACATTCGAAGTCACTTGGAATACTTTTCAAATTATTAACAGCCACATCTAATGTGGTTAATCCGTCATTTAATTTGAGATTTCGATTTTCAAAATAAGTGATTAGTTTTGGCAATTTTCCAAAGTGTTCGTGAAGAAAGTACAACTGATTTTTTAAATTTGAGATTTGTGTGAGCTCCTTGCACTCACCAATACTTCTAGCATCCTCCTTTAGCAGTGTTACGAAATGTCTTAGACTATCGAAATTTTCAGCATAATAACTAGTAGCTTCCAGCCATGTTCCCCATCTAGTTATTAATGGAGTGGGAGGCAGTGACAGAGATGGAAATTTTTCCCTGAAAAGAGCTACTCTCAATGGTGCTTTTCTGAAAACTTTTTTAAAAGCTGATACAAGTCTATCAACTTCCGGAAAAGTGTCTCTGATATATTCACAGATTCTGTGGAGAGCATGTGCTACACAAGTAATATGCAGCATATTAGGATATGTTTTCTTCAATAGTCTGCCTGTGTTTAACATATACGCAGCACTATCACTGACAAATAAAACTATTTTTTCTTTGTACGTGGCGTCCGAATGAAGCATTTTTTGCATATTCTCCTTAATCGTTTCAGCAACTGTTTTCGCATCAACTCTATTTATAACACTTGTTGCTATTACATATGAGTTATAGGGAATAGTTGGATGTAGTACACCAGATACAACATTTACCACACAGCGTCCTAACATATCCACCGTTTCGTCGGCGTTTATCCATATGTATTGATTTAAAAGATGGCTTCTAATGCGTTCTACTGTTCTCGTATAGCACCTAGAAACATAATATTTGCGTAAAGTTGATTCATCAGGAACATTTCGACCAGTATATTTTTTCAGAAATGTCTTCAAAATTGGATTGTTCAATTTAAATAATGGAATATTAGCTGCCATAAAAGTTTCACAGAGTTCTTCGTTAAAATTATCAGATTCCAACGGGTTCAATTTTTTTTCGTGCTTTAACGATCCTACGTGACGTTTTACGGTTGATTTATTAATTTTTCAATAACGTTTCACAGACTTCACAATAAATTTCGGAATCACTGGCAATGTACATACAATCTGTATGGCCCTCAATCAAATTCGCCATTGTTTCACGATGCCATTTTCGACGCTCTTCCATTGTCTGAAAAAGTAAGAATATTCTAGATCCAAATAAACGAAATTAAATAACGAAATTTTATGCACAATTACGTGAAAATAATTGGAAGATGTTGCTTAAATGAAAAGAAAAGGAATGTACGTGCTATTTCTCTTACGAAATACGATAAACTTATTTATTTTATCTACGTACACGACACCACTGAAAACACTATATTCTCCGAATACAATAGCTGGGTTGTCCATTGTTATCGCTGCGAGACCAGGTGGCCGAGTAAGTCAAACAAATACTTCATTGAATTACGCCGTGATGTACTGAGCGACGTTATACACAATTCCAATTGCCGATTGCGTTTTATGGAAATTGCATCCGTTCTCTACTAATAACCGAACAATAATAATGGACGACGGGGATTATTTTACATTTAGTCATGTATGGCCCTTAAGTTATAGGACATCCTGTAAATATGCCCTAATAATTATTTATTTAATAACCATTAAAATAGCTTAACAGTTATTCAGTACAGTTTGTATCAGTTTTTGTACCGTGCATAGATACAAAAACTAATATACAGACTACTTAACGAATGTGATATGCACAGTATTATTATTATTAGACATTCTAATATTAAAGAAAACCTTTATACTGTCTTAACTCAAACACCACACGTCCGTCTTAGAGGCGGGGTGAAAATGCGAAGGTTACATTAGTCCTAGGAGGATGAATTAAGCCGATATTCATCTAAAGGAATAATACATTAGATGGTCGGTGAGAGAGGCGGTCTATGATGGATTACGGCGGGTCTTCATAAAAAATAATGCAAGGGTTGGTTACACAACGTGATATTTATTCGCCCTGATATTAAATATGATAGATTCTTGCGATATTGATTCTAGACGCGGCCACAATAGCGTATTAGAAGAAATGTTTCTCGGTGTCGGTACTCAACATCCTTTGTAAACTATTAATGCCCAAGATCGTCAGAAAATCTTTCAAATATAATTGTTTCAATTATTTTTTTATTATCTGTCAGATACAGTAATCTGCCCTTGATGGCAATAAGCATATTTTATGACAATATTTAAATGACATGTGAAGAATTATTCCAATGAATAACCTTCCTTATATTAATAATAACTTAATATTTATAGTAAATACATAAATAAGTAATATAAGCAAGATTTTACAAACAAATTGTTTTATTTTATTTATCTAGGTTCGGACACAACATTAGCTGACTGGAGGCGCTTCAAACTTCGCACTTTCCTGTTATCGCTATCACTAGCATTCAATTCAAATGATTAAATAACACATTTGGATGGGTTGAAAGTCGTTTACGAGATTTTGAACTGATTTCATGAACAAGTTTCTTCATTGAGGCTAGCAGGATATAGAAGATAAAACATCTGAAACTGAACAAGGCACCCGGACAACATCGATTTACAATGGAGATACTCCGTATACTAGGTGGCACAAAAGTCATCTCTAAAGGCCGGATTATATGCAGTTTGCATAAATTTGCATGTTTGCATAATATATTAATTTTGTATAATATTTGTATGTTTTGTAGTAATTCAGCATTTTTGCATATTTTAAGTATCCGAGTTTTATTTATTTACTAAATTAAATTTATTATAGGTATTACTAAAAATATATCGTGGATGTAACAAACAAACAAGAATTAAACAGCCCTCTTTAAATTAAAAATTGCATTTTATTAAGCCTCTTCCCGTTACTTTTCCGATAAGCGTCTCCAAGAATTTATTAATGATCTTCCCATACATCCAAGCCGAGACAAAATTCCAAAAAAAGCTAATACCTTAAAACTTCTATATAAATACAAAAATACATTTTACCAGAAAATTAGGAGTATACGTGCTTTTTTGCTATTCGGAAAAATTTATTCCCATATTCGAAAGTAATTTTATTTTAAACGTCATTTTACGTTGGCTTTTCGAAGTGTGAACTTGTGAGTTATAATATATAATAGCAAAAATGCCGAAAATAGTGACTGTGCCTGGATGGATTGCGCCTTATTCAGAATTGCGTATGGCTGGAGAAGAAGTGTTTTGCGTAGTATGCTGTAAGATTGTGAGTAAAATTTTAAGTTTATTTCCTCTTATTAATTAATTAATTAAGTTTTTAATTATTCCTTTATGTTTTACTAACATTTATTTTATAAGAAAACAACCGATGATGTGATATTTTTTTTGCAGATTACAAATGAGAGAAAGTTCCAAGTCGACCAACAATGTTTATGAAAACTCAATCTCATGCTGCAAAACTAACAAAGATGAAATTGGCGAAGAAGAGTCAGCAAACATTACCGCAATGTTTGCCATCAACTTCCAAAAAATCGGAACAGGAAGAATTTAATGAAGATTTGCGTCAAATGTTTGTGTCGGCAGATATTCCACTACATAAATCAAACAATTTAAATGTCAAGTTATTTTTGTAACGAGTACATCAGCAAATATAACATTCCCAACGAGAGCACGTTAAGAAAAAAATATATTCGCTGTATCTATTCAGAAACATTGAGTAGCATTAAGAAGGTTGTTGCAAACAATTATCTTTATACATATATACGTAGATGCAACTACTGATAGTGGGGGCCGATACATAGTTCATTTAATGATTGGTATCCTTAACGCAAAATCTTATTTAATGGCATCCAAACAGTTGGAAAAGGCAAATAATTTGACAATAACAAGTTTCATAAAGGAAGAACTGGCAACTTTCTTCTTACCAGAATCGATTCCAACAGAGAAAATTCTATTGTTCTTGACGGATGCTGCACCATACATGGTGAAGGCAGCTTTCAACTTGAAAATCTTTTCCCAAATTTAATTCACACAACTTGTTTAGCGTACTGACTAAATCGTATTGCAGAGCAAGTCAGAAACCATTTTCCCTTAGTAAATACTTTAATTAATAGTGTTAGGAAAGTATTTTTGTAGGCCCCATTACGAGTTCAGTTTTACAAACATCTATCCGGTGTTCCGCTTCCTCCTCAACCCGTAATCATACGATGGGACACGTGGTTGGAGGCTGCTATTTTTCATGCAAATCATTATGAAGGAATAAAGACAATTCTTATGGATCTTGATAGGGATGCACAATCAGTGATAGATGCCCAAAAGGTGTATTCGAGTAAAGAAATACCTCAACAGTTGGCTTTTATTAACCCTTGTGTGCATGACAGACTAATGCGTACGTAACCGCATAAGTGGGGTTCTGTCGAGACCCCATTTTTTTTTAGATTTAAGGGTACTTTAAGACAAATTAAAATTTAAAAAAAGTCTTAAAATTGAATTTTATCGAAGTTACATATAATATGATGGTTGTACAATTATTTTTATATTAGAACAAAACAAAAATGTGTTAAAAAAACATTAGATTTGACAATGCTTTGAAATTACATATACCTAACTTTAAAAAAGAAAATTTAATGGAAAACATTATTTTAATGAAAGGCATGGAAGGCAAACCGTCACTGCCTCTTTTTTTCTATGTGCGTCACAAACAAATTTGTGACAGTCCTTACATTTTATGTAAACCTTCTTGTCTTGTTCTCTTGGACATTTATAGCATCTACCCTTTTTGTCGAAGTGGTTCTTTCTTCATCTCTCTGTGAATCTAAATTTGTTTCTGCTAAGGCAATACCACAATCCTGGAGTGCTGTTTTTACAAATATTGGAAGTATTCTATTTTGAGCCCGTTTTTCCATGTTTCCACTAGTTAATTTGTCGCCCAGTTGTAACAAGAACAACCTACGTCTGTCTTTATTTTGTTTTTTCCATTCGGGGTGTTTTTCATTGAATATTAGAAATGTATTCATGACACATATATCTAGAATATTCATGAATAGTCTATAAGGCCATCGTAGTGTTTTACGAGCGCATGAAAATTCTCGAATCAATTTATCTGCGTTGTCAACTGCACCTTTAGTTTCGTTGTAGTCTAGTATCATAATAGGCTTATTTTCGCTTTCAGGAGATACGTTATCGTCTTGATGTTGTGTAGACAACAAATGAACCATTCTGCCCTTTTTTGGAATGTACGATACCATGCTTACATCCATTGTGAAAGCGAACATGGATGAATGAACTGGTCTTGAGATTACATTGAGCTGAGGTGGCGTATCAGTTTTATTTTTTCGAACCGTTCCAAGCAATGTCCTTTGCTCAACAAATAATTCGCTAAAGGTACACTTGTAAAGAAATTATCTGTAGTTATGCCTCTCCAGCTACCGAAGTATGTTTCAACCATATATTTTACTACACGCAGTCCTTGTTCTTTTTCCCTCACTCCACTTGGAAGACGACCACAGTAAACCTGAAGATTACATAAATAGGAAGTCTTTACGTCAGCAAGTGCCCAGACTTTTATGCCGTAACGACCAGGCTTTGATTTTATGTATTGTCTAAAGTGACATCTGCCCCTAAAACATACTAGTTGTTCATCCACTGTAAGAGATTCGTAAGGTTCAAACATTATTTTGCAATTTCTTACAAATAAGTCCCAAATCTCTCTAATAGCCACCAGTTTATCTTCCTTCTTTCTGTCAATTCTTGTAGTCTTATCGTCAAATCTTAAGAATCTTGATATTTCTTCAAATCTGTTGACAGATATAGCTGAACAAAAAAATGGGCGGCGTATAGAGGAATCTCTTGTCCACATTTCACGCGTGGATTCTTTCCTGCATCTCAATCCACCTGCTTTTATAAGTACACCGAAGAAGCAATCTAGTTCACCCTTTTCTAAATCTATCCAATTCATTGGTGAATTAGGTTTTTTTTTATTCCATTCTGCATAATTCTTCTTTGCTTCTTCATTTGTATAACGACATATAATATATTTCATTTCATTTGTAATGAATAAATTGAAAATATCTATAGGATCATTCGCTTCTTCGGTAAACGGCGCCGGCCCAGGACGTGCATTTACTAAATTTCGCAGTGGCGTTTTACTACTGCGAAAAGGAAACTATTCCACTTCAAACCTGACTTGGCAACGTACTGAGTACAATGAAATTCTTCAGTATTACTTTCATCTGGTAATTCATCGGAATCTTCTTCGCTCTGGCTTTCGAGGTTATCTTCGGACTCAGAAAGAATTTCTTGAAAATCGACATCATATTCATCTTCTATATCCGACAAATCTTCGATATTTTCAGCAACTCTGTGCTAGTCAATGGACGGCGACGATCTAAACGACTCATTCTTTTCAAAAACTAGAAAAAACAGGTGTATATTAAAATGTTATATTTAGTACGCAAAAGCACAGATGGGGTCCTTTACATACCCCACTTACCTAATTTAACTTTAATTAGAACAGGGAAAAACTTATAGTCAAACTACCACTGCACAACATAACCTCAAACTGCAAATGACAAATAGATGGACGGCCAAACGCCTACTAATTCAGGGTAGGCAACTGTGAAGAAAAATGTGGTGCTGGGGTCGCCAAAGGACCCCGGTCATGCAGACAAGGGTTAAAACCAATTACAGTTTCATTTCCACTTCTATTTTGCAATTGGAACAACAATTTATGTCGCTAATCGAGAGCGTTGAAATAATAAACAAATTTGAAAAGTCATGTTTTGATGTTAAAGGACAGTCCGTGTATGAAAGTGTAATAGGAAAAAATGAGGGTTTTAAATAGATAAAGGACATTGCTAAAATCTTGTGTATCTTGTGTGGTGATTCAGTAGAAAATATTGAGTTGACAATAGATGATATTTCTAATTTGAAATATGCTCCTGTAACAAGCGTCGACGTAGATCGAAACTTTTCAATACATAAATACATGTTTTCAGACAAGCGTCACAATTTTTCTGTTGAAAACTTTGAGAAATATGTGATTGTAAATTGTTTTCATAGTTAATTATTTTGTAAAATGTTCTAAATAAGTAGTAAACATAATAGAATATTTTTTTACAGTATTCCATTTTCCAACATTCCTCGTATTTTTTTACCTGCATATTTTTCATAAGGAAGTGCATATTTAGGCTAAAACATTTGCATATTTATGCGCATATTTTCAGTTTTTTTTTTGCATATAATCTGGCCTTTATTAACAAGTAACCTAAGTATTTATTTTATTAAAATTACATCCAATCTTTTTCTATTCGCTGAAGAAATAACTCAATGGGTTTCGTCTTACTATGCTTTCTAACTATTAGAGATATGCATACGAAAAGGTTTTGTTTAAGTATAACAATACGTTAAGCACGTATAAAGCGTTTGTACAATATGAAACAAACATGTAAATAATTTACATATCTGTAACTATGCACATGGACAATACACCTCGTATTTTCAGCAATTACTTCTGCTTAATACATATGTTTCTGCCAATATAGGCGTCCTCAGCTAAGCTAGTGAAGCAATTTATACAAATTAATACAAACCTGTTATAAACAACTGGTTTGTATCTGTATTTAAATTGACTGAAATAGCCCGCAAAGATCAAGCAAGTTCCGTCCTATAAGAAGACAACTATTTAATAATTGACATCTTACGGGCGAAAGATACATTGTCCGGAGGGCTACCTATCGTTCGAACAGCTATGCTGCTACGGGAAACGATAAAATACGTATGTAGATGTAGTCCATTAACAACCTGCCAGATGGCGGTATATACGAAAAAGTTTTGTTTAAGTATAACAATACGTTAAGCACGTATAAAGCGTTTGTACAATATGAAACAAACATGTAAATAATTTACATATCTGTAACTATGCACATGGACAATACACCTCGTATTTTCAGCAATTACTTCTGCTTAATACATATGTTTCTGCCAATATAGGCGTCCTCAGCTAAGCTAGTGAAGCAATTTATACAAATTAATACAAACCTGTTATAAACAACTGGTTTGTATCTGTATTTAAATTGACTGAAATAGCCCGCAAAGATCAAGCAAGTTCCGTCCTATAAGAAGACAACAACTCCGGACAATGTATCTTTCGCCCGTAAGATGTCAATTATTAAATAGTTGTCTTCTTATAGGACGGAACGCCGCTTCGTATATGTCAAAATCAACTCAAAGTCTGAAAATTTTTTTTCCCAATTTAATCCATTGTACTTGTTTGGCTTATGGTTTAAATAGGGTTGCTCAAAAAGTTAGATTAGAGTTTCCAGATGTAAATAATTTAATTAGTAATATCAAAAAAGTATTTTTAAAAGCGCCCTTACGAGTGCAATTATATAACGAAATGCTTCCCGGCATTCCATTGCCACCAGAACCTATATTAACAAGATGGGGAACATGGCTTAAATGTGCTGTGTTTCTTGCCGATAATTACGAAGGCATCAAAAGTGTTGTAACTCAATTTGATTCAGCAACCAGTCTTGCCATAGAAAAGTGTAACGTAATTTTCAATAATTCGACAATACAAAATCAACTATCATATATTAAATCTAATTTTGCGATAATTGAGCAGGCAATTACTTGATTAGAAGGTAGAAATTTATCTTTAAATGATGGTGTTGGCATTTTAAATGATATTGAAGAGAAAATTGGAAAAGTCAACGGATTGATTGGAAAAAGAATTAAAGAAAAATTAGCCGCAATTCTAAGCAAAAATGGAGGTTTTGTTACATTAAAATCCATAAATAATGTAATTAATGGCAATTTTAATGAAGACATTAATATAAGCCCCTCATTAATACCTAGTTTTAAGAATGCACCGATCACATCTTGCGATGTTGAAAGAACATTTTCCCAATATAAACATATACTTACAGATCGTAGACATAATTTAACTATGGAAAATTTAAAGAAATATATGGTTATTTATTGTAATAAATAAATATATAATTTGTAAATACGACAATTTATTGTAACAGATAAATATAGGTACAATTTGTAAATACGACAAATTAATTTTAATTTCCTAAAACATAATAAATAAATGCACATCATAAGTGCATATTGTAAGTGCATATTTAGGGATTTTTTAAGTGCATATTGCATGCATATCTGGCAAACTTTTTAGTGCATATTTTCCAGTCTCTAGTGATAAATAACTGTTTTAAATAAATTAAGTATTTTTCAATAGAATGTATTTAAGCTAAGATTCAAGTATGAACGAAAAACAGAAATATCTAACAATTTGAAAAATGTTACTGGTGCATAACTGGTTGCCTCTTATGCCACCACCATTAGTTTATCACTATGTTTAAAATGTAATGTAAAATTTAAAAAAATCAATGCATTTAATAACTACGTGTAATGATAAAGGAAAAACCCGGCATATGCAGAATAACAAAATCTATCATGACGTAGAATATTTTGAATAACAATAAAACCCTTTTCAATAATAAATATTTGTCTTTATATATTATTCTTCATACATAAATACCTACCCTTGTATATACATACATATGCATTTATACATACAGTTGTTATAGTTAACAAGTTTTCTGTATTGAATTTCGCGTACCTACTTCTGTTATAAAAACAATATTGATTTAAATCTTTAAGGTAACAATAAAAGTTTGGATCGAGTTACTTTTTTCATTACGACTTCGTATGTAGGTCGCCATGCCGTTTAAAATTTAATGCAAAATTTATTGCTTAAGCATGGTCAGTGACTAAACACGTTCGTATTTAGCTCTGATAAATGAAACCGTTCTTAATCATTGTCAAGACAAAACCGTTTTAAAATTACGCACAAAAATTAATGACTTTAATTCGATATTCAAAATTAATTTTTACGCGTACTCAGTGACGGTTAATCCTGTGCCTTTGTACAGGCACCGTTCCCATTGCATATTAATAAAATTAAATATTCCTTTAGAGTCACTGGAGAATACTTCGAAAATGAAAATCGAATTATCTTCAATTTTTCAAGCAGAAATGGTTGTCTTAATTCAAGGTCTTGTTAAATTAGCTATACAGAAATAATATTTAGGGCCGGTATTATAAACGATAAAATCTGCAGGTTTTATTTAGTAAGCAAGTAAATTTAAATTACTTTATAAATTGGGTATTATGAATAGCGAAAAATTTATTAATTTACACCCTTGAAAATCGTAGTATTATAATGTTATTCATTGGCTAAATGTAAACAGCTGCTCGCTCCACTGTGTGCAAATAAACATAACCTTATTTTTGAAAGTTTATATTTTGTGTGTGTTTGATAACTTAAATTTTGATAATGCCAGATTTATCGGTTTGTATTTTACAAATATAAACAAAAAGAAATAGTAAAGAATTAGAATTTTATTGTATTTTCTCATTTTATTCAGTGGCTCCATCGTTTTAATCGAAACGCCAAACTGCAGAATACTTAGCTATTTAGAGTTAGATATTCTACAAATAACGGGCCACCGAAAAAATTCATAAACGGAATAGACTGTGAAATTGGGTTGGTACTTTACCCACTTCCACATAATGACACATTACTTGATGCTTGACAGTTTCATTTGGTTTCATTGTAAAAAAAGGTTATGGCATTGAAATGATACTACAACAAAAAAGAAAACAAATAATTTATTTAATATCGAAATCATAATCAAAATTTACATATAGCTGCAGAAGTTGTTGAAAATGTTGTCCATTTACATCTAAACACAAACCAACTCTTCTCCGCAATCCAGCAAAAACTTTATGCAGCATTTGCGGCGAGTTGTTGATCTCTTCACACTTTTCTGTTATGCGAATTCTCAATTGTTCCAGATTATGAATTGGCGTTGAATAAATCGAATTTTTGATGAATGGCCGTACGAAGAAATCACATATGTTTAAATCGCAAAACCTAGTTGGATATGGGATTTCAGTATTCCTGCCTATTATTCTGTTATCAAAAAATTCTCTGAGATATTAAAGTGTTTCTCTGGTCGTACCATCTTGTTGGAAATACCCATTTTGTAATTCCTCATCATCCAGTTGATTTATGAATGAGCCGAGTATCTCATTGCGATATAGTGCAGCAGTAAGTGTACCTTCAAAAAAAATGGGACCCACCAATCTTCTTCGACATATTCCAACCCAAGCACCAAATTTTTGGGGATACAATGTTTTTTCAACAAAAAAATGAGGATTTTCGAGGGACCAACACCTCATATTCTGTGAATTAACATATCCAGAAAGATAAAGCCAGGCCTCATCCGTGAAAAAAACTGTGTTAAGGATATCGTGATTGTGTAGATTATTTTGAAACCATTGACAAAATTCCACTCGTCTTAAATAATCCACTGGATAAAGTTCATGAAAACATTGCAGCTTGTATGGATGACAATGTAAGACTTTTTTAAGAATGAATTGGCACGTACCATAAGATAAATTTGATTGTTGGGTCACTACTGAAATGGATGTTTTTGGATTTTCATCAATAATATGCTGAAGGGCTTCAATATTATCAGTTGTACGTTTAGATGGCCGTCCACTTTCAGTTTTTCGACCGACGCTACCAGTCTCTCGGAATAACAAAGCATTGGAAAAATCATTGTAGTCAAACACTAATTCAGGATGTTCTTCACTAAAATCAGCCAAGCATTCCGTAATTGAATACTGCCACTCGCCATTTACGAGTACTTTCACAACTGTACGGAAGTAACATTCGATAATTGTTGCTTTTTGTTCTATGTTGAATACCATTTTTTAAATAAATTTAATTTTCTTAATAAGAGTTTTGAAAAATTTGACACACACTTATAGTTTCAATGTCAAATAATAAATGTCATTATGTGGAAGTGGCTAAAGTACCAACCCAATTTCACAGTCTACTCCAATTATGAATTTTTTCGATGGTTCGTTATTTATTTTACTTGCATGCATTTATTATAATTAGAGCTGAGGATGTTTGCGGTATAACCATGGTTATACCGCAAACATCCTCAGCTCTAATTATAATACCAGATTTCAATTTATTCGTCAAGTTGTTATTCAGAGATTTATTCGCTGTTTATAATAAAGGCCCTTAATTGTGAATAAAGTTTAAATTTTCTTGAACTGAATAATAAAGCAAAGAATTCAGAAGAACTCAAATTTTATTTACAAATGTTCAATATGGTTTCGTTTACGATATAGCATACGAGGATTGTTCGGAAACTACGTCCGCTAACTCAGAGATGGCACGAATTAGCAGGAATCTTCTTTACCATTCTGGAGAATCATCCTTTAATAGGTTAAATATTATAGTACAGAGCCATCTGTCAATTAGTCTGTTTTTGAAAGTAGGCTCTTTCTTGTTTACGCTTTTCCTCATCCTCGGCCATTTTTATCTTTCATTTTTCTTCTTCTTCTGCTCTCTCTTGGTTCCGCTTTTCCTTATCCTTGGCCCTTTCTTTTTTGCGTCTTTCTTCCTGTTCTGCTCTATTTCGTTCTAATAATTGTATTATGCTCTCAATATCTACTTTTTGTCTCTTTTTACCTTTTTTCAATCCTGGATCGCCAACAAAATTTGTCTCTCTTTCCCTAACAATATCAGTATCCTTTTTTCCAAGTTTCTTGAACCTAGGTTCCATTCTTAAAATTTATTTTATTAAATAGTAATGTATTAAATAGTTGAATTAAATTACTTTTCATTTTTTATCCAAATTGTCAATTCTAATCGTCAATATTAATTAATTATCCAACTGTCAGATTGTATGACATAAGTACAAAATTTATAAATATATTCAACATATTACCTCAATAAATTGTCATTCTCATTCGGCGCGCGAAATATGTAATGATCTTTCAACACAGTTCGTTAGCAGATACTTACATTAATTCCAATATTCTAACAGTTTTATCTTAGGGTCTTTAATTAGGGATTCAATGAAAAATTATTCAAGCAACAAAGTCTTTTAATAAATAATCAATACATGTCGATCAAAAAAAAAGTTTACTACGGTTACAAATTTATATATATAAATGCTCAACCTTAAAACATAACTACACCCAATCCATACGTTGAACTCCAAAGCTTGGCATCAGCAACCCATACAATATCCATCCCTAAAGTATGCACAAGTTATTAAACCTTCAATCCACTACAATATATATTTGTTGTACAAGACCAACTATGAACACAACACTATATGATGCATGTAAACAACAGTGTCGGTATTTCAGAATCCCATTTTATCAAGAGGATAGAATTGGGTTCTTGCAGATCTTTCGACAGGATTGTTAAACCAAATTTGATCCTATTTCTGCCATTTGACTTTATATGCACTGGTGATGACTGACCAAATCATGGCGTAGTATTGCGTGCGTATTCTAGTGAGTGTATAGAAAATTTGAGAAAATGGTGGAACTGCTAAAACTTACTAGACGTTGCTACTACAGCCGGTTCCACAACTGTTGAGGTATACTTTTGTATAGAGGTTATAAAATTTCTAGGATTACACTTAAACAAGAAGTTGGGATGGTCCAAACATATAAATGAACTTGCCGGAAAATTGACTACAGGGCTATACGCAATTAGGAGAATTAGGACTCTACCTTGCTGCACGTATGACGTACTTTGCAAATTTCCGCAGTGTGGCTACATATGGCATTCAGTTTTAGCAAAATGTTAACAGAGGCAGGACGCGTGTTTCTACTTCAGAAGCGCGAAATCCATATATTGTGTAATCTTAAAACGAACGAAGCGTGTAGACAGTTTTTTTGTTTCCAAAGAAATACTTACCATACCGTCGGTGTATATCTTAACTTAAGTGTGGCAATATACGTGCACGAAAATATGGAAAAGTTTTCCCGTTGTGCTGATGAGCACGAGTACCAGACTCGAAACAAAGATTTTTTAAAAAATCTTAAGGACAACCCAAAGATATGCTTACTACTGGGGCACTAAAATATACAACAAACTATGTGCATGTAACTTTAATTTAAAAGCTATGTGCATCAGAAGATTTACACGTACTGTCAAAAATTTTCCTATAGAAAATGTCTTTTATTCTGTTAACGAGTTTCCAAATAAATGACTTCTACCCGATGTGTACAAAGTTTGTCTTACATGTTCTTACAGCGTCCTTTGTAATATACTGTATTCTAGCAATATTTATGTATGTATTTTGAATATTTTAACATTGTTTTTGTATTCCAAATGTTGACGACTTTTATTGTAATTGTTATTACAGTAAATGAATCAGTAGGTATAACTACAAGTAATTTAGGAAGAGCCTGTATTATTTATTGTTTCGTATTTTTGCCACAATTTGTTTAAAGCATTGATTCCCAAAGTGGTCCAGGTGAAAAAAATGGGGTTTCACAATTCGTAAGCGGGGGTCCACGAAAATTTATCTGGTTTCGATAGTGAAGAACTAAAATGTTGGGTTGAGTTCACCTATCAATGTAGGCAGATAATATTTTAAGAAGCTCAGCGACTGTTACTTGTAAAAACTTGCATATTCCATATTCAGTACAACATGTCGAGACTTGCAAAGCGCTGCCGCTGCCGCCGTCCGCAATCTTGTTCAGACGTGCAAAGGGACGAAGTACGACTTGTGGTGTGTGTGCTTGCAATCTTGCATGAACTTGTTCGATTCTTCACCAATATAAATACGAATGCCACGGATAAACGTTACTCATTTGTTTCCCGAATTTCGAAAAGAAAAGTAAAGTAAAGTGAATCGATGTTAGTGTTTGCCACTGTCGGAAAAGTATGTACTTACCTGCCCATTTGTTATACATACTTTTATTTTATTTATTATTTATCTATTTATTTTACAATTTATTGTACACGTAAGTAAACAAAAAATGGACAAATTACAAAAAAATACGTAGGTACAAAAGGTGAGGCTTATTCCTAAAAGAAATCTCTTCCAACCCACCTGCGATAGGAGATATATTTATGTTGTAATAAGTATATTTGTAATGTTTGCGTGTACTAGGTACGTATTAAAAATTAAATACTGAACAGAGCCATTATTAGATACTTCCATAAAAGAACAGAAAGCCGAGAAAGGTTGAACTTCTTGTCCCTACTTTATTAGTAATTTTTTATTACCCGACTGTGTGGTGGTTCACTAATAAATAAATAAATTTTCATAAATTGTACGTGTCTTTATATACTACATACTCGTAACGTGCATCAAAGTAATAAATAAATAATTAAAATCGCGAAGCTTTGATATCAAAATATTATTTACAAGTATTTTCTATCGAATTTACAGAAATATATCAAAATATAATTGATGAAAAAATGTTTTACATTACATTAAAATCGGTTCAGCCGTTTTCATAAAACTCAATTATTGATCTAAGCGATTTATTGCTTTTAATAATTAGAATCAGTTTGCCGCCGGTACTTTGTTTATTTCATTGCAATAATCAATTAATCCTGTTAAAATTGCCATATCCTGTTAAGTAAGACCGCCTTAAGATTACTACAACAAAGTTTTTTTTTATTTACAGGTAGGTAACTGATACGAAACATGGCTAAATCTAAGAAGAAATGGCGACAGTACAGGTTTGATTATTTAAAATTTGGTTTTCTTCCATCAAAGGCAGACAAGCAATTGGCCATATGCCTTTTATGCAACAAAGTTTTGAGCAATGACTCGATGAAACCATCGAAGCTCGAAGATCATCTAAGAAGGTGTCATCCTGATAAAATAGGTAAAGATTTGAAATATTTTCAAACATTGAAGGAAAAATATGAAAAGAGACCCACCGTGCACAGTATGTTCGCTTCAACGTCGGAAAGTAACGAAGATGGCTTGCGGGCATCTTACAATATCTCATTACTTACAGCGAAATCTGGAAAATCGCACACCATTGGAAAACAGTTAATTTTACCCGCTGTTGAAGAGGTTTTAAAAACTGTTCTGCACAAATCTCCATTTAACATACTCAAAAGAATTCTTTTGAGTAACAACACTGTATAAAGACGTATTGACGAAATGAGCTCTGATATTGAAAGTTTCTTGTGTAATTATCTGCAAACAACTCATTTTTCTATTCAACTGGACGAGTTAACTTTACCCGGTAATGAAGCATTATTATGGCATATGTTCGATTTGTTATGGACGAAGAAATTCATGAAGAGCTACTATTCACGAAAACTTTGGAGACGGACACTAAAGGTGAATCAATATTTAATGTCTTGAGTGATTTTTTTAAGGAAAAATCGATTCCATTCACAAAAGTTATTTCGGTGGCAACAGATGGAGCTCCTGCCATGGGCGGACGATGTCGTGGGTTTATAAGCCATCTTAAAAGAATTATACCAGAGGTAACTGCAATTCACTGTGTCATCCACCGACAACACCTAGTAGCGAAAAGTTTGAGTGCTAAATTGCACCAATCGCTTCAATTTGTGGTTAATGCAGTTAACAAAATAAGAAGCAATGCATTGAATACGCATTTATTTGCACAATTGTGCGATGAAAATGATGAAGACTTCCAACGATTGCTCTTACATACTGAAGTACGCTGGTTGTCGAAAGGTGCATGTTTAACAAGATTTTTCTCACTTTTTGAATCAGTTTTAGAGTTTCTGGAAAGTAAAGATCAAGATTTAAAAAAAACCTGATCAATTTGAAACCAGACATCGCGTATTTGACAGATTTGATCAAAAAATTTAATGACATTAACTTACAATTACAAGGGGACAGCCTCAATTTAATAAAAGCAAAGGGTGTAATTTCAGCTTTTCTTGGAAAATTGAAATTTATGTAGCAAAATATTAGTCGGCGCGAATTTTCCCAGTTTTCAAACTTGTCACAGGTAGAATGCCTTGATGAGGATATTCACACATACGTTCAACATTTAATTGCCCTGCATGATGACTTTAGAATCAGATTTGAAGATATTCTGACGATGGAAATACCACCATGGATCATAAATCCACTTGATGAAACGGAAGTGGAGAATGTGATATTACAAGAGGAGCTACTCGAGCTTAGCACTAAGGGGGTACTGAAGGTTAAATTTAAAATAGGGTATCAAACATTTCGGCTGCAGGCAGAAATACCCGAAAAATATCCTGGACTGTGGGGAATTGCGAGAAAGCTTTTGATAGCGTATCCCTCGTCATATTTTGTCGAGGAAAGTTTTAGTGTCGCTACAAACCTTTTTAAAAAAAGGAGCAGATTTAATATCACAGAACGGGGAGATTTGCGGTTATTCCTAACAAAACTGAAGCCAAACATTGATAATTTGCTGTCAATCCATCAAGTACATCCCTCCCACTAAAATTATGACTATTTTGTGATTGTCATTGTAGAAGTTACGTTACGTTATTAATATTTAATTTTAATTATATTACGACTGTTATCATATTAAAATGTAAGTGATAACAATAATAATTAATAGTGTAATAATTACATATTTGAATAAATACAACACAAGGAAATATACTATTTTTCTTTTTATTTTTACCATTTCGAATGGGGAGTTTTCTAAATAAAATATGTGAGAATTGATTGGTTCTTGTGCTGTGAGTAGATGTCAAAGGAGTAAAGTTGGATGGATCACTTTTTTAATTGGCTAACTTTTTTGACACAGCACAATCAATTAATTAATTAACCAATAACTCAACGCAAATTTCCATAGTTAGATCTAATCTTCACATATGTTGTCGAGTTTTGGGAATATGGTAGAAATGTAGCTGCAGGGGGTCCACCGGAATCAGCAAAAGTTTCAAAGTGGTCTATGAGAAAAAAAAGTTTGAGAGCCTCTGGTTTAAAGCAAGGCTGTATTCACATCATATTACGATAATTTAAATCTCTATTAACGTAAAGAAATTGTCAAGTTATAATACTCACATCGATATTTATTCGGTATCATAGAATGTCTGCATAAGCGTTAATGCAGATACGGAGCCTTTTACAATCTAAAAAATTGCGGTATTTATAATTAGATGATCTAATAACCTAATATATCTTACAGATACAAACGTTGCCAGGTCTAAATAAAATATAGAACCAGCTGATATTTGCAACGGTCTCTGAGCCCTCTCTATTACCAATAAGATGCCTTTCCGTAGACTAGTTTGCTTTTTCATCCACCAGTAAGATTCGTACGCAGCGTATGCTATACTCTCAGTCTGGAACAATACAAAAAAAGGGTCCCCATGTTTCTCTACATAAAACTAGATAATGAAAAATCCGCGAAGAGTTACATTTCGCTGGAGCTTGTCAACACACAGTATCCTGGACAGACATGACTTTTCACTTCTGTACTTCGCGTATATATAGTTAGTTTGTCCATTCCACGCCGAATATCCTTTATGCAATTTACTGTTCGTTTTCTAGGTGCCGGAAATTCTGCACTGATTCTAATTTTTGTAATTTTTGGCCAGTTCTATAGTAATTTTGAATAATAAATATTTTATGTTGTAATTCTACCATTATATTCATGTAATTTAGAAAATATAAGCTTTTGTAATTTGAATTTATGTGTGACAACTGTCAGAATTTGAAGTTTTCTGAAGCTTTGCGGGTGCATCAATCTTTCATTTGTATTGTGTCTTCTCCACAACAGATTTTTAATAATATTAATATTATTAAAAATGTTTTTATTTAATTAGAGAAATATATTGGTTGGTCTGCTGTTTCAACATACCTGATCGCATATCATCTGTCCGGCAAAGCAGTATATAAAAATTTGGCATATGGCAGCTACAATAAACGGTACATCTGTTAAGGTTAACGCAAGTGATGGCGGAAATCTAAAATTAATGTAAAGACACGGAAATTATTAGAAACAATAACACAGTATTCGCAAATTGTACTTACCCTTTTGCTGTGAGTGAAAATAAAGTTGTACAGAGGATGGTTAAAGTAGATGTAAATTGATATAACAACAAATTAGTGAATAAGACGTTTACTTTATCGAGAAATCTATAATAAATAATATGAAATATCATTTCGAAGAAACAACGTGCATTTGGATTTTGTTTACTTTAAGAAACCTTTTATAAGAATTACGAAACATAATGAAAAAGAGAATTTCTGCAATTTAGAATAGCAGCTACACTAAATCTATTAAACAATATGCTCTAGCAGTATTTCAACAAATTAATGTACAGTACACTTTTTTAGATAAATCCGGATATGATTTAAAATGTCAGTGATTTGATAGGAGATTGCCTTTTCAAAATTTGGCACCACATTCGCTATAATAAATCTCTCGCTGATTTTTGTCATGTTTAGAAGCTTACTGTCAAAATTTCAGCCAAATCCTGTAGATATGTTATTAAAATCGTTTAGAACGTTCACTGCCAGTCTGCGCATTGTGACTTACCTAAGAAGCCATCAGGAAATTCCCATCAAAAATTATTTTAGTTGGTTGGGAAATTCGTTTTTCACAGTATATTTTGACCTCTAGTAGTTTTTATGTAAGAAGTCGAAGATGTACCAAATGCAGGTACAGCAGAATATGACTAGAAATAATTTGGTACAGTGCCGCTTTTATCAGCATGTGATAGATGTGTTTTGAGTATGTTTCTCTCATTCTATGAGTAGGCTAAATAATGATTTCGCTACCCAAATGGTAGATAGATGTGAAAACTTTTATTTATAAAAGGAAATAGCAAATCGTATTTTCAAAGAAATATTAACACGTTCAGTGCGCATGACTCCGTTCGGAGTCGGCGCGTTCTATGTACAGGCTGGCCCAAAATGACCGAAGGGGTTTGAGTTCATTATAACTTCTTATTTAAGACATAATTATTAAATTTTTTTTAATTTAAATACAGTATATTAATGGAGAATATTTTTAATTTAATTATGAAAAAATATATCTCGCAAGTGGTGGCCATTCGTGCTCTTTCCAAAACATTTTCCATAACCTTTCGCAAAACTTCAGGTGTTATGTTGTTGATTTCGTCGCGTATATTATTTTTTAATTGCTTTATGGTTCGAGGCTTATTAATATAGACTTTTCCTTTCAAATAACTCCAAAGGAAACAGTCTGCAGCGGTTAAATCCGGTGAACGCGGAGGCCAATTAAAATCGCTTGTACGGGAAATAATTCGTTCACCAATGATGTCGCGTAAAAGAGCCATTGTGTCCCTCGCAGTGTGCGCTGTGGCTCCATCATGTTGAAACCATACTTGCGGATGGTTTCCACGGCTGGCCTTAAAAAATTTTCCAACATTGTCCGATATCTAACACCAGTGATGGAAACGGCGAAACCGTGTTCATTTTCAAAAAAATATGGGCCAATTATCCTTTCCGACGAAACACCGCACCAAACGGTACACTTAAGTGGGTGTAATTCTCGCTGTTGAACTACTCTTTGATTTTCCGTAGCCCATATCCTGCAGTTTTGTCTATTAACGAACCCATTTAATTGGAAATAGGCTTCGCAGCTCATAATTAAATTATGAATAAAATCATGATTTTCTTCTGCTTTTTGACAAAAATAAATTGCATAATCAAGTCGTTGCTGGTAATCTGTCGGTTTCAATTGTTGTACAAGCTGAATTTTGTATGGAAACATTCTTATTGTATGCTAAATTCTCTGCAGCGACCCTCTTGAGAGGCCAAGTTGTGTCGAACGTCTCCTGGTTGATGTTTCTCCATCTTCCCGAATACTCTCCTGTACCCGTTCAATATTGTCATCCGTGTGCACCGTTCGTCGTCTGCCGGCACCAGGAAGGTTCCTTACTACCCCTTGTTCTCGAAAATTTGCAACCAGACGTTTTATTGTTAACTCTGAGGGTCCAACCCGCACATTAAAATAACGACGATATGCACGCTGAGTCAAAACAATGGATCGTTGATTTGAGAAATAAAGTTCAACGATTTTGGCACGTTGTTCAATTGTGTACTGTTCCATTTTAAAGTCCCCAAGTCTTCTTTACAAAATATTGAAAACAAAAAAAGAAATTATAATAAAAAAGTTATAAGGAATTAAAACCCCTTCGGTCATTTTGGGTAACCTGTATAATACATTATACACATAATACCTAAATCAAAATATATATTGTTGTCTAAAAAATACAAATAAGACCTGAATTAAAAGCTGTAAAAAAATATTTGCCTATACAGGGAATTTCAATTGACACGAGCCACTTAGCCAATTGTGCTAAGTGACGTTTTACGTGCGATTTCTTAGAATTTTTTAACAATATTTTACAGACTTTGCAATAAATTTAGGAATCACTGGCAATGGACATACAATCAGTATGAACCTTAATCCAACTCGCCATTGTTTCTCGATGCCATTCTCGACGTTGTTCCATATCATATCTAATAATGTAACTTAAACAATTTTCTAGATCTAAATAAATGAAGATTAAAAATGTATGCGCAAGTTATTGAAACCTAACGAAATTCAGTGGACACTTACGTCAAAATAATTGGGAGAAGTAGATTCGATGAAACGATATTAAACAAAATCTATTACAAACATTACGAAGTATGCAATTAACAGTTAAAGCAATGAAAAAAGAAACGAATTCGTAGTACTTTATTTATTTTCGAAATATAAACTAATAAATAAAATAAATTATAAAAACTCCTCACGCTTCTATCTACGCCCATGAAGAAAGGAATTTACTGTAAAATTTAAGTAATTGTGTCACAATTCAACGACAAAACACATATGTGTAGTTAACCGAATTAATAATTCAATAACTGCGTGTTGTACTTAGCAATGTTAAGGCGAATTTATACGTATCAAGTATCAAACGACGAGGAAGAAGGAATGGCAGGCTTAGAAACAAATTAGCGTCGCAACAAGTATGGATGCCCAAAACTGACAGTGAAAGAGCTATTTCTTCGATTTTATCGGATTTAAATATCCAAAATTTATATATATAAGTTCATACTCACGTTAACACTCTATTATGTTGTCGAACCAAAATAGCTAGTTTCTTCAAGGCATCAATTTCGTCAGCATCGGGACCTAAGCTTTTATTTAAATCGAGAAAAGCATGTTTCAACTGTTCTAATTCACAATAGCCATATGATAAAAGTACAAAAAACATGGAATCAAATCCTACTATGCCACTTGTAACATTAGTTGAGCTAACGGTCTGCAGGGCGTAATTAAAAATATAGGATATCATACTTGTGTGAATGTTACCAAAATTCAACCATATGAACGGTAACACTCTTCGCCTGACCAATATGGGCTTTAGTACATAAAATACAGTTGCAACTAATACACCTATTTTATACATGTACAACAAATTCCTTGCTTTGTTCCGTACGTCATTCATTTTTACAGCGTATCGTTTTCCGAATTTGTCGATAGGCCAAAACTCTTTTAGATCACAAATAATATCGGCAAATTCTTCTTTATATATAAGTAGTGTTATTTCCTTCAAAACTACCTAAAATGTAAAATAATATACCAAACAGAACTATTCTGAAAAGCTTCGTCTATATCTATCGTGTGAGGTGTTTAACACTGACGTGCAACTCACTACGTATCGATAAGAGACGCTGAAAATGTTTTTTAACTTTATTTTGTAGTAGCTAGTAGTAGGGTTAGTAGCTTGTAATTAAGTTGGTCAATCCTTTTATTTAGCAAAGTCTAAATGGCGTGTCTCACTCAATCCTACTTTAAAGCTGCCTGAAGAAATCTTGTTTATTTATTATATCTATATAATAAATAAAAAAAAATTCTCTTTAAGATATATATATATATGGTAAACCTAATCAGTAGGCGATTAAAGGTCTGTATATTACTTCAAAATATATGTATTTAAAAAACTCTACATGTTTCGGCTGTGTACGCCTTTATCAAGAGAATACAAAATATGAATACATATTGATTCATATTTTGTATTCTCTTGATAAAGGCACAGCCGAAACATGTAGAGTTTTTTAAATACATATATTTTGAAGTAATATACAGACCTTTAATCGCCTACTGATTAGGTTTACCATATCATACCAAGGTCACGAAGTTATTATATATATATATATATATATATATATATATATATATATTTTTTAAAATAATAATTTTTTATTGGTTTAGCGACCTTTAATGAATTTCAATTTTCTCTACGACGTTTCGACTCTTTTAATTATTAAGTCTTTTTCAAGTGACTAGAAACAAAAAACTAATACAACTAAAAGTAAGAAAATATGTTTACATTTGTATGAATGAATTAAATATTAAAATTAATATAATAATAAAGTAAGGATAATTGAACGATATAATATATATATATATATATATATATATATCCTCATACAGTAAATAATAAAAATAAATTAAAACACTTGGCTTGTTTCACTATGAGATTTATTTAAATTCTCTAACAATTGTTTCGGCTGTTATGCCATTCTCAAAGAGATCTATAAATCTAACTTAAAGACTATCGCACTTGTTCTTATATGTTGTCTGTTCTTGTGTGTAGTGGGGGTGGTATTATATTGTGTATTACGGTGTCTATAAAGGGTGTATTGGCATATTCTATCTGTGTGTTGGTGATTAATAGATTTTGTTTTTTCGCTATTTTTATTTCTAATATTTCTAGGAGGTCCAATCTCTTGCTTTTTGTGATATTGTGTATTAAGTCGCAGTTATCTATATCGGGGAAGTGGTTGAGTTCTATACAGTGTTCGGCAAAGCCTGTGTTTTTCTCACTATATAAAATTGACTTTTTGTGTTCTTTAACTCTGTTTTTAATGGCTCGTCCACTTTGGCCGATATAGATAGCTTCACAGTCTTTACATTTTAATTTATAAACACCTGATTGGTCCATTTTATCTCTTTTATCTTTGTTGTTGCTAATCATTGTTCCTAAATTTGTTTTATTTACCCAGCTTATTTTGATATCTAATCCGTTTACTATTCTGTTTATATTATTAGTGAGTTGTGGTATGTATGTAATTTTGTGCCATCTTTGTATATTTTCTGTTATTTTCGGGTATAGGTATTTGTTCTTATTATTTTGTATTTCTTTACGTTTTAACAGTTTATCTACGATTTTAGGGTCATATCCATTATTTCTTGCGATTAATTTAATTGTGTTTATTTCTGTATTAAAATCTGTCTTGCTTAATGGTGTGTTTGTGGCTCTATGTATATAACTATTGAATGTTGACATTTTTATTTTCATCGATTGCTTCGCGTTTGCATGTAATATGTTGTCTGTAAAAGTGGGTTTTCTGTAGATTTCGAATGTAAGCTTATTATTATGTCTGTTTATTGTAATGTCTAGAAAGTTTATTTTCTTGTCTTTTTCTGTTTCTTTTGTAAATTGTATCTTGTGGTTTATAGAATTTATTACTTTTAGGAACTCCGTTAATTGCCTATCTGTACCCTTCCATATGCAAATTACGTCGTCTACATATCTGGCCCAGAAATGGACTTGTTGAATTAATACCGTGTTTTTCTTGAATAGTTCTTCTTCGAATTTATTCATGTATATTTCTGCTAATAGCGGGCTTAACGGATTTCCCATCGGTAATCCTTCTATTTGTGTGTATGTTTCATTGTTGAATTTGAAGTAATTCTGATTTAGACATAAATTTAAAGTTTCTTTAATTTCTCGTTTATCTGTGTCATTAAGGTTATTGTTATTAATGTGTATGTCAATTATCTTTTTTATTTCATTTATTGGTATAGAGGTAAAAAGGCTTTTAATGTCAAATGAGACTAATTTAGCATTACCGAATTAACGAACAATTTAAAAAACATAAAGATACCTAGCAATGCTAAATTAGTCTCATTTGACATTAAAAGCCTTTTTACCTCTATACCAATAAATGAAATAAAAAAGATAATTGACATACACATTAATAACAATAACCTTAATGACACAGATAAACGAGAAATTAAAGAAACTTTAAATTTATGTCTAAATCAGAATTACTTCAAATTCAACAATGAAACATACACACAAATAGAAGGATTACCGATGGGAAATCCGTTAAGCCCGCTATTAGCAGAAATATACATGAATAAATTCGAAGAAGAACTATTCAAGAAAAACACGGTATTAATTCAACAAGTCCATTTCTGGGCCAGATATGTAGACGACGTAATTTGCATATGGAAGGGTACAGATAGGCAATTAACGGAGTTCCTAAAAGTAATAAATTCTATAAACCACAAGATACAATTTACAAAAGAAACAGAAAAAGACAAGAAAATAAACTTTCTAGACATTACAATAAACAGACATAATAATAAGCTTACATTCGAAATCTACAGAAAACCCACTTTTACAGACAACATATTACATGCAAACGCGAAGCAATCGATGAAAATAAAAATGTCAACATTCAATAGTTATATACATAGAGCCACAAACACACCATTAAGCAAGACAGATTTTAATACAGAAATAAACACAATTAAATTAATCGCAAGAAATAATGGATATGACCCTAAAATCGTAGATAAACTGTTAAAACGTAAAGAAATACAAAATAATAAGAACAAATACCTATACCCGAAAATAACAGAAAATATACAAAGATGGCACAAAATTACATACATACCACAACTCACTAATAAAATAAACAGAATAGTAAAAGGATTAGATATCAAAATAAGCTGGGTAAATAAAACAAATTTAGGAACAATGATTAGCAACAACAAAGATAAAAGAGATAAAATGGACCAATCAGGTGTTTATAAATTAAAATGTAAAGACTGTGAAGCTATCTATATCGGCCAAAGTGGACGAGCCATTAAAAACAGAGTTAAAGAACACAAAAAGTCAATTTTATATAGTGAGAAAAACACAGGCTTTGCCGAACACTGTATAGAACTCAACCACTTCCCCGATATAGATAACTGCGACTTAATACACAATATCACAAAAAGCAAGAGATTGGACCTCCTAGAAATATTAGAAATAAAAATAGCGAAAAAACAAAATCTATTAATCACCAACACACAGATAGAATATGCCAATACACCCTTTATAGACACCGTAATACACAATATAATACCACCCCCACTACACACAAGAACAGACAACATATAAGAACAAGTGCGATAGTCTTTAAGTTAGATTTATAGATCTCTTTGAGAATGGCATAACAGCCGAAACAATTGTTAGAGAATTTAAATAAATCTCATAGTGAAACAAGCCAAGTGTTTTAATTTATTTTTATTATTTACTGTATGAAGTTAAAATGTTTCACCAAGAAGTATCTGCAACAACAGCCGAGAATATATATATATATATATATATATATATGAAAAAATGTGTGAAAGTCGTATACACCCTGGAATGTGCAGACGCCAGCGTTTCATGGTTTTACCAATCATCGGTGCACCCACATCCAGAAATAGACACGACTTTCATTTCTATACTGCGTGTATATATACTAATTGTGATAAACGTAATGTTAATGAGAATTAATAATCAATAAATTCTCACATTACTGCCAATGCCGCTCTAATATATATATATATATATATATATATATATATATATATATACATATATATATATATATATATATATATATATATATATATATATATATATGTATATTGTAGTGAACCTTATAGGTCTGATAACGTTAAAGATGAGTGAATACAATTATAATTAAATGCTGATAGATTAATAACACGGGTCAACACAAAATTTGACTTTGACTTTAAAGCATAAAATTTCGATATTTTAGGTCGTAATTAGACGAAAAAAATATATGACAAGAAAAACTTTGTTTTTGTATTTAGAAGACCGATTGAACGATATTTTTCAAAATCTGTGGTTTTAATTTTTAATTGAAGATGAAACCATTCAAATAAATATGTTTATTATTTTTATTAAGTTTTACTATCAAAATAACTTACAAAAAAGTGGAAAATAATTTAAAAGTGCACGCTTTTACTTTTTCTTTTATGTTCATAAGTACTTTCTCTCAATAAAACCCCAAATATAGTCTCCCATCATGTTTTCATTGTATTGGCCTTGATAACGTTGTTTGAAGCTCATAATGTCCTGATGAAAACGTTCTCCTTGCTCTTCTGAATACGCTCCCATGTTGTTTTAAATTTATCTAAATGAGAATGCAGCATATGTACTTTTAATGACATCCTGCAGCCCATGGCCTTAAATTTTTTTAGCATATCCGCAACTAAATTTTCGTAGTTTTCAGCTTTGTAATTTCCTAAAAATCCAGAAACTACTGCTTTAAAACTGTTCCAACTCGCTTTTTGACTACAATTCAGCAACGTTGGAAATTTTTCATCGGCGAAAATCTGTCTAATTTGCGGACCTACAAAAACCCCAGCTTTAACTTTTGCTTCTGATAACTTCGGAAAAAACTTTCTTAAGTATCCAAAAGCTTCTGAAGTTTCATCCAGTTTTTTAACAAATTGTTTCATCAACCCTAACTTAATGTGCAGAGGTGGCATTAACACTTTTTCCGTTCCAACGATCGGCTCAAATTTTACGTTTTGTTTTCCGACACAAAGTTCTGTTCTTACAGGCCATGACCGTTGAATATAGTGCTTAGCATCCGCTCTGCTATCCCATAAGCACAGATAACACGGATGCTTTGTATATCCGCTCTGTAGTCCCATTAAAAACCCCACCATTTTAAAATGTCCAATCAGCTACCAGTTATACTCGCGATACTTTACAGATTCAAGCAAGATTTTAACACTGTCATAATTTTCTTTAAGATGTACTGAGTGAGCGATTGGAAGAGATGGGAATTTATTTCCGTTGTGTAAACAGTTTTAAGCTTTTTGTAGAGCTGTCAATGAATAAACGCCATTCGCTAGGAACACAGGGTATTCCAATTTCTTTGAACATACCTTTTCTGTCATTATAAAAGCAAAGTCCATCTTCTTTTGTGAAAAACGTTGAGAATGTTTCATGCCTAGTCCGCTGATGCGTGATATTAACATCATCAAGCAAATTCCACTGTTTTAAGCGAGAGCCTAAAAGCTCTGCTTTATTTTTTGGCAAATTTAAATCCCTTATCAACTCGTTAAAATCTTCTGTAGTAATAAGATGGTGTTTTGGTTGTTCTGGTGTAAGTGAAAACTCCTTATCGGAATTACTTTTATTAGAACTAAGAGATAAGCTACTTTTCTGCGATAATTTTTACCGCGGCTCAGGTACTGGTCGTGTCAGGTCGTGTGCAATTGGAGCAGAAGAAGATTCAAGGTCAGGATATTCGATAGGTTTTGCATTTTTACCTCTACGTCTTTTACTCGGATTCACAATGCAAAAGTAGCAGTCATTGACGTGGTCTTTTGGTTGTCGCCAGATCCTTGGTATTGCAAATTTCACGGACCTCTTCTCACCTCGATACCAACCTAAAATGTAGAAATAAAAATTAATATGTCTATTATATTTGATTCACCGCTTAAATAAAAATTGCTTACCTTCCAAACATTTTTTTGCAATAACTACAAGCAACATGTGGAGCCCATGGCTTGTCTTGATGCCGAACAGGATAGCCAAAATATGCTTCGTAGGCTTCACAGAGAACGTCAGATGTCTTTAGTTGGTATTTTACGTCTCGAACTTTAATAAATTGACCACATATATAACAAAATTCATCAGCATCATATTTTCACTTTCGCGACGACATTTTAAGTTTTTCTAGACTTGTACAAAACACCTAATCGTTGTTTATCACTCGAGTGCCATCTAGCGGCACTATGTAAACGTAAAAACCCCACTCTGATCGCGCGGTATTTTTGAATGTATTAAAATTAATTAAAATTTATAAAAAAAATCAAAAATGAGTATACTATCACAAAAGCAAACTTTATAACAAAAAAAGCTATTTTCTTTTCGTTTTTGTGCATAATTAACCGAAAAATCATAAAATAAACTTTAGGACAAAGAACGAAAATTTTTTTGTAGAGTCGTGTAATGATTTGAGCTTATTTATGAATTTTAAATATAATATTATCTCTAGTTCTAACAGTTGATAGGTAGCAATATCCACAGTTGAATATAGACGACGCGGAGAGCATGAAGTGGATATAGTATTTAACTTTCTTATCCCAGGATCATTGTGGATAGTAACTCTCATATATGACTATAAAAATTACACAAATAGTATTAATAAATTTGATTTCGTTGAGCATGAATAAATAAAAATACCACTTCTATATTTTACATATAGAACATTTATTTTATTCAAGAAAACTGTACATGTACGCTGTAATACTTGGCTCTAACGGTCAGATTGTAAACTATAATTCTGTGATGATACTTATAATAGTGTGCTTATGTTCAACAAATAGATAACACATAAACTAATATTATTATTTCCAATAAGCAATATCAAATGGTAAGTATAATTTATGAGTATTTTAAATGGATAAGATTCTTTATTTTAGTATATTTAAATGATTATTATTTCTTAGTTAAATCGCGATATCTTTTTATTATATTTAAATCTGATGATAAGCAAAATTACTTTTAAATATAATAAAGGACCTATATTTGTAGGGATAGCAGCAAACACTAGGAAAAGTGGCTTCTACGGCTTAAGACTTTAAATACAGCTAGACGCGATAAAAGGATATGCTTGAGAAATTCGGATGATTTTCTGTTAGGCCTGGTACGGTGTATATTATTATTGGTACTTCGGATGAGGTTCCAAGTAGGTTTAAAATTTTATTACGTTATAGAAACTTTGCCACTCGGGTGACCTTCACCAAATGATACTATCGAGAATATCTCGTAGAAAAATGATTTTATGCATATAAAAATATGTTCAAACGTTGATCTAACAACTTATGCATTTTTCAAACCTGTTTTTAACTCCAAATTTCTATTTTAAATTAAATTTATGTGAATTTAAAACGGACAAAAATATTTTTGATGCAACAATATCAAATTCTAAAAACCGACGCTTTGGTAGTACTTTGTTTTTCGAAGCCTTTTAAATGTAAAATTATCTTGATTTTCACCATGACAAATATTATTATTTTAATAGAATTTTAAGTGTAGAAATTGTTTAAATATGTTGATAAAATTAATTTTTGAATTTACGAATATACATGAGTTTGTCTTAGATGGTAGGTTATGTTTGCGGTGTAAATACAAACAAATCTTATTCGCGTGTGTAATATGTAAATTGTATGTAAATAAATGAAATATCTTTTTATTATCGCGTTATTGAATTAAATGACTTAAATGAATGATAAAAATATGAAAGGTAAATTTAGAAATAAATATAATTATGCCTAAAACATCAGAAATTGTCGGGATGTAAATTTATTAACACTTCGACATTAAATTTCACATATTACGTCCAGATATCGCAGCATTTCAAAATGTTTTTTCCTTAGTTTTATTTCCATCTTTTCATTCTCAGGTAAGCTTAGTACACTAGAGGCTTGAATTATAACAAGAATTATAACGATAATTTCTTAGCCGTTCATTAAATATATCAATTAATAAATTTTTGTAGTTTTTCGGCTTTTATATGAAATATTTACAAATATTATCAAATTAGTATGTAATTGCGAAGTAAATGCGAATGTAAACAACTTGAATACATGGAAATAAACACAGTTTCTCATAACAGAGAAGTCTAGTAAACAGATTATTAGAAGGCGACGTATTTGACAATCATAATCTATTTTTTTATGGTTACGTTGTGTTTAATATAGGTAAAGTTCACCCAAATGAAGAATCCTGGTTGAAATATATAAATAGGTGAAAATTTGTGAAAGCAATTTATATTATGTGCTTCAGGTGACACTTTTTTTTCTTTTAAAAATCTCTATTAGAAGCTGACTTATTAACAATTTTCGGGAGCAACCGCTAGCAAAATTTTCAAATTGTGCGCGATCTAGTGGTTATCACGCTTGGCTGTGGACTAGATAATTCAAGTTCAAGCCCATTGAGTCGCTAAATATTTTATTTTCTGTTTTCATGTTTTATTATGTGAAGTGAGCCAGAGATTTTTAATTTTAACTTAACTTTGCTTTCCAACTAAGTTTTCGTTAGATAAAAATTAATTAATCCGTTGTAATTATCGATTTATCTGAAATCTGCAAAACCCATAAATTAAATCCAAGAATAGCTTTTGGTTTTACCCTTTCCTACCATGTATATGTGTGAATTTACGATAGCTTTGAAACTAATAACACTTTTTCTGTTAAAGTGCAACGCATCCCCAAAAAAAATTGTGAACTAGCTTATTGAAAAATGCAGAATTAGGACAGAAAAAAGGTAAATCTAGTTCATGTGTTTGAGTCTTTAAACAAATAAGAGTGGTAGGCAAGAATGTGTCAAACCGATAAAAGTTGTGGATTTCAGGCCGCCAAAAAGTTTCATAAAAATCTTGTAAATGATGTCAAAAAAGTAGAGACCAGAGATCCACATTTCAGATATATACAGGCTATGAGTACTAATATCAGCACTAGGAGGGCAAATCGAGCGAGTGAAATCCTAAAAAATTTTTGCTTGCGAGATTCATTTGAAACAGAATCAAAAGCTCCAAGACTATACGTGTATGATTTACAAAAGAATATTCGTATATAAAATTTTCATTGATAAGTGAAGATATAAGTTAAAAATGAAGTATTTTAAGTTACAACAAAATGAAATGTGAACGTATAAACAATAAAATAATTTTAAACAATTACTTCTTATTGTATTATTTCTTAGCATTTACTTTGGACGCTAAGCATAGTTGTGTAGAACCCAAAAATTTTGCCCTGAGATACCCAAATATTATACAGATTCTTAACGAAAATATTCTTGTGTAACTGCCTGCATAACCATTAATTTTATATTAAATTAAATATTCAAAGCGAAGTTCACAGCAATATATGTATTTATATAATATTTACTTCAATTAATAAAATAAAGGAAAAAATCTTGAAAACCAATTATGTGTGACGAAAAAACCTGACAATTACGACCACATTTATATAACGGTCAATATTGTTTCCGTTTTTGGTGGTCGATATTGACAGGTTTTGGTGTATATTTTATCCATTTGTTGACATAATTTATAATTTTTTTTCGAGACTTTGTTTGTGGTCTGGAATCCATAACTTTTATCATCTTGACACCTTCTTGTCTATCACTCTTATTTGCTTAAAGATTCAAACACATATTACCTCTGTCTTTCCCATCGCGGTATTTTCCAATAAACTAGTTCAGATACGTTTTTAACATTATTTCATTATTGTATACTACATTGGATGTAACTTTTCTAAATTGCGAAAGTTTATAGGAATTTCACAACATTTTTCAAAATATTACAAATCATTTTATTATGAACGCGTTTGAAAGTATAAATTTGAAATACCTGTCCTGTTACGGTAGCTGCATTAAAACTGTCTGTAAGAAGATACATATCCAAAGAACTCCTGAATAAACCCATTGTGATTGAAATTAACGTCAAATTGCCTAATATAATAAAGAGAATGGCTCGTATCTTAGACGATAATGTTGTTATCGTTGGATTTAGACCTTTTTTTGTTAATATGTGAAGTGATTCTTCTTCGAGCATTTCCATATTATCAATTCACCTTCTGTAAAAGACGTCACTTAAAATTGTAGACCAAACCAAATAGGTACGTTGCATATTTATACATACATACATGTACATATAATATGCAAATGTGACAAGGTATTTAGAAGCACGGATTAATGCATACATATTTTAAAACTTCATTTAATTGCTAAATTGATATCCGCGCTTATGTGAATATTGCGTCCTCGAGTTAGATGATTACACGTTGATTAATAAATTGTAGGTAGAAAACTCAATCGTTTAAGTACAGGTGTCTTTGACTACATACGAGGTGCCATATGTTCTAGAGACCTTAGAACTCCTTTCAGAGTTTTCATTATATCCACTTTCGACATATTTCTTTCTATAATTGTTTTGTCGAAAATAATGTTTTCCTCGTATCCATATATACCCGGTTAGGATAATTAAAAAATACTGAAAAGCCATTTCCATCAACGGGAACGTACAGACGCGTTTCGCTCAAATTGAAGCATATCAATGTACGGTATCTCGAAGATAGTTATGGCTTTTCAATTCTCTACTTTGTGTATATATAGTTAACATTCTGAACTGCAAATGAGAATTAATGAATATTGAATCCCATTTTTACATGTAAATGTCGCCTTATGTGATGCATTAATAACTACAATCCGACAAACCAAGTTTGTACTGGCATATATAACACACCTCGTCGCGTATACGATCTTACTGGTTGTTAGGATAATTAAAAATTACTGAAAGATCGTAGTCGCGACGATGTGTGATATACATGCTAGTACAAACTTGGTTTGTCGGATTGTAGTTATTAATGCATCACATAAGGCGACATTGACATGTAAAAATGGGATTTAATATTCATTAATTCTCATTTGCAGTAAGTTCAGAATTTTAACTATATATACAATAAGTAGAGATTGAAAAGCCATGACTATCTTCGAGATACCGTACATTGATAAGCTTCAATTAGAGCGAAACGCGTCTGTACGTTCCCGTTGATGGAAATGGTTTTTCAGTAATTTTTAATTATCCTAACAACCAGTAAGATCGTAGTCGCGACAAGATGTGTTATACATGCTAGTACAAACTTGGTTTGTCGGATTGTAGTTATTAATGCATCACATAAGGCGACATTGACATGTAAAAATGGGATTTAATATTCATTAATTCTCATTTGCAGTAAGTTCAGAATGTTAACTATATATACACAAAGTAGAGAATTGAAAAGCCATGACTATCTTCGAGATACCGTACATTGATATGCTTCAATTAGAGCGAAACGCGTCTGTACGTTCCCGTTGATGGAAATGGCTTTTCAGTAATTTTTAATTATCCTAACAACCAGTAAGATCGTATTCGCGACGAGGTGTGTTATACATGCTAGTACAAACTTGGTTTGTCGGATTGTAGTTACTAATGCATCACATAAGGCGGCCTTTTACGTGTAAAAATGGGATTTAATATTCATTAATTCTCATTTGCAGTAAGTTCAGAATGCTAAATATATACCCGGTGTTTATTAAAATTACGGCAAGAATTCGAGGAGTTATTACCTAGACCAGTGTTGAGGAAATAGATTTAGACAAGGGCCATATAAAATAATTTAATATTTAGGCGGGCCAAATAAATTTATTTTTTAATTTATTATATGGACCTACTAGGTCCGTGCAAGAAATGAAATTTATGTGCAGATTTATAATCGGTGCTTAAGGCGGTACCTATGCTTAAGCATGTTATTGTGACGCATTTGCGATTTATAAACAAACCTCAAGTACCGGCCGATGCTTAGGCGGAGATTATCTCGTACTTTGCTAAGGTTGTGTTAGTGCTACCTTAAGTAGCTGTTTGACAGTTCGAGCATATAAATATAACCACTAAATTGCTCGGAATATAACGTTTATTTGTTGAGCGATTTTAATTTGTACCAAGAATTAGAATTAGAAGATTTTTTTGGAATACATACATGTTACAGAAGAAAAAATCATGTAGAACGTGTCCCGTTATCGATTTCACAAGAATACTGTGACAAATACCATATTACTATTAGTTTTAGAGGCTCTACAAAAACCTACTAACAGTGATTTACCAATACCTCCAATATTGCAGTTACTTGTTTGTTTACGCTTTTATGCCACTTGTAACTTTCAGGTTGTATCCCGTGATTTGTGAGGTATAAGATAACCTACCATAAACGTAATTATTAAAAAAATATTAGTGAAATAAATTGTGAAATTAGATGTCATTTATAAATACTTTGGTCATTTGAATTCTCTTTCTTTTGCGTGATTCTTAGCTTATTTAAATTCATTTTCCGATGGTTTGTTGGTTCAGGTTAAGTATTATTAAGACTGTCAAGTCATTTGTGCATGCGATTTAGAGTTACATGAGCATAGAATTTGCATCTGGGTGCGTTTACTTAATTTATCCAATGTCATTTTATTATATAAATTAATAAACGTTTTAATTCAGAATTTCTAATTAAAATGAACCCTAGGTATTTATGAGAATTTTTGAGGATGTCAGTTATGGCTTTTGATTTGTATTTCGTATGTGATTTGAGAATTAGTACGCCATCCATTAGTATTTATTTGTGATAAAGTACGAGTTGTTATTTAGTCAAATTTGCCTTTGTTTAGCGAAATTTAAAAGGAAAGCTATTGTAAAGTAGTAGTATGTTGTCTTTCTTTTGTGAAAATAATTAAATATGGGCTATAGGAATATTCTTTCAAATATTGTTTTTTCTCGTATGACGTAGCTACAGCTCTAATAAAACTGAAAATGGAGCACGATTCTACCACATTTTGGCTCTTGTTAGGTTTGAGTTGTTTGTTCTATAGTTTTTTTTTGTGAAGAATCATGTTAATGGTAAGAATTTGATAAAACAGAGATTCTGTTCACAATAGCGGGTTTTAAATTCTAAGTAATCTGGAAAAAGTAAAGAGGTATTGTAATACCGTTATTTTATTGTGGATTTATACGGATTAGGATAAATGTATCTTTCAGCCATGTGGGAATTCTCTATTTTGTGACTACAAACATATCTTTGGACAAGGTGAGTGCTTTCGAGAATATCAGCTGCTTTGCTTGCAGAAGTGAATTTTCGAGTACCTTGTCCAAACTCAAGAGTGAATGAAGCGCTTCTACTTCTAACGGCTGGAACAAATATATTGCTGAGGGCGCCCATGCTGCATACTGCCAAGAACTTAAACAGTTTAAATAATTTTTCTGCAGGCATGTTTCGCTAATTTGTTCGTTTAATGTTTTTTTTTTTTATTTTCTTTCACTATTCTTTTATGTTTAGGTAGTTTGATTTTATTATTGAATTATACTTTGTTTTTAATTCTTTTTCACATATGTACTAACAAGTGTTCATTTGAAAAGTCAATCTAGTAGCATGTGATTTACTGAGAACATTTTGAAGTATGTCGTAAATTAAAATTTACTACTTAACCTACGAAGTCGGAAATTTTGACAGTTTCATACATACAAATAAATAACAAATAATAGGTATTTATTGAAAACTATAACAAATGTTGAAAATGTTGTCCTTCAAGATTGAGGCACTTTAAAATCCTCCGTTCAAAATTTCTGATGATATTCTGCAACATTACTGGATTGTTATTAATTTCCATGCATTTCTGTTCGATTCTCTGTAGCATATCATTCAAATTTAATATAGGTGTTCGAAATATGTTATTTTTTAGATAAGGCCACAAAAAGAAGTCGCAAGGTGATAAATCGCATGAACGTACAGGCCAGGCAATTTCAGTATTTCGACTAATTATACTCTCATCAAAAAATTCTCTTAAATAATCCAAAGATTCTGCAGTAGAGTAACAAGGTGCTCCGTCTTGTTGGAAATATGCATTTTGAAGTTCATCATCATGCAACTGACAAATGGTTGTAAAATTTCTGTACGGTACCTTTGAGCAGTTAACGTTCCCTGAAAAAATATATGTCCAATGATTCGCCTTTGGCTTATCGCTGCCCAAACACCAATATTCTCTGGCTGTAGCGATTCTTCATTAATTACATGTGGATTTTCACTACTCCAAATTATAATTAGTATTTTGTGAATTTAGGTATCCCGTTTTATAAAACCATGCTTCATCAGTAAAGATGACTCTTTGCGAAAGTTCTCCATTATTGTTCATATTTACAAACCAATTACAAAACTGTAGTCTACGTGGGTAATCAATTTCTAACAATTCTTGTACTGCTGTGACACGGTATGGATAAAGTTGCATATCTTTTTTTAATAACTTGTGAGTTTTACCAACAGAAAGGTTTATTTGTTGACTCAAATGTCGAACGGATGTTTGTGGTTCATTTTCCATTATTTCTTCAACACGATTGACAACTTGAGGTGTACGTTTCTTAACTGCTCCGCTGCCTGATTTTCTTAAGAGACTACCAGTTTCAGAAAAAAGTTTTAAAGTTCTATCCAAAGTATTCTTAAATTGTATATAATCTGTTACAAAATGTGGAAACTCAACTTGAAATTCTACCATGCAATCTTGAACTGAATAAACCCATAAACCATCAATTTTATTACTACTTCGAAACTAAGCCTGGACTAAAATAATTTTATGTTCTAAAGTGAAAGCCATTTTAAAACTGAGAAGCAATTTATTTAAACCAGAATCGACGCACGATTATTTTATGCACTAACTGATATTTGTGATTGACATTATCAAATGTCATTTGGATTTACGTTTACGGAACAACAAACACATACTAATATATTTGCGTCTTATTCTATCAAAATTTCAAAGTAACCTAGATTGACTTTTCAAATGAACACTATATTATATTTACTATTTGTTTATATTGTCTGTATTGGGATGACTTATTGGACAATTAATAAATATTATTATTATTATTATTACCTATTGTCTCCAGCAATGCCAACACCTCATTGTAGATATACATTGAGTAGATATTCTATTTTTTTATTTTAGGACCTTATTTCAGAGACCCTGTATATAACTTTTCAAATTAAAGCTTCTTCAATTTTTCTAAATTGTTTCTTGAGACAATAATATACGCCATTATTTTAATCATGTGTAGTAGAATCTTGCCGTAATCGAACTACCAAGAAACACGATTGGGTCGTAATTGATATATTACAAAATTCAATCATCTCCCGACACTATCAAAGACTTGACAAATTTAGTCGTCCTATTTATTATTAATTTTCCTTTCCTGGTTGTTTAATGCCGCTACTAATATCGTGCATACAGATTAAACTTAAGGCAGAAAGAGATGCAGTTAGTTAAAAAATAAAAACCGAGAAAAAGGTTTAGAACGTTGTAATATGTTTATGCGTAAAGAAAGCGTTCGACCGTAAATAAAAGTAAAAGTATACAGGTCCGTTTTTAGTGGTCGACAGGATCAGCTACTATGGCGCTTCGGGTATTGGGCATGTTGTTTGCAAAGTGTGCCAGTGTATCGAATTGTATTTTTTTCTTCCAAATAAGGAAGAAGAACTGTTCCCTAAATATTTAAAAACACATACTTCTGGAAAAAATTTAATAAAAGCTTGTACACTGTATTAACCTATTTTCCTTGATAATGAATCTGCATATTAACCTTAGGACTACCGAGCGGGTTCAATGGACCCGAAACGATTTATAACCTTTGTTTTATCGTACTTATGGTTGGGCTAATTTACTGGTATTAATAGACTTTTTAAGTACAAGTTATAGCTTTAAAATTTTTACAAAAAAATTATTTTAGAAGGAATGGTTTTGGCAGTATAAAAATACTTTCGCGATTTACCAACCGCGTCCGTTGGACCCATATGTCATTTACTGTATAAATGTAGGTAAAGCGAGTGTGTTTTACAATGATAGTGGTTCGTTTATAAATTCCGGACTTCTCCGCTGCTGATAAACCTTTCTTGGCATTCCGCGATGTATACAGAAAGGGGACATCCCTATATCATGCGGATTTTGGGGACTTTACGTGTTTTAGCATATTTATAGCCGCACGTCGTTAACAATGCATTAGTGTTTGCCGAATCTATGTAGTGCTACTTTGTTACTGTGAATAAGACAAAATTTATATTTTGTTAAGTTGTGATGTGCGACTTGATATTTTAGCATAATTTTTTATCAATTGTCAGGTAGTTATTTCTGAATCTTTTATTGCGGCTATTTTCTACTCTTCGTTTCAATCATTACGGAAAATGGATCTTAGAAATAAGGAATACCTTACACAACAACAGCTAGAGACGATAGTAGCCGAAATGACTGACGTTGAATACAATAGCGGATATGAAGCTTCAGACGACGATGGAGAGGTAGAGGTGATATAAGCACAGCAGAAGAATCAGATAACGAAGAATCTACTGGGAGCAGCAATGATGATCACAACAGAAATCCAGATGGAGTTAATACTTTTATACCGAAGAAGAAACAAGTTGTTTGGTACCAAGATCCTATTTTACCTCATCACGGAAGACAACCACGACACAAAATTTTACGAATATTTTCAGGCCCAACACGTTTTGGAAATCGCGAGATCGATACACCTGCTTCTTCTTTTTTTATTTATTTTAGTAAACCTCTTCTTGAAATTTACTAAAATGGACGAATGATGAAGGAGAGATTGTTTTCGGCAAAAATTGGATAAAAATTGATGTCCAAGAATTGAAGTAATTTATTGGAGTTTTGATACTAATAGGTGTATACAAATCTTATAACGAGAACGTAACACAACTTTGGCGCAAAAACAATTGTCGAAAAATCTTTAGTACTATTATCGCTAGAAATAGATTTCAAAATATACTTCGTGTACTTAGATTCGACGATGCAGCGAAATGACGAAGAAAAAGGAGTGGCGACAAAATAGCCCCAATACGGGAATGCTTTGAGTTATGGAATATTTTTTTATGAGATGCAGATGTACCAAATTGGTGTATGACGGTTGATGAACAGCTTGTAACTTTCAGAGGCAGATGTCCCTTTAGACAATATATTCCATCAAAACTTGGACGATATGGAATAAAATTTTGGGCCATTTGTGATAGTTTAACAACGTATCCATGGAAACTGCAAATTTATCCTGGAAAGCAGGGAGAGGAAAGAGACAAGAATCTAGGTGAAAAAGTTGTAAAACGTTTAGGAGAAGAAATTGAAAACTCTAGAAGAAATGTCACCTGGGACAATTTCTTTACTTCGTACAATCTTGCAAAGTATTTGTAGAATTTAATTGGAGTGAGAAATAGCAATTATTCAAATCTCCTCTCACATGCAATTGTCGCTAAACTTGTTGCGTTTAATTCTACAATTTGACAAGGTATCTCCTGCCGAAGAACGTAGACCCAAACACGTCGCGACGTCAGCTATCCAACTGTACGGATAACTAACATTTGTATGAAAAAAACCACATCCGTCCAGAAACGTGCGTCTACGTTCTTCGGCAGGAGATACCTTGTCAAATTGTAGAATTAAACGCAACAACTTTAGCGACAATTGCATGTGAGAGGAGATTTGAATAATTGCTATTTCTCACTCCAATTAAATTCAATATAATTCGTACATATACACGAAAGTATAATAATAAAATCATGTCTAGGTCAGAATATCGTGTACTGAGGATCTGTAACGACAGTGAAATATCGATATATGCACGTTTCTGGACGGATGTGGTTTTTTTCATACAAATGTTAATTATCCGTACAGTTGGATAGCTGACGTCGCGACGTGTTTGCGTCTACGTTCTTCGGCAGGAGATACCTTGTCAAATTGTAGAATTAAACGCAACAAGTTTAGCGACAATTGCATGTGAGAGGAGATTTGAATAATTGCTATTTCTCACTCCAATTAAATTCAATATAATTCGCACATATACACGAAAGTATAATAATAAAATCATGTCTAGGTCAGAATATCGTGTACTGATGATCTGTAACGACAGTGAAATATCGATATATGCACGTTTCTGGACGGATGTGGTTTTTTTCATACAAATGTTAATTATCCGTACAGTTGGATAGCTGACGTCGCGACGTGTTTGCGTCTACGTTCTTCGGCAGGAGATACCTTGTCAAATTGTAGAATTAAACGCAACAAGTTTAGCGACAATTGCATGTGAGAGGAGATTTGAATAATTGCTATTTCTCACTCCAATTAAATTCAATATAATTCGTACATATACACGAAAGTATAATAATAAAACCATGTCTAGGTCAGAATATCGTGTACTGATGATCTGTAACGACAGTGAAATATCGATATATGCACGTTTCTGGACGGATGTTGATTTTTTCATACAAATGTTTAAGTATTTGTTATCAAAAAACTAACAGGAGTTGGTACGATCCGTGAAAATAAGCCTGAATTGCCATCTTCCATTCCACACAGTTTGGTTTTACATACGATGCGATGATTATTTCATATTGACCAAAGAAACGCAAGATTGTAACATGTTTATAATTAGTCAATATAACTGACACTAATAAATTTTCACAACAATCTGACATACTATAGTAAAATGCCTGCTTTCAAACATAACTTGATTATGCATTAACTTTTTTAAATTTTTCTGTTGGTTTTTTTTACATTTCTCAATGTAGTTTTTAATTCTCTTTCCATTCATTTCTGTTCCATTTAAAAAAAAATATAGTAGAAAGCATTTCCGGTCAAACCTGGAATAGAAAATAAATATGAATGTCATGAGTAAATTCGAAATTTTTAACTATATATGAATAATAAATTTCCAAAAAATTACTTCTGAAAAAACGAAGTTATGCAACCGTTCCGGGACTTTATACTAGCCCTGTCTATATATATATATATATATATGTATATGAAAAAATGTGTGAAAGTCGTATCCACCCTGGAATGTGCAGACGCCAGCCTTTCATGGTTTTACCAATCATCGGTGCACCTACATCAAGAAATAGACTCGACTTTCATTTCTATACTGCGTGTATATATACTAATTATGATAAATGTAATGTTAATGAGAATTAATAATCATTAAATTCTCACATTACTGCCAATGCCGCTCTAATTCGTTGCATTGATTTCTACACCTGACAAAATCACATTTGCCTAAGAATTTAGCTGCAACGCGTCGCGGCGCCAACTGACCGGGTTGTACGGGAAAATGAAAAAATGTGTGAAAGTCGTATCCACCTTGGACCCATTACGTTTAACATATATATATATATATATATATATATATATATATGAAACGAAATTATCGACCGTGATATAATATAAAAAATTAATTTAAATTCGGGTAAGCGGTCTGTCTATTAAAAAACTCCTTTATTAAATAACCCTATATTTCGCAACAGAATTTGTTGCTTCTTCTGGGGAAACCACAAGATTAATTAGAAAAATAACAAAAAATAAATAAGAGTATAAAACAGTAGTAAAAATACTTGCAAAATGTAGAGTTGAAAAATAATAAAATTGACGTACAAAAAATAAAAATGATTAGATTTAAAAAATACAGTAACTATAGAAACAAGCCTTAAGAACTTTTAAAAAACATGTATATGTAAAAGTTAAAATATGAAAAATAAAAAATATAATGCAATATAAATTTAACAAAATATGGACCAAATAACAAAACGATTTAAGATGGTCAACTAACAGTCAAACCCAGTATATTAAAATAAATTATACTAAGACCATTAGTATCAGATCTATAATTTATGTTATTTGTGTCTCTATTAATGTGGACCATTTCTAATAAGGTTCTTTTTTTAAGGTTATTTTCAACGTCTAAGATCTTAACGTCAACAAAATTGAAAGTATGGTCACGATCAAGTGCATGGTCCACCAATGCACAAGATCTCTTACCAATACGGACATCACTTTTATGCTGAGTGATGCGCTGTTTTAGCCACTGTGATGTCTGACCTATATAAACGCCACAACAATCCGAACATGCTATCCTATAGACATCATGACTATTTAAAAAGAAATGTGTTATGTCTTTGATCTTACTATACAACTTCTTCAAGGTATGGGTGTTGTATTTAGCTATTTTAATGTTATTAAATTGTTTAAAATATGATACAATTATACGAGTAAGACCACCAATGTATGGGATTTTTTTGTAAATCACACTGTCTGCAGAAATGTCCTCAGTACGGCCATCAAAAAAGTTTGAGTTAAATATCAATTTATTAAGTATGTGTTTAGGATAGCCATTGTTGACGAAGATGTTGAAAAGTTCTTTAAGATTGTCATTTAGAAAGGTTTCATGACAAATATGTGATATTCGGTTTCTCATACCTATAATGGTGTTATACTTCTGATTGAGAGGATGATGAGAGTGATAATTAATGAAACGATCACATGAAGTTGGTTTTCTATACCAATTCAAAATGATAGAATTATTATCATCACGAATTTCTAAAACGTCCAAGAAGGGCACGCTATTGTTATTTTCTTTTTCCACAGTAAATTGTAAATGTTTGTTGTAGCTATTAAAACTTTTTAATGTTAGATCTATTTTATCTTGTGGAACAGAGCAAACAATGTCATCAACATACTTGTACAAGAACGGTAATGGAAATGGTAACTTAGCTATCACACTCTCCAACAACGAATCCATAACTATCTGAGCTAAAATTGGGCTGATGAGATCTTGTGCATTGGTGGATCATGCACTTGATTGTGACCATACTTTCAATTTTGTTGACGTTAAGATCTTAGACGTTGAAAATAACCTTAAAAAAAGAACCTTTTTAGAAATGGTCCACATTAACAGAGACACAAATAACATAAATTATAGATCTGATACTAATGGTCTTAGTATAATTTATTTTAATATACTGGGTTTGACTGTTAGTTGACCATCTTAAATCGTTTTGTTATTTGGTCCATATTTTGTTAAATTTATATTGCATTATATTTTTTATTTTTCATGTTTTAACTTTTACATATACAGGTTTTTTAAAAGTTCTTAAGGCTTATTTCTATAGTTACTGTATTTTTTAAATCTAATCATTTTTATTTTTTATACCTAAATTTTATTATTTTTCAACTCTACATTTTGTAAGTATGTATTTTTACTACTGTTTTATACTCTTATTTGTTTTTTGTTATTTTTTTCATTAATCTTGTAGTTTCCCCAGAAGAAGCAACAAATTCTGTTGCGAAATATAGGGTTATATAATAAAGGAGTTTTTTAATTGACAGACCGCTTACCCGAATTAAAATTAATTTTATATATATATATATATATATATATATATATATATGCTAAATTTTATTTAGTATGATTATACGGCCAATAAAATAAATAAGAAACCTTAGATTCTTCTTAACATCGAATAGATATATATATATATATATATATATATATATATATATATATATATATATATATAATATTTTCGTGACCTTGGTATGATAAGGTAAACTTAATAAGTCGGCGATTAAAGGTCTGGTTCATTACTTCAAAGTATATATATTTAAAACAACCCTACAAATAATTCAAAGGTGTATTATACAAAACTGGTGGGGTTTACCTACTCATGTATGTTTCAATTATTCTGATACACTACAAATAATTGGTTCATTACTTTGAAGTAATGAACCAGACCTTTAATCGCCGACTTATTAAGTTTACAATATATATATATATATATATATATATATATATATACATAACAATTGTTAAATTATTGGAGTTTTTCGGCTTTTATATGAAATATTTACAAATATCAAGTTAGTATGTATGTAATTGCAAAGTAAGTATGGATGTAAACATTGCTGTCTACAAATTACAAAGCAAATCATACGAAATTTTTAATTGAAAAATATTGTCTATGTTGGGACTCGAACCCAAGTTTACAGTTTGCCGGACTGTCGCTTAGATAATTTCTAAGAAATTATCTAAAATCGCATATAGCTATGGAGTAATAATTAGCATTTTCGAACATTCAAATCTGACATCTGCTCTCAAAATACTGACATCTGCTTTCAATAACTGACATCTACTTTCAAAATAGGCATCTGCTTTCAAATCTGACGTTTGCTTTCATAATTGACACCTGTAAGTGTAAATATTTATTGAATGCAAGTTATCTGTATTCAGTGAATAAGTAACGTGACTAACGGCAAAACAAGGAATTATTATAATGTGCACGTGCGAAATTATGGTTATGTATCAAGTGAATTGCTACAGTAAAGTATATTATAATATAAATAAATAAACAAACAGATTGATGGTAAGTACTACAATTCTTAATAAATAGTTTTCTTTTCACAAATTTGAGCAAGATAGAAATATGTTTGAAAGTAAAATCAAGGAGTAGTGAATTTAATAAAATTTTGATTTGTTAATAAATAGTTCTTAATAAGACTTTTTCAAAAAGTATTTATTTAAATAAACCTGTGTCTTGCAGGGAGCATGCAGGTATTAAGGATGGTGTCAGCTATTCAGGTGGTTAAGTTGTACGCGACCAAAAAAAATGTTCTCAGGTTCAACGATGCAGGTATGGGGACGCTTGTTCGAAGGTGTAGGAATCGGTCGTAGCTCGGCGGCCAAAAGATGCTTCGGTCGATTATTTGCCGGTCTCAGGTATTATGTTCGCCAAAAGTATTTCTAAAGTTGCGCCAATGTTAATTACTTCTTTTCTATGTAATTTTATTATATTATCACTAGAATTTTAGAATTTATTAGATTTTAAAGACGGAGTATTACTTTTTTTAAGGCAACCGTTGTAAAATTTTCTAGTGACGCTCGCTATCAATTATTCTTTTCCAAAGCCTTATTAGAAATTAAAAAATTTCCTTGATTTTTAGTTTTATTACTATTAATAATTCTTTCAATGGAGACTGTGGTTAAATAATAATTTAAAAAAGGTATATAACCCCTTACCACAATTATTAGTCGTATCCTAAATACGTATTTCGACAACTAAGTTGTCATCATCAGTAGGTAAAAACTACTAATTAAAGTCACACCGGGCACAGTAAAGTGAGATAAACGCTTCCGCGCAACTACTATACACTGCAACCCTGTAAAGACTCGACTCGTAAAGAGTCTTTACAGGGTTGCAGTGTATAGTAGTTGTGCGGAAGCGTTTATCTCACTTTACTGTGCCCCGTGTGACTTTAATTAGTTGTTTTTACCTACTGATGATGACAACTTAGTTGTCGAAATACGTATTTAGGATACGACTAATAATTGTGGTAAGGGGTTATATACCTTTTTTAAATTACTATTAATAATAATTAAAATGTATATGAAATGTTAATTTAGAAGGGTAAACAAAATTAAAATATTAATTTACAAATAGTTACGACTGGCTTTTCAATGTTAGGTTATGTGTAATATCTAGTACAAAAATAACCTGTTCGCGGGTTTTTGTGGTAATTCAAGAAGTGGGCGTGTTCAATTAGTATCGATATAAAATTTGAATGTAAATAAATTAGCTATCTTTTTAATTTCGCGTAAATGACTTGAATGATGAAAATGAAAATTAAAAATGTGAAAATAAAATTTTGAAATAAATATAAATTAATCTGAAATATACAAAGTTATCGTAATATGAATTTATTAACATTTCAATACTAATTTTACAAATTATGTCCGCCAAAAATGTAGCCATTCTATTGAGTGTAAATCTTGTCTTAATTCCTGCTTCTTCATTTGCAGATAGCTGGAATAACTGTGCTATTTGCCTCATAACATTAAATATATATATATATATATATATATATATATATATATATATATATATATATATATATTGAATTTAATTGGAGTGAGAAATAGCAATTATTCAAATCTCCTCTCACATGTAATTGTCGCTAAATTTGTGCAGCAGTAATCTTGTCAGATTGTAGAATCAATTGCACAAATTTAGCGACAATTACATGTGAGAGGAGATTTGAATAATTGCTATTTCTCACTCCAATTAAATTCAATATAATTCGTATATATACACGAAAGTATAAAAATAAAATCATGTCCATGTTAGAATATCGTGTACTGATGATCTGTAACGACAGTGAAATATCGATATATGCACGTTTCTGGACGGATGTGGTTTTTTTCATACAATTTTCATTATCCGCACAGGTGGATGGCTAACGTCGCGACGTGTTTGCGTCTACATTCTTCGGCAGGAGTAATCTTGTCAGATTGTAGAATCAATTGCACAAATTTAGCGACAATTACATGTGAGAGGAGATTTAAATAATTGCTATTTCTCACTCCAATTAAATTCAATATAATTCGTATATATACACGAAAGTATAAAAATAAAATCATGTCCATGTTAGAATATCGTGTACTGATGATCTGTAACGACAGTGAAATATCGATATATGCACGTTTCTGGACGGATGTGTTTTTTTTTTTCATATATATATATATACAGACTGTCCCGTATAAAACGCCAACATTCATAATTCCGTTATTTATTGTCCGGTTTTATTTAAACAAAAGTAAATTTAATAGCATCAAAAACACTATAAGATAGCAGTGTTTTATTTGTTTTCAATTGTTTTCATTAATGTCAAACGACAGTCAAGTCTTTTATTTTAAATGGCAACATATATATTTTTGGCTATATTCGGATTGGATTTTTTTTCTGAATTCAACGATGTATAACATGTTTATTTTTGATAAACGTTTATTGCAAAAAAAAAACTTTATAAATTTCATCTTTGTCTTCCATTATTTATAAATATTCGAATGTGTCTTGAAACATTGGAAATGTAAGTATTACAAATATTATTATAAGAAACAAAACACTTTACAATATATGTTGAAATTGCCCGCCACCTTGTTCAACACATATCGCACATCTCCAAATTACTGCAAAGGTCGCATTTAAAAGACAAGCGGCAGGTACTTCTTGACAAGTGTTAATAATTCTTTGTCTTAAAATGTCAACATTTTCTGGAGTAGTTAAATAAACTCGATCTTGTAGATAAGCCCACAACCAAAAATCGAGGGGCGTAAGATCCGGTGAACGCGCAGGCCACTTGATAGGACCGGATGTTCCTATCCACCTATTTCCAAATTGGGTGTTCAACAAATCAGTATTTACTCTGGCGTTGTGCGCGGGAGCCCCATCTTGTTGAAAAAATATTCTATTTAAATTTGCCAAAGGTAATTCATTTAAAAAGTTTTGGAGATTTTCGTGTAATAAAGTGTAGTATTTTTCTTGATTTAAGCAACCATCTATGAAAAATGGCCCAATTAATTGATCACCTAAAATGCCACACCAAACATTTACGTTGAAACGTCTTTGAAAATTATTTTCAAATACAAATCTCGGATTGTCTGCACTCCACTGTCGATGTATGTTTCTATTAAAAATACCGTTGTTGCTAAAAGTGCATTCATCAGACCAAATTATCCTTCTGTAAAAATTCGGGTCTTGTTCTAATGCATTTAAATAAAAACGACAAAACTGGATTCTTCGGCCACGATCATTTTGTTCTAATGCATGAACTTTTCGAGCTATGTACGGTTTAAGTTTGTGTTTTCTTAAAATACCATGAACTGTAGTTTTTGATACCCCAATATTATGTGCAATTTCGCGAATCGAAGTTCGTGAATTTTGCTGTACTGCAAGAAGAACATCTAATTCCTTATCTTCGGAGAATTTCCGTTTTTGTGTTTTTGGTTTGGTAAATGATCCATAATTTCTTAAATTCTTTTCAATTCTCTGAAATATTTTCGAACCTGGAACTTCTCTGTCCGGAAAACGAGCACTGTACCGACGAACTGCTTGAAGGCGATTTTTATTACATTCAAAGAACACTTGTAACATGTCCGTTAATTCATTGTTATTCATTTCTAACGAAAATGCGCTTTTTGTTGCGGCAAAGCGTTCAAACAGGATAATACAGAAAACTTAATAAAGTCAAACTGACACTTAAGGCACATTGACATAATGCTAGTGGACTGGGCCAAGTCTACTATAATGAAAGATGAAATTTATAAAGTTTTTTTTTTATTTTTTATTATTAGGAGATGTGCGATATGTGTTAAACAAGGTGGCGGGCAATTTCAACATTTATTGTAAAGTGTTTTGTTTCTTATAATATTATTTATAATACTTACATTTCAAATGTTTCATGACACATTCGAATATTTATAAATAATGGAAGACAATGATGAAATTTATAAAGTTTTTTTGCAATAAACGTTTATAAAAATAAACATGTTATACATCGTTGAATTCAGAAAAAAAAATACAATCCGAATATAGCCAAAATATATATATGTTGCCATTTAAAATAAAAAAACTTGACTGTCGTTTGACATTAATGAAAACAATTGAAAACAAATAAAACACTGCTATCTTATAGTGTTTTTGATGCTATTAAATTTACTTTTTGTTTAAATAAAACCGGACAATAAATAACGGAATTATGAATGTTGGCGTTTTTTACGGGACAGTCTGTATATATATATATATATATATATATATATATATATATATATATATTCTATAATAAGTACATGTCAAGTTGCAATTTATCTTACAATTCAAAATTACTCTATAATTATGAATTTTTCTATTTGATTCTTGTATAAATATGGATATAAAATATTTTTGGCAGGTATTTTTAAATATTTTAATATTATATCTAAGAGTTGACTTTCAAATTGTATATTATGTTTGAAGTATTTAGTTTTTCGAAATATGACAAAAATTTGCAAAAGATATAATACTTAAACCAACAAATATTTGTCTTATAAATATCTTATATTCATTTTGAATTTAAAAGGCATTTAAATTTTTATTATTTAAAAATTTCAAAGTATTTATCTTCTTAAGATTCGATTTTAAAAAATATTTAAATAGAGCCGTAGAAGCATTGTTGCTGAAGAAATTTGAGACACGTAGTTTCACATACAAGAACCAAAAACGTTAGTTTCTATTCAAATAAAATTGTTTTAAAGGCATTTTAGTCATTACTTCAAAAACAACACAGGCCTTTCAAAACAGAAAGTTTCCTTAACACTATCAAATGTAACATCGAAATTAATGAAAGTAAGAATAAGTAAAGAAAAGATATGAAAACTAATATCCATAATTGAAATCCCCATTAGTTTGAAAATTCTCCTCGAATACTTTTCATGACATTTTACATTGAACGCCTTTCTTTTACAAAATCTATCCTTTAATTAACTAAAGCGCTGCACCTGTCGATATGTGTATATTAAACCTAATTAATGGGGAAGGAATTGGTCAAGTGCTTGCTTTATAATTAGAACAAAATAACATTAAAATTTAAGTTAAAAGATCTTGCAGTCACATGCATTTTCACAGATACATACATATAAGGTGAAAATTTGTACAATAATTCAGTATCTTGTTAGAAGCATTTAAATTCAATTATTATTATGTTACTAAACGCTGCAGTAATGGAGTCAGTTTCTTTTCTAAATCTCAAGGGTTTAAACCCATTCACTCGTAGTAAGCGCAAGATAAGAGCTCTAGTATTTTTATCAATAGAGATTTTAGCAACATTGTCAATTGCTTTAAGTTTTTTTGTCAATTCAATAGGATCGTATTCAGTTATGGACTCTGTTACTGGCCTGACCGGTGCCAGCCAGGTAATTTTCATTACATATACGTAAAATAAGATGTGTAATTGTAATTTTATTAAATTAGTTTATAATTTTTAGTTTTTGTTTTGCGAATCTTCAGGTGTTATGGTCTTACTAATTTTTTTAATTTTAAAAATTTATATATATATATATATATATACATATATATATTAAAAATTAATTAACGGGTGAGTGGTCTGTCAAATAAAAAAACTCATTTATTTCACTACGGGACCCGTATCGTTATGTTCAAATTTTAGGAGTGTAAAGTAGACTTCATTTCAAGTCACAAAAACGCAAAATTTGTGTATCCATTTTTATTTGTTTCAAAGTTATAGATCTATGAATGTGATTGTCAGGTCATGTAAAAAAATGTAATCCTAAAGTCAATAAAAACTGATTTTATTTAAAAAAGTTCAATTAATAATATTTTCGAAATGTCCACCTCTTTGTTGAATGCAGGCTTGTGCCCGTAAGCCAACAGAAGAAGTACTTATCCGAATTTCATACTTGTTTTGTCGGATTTGCTCGGCAGCCAGGTGAATACGATCCAACAACTCTTCTCTTGTGTTCGAAACTTGCGCGTAGATTAAATTTTTCATGTACCCCCATAAATAAAGGTCGAGGGGATTAAGTTCGGGTGATCTGGGCGGCCATGCAACAGGACCACCTCGAGCAATCCATCTTTAATAATTGACGTTAACCCAATTTCGGACAGCAATGTGGTGGTATCCTATCCATGTGAAACCACATGTCTCGTCAAACATTCAGTGGGGCATCCTCTAAAAGACCTAGCAGTTCAGAGAGGCTGTCCAGAGGACTGTTCTGCAGAAATTAAAATGAAGCCATGACTGTTTTAATATCCAGGTAGAATAAACTAGACGAACATAGTGGTCTGCCTCAAGCAACCCGTGCCTCCTGCGATAGTGATATGGATATAAGCCCTCACGTTTTAAAATTCGACAAACTGTCGTTCGTGGCACTCTTAATTGTCTAGCGATTCGACGTGCACTGAGAGTTGGATCCCTTGTAACAATAGCTACTGCTTCTTTCTCTAAGTCTGCTGGAAAATTTACTCCTCAGTCGAAAAAATAATCACGCAGTCCGCATTCCCGAAATTATCTGTGTACTTCCAGAAACGTTCTGTAATGAGGAATGCGCCTATCGGGAAACCGATGTCGGTATTCAATAACTGCTTGAAGTGCACTGCCGCTACAGTAGCCAGCCATACGCAAAATGCATGCCTGCATACTCTGGAGAAGAAAATCGGTAAGCCATTTTCAAAAAAAAAAACGTGTCCACTCACTATTAAGCTGTTGCATGAACTGAAACTTAATGTAATCCTTTATTAAAAAATGCAACGTTAATAGTCATCTGAACATTTGTTTATTGTATGATATTCATGGTTCAGCACTTACGAAATAAGTAAGAACCTTCTTTATCATAAATCAATTTCCAGTATTCTTTTTTGTAGATCTCCAAAAAATTACTGTATGCACTACGACACGTGTTTATTTATTTTATTTGATTAATGGTTCTACGTATTTAGGATACGATTAATAATTGTGGTAAGGGGTTTTATACCTTTTTTTAAGTATTTTAGGATAACATTTCATTATGCGACGTTAACAATCACAAGCCTGTTATTGAATCGTATAACTTTTTTTAAATAAAATCAGTTTGTATTAACTTTAGGATTACATTTTTTTTCATAATGTGACAATCACATGTCACTTCGAAACAAATCAAAATGGATATAGATGTTTTGCGTTTTTGTTACTTGAAATAAAGTCTACTTTCCACTCCTAAAATTTGAACATAACGATGCGGGACACCTTCTATATTTCATAACGAATTTGTTACTTCTTCAGGAGTGCAATTGAGAGTTAAAATCTAGCAAAGACGTCACCAAACATGTTAAAATCAATCAAATTTAAAACATTAAGTTAATACGATGTTGTTTTATCTTCAACGTTTAAAAAAAACTTTTTTTTTAAGTTGACTATTGACTATTTTGGATTTATATTCTATATAATTACATCTTTCCATTTATCAAATGTTGTCACTTTATTTCAAGGACATAAAGGTATATAATTTTGGTATACTACAAGGTATATAATTTTTGTAACAATGTGATTTTCTATATGTATTTTAGGCAATGTGTAAACTAGTGGTTTTATTAATTTGTCAAGATGATTTCGTCGAAGTTGTGAGTTATTTAAAAGAATTTTGGGCAGTCAATAGATTTGGAAAAGAATGCGAATCACAAATTAAAACTATACACAATACAACTACCAAGCTTTTAAAAATTCCCAAATACACACTTTTTATCGCTGGGGTCACATATTTGGTAAAACCCTTTCTCGAAAAGGAAAGAACGTTGCCGGTATCCTGGTTGAGTGTCTGTTCAATCCACACAAGTACTACTTGTTATGTTGTAAATTACATCCTTCAATGTTTTTATGCAGCTGATATATTGGTATCTATGGTAATATTTGATGAATTGTTTTTCACGTTACTATCGTACGGCTATTGTGAGCTGGAGCAAATTAAATATGCTTTCTCAATTGTGAAAATACGAAAGGGTATTAGTGGTGATGAACCAAAAGTGCTACAAGGTGTAGTAAAAATAATTAAACATCACAATACTGTATTGGAGTAAGTCTATTTGATTCTATATTTTGCACACGCATTTATTTTCATCCTACTTGTAAGTAAAACCTTTACAAAATTCCCAAGCCAGAGTAAAGATAAAAGAGAAAGCAATCAACGCATTTAATACAGGGTGGCCCAAAATGACCGAAGGGGTTTGAGTTCATTATAACTTCTTATTTAAAACATAATTATTAAATTTTTTTAATTTTAAATACAGTATAATAATTAATATAATATTTTTAATTTAATTATGAAAAATTATATTTCGCAAGTGGTGGCGATTTTCTGCTTCGCATATTCGTGCTCTTTCCAAAACATTTTCCATAACCTTTCGCAAAACTTCAGGTGTTATGTTGTTGATTTCGTCGCGTATATTATTTTTTAATTGCTCTATGGTTCGAGGCTTATTAATATAGACTTTTCCTTTCAAATAACCCCAAAGGAAACAATCTGAAGCGGTTAAATCCGGTGAACACGGAGGCCAATTAAAATCGCCTGTACGGGAAATAATTCGTTCACCAAAGATGTCGCGTAAAAGAGCCATACTTGCGGATGGTTTTCAACGGCTGGCCTTAAAAAATTTTCCAACATTGTCCGATATCTAACACCAGTGATGGAAACGGCGACACCGTGTTCATTTTCAAAAAAAATATGGGCCAATTATCCTTTCCGACGAAACACCGCACCAAACGGTACACTTAAGTGGGTGTAATTCTCGCTGTTGAACTACTCTTGGATTTTCCGTAGCCCATATCCTGCAGTTTTGCCTATTAACGAACCCATTTAATTGGAAATGGGCTTCGTCGCTCATAATTAAATTATGAACAAAATCATGATTTTCTTCTGCTTTTTGACGAAAATAAATTGCATAATCAAGCCGTTGCTGGTAATCTGTCGGTTTCAATTGTTGGATAAGCTGGATTTTGTATGGAAACATTCTTATTATATGCAAAATTCTCTGCAGCGACCCTCTTGAGAGGCCAAGTTGTGTCGAACGTCTCCTGGTTGATGTTTCTTCATCTTCCCGAATACTCTCCTGTACCCGTTCAATATTGTCATCCGTGTGCACCGTTCGTCGTCTGCCGGCACCAGGAAGGTTCCTTACTGCCCCTTGTTCTCGAAAATTTGCAACCAGATGGTTTATTGTTGACTCTGAGAGTCCAACCCGCACATTAAAATAACGACGATATGCACGCTGAGTCAAAACAATGGATCGTTGATTTGAGAAATAAAGTTCAACGATTTTGGCACGTTGTTCAATTGTGTACTGTTCCATTTTAAATTCCCCAAGTATTCTTTACAAAATACTGAAAACAAACAAAAAAAAAATTATTATAAAAAAGTTATAAGGAATTCAAACCCCTTCGGTCATTTTGGGCCACCCTGTAGAACAAAAGGGCTCAAACTGATGCTATCTCTCACCAAAATTATTTAAAATATATTTAGAATACGCCTTAAGAACGTGGAAACGAAAGTGCGAAAGTATGGGTATCCCGTTGGCCGAAAGAAATATATACACGCTATGTTTCGCAGATGATCTAGTGATGTTAGCTCAAGACATGAACGACATAGAGTATATGACGCGCAAATTGATCGAAGAATACGTAAATGGGGTCTAAAGGTGATCCCGAAAAAATGGAATATATGTGCATAGGTAGCGTACAAAAAGACCTTATTCTAAATGATGGACAAAAAATTTAAGATTGCGATACTTACAAATATGCTGCATATGTAATAGGACGGTACCTTGGATACAGCCATGCGATATAGGTACAGTGAGGCTAGAAAAGCCATAAGCCACTTAAATATTATTCTCTGGGGTGTAAAAATCTCAAAAATACTAAGACCCTAATGTACAATACAATTGTTAAAACCATAGCAACTTATAGCTCTTAGGTCTTGTCACTTAAAGATAAAGCTTTTCTGGTAACCGAAATGGACTTCTGGGAGAAGAGCTGCAGGTAGATCTAGAAGGAACAGAGTACGAAATGAGAGAATAAAAAAAAATATAGGAGTCAAGCACACCATAGTAGATGACATCAAAACGAAGCAACTTCAATGGTATGGACACGTACAACGGATGACAGGTGAACAGCTACCCAAGCTAGTGATGGAATGCTCACCACAAGGAAAACGCAGGAGAGGGAAGCCTAGAAGAACTTGGGGGAAGGAGATAAAATTGAGAGGTTTAGAAATCAACTTATGGGAAAACAGGGTCCAATGGAAATTTGGTATCGGAAGACGGCCGAGAACGTTTTAAACCGATACATATATATATAAGTTCATTAAACTGAAATAAATTGTACCGTGTAATTCTTTGGCTTCACTATTTATTATATTATTATTGGCATATCATAATAATAAAATTACCGTTCCTCTTCTGACTGTGTGTACTTTGCCACCACATTGCGTAGTCGTGGAATTCTTTGTTGTTAAGGATGTAATTGACTAGCTGATTGATGTACATATTTTTGTTTGTGCATAATCTAGTTACCTACTTATTTACTCAGTCCATGACCTCTTCCATCTCTAGGCGTTAGGTTGGTGGGGTAGGATCCTACATTTTTGTCTTCATCGTTTTCTATCCTGCTTTAGATATCGTATTCCATCTGGTTCCTGGTCTTTCTTCTCCTCTTTCTTCCCGCACCTTCGTTTCAAATACTCTTTCCGTAGGTCTTTCATTCAGGATTCGACACAAATGTCCGAACCACCTAAGTTGTCATTCTATAATTTTTTCATTGACTGATTCTATTTATAGGTTTTGTCTGAATGTCTTATTTACTACCACCTTCTTATAAATTTTTTTAAACTTAAACCGTTTTTATTCTTTTCGGCATTTTACTTTTCCCTACGAATGTTGTCTTCCTAGGAAAAAGCAAAAGTGTCGAAAATATGTAACCTAGTTAAGCTTCCTGCACAAATTTCATCTATAAAATTCTTCTTTATTTTTGTTATTTTCTTGTTATTCTAGGTATATTGATAAAGTTGACAAATTATTCAATATGGTACTATTATGTCAATTCTCAACTTCTTTATTTGGTGTTTGCACAGGCCTCTTTATGTTAACTTATGAAGGGTAATATTGTGCAGAATTTTTAAATATGTTATGAAACTTTACCTTTTCAGATTACCACCAAAATTAAATTCAGCTTTAAGAAATATTCCTTACGTTATTGGCGTCTTGTGCCAAATATTTATTTACTGTGTTGCTGGTCAGAAAATATCCGAACAGGTAAGTTAGCTGTAATACTGAAATACACGCGGTAGAAGAATTACGCCAAAGAATACAGCAGGCTGCCGATATATAACTCACTCACTCACTCACTCACTCATGGTCTATACCATTGGAGTAACAGTGCTTCGATTATTTCCCCGATGATGGGGACAACAGTGCAGATGAAACGTCAGCAGCGACAAGACCAACACAATAGAGCCCGATAGCAGAATATACCTCATCTATTTCTAGGCCTTCATAATTATTTAAATAAAAAAATCTCATATTGAATCTTTCTATATTTTTTATTCTTTCCAGAGCGAAAGCATAGCTGACGCAGCTTTCGAAATGCAGTGGTGGGTCAAAAGTCAACCGCAATTGAGAAGAGCCATTTGCCTAATAATGCAAAGAGCTTATAAACGCAAACGAATTTCTGCTGGTGGTATATGGATTTTAGATATGAATACGTTCGTGGCTGTTAGAATATCTGTAATATAATGATTCATATATCTATTGAAATATTTCTTTTTTCAGATCGTCAAGGGATCTCTATCACTTTTAACTTTCGTGCAGGCAGTGTATATACCTAAGTAGATATTAAGCACATACATAAATTATTGTAGTTTTTAACAGTTAAGTTTTGTTAGTTAATACTTGAAGTTCAGTGTATGTAATGCAATGAATTATTATTAAAACAGTTAAAACTTGTTATTTATCTATAAGTGGGAACAATGGACTCAAATATAATTAATAATTATAGATACATGTCAACAGAAATCATTAACATTTAATATTAGAGCAATAAAAGTTTAACAGCAAATGAGATCTGTAACTTAAATCCATCGATTCGGAAGAAGTATGAAAAAGGACAAAATAAAACATCTCTAAGAATAAAATCTTCTGGGCTACGCTGCATGATAGTTGAGTGCTGGCACCTTCTTCAAGATCCTTAAAATCAAATTTATTACCTTCGTTATTGTTTATATATATATATATATATATATATATATATATATATAACATGTGTTCATTTGAAAAGTCAATCTAGTAGCATGTGATTTACTCAGAACATTTTGAAGTATGTCGTAAATTAAAATTTACTACTTAACCTACGAAGTCGTATATTTTGACAGTTTCATACATACAAATAAATAACAAATGTGATTGACATTATCAAATGTCATTTGGATTAACGTTTACGGAACAACAAACACATACTAATATATATATATATATATATATATATATATATATATATATATTAAAAATAATAGATTTTTATTGGTTTTAGCAACCTTTTATTGAATTTTGATGTTTGTTTACGACGTTTCGACTTTTATCAATTCAGTCTTTTTCAAGCATCTGGAAACAAGAATCATTACAATGAACATGAGAACTGTGTTTGTTTCGTGTGATATAACAATTAAATTAACAATTTTAAATTTTAAAATTATATTAAGAAATGAATTACGAATTAGGTTAGCATTTTACGTAGAAAATTAAATAACATTAAATTAAAATAGCTTAGAATGGTAGGGGGACATTTAAATGATTAATATCTGTATGAATTAATTGGAGACTTAACAATTATTAACAATTATAAGTTTAAAATTAGATTAAAAAATGATTACAAATTGAGTTAACATTTAACATTGAAAATTACATAAAATTAACATAAAAAAATAGCTAAAATGAATAGGTAGGGAGACATTAAGGTGACTAACAACTGTATGAATGAATTGGAAAGTTGAATTACACTACAATAAGTAAAGAGAACGAAGAAAACATAAATAAACTCACATTTGTTGTTCGTTTTGTTTTACAAGGGTACGCATTTATGTGACACATGTGTTTGACATCCGAGACCAATTTTCTTACAACGATAGTGCTTGTGCGAATATTGTAAGTGAACTAATACTTTAGTTTGCGGGGGTTTTAATTTCTGTTTTTGGAATGAGCATGGTGGTCAGGACCGTATTAAGGGGTATATGTTAACGTTGTTTTTTCTAATGGGAGCTATTTTTTCCCCCGTTTTTGTCTTGTGCGTGCGGGGGGGGGGGTAATAGAGTTTTGAAAGCCCATCGATTTCGTTTCTGTCGTTGATTGTTTTGCTATTTTTGAAAATGTGTATCATTTCTAAGACCTCTCTAGCTTTTGTGTTCTTTTTTTGTGTTATTACTTTGGTGTTTTCAAAATCAAAATTATGTTTAAGTGTCAATTGGTGTTTTTTTTTTTTTTTAATAATAATATATAATAAAAATCTATTATTTTTAATATTAAGACACGGCCAATAAAATAAAAAAGAAAAACAAAATTCTTTAAACACTAAATATATATATATATATATATATATATATATATATATATATATAAAGATTTATTTCGTGACCTTTGTATGTTATGGTAAATTCAATTTGTTGACGATTTAAGGTCTGGCTTTACTTCAAAATGTATATATTTAAAACAATCCTACATATTTCAGCAAATGATGCCTTTTTCAAGGAATATAAAATATAAATGACAGTATTATTAATGTCATACATTTGTAGTTGCTATGGATAAAATTATTCAAAGATACATTCCAATTTAACAATAATAAATCATGCCTTAGTATTCTAAAATAGATAGACAACAAAAACGGCGAAACGCAAGACATGAGTTATTATTATGTATGCGCCCTTGAAGCGTCTTAAGATGTAAAGCTGTCGGCATTCGCCTTAAACGAGAAGGAAAACCACGAAAACCTACCCGGACAGCCAGACAGGAATCAAAACACGGAACTGTCAGCATGATAAGCAAATGTATAATGATCATGCGTGACAACACTGCGCGGAATAGTTAATACTGAAAATTCAAATTTGATAAAATCTCGGAGAAATTATATGTACTACGTTAGTAAATTGAATTTGTTAGGGTTTTGCACCTGATATTACTTGTTATGACGTGACTGATCTCTTATCGTAAAAATACTATAACTATCTTTTTTGACAAAAGTATGTCGCCAAGCCATTTGGCGCGCTTTCTATCTAGGGAAATATTTTTATTTTGCGTTGTACTTTTCTAAGTCACTTGAAAACTTCGGTCTGTTATCTGTTGTGTATATTGCCTTTTGATTTAAATAAAAATTGTCCAAAAGAGTTTGTTGTTTGTTTTATTTATGTACATTTGCTTCCCTTTGCATTAATATTCCGAGTTTCTACGAAATTGTACGTACTGTAAGTTCAAAATTACGATAGTGTTCTAACCTATACCATAAGTAACATAAATTTTAAATTTCAAATTGAAAAATCCATCTTACGTATAGCGAACTTATTATGTAAATAACCCTAATGTTAAAAATTTAGCAACTATAGTGCAATCTTTATAAAAGCAATAATTTGAAGTTAGGGAGACATGGACTATAGATTTTGCATTTATACATCTTACGTATTAAAAAAAAGAGATATCACCCTTTCCAATTCTGATATACTCATACATGTACACACATTTAGATAAATATTTACTGAAAATAAGTCAGAACTATCTATCAATAAAAAAATACGGTTTACAGAATGATCTCTTCTAGTCTAGGGACTTCATTTGATGATCGATTACTTTATTTACACAAGCCAAGCACGGGGTTGAACATGTGCTTCCTATTTACATAGAAGCGTGGGCGAAAGAAACCTGTTGAAATTCTGTTATCAGTCTTGAATATTTATATATAGTTATTGCGATAGGAACAGACGCTTTATAACGGGGAGACGTACACTATACGCCTCGAAAATTTCTATTTAAGGTGGTATCTGTTCGCCCGACCTCGACAGATAATTTAAGGAATTATTGAAGTGTGTTCTTCTTCGTCTTTTTTTTTTCTTGTAAGACGTAAAATGTCGGATTCTTTTGTATTGCTTCTCGGCACACATCAATGAACTTTTGGATGGAAATCGTAAGGGGAAACACAATGGTGCGTTACAATGGCGAGGACGTTTTAGATCAATGGGAATCACACAGTTCAACGCTTTTTCAATGTTTAAGTTTGGATTTGTTTTCAGATACAAACTTTAAAGTGTCAAAAAAATTTCGTTTCCCTAGAGTGAATTTAAAAAAAAAAAGTGAAGCTTACCTGCCGTTCTTATTAAAATATGAAATTTTATTTGCAATATTTAATATCATGCTCTAAGGACTAAGGAAATAACATCGGAATTAAAATAAAACAATAAGTTTACAGTTCTAAGCATTACTTAATAGTAGATTAAAACACAAGTTTCATAAGGTACCATTTTGTCGCACGAGTTTATATTTATAAAACATGCCGCGACAGCGGCGAATTTTCTAAAGAACCAGTGCGACAAAAGGCCTTATGAAACGAGTATTTCATACTATTTTTTTCTATTTTGTACTTTGTGCATTAATAAATTGAAATTATTTAATTTTAAAGCTCAAAGTTTTATTTTTATATAAAGTATGCAGTTGGTCACATTGACACAATTGTCAAATTTAAATATTACTGTCCGCGAAATATTATTTATTAATTTTCGTTAACTTTATTTAAAAATATAAAAATAAGTGACATAGAAACTAATATATCTTGTATTGTATAATATGACTTGTATTCAATATACGTTGTGTGTGTAGTATTTTTCTTTTCTACGTATATCATTTCTGTCAAATGTACTCTATTCTTAAAATCAATGACAGCGATAAGATATTTATTTCTGTGTTCTAACAAAGCCAACATTGAAAAATGAGAAAAAACGTATCGAAATGAAGCTCATTTCGGTTTTGGGTTCATAATGAGTTTATTACGAATGCAAAATAGAAAAATAATATTTTTGATTTTTTTCTCTAATAGAATTGAAAACATATTATATAGCATTCTATTTTGAATGCTTTTGGACTTAAACGAATCAACTCCACTCTGATTTTTTAATGTGGATTTATTGTGAATAATTTGTCCATGGTTAATGTGAATTCATATCGAATATGTCGTTTTCAAATATACAGTGATGGGTAAATGTGTGAAAACATGTAAATATCTGTTAAAATAAAAAAGATATTGTAACAAAATTTTAGACACGAAAAGTGCCATAATTTGAAATATTTCGTTTTAAATATACAGAGTGTTCGCAAAAATGTAACATACTAAACTTATACTTTCTTAAATTGAACAGCTTGTGTTTTTAAATTTTAGGATATATTATCCTTATAACATGATTTTAGTGAATATCGGAATTTTTAGAATATTTATCTCTCGTTATTTTCGAAATTGCAAGTATAACTTGATACTCAGTAATCAGTAAGGATGCACATTTTGGGGCAAACGCAGTGTCGCAGTAAAAGGGGATTCGATTGCACGCAAATCTATAATATGTACATAGTGCTGTGTAGTTTTTCCCGCAAATATTTTGAAAAACATTATTTTATGTATGTACATTTATTTTGGATGCCAGCGTATAATTTTTGAAAGTTATTATTTATGAATGCATATTTTATTTTGATTTATAGTATTTTTGACTAGCGTTGTTGTAGCACGCCGTTTTCCCATGCTATTTCCGCAGACACTAAATGTTATCTGAGTTGAGAAGACGTGTTTTATAAGATATATTTTTTTATCTTAGTTTAGTAGCTTCGTGATTTTTATTAATTGGTGGTTGTGCTTGATTTCATTATCGTTATATTTACGAGTTTGTTGATCTCGTAGTGAATTTTATACGTTTTCTCAGGTGTCTCGTGAAAAAAATATTTTTTTCATTTAAGTAAGTAACATTATATTACTTATTATTATTATTATTTGAATGATTTGAACTGTGTATTTTCATTGTATTAATTTTGTTTTATATATTTTTAAGCTTAGTAGTTGAATTAAATGACAAAGAACGTTTTTTAAAATTTCTAATTAAAAAAATTTCCTATAACTTTAAATTTTGTTCGCTTGGTTTCAAGGGCATATTTTTTTTTCATGTGGTTTGCACATGCGTTTAGAGTTTGTTCGGTCTGTCATATAGTTTGTTTACGTTAAATATTGTGGGAGAAATTGAAATACTTCTTTGCAATTTATTAGATTTTAATTTTGCTCGGGAGTCAATAAGGAAGTTTAATTATACGTAACGGTCATTTTCGTATAATATTTTTACCTTAATAATATTGTTTAATGACGCAATATTTATTTTTATACTCCATAAAGATAGTTTTTTTAAATTTTTTTTTCTTGTATTAAAGTTTCATTTATTTTATACTGTGTGTGTCATTGAAATTAACCTTACTTCAAGAAGTTTACAAGTAACTTAAAAACATTATCATAACTTTTCTCAAATAAATTTTGAGTGGCGCTCAACTATTTACTAATTAAATTGTGTTTTCCACTTTTCCGATTGGAACCCTGAGGGAAAAGCAGTCTCATCCTGGAAATTAAACCGACTGAATATCGAAGCTGGACACATTGGTTGTGAATTGTGAATAAGCAGTATATAAAATCACAATTCATAGCAATATGTTTCCGATAGCGGTGCTAACGGCCCATGCGGCTCATTTTTCCGAAATTAACGAAATTGTTTCTTCTGTACTAAAAGATTCATTACACAACATTAAAGTTTTACATAACTCTAACACAAATACGTCACAATTTTTGTTCCGTATATGCCTTGAACTATTCACATGCCTTTAGCAGTTATATTTTGTTGTACACGAGAGCGGTATTTCACTTTGCTTTTTATTGCAGTACTTGCGTAAACTAAATCTTATTAATTTCTGTGCTTTGTGGCTTTACAACTTTCAACATTATTGATTGGTTACCTTTTTACATTACACGAAATAACTGTACTAAATCGCAGCCGTCTTGAGACACATATCGGAAACATACGTAATGTTACGTTTTAAATTGAATCCTTCTAATATTCAACATTTTATTCACCGTTATACTGTTTTCGTCACTAGGTGCTTCACTTCTTTTTATCCTACGTGTACGTATTTCGCCCCTCCCTACCACCTCGATTGTGGTTTGGATGTAAGGGATTAGTATCCCAGCCGTAAATAAGGTCAGTTCGTTGCGATAAGTGCTTTTGCATTCTTGAGGGAATTAATTTTTACGTAATTCTAGGTATTTTGGAAAAAAATCAATCGCAATGCGGACAAGAACGTAGAACGTAACACCATTTAGAAATTGCCGATACCGTTCCGTGCGAGATTTTGAAGTGTAAAATGAGAAAATTAATGAGTTTTTGGACGACATTTCTGGCAAGAAATCATCGGAACACTGTAAGTTGTAATCTACACATCGACTTTTATTTTTGAATCTCGAATTGAGGAGAATCCATCGTATATCCCGATATCGATTGTTGAAGGCAGAAACCGACATTCTCCTGGCGATCTCTGTGCCCGAAGGACAACGCTTGAAGTCATATGTTATGTAATGGTATAACATTTTGACTCTCTTGCTCTGAATTACCGTTTTGTAGTGTTATAATTATAAATTTTCTAACTTTTGAGTTTTTATTTAAATTGTCTCTTCAATTTAAAATTTGAAGTAGCTTTCCGTAAGTTAATATTATATTTGCATACATATTTATAGTTACTTGTGAGCTAAATTCAATTTGATTTCAATTTAATATGCTTTGATGTGTTATATATACAGGGCGAGTTTTTATGAATGTTTAGCATTGGGATCTCAGAAACTACTGGAGATAGAAAAACGCTTAAATGCGGAAAGATGCGCAGTTTTACGAGTTTGATTTAAAACTGCTTTTGTTTCTCCGATAACTTTCATGGCTTATTAGATATTCAAAGAAAACTAAATTTTACGATTTTCTTTAAACATGCTTAGCATCGTTAATAGTAATTTTAGAAAAAAAGTGTTCAGACAAAAGTTTTAGATAATTTTATGCCAAATAAAACTATGTAGCTAATAATTTTTTTTCGTTAAATATTATCGACTTATGACACAAACTTTTATTTTTTTAAATGGAAACCATAGTTGGTTTTGACGAAACCAGTATACAAAGTATACAAAAAGGTTTTGTTTAAATATGACAATACGTTAAGCACGTATAAAGCGTTTGTACAATATGAAACAAACATGTAAATAATTTACATATCTGTAACTATACACATGGACAATACACCTCGTATTTTCAGCATTTACTTGTGCTTAATACATATGTTTCTGCCATCTAGGCGTCCTCAATTAAGCTAGTGAAGCAATGTATACAAATTAATACAAACCTGTTATAAACAACTGGTTTGTATCTGTATTTAAATTTACTGAAATAGCTTCCATAGATCAAGCAAGTTCCGTCCGTGTATTGTCCGTGTATTGTTCATGTGCATAGTTACAGACACATATGTAAATTATTTACTTGTTTGTTTCATATTGATCATTAAAATGCTTAATTTTTGCTGATTATAATGATATAAGGTTTGATATGGTGATTTTAAAAAATAAAGAGGATATAGACATTTCTATGATTGTTCACTTTATAAGATAAAAATTTAAAATAAGAAAATGTTTGGTGTTTTGTAATTCAAAAAACGAAAAATCTGAGTTACAATAGTGTTCGTTGGAGCAGTCGAGATAAATATTCTAACATTGCTTTCACGTTGAGTCACAGAAGTGAGAGCTGTTAATTTTTACTTTTAAGTCAAGTTAATTGTCAAACATTGACAATTAACTATTAATTAATTTAATTGTAACTTAACTATAAGCGGTGCAAACGGCCGTTAATCATAAGTTTGCATTGGCTATAAAATTTTCTAACGTAGAAAAGCGTGATAAGGTTGAATGTTACATTCAGTGCCAGAAAAATTCTACTAGAGCTGCTGAAGTTTATTTTGAAAATTATTTTGATCGAAGTCAGCCGTCGCTACCTACTTTTAAGAGATTATGGGATAATATAGCAGATTATGGTTCGTTTTTTAAACCAAAATCAAAAAAAGGAATGGATGAAGATAGAGAAATAATCATATTAGCAAGTGTCGCTCAGAATCCATCTACATCGACCCGACAAATTTCAACAGAAATGGGCTCCTCTCAACGCACTATTGTCAGAGTGTTGAAGAAGCATAAATTTCGTCCCTACAAATTATCAGTATCACAAACTTTACATGAAGGTGATAACATCAGACGAATAGCTTTTTGTAGATGGTTTAAAGATCAGTGTCAAAACGATCCACACTTTTCAATGAAAATATTATGGACTGATGAATCTCGTTTCACAAATTGTGGAATGTTTAATAGGCACAATGAGCACATATGGTCTCAAACAAATCCACTTCACGTTGAACATAGGAGACCACAAATTAAATTTGGGTTTAATGTTTGGTGTGGTGTTATAGGATCAACTGTTCTTCCTCCTTTTATTTTTGATGGATCACTAACTGGCAATCGTTATCTTAATTCTTTACAACAAGATTTCGAGGAAATGTTAGATAATTTAAATTTAAGAACCCGAGCAATGCTGCAATGGTTTCAACATGACAGAGCGCCTCCGCACAATCAACTGAATGTTAGAAATTATTTAAATTTGAACTTCCCTAATCAATGGATAGGACGAAATGCACGCGTTGAATGGCCGGCTAGATCCCCTGATTTATCAGTTTTGGATTTTTTCTTGTGGGGTGTACTAAAGAACACAGTATACAAAAGAACATGTGAAGCAATCGACGATTTAAGAGAAGCTGTCTTAGTTGCTTTTAATAACATCGATAGGCGTAAAGTCCGCAATGCTACAAATTCTGTTCTGAAGAGATGCAATTTGTGTATTAATAATAATGGAGGTATTTTTGAACATTAATAATGTTGTGTGCCCTTAATAAAAGTTCTTATAGTTTTCATTTTATTACTATATAGATTTCAAAATAAGTTTTCGTTTGGTTTGTATTTTATCAGTTCGAAATTCAATTGTTTTCCATAAAAACCATAGAAATGTCTATATCCTCTTTATTTTTTAAAATAACCATATCAAACCTTATATCATTGTAATCAGCAAAAAATAAACTTTTTAACGATGTCAAAACCAACTATGGTTTCTATTTAAAAAACACAAGTTTGTGTCATAACTCGATAATGGTGAACGAAAAAAAAATACTAGCTACACAGTTCTATTTGGCGTAAAATTATCTAAAGCTTTTGTCTGAATACTTTTTCTCTAAAATTACTATTAACGATGTTAAGCATGTTTAAAGAAATTCGTAAAATTTAGTTTTCTTTGAATATCTAATAAGCCATGAAACTATCGGAGAAACAAAGAGTTTTAAATCAAACTCGTAAAACTGCGCATCTTTCTCCATTTAAGCGTTTTTCTATCTCCAGTAGTTTCTGAGATCCCAATGCTAAACATTCAAAAAAAACTCAGCCTGTATATATATATATATATATATATATATATATATATATATATATATATATATGATAAACGTAATGCTAATGAGAACTCATAATTATTGAATTCTCACATACATGCCATTGCCACTTTAATTCGTTGCATCAAGTGTATGTGAGAATTCAATAATTATGGCGCAGTATGGAAATGAAAGTCGTATCTATTTCTGGGTAAGGTGTATTGACAATTACTAATAACTATGAAACATCGATGTCTGCACATCCCGGATGGATACGACTTTCACACATTTTTTCATATATATACAGGCTGTCCAGAAACTCTCCTGACAAACGAAGACCGGAGTTTCCTCATATCTATTTCTCGTATCTATTTCTGGGTAAGGTGTATTGACAATTACTAATAAGTATGAAACATCGATGTCTGCACATCCCGGATGGATACGACTTTCACACATTTTTTCATATATATATACAGGGTGTCCAGAAACTCTCCTGACAAACGAAGACCGGAGTTTCCTCAGATAATTTTAAGACAATTAAACCCAAATTCACCTAGTCCGAAAATGCTTCCTAAGGGAGCTAGAGTTCTTTGAAGATGGCGCATTGTATTTATTTTTTTTTAAATTCCTCCAGAACGCTTCTATTTAGAAAAACAAAAACTGGTATGCTTATTTATCCTCCAGAGATGAATCGATTCCATCAATTGCGAATTTCCGTCCGTTTTGGGTAGGTCAACGTTTATTTTAAGGCATAACGTTTTTGTCTTTAACTTTTAAGCATTTGTGACACTAGATTATTAAATTTTCGGATATTCCAGTACTAAAATGTACTCTTACTTTAAGTCGGTAGGATACACCGTTTTCTAGAAAAATCGATTTGTAAATTTTTCGTTTTTTCTTCATTAAAGTTCAATTTTTTATTTTTTGCAATAGTTAGCTCTGAACTGCCAACAGAAGTAAAGCCTACGTTTTTCATTGTCAAATTGTTGTCAGTTCGCGAAGTTTATCTTTTCATTTTTTACTTTGTGTTATTCAAACACAACGATTTAAATTTAAAAAAAAATGGTTTTTACTAATGAGGAATACGCCGATATGCATTTAGTTTATGGCGAAATGAGGTGTAACGCTCGAGCGGCGCAACGTAGATACGCTGAAAAATTTCCCAATCGTCAGCATCCCACTCACTCAACATTTACAGCTCTTCATCAACGATTAAGAGAAACAGGTTCAGTGGTCTCAAAAAAATAATGAAACAGGGAGACATAATGATGTAACAGCAGAACATGAAGATGTTATTTTAATGGAAGTTGAGGAAAATCCAGAAATTAGCGTTCGAAGACTATCTGCCATGTACCCCACAATTTCAAAATCTTCCGTAGGAAATATCTTACACAAAGAAAATTTATATCCTTTTCATTTTACAAAGGTGCAAGCACTGCTAGAAGGAGATTTTCCTGCTCGCGTAGAATTCGCTAGATGGTTACAAAATCAGAAAAATCAAGATGAAGATTTCTTCAGGAACATTTTGTTTGGTGACGAAGCTACATTCTCAAAAAATGGAATTCTTAATGTACATAATGCACATTATTATTCGTACGTTGGTGACAATCCCCACGTTGTTCAAGAATTTAAGTATCAGCATAGGTTTAGCATAAACGTCTGGATAGGAGTAGTTGACGATTATCTACTTGGACCTGTGGAATTACCTGCTCGTTTAAATGGTGCTGATTACTTACATTTCCTGCAAAATATTTTACCTGATTTGTTAGATGAGGTGCGTTTAAATATTCGGCAAAACTTATGGTTTCTACAGGACGGCTGTCCGGCCCACTTTAGCAGGAATGTTCGAGACTTCCTAGATAATAACTACGAAGACCATTGGATTGGAAGAGGCGGTCCAGTTGCTTGACCAGCAAGGTCGCCGGATTTGAATCCTTGCGATTATTGTGTTTGGGGATACATAAAAGCATTTGTTTATTCCGTTCCGAGACAAAATCGCGCACAACTCTGGCTAAGGATACAAGATGCTTGCAACGAATTTAAAAATAACTTTGGAATTTTTGCAAGAATTCGGCGTTCTCTAAGCAAAAGGGTAAACTTATGCATAGAGACTAATGGTCATCACATCGAGCAACTTTTGTAACAATCTACCTTTGATACTTGTTCTTTTTTTGTCAGTTTCGTTCCATTGTAATAAATAATTTGTTTTTAATTTATTAAATTAATTTTCATCCATGCCTTGATAGTCCAAGCCAACTTCGTCGCTAAAAATAAGTAGGTACATAATAAATTAAACTTTAATGAAGAAAAAGCGAAAAATTTACAAATCGATTTTTCTAGAAAACGGTGTATCCTACCGACTTAAAGTAAGAGTACATTTTAGTACTGGAATACCTGAAAATTTAACAATCTAGTGTCACAAATGCTTAAAAGTTAAAGACAAAGAAGTTATGCCTTAAAATAACCGTTGACCTACCCAAAACGGACGCCTATGACCGGTACTAGAAGTTCGCAATTGATGAAATCGATTCATCTCTGGAGGATAAATAAGCATACCAGTTTTTGTTTTTCTAAATAGAAGCGTTCTGGAGGAATTTAAAAAAAAAGGAAATACAAGGCGCCATCTTCAAAGAACTCTAGCTCCCTTAGGAAGCATTTTCGGACTAGGTGAATTTGGGTTTAATTGTCTTAAAATTATCAGAGGAATCTCCGGTCTTCGTTTGTCAGGAGAGTTTCTGGACACCTGTATATATATAAATATATATATATATATATATATATATATATATATATATATATATATATATATAATACATCAAAGATATTCTGTCCAATTCTGAATAAGTTTTACAACAGTTCCTGTGACAACTGTAGTCGATTCCCGTTTTTCGCGCCATAACCTTCTTTCCTACATGATTTATATGCTCCTTACCTTTTACTTTAGCTATCATGATTACTTCACTTTTATACTTAGGACGATTAATAATGCCCTTCTCTCTCTTCATTTGTTGATTAATTTCAATAATGGCATTGCTTTCACTGTCCGAGTTAGGCATCTTTGTAAAAACAATGCAAGAGATCACAAGCGACTGCAGACTGAGACGTCCGTTAACATCAACCAACTCTTCGGCGCACTCATGTTGTTGGACAACGCCATATCTCCGGAGAAGTGGCCTTATCGAAGTAAACAGGAAATAACAGCTGTTCAAGCTTTTCGAAATAATCGATTCAATTGTAGCTTCAAAGTAAGCTACTTTGTACTAAAGTTGTTTGTGTTAAATGGGCATATTTTGGTGTAAGAAATATGTAGTACGTTTCTGTAAAGACCTTTTACAGACACTTGTGTATAATAGTATATTAAAAAACAAGTTTCATAAGGCACCATCTTGCCGCACGAGATCAGTTTAGAAAACGAGCCGCGATAGCGGCGAGTTTTCTAAAGAGCGAGTGCGGCAAAAGGCCTTATGAAACGAGTTTTTTATACTATTTTTTTCTATTTTGCATTTTTTACATTAATAAACTGGAATTATTAATTTGGAAGTTCAGAGTTTAATTTTTATATAAAGCATGCAGTTGGTCACATTGATACTTGACATCTTCAAATTTAAATCTTGCTATCCGCGAAGTAGATTATATTACATATTATTTACTAATTTTCGTTAACATTACTTGATACTTCATTTAAAAATATAAACATGAGTGACATAAAAACATATATATGTTGTTGTCAATTGTATACAACATACGTTGTTTGTGTAAAATACGGACATATATCATATCTGTCAAATGTACATAAATTCTTAAAATCAAATGACAGCAACGATATTTATTTCTGTATTCGAACAACGCCAACATTGAAAAATGAAAAAAAGTGTATCGAAATGAAGCTCATTTCGATACTGTTTTGGGTTTCATAATGAGTTCATTTCGAACGCAAAATAGAAAAAATTTATTTTAAAACGATTTTTAAAACTGAACTATTTCAGGATTGTCGTCTTTTTCAAAATTGAACTTTTTATTTTACCTAAACTTCTTTTAAATTTACTAATTTCTATTTATAGTGTCATTCATAGTTCGAAACAAAGAGAAAAGTCTTGCAAGAAAATTATACCCTAAGGAAACATCTCCTCAATTTATGATAATAAAAAAAATCGAGATGAGCGAATTACAAAACACCATTTTTTTTTATACAATACAGAGAACAGTTATAACTGTAACTGAAATTACGTCTAATTCGTTAATTAGAATAAAGAAGATTACATGTGCGCGTGCTATGACATATTAGATAATCAATAGGTAGGGAATTTCGAGCTTGTACAAACGATTAAACCCTAGTGTAATTTACGAATTTCTCAGCAATTTTATAATTGATATATCTTAGCACTTTAACATAATTTATGGTTTTATTATGTAGATTTGTTGAATTAAAACAATCAGTCTAAGGCATTACATAGATTTTATCGTAGGAAAGCCCGTAAAAATACTATCTTCGTTCTGCCACTCTGCATGTGGCTGTGTTCCGAAACACGTTTTATAACAATTTCACGCTTAACTCTTTCTAATTCGAAAATTATATGTCATGAGCTCCTATTACGTCTGTATTACACTCGCAGACTAAGATGGAAAAGAATAGAAAAAAAAGAACGCCGAAGAGGAGAAGAAAAAAAACAATTTAATATATGAATTTTCATTAAACATCTTCCCCAAGGTTTACTCGCGCTAAATTTAATTTAATTTCTATTGTGTTGTGTAACAAAGCATGAAAACTGTACACCGATAAAATTTTGATTAAAAGGGGTGTATATTAATCTGTTTCGGGTCGATTGTGTTAAGAAAAAAATATATATCGAATCGACGTTGTAGGTCAAATAGGGAAGTCAACATTTCCGATCCCGAGTTATTAAAAAGAAGCTAGGATTTTTATTATTAAATTTTGCCCTGCTTCTTATAAGGTTAAGGTAGATAATGGTCGTGTGATCCCAGAGAATAGAACACTGTACTGTTTTAATTAAGTCTCTCTACTGGAATAATGCTCCGGTGGAGCAAAGTCATTAGCGTACGCATATCAGTCTCTTTAACAGCTGTTAATTAATATTGAAGTTCAATCACTACCCGAATCTCATTAGGGAGTATTAGTTAAAAATCGAAAGGTCGCATGTGTGTTCCTTATTATGTCTGGAGGAGGAACTGTTAATCATAATAAGTTTTGTTAAAATATTTGCCGTCACAATCGCGATGAAGCCCAGAAGATAAATTATAAGTTTAAAATGATGCATTACAATATATAAGAGAACTGAAGAATATACAGGGTGTCCAGAAACTCTCTTGACAAACGAAGACCGGAGATTCCTCTGATAATTTTAAGACAATTAAACCCAAATTCACCTAGTCCGAAAATGCTTCCTAAGGGAGCTAGAGTTCTGTGAAGATGGCGCCTTGTATTTATTTTTTTTTAAATTACTCCAGAACGCTTCTATTTAGAAAAACAAAAACTGGTATGCTTATTTATCCTCCAGAGATGAATCGATTCCATCAATTGCGAATTTCTAGTACCGGTCATAGGCGTCCGTTTTGGGTAGGTCAACGGTTATTTTAAGGCATAACTTTTTTGTCTTTAACTTTTAAGCATTTGTGACACTAGATTATTAAATTTTCAGGTATTCCAGTACTAAAATGTACACTCTTACTTTAAGTCGGTAGGATACACCGTTTTCTAGAAAAATCGATTTGTAAATTTTTCGTTTTTTCTTCATTAAAGTTCAATTTATTATGTACCTACTTATTTTTAGCGACGAAGTTGGCTTGGACTATCAAGGCATGGATGAAAATTAATTTAATAAATTAAAAACAAATTATTTATTACAATGGAACGAAACTAACAAAAAAAGAACAAGTATCAAAGGTAGATTGTTACAAAAGTTGCTCGATGTGATGACCATTAGTCTCTATGCATAAGTTTACCCTTTTGCTAAGAGAACGCCGAATTCTTGCAAAAATTCCAAAGTTATTTCTAAATTCGTTGCAAGCATCTTGTATCCTTAGCCAGAGTTGTGCGCGATTTTGTATCGGAACGGAATAAACAAATGCTTTTATGTATCCCCAAACACAATAATCGCAAGGATTCAAATCCGGCGACCTTGCTGGCCAAGCAACTGGACCGCCTCTTCCAATCCAATGGTCTTCGTAGTTATTATCTAGAAAGTCTCGTACATTCCTGCTAAAGTGGGCCGGACAGCCGTCCTGTAGAAACCATAAGTTTTGCCGAATATTTAAACGCACCTCATCTAACAAATCAGGTAAAATATTTTGCAGGAAATGTAAGTAATCAGCACCATTTAAACGAGCAGCTAATTCCACAGGTCCAAGTAGATAATCGTCAACTACTCCTATCCAGACGTTTATGCTAAACCTATGCTGATGCTTAAATTCTTGAACAACGTGGGGATTGTCACCAACGTACGAATAATAATGTGCATTAGGTACACTAAAAATTCCATTTTTTGAGAATGTAGCTTCGTCACCAAACAAAATGTTCCTGAAGAAATCTTCATCTTGATTTTTCTGATTTTGTAACCATCTAGCGAATTCTACGCGAGCAGGAAAATCTCCTTCTAGCAGTGCTTACACCTTTGTAAAATGAAATGGATATAAATTTTCTTTGTGTAAGAATTTTCCTACGGAAGATTTTGAAATTGTGGGGTACATGGCAGATAGTCTTCGAACGCTAATTTCTGGATTTTCCTCAACTTCCATTAAAATAACATCTTCATGTTCTGCTGTTACATCATTATGTCTCCCTGTTTCATTATTTTTTGGGACCACTGAACCTGTTTCTCTTAATCGTTGATGAAGAGCTGTAAATGTTGAGTGAGTGGGATGCTGACGATTGGGAAATTTTTCAGCGTATCTACGTTGCGCCGCTCGAGCGTTACACCTCATTTCGCCATAAACTAAATGCATATCGGCGTATTCCTTATTAGTAAAAACCATTTTTTTTAAAATTCAAATCGTTGTGTTTGAATAACACAAAGTAAAAAATGAAAAGATAAACTTCGCGAACTGACAACAATTTGACAATGAAAAACGTAGGTTTTACTTCTGTTGGCAGTTCAGAGCTAACTATTGCAAAAAATAAAAAACTGAACTTTAATGAAGAAAAAACGAAAAATTTACAAATCGATTTTTCTAGAAAACGGTGTATCCTACCGACTTAAAGTAAGAGCACCTTTTAGTACTGGAATACCTGAAAATTTAATAATCTAGTGTCACAAATGCTTAAAAGTTAAAGACAAAAAAGTTATGCCTTAAAATAACCGTTGACCTACCCAAAACGGACGCCTATGACCGGTACTAGAAATTCGCAATTGATGGAATCGATTCATCTCTGGAGGATAAATAAGCATACCAGTTTTTGTTTTTCTAAATAGAAGCGTTCTGGAGGAATTTAAAAAAAAATAAATACAAGGCGCCATCTTCAAAGAACTCTAGCTCCCTTAGGAAGCATTTTCGGACTAGGTGAATTTGGGTTTAATTGTCTTAAAATTATCTGAGGAAACTCCGGTCTTCGTTTGTCAGGAGAGTTTCTGGACACCCCGTATTGAATATTTTAATAATAATAATAATATGCTACGGGAAATAGCTGAAATAAATTTTGCAAAACTGTCTTTTGATAATTTCATTGTACACGGCAAAACTACTGCAAAACTCCAAAGACATACTTATGTGAGAGGATTGATAGTAAAGATACAATTCGCGTAACAAACTCGACTACGCTCAGTGAAGACGATGGGGTTCTTATCGAAACGTTGTCGAGAGTAAAAAATATAATAAAATATGAAAAAGATACCACCATGAATTTCTGCTGAAGCGATAATGTACCCACAAGGCGTAATATCTATAAAAGTGATCGAACTGCACATACAAATCAATAACCGCACAAATAAATAATACTATAACAATATTGTATATACCGGGTTTCTCGTTTGTCATTACTAGAGCAGACCAATTTCCGTGCGCGCCATGAGCGCCGGTATTGGACTGTAATTCGTAATATAATAGAATATGCGATAGAATAGGGACGCAACATCAGCTTGTTACCGATATAAGTATAGAAGTAGAGACATTTATTCTATCAGAAATAATTAAATATACATTTGGTTTTTCGCTATTAATGTAATATGCATAAACCCACGAAAAATAAGAATAGTACATATTATAGCAGCGTTGTATGTACCTATAAATAAAATGGAAAATGTATGAAATCAGTGATTGTGTGCGCGACAAAGGATTTAAAAAACCACTTACCGTTTTAAGCGTCTTCCAAGGATTGACAAACTGGAGAAACTCGATTGTATATTTTCAACATCAGGTGCGTTTCTAAGGTTAATTCTGAAAAACATGTCCGCCGTGAGGAAAAAATATGTTTAAAATCGGAAAACGAGCGTCTACATCTAGTGATGTTGTATTCGCATAATCAAAATACTTTTTTTAAGCAACTTAACGCATCTGTAGACGTGCCATGTAATAAGTTAGGACAATATTTTCTAAGAGACCGGCCTACAGAACACATGGTTGCGGCACCATCGGTCATAAACATTAATACTTGGTGTTTCGAAAGTTTAAATTTTTCCAAAGTATCTAATAGCACCTCTGAAATTTTTTCGGCATTACATTGTTCTAGTCGTCTGGATGCTAATAAAATTGAAGACGTTGGTTGATGTGGTTCCATATTACACCCCATCACATTAACTACAGATTGTTTTTGCTGTCAGTTGTTTCGTCCACACATAACCACAGTTTTTTATTTTTCAGTTCGGCTTTGATTTTATTTTCAACCTGTTTACGCTCCGATGGTAAATTCCTTCGTAACGTTGTCGTGCTCGGTAATGTTTGATTCGCGTATCTATTCCAAAATGAAATAAATGAATCATTACTTAACAAGATAAACGGCAGTGTACACAAAATCATCGTTACACATAGTTCATGTATAAACTGTTGTCGATTAATTTTGTTATTATTGTGCTTCGAACTACTTACGTGTTCTTTACAATGTGTTTTTGACCAACACATTAGATATGTATTGCACACTAAACATTTAATTTTTGAGCCAACGTATATTAAGTCCGTGAAATCCATAAGAAACTTATTCACTTCGTCTGACAACGGTCGTTTTCTCGATTTATGTGTCGACGACATTTTATTATATATGCTTACACTTACATGCAGTCTAAGCAAGTACCAAACACATACTGAATGCTTTTTATTAGTTCTAATGCAATACAATCATCCTCAATTCACATCGGCGCACATGGCGCGCACGGAAATTGGTCTGCTCTAGTCATTACACATAGTTATAATGCACTGACTTTTTTTCATTTACCGTTACACATAGGCATAAATGTATGGTGGTGGCATAGTAGGCGACCAGTTATACATCAGCACCATTTTTAGATTATCAAATATTTCTGTTTTTTGTTCATACATCTTAAATTAAATACATTTTATTGAAAAATATATAATTTATGTAAAACCCTTAATTATCTCAACAGGCGTATATATTATGCGAAGACAATTTTAAATATTTTTAACAAATTCAAAGAAGATGCATAGTAATAATAAAAACAGGTAAAATATTTTATTTGTGTTTTTATTTAGAAAATAGGACAAAAATTTGTTATAAATTATTATTTATCTTTAAAAAACTATAAATTAACGAACTACATTCGACTCAACAACAAAAAGAACTCTAGAAAAATTATGACAGTTAGATTCGGAACACCTACAATTTATAACATGCAATTAGTACATAGATTTGAAACATTAGAATGTCTTAGAAATATATTTATTAAATTTGTCACATATAAGAGAATATTTACTGTCATTATACGGACATAAAGCACAATAAAGTACACTTAGCTCTTTTTTGAAGTCGTTCTCGGGGCAAATTCTGAACCTCTTGAGGAACATTGCCGATTCGCCGAATAACTTCCTCCAATTCTCTAGGAATATTTATTATCTGAACATGTTGAATGGTTAAATTGTCCCGTATCATTTCTCTGCCAAAGATATAAGATCTTGTCACCTTAATTCATTATTTGGATTGGCACAGTTGTATATAATTGCTGAGTTTGCTGTAGCGATATTCATCATTCGATACTCTATAGTTGGTGGCCATCTTCATGTTCGTTTTCCTACCTTATAATTGGCACAAATTTGGTCTAAAACATCAACTCCTACTTTTGTCAAATTATAGAAGCTAATGATTTCTGTCAGCTTCTTCGTTCCGTCTTCTATCACACCACTGTGATGCATTGATGATATCAAGCAAACAAATCGATTTTTTTCGGCACATATGATAAGCAGCGTTAGGTCTTTTGTAAATCCAAATTTCGAAGAATAGAGTTCTTGGTGTATGTTGGGGAGAAATTCTTGAGGTATATCTCGCTTATTCCGTCTAATATTACCTATGTACGTGACTTTGTTTCGCTACAATTCCTCAACTAACTCTAGTGAGGTAAACCAGTTGTCTCTGGTTACATTACGGTTCGAATTTGTAATAGGTCGAATTAGATACAGTACAAATACAGCACATATTACGGCCTGCGAGTTCCCCCGATTTCAATTCATTTTTTTGTTTGGGGTTTGAAGAATGGAAAATTTATTCTACGGTTCCTTAAAACGCTGACAAAGTTAGACTCCGAATTGACGCCGCAGTATTAGAAATCACACCAGAAAGTCTTGAGCGAATAGTACAAACGATACCACATAGATTGCAGTAATGTCTACGAATTGCAAACTGATGGATTTCAATTCGAACAATTTTGTAGATAATAATGACATTGATTTCAGAGAGATGTGGAAAAATAAGTCAATGCCATCACAATATTTTAAACTTTGTAATATTTTCATAATAAATATGTAATTTCACGAGCTAATTTTATTTCTTTTGCTTCATGTGCACGATTTAAAACGTAAAGTTCACAAATGTTATCAAATGCATGTTTCTTTCAATTTTTTTCTAAAACACAGGAAGCATGATACACCGTTTTAGTATTAAGGCTTTTAACTCCAAATTTGACCAAGAACGTCGTGACGTATAATTAATACGCCAATTTATAGATAGCTTGTATATACAAAAAGAGATATATTACAAATTTTACATGCCTGAAGATAAAGATTATCGGAGATCTCTGCTGTCGTACATACAAAATATACAAAAATAAATGCGAAGTAAACTATTTAAATTGACGGAAAACTTATATGTAGAATATATTGAATGCAAATGTTAAGATATATAAATGAACTGTTAAATATAAATGTTAAAATATAAGAGTAAACTATAAACGTAACTATGAAATATAAATTTATATGTGCTTCAATAAAATGAAATATTAATTAATTATAAACCACGAAAACAATACTGTTACAGAACATATCTGTGAAGGTGTGGGCCTTGATTGAGCTATATACTATACGTAACTGCAAGGGACGTGGTCCGAAAGCATAGTGAGGCAAATGCTAAATATATGCAACTTGCAATTCCGAGGACTTGTTATCTCACTCTTACTCAGTATGATACTATTAATCTTGCTCATTTAATTATTAATTATTATTACTGTTGCAAATTACAACACAATAATAAATTAAAAATATATGTATGCCCGTAGAACCGTTCATTTTTTAAGTTTTAATTATATTTTATACCCGAAGGTACTTAACGATAAAAGTAAAAGTCTTATTTATAGTTTGTAGTACCAACTAACGTTTATTGATGAAACTATCTAACTATAAAAAAAAATCATAAATTCATAAATTATGAATTAAAATTAATTCCGTGTATTTTTGACTTATACCATCTTTTCCATGAATAAAAGAACATACACCAATATACGCTTTTGGGTAAAGACAACTAGTTAGAAAGAAATAGTAAGCCCTCTGGTGTGCTCTATCTTACACTTTGCGCCTGCCTCAAATATGTATATACTTTTAAGAGCACAGTGGCCGTTCCAGTTACGTAGTATATAGTTCAATGCTTGGTCCAAACTACGTCGTTTCGACTAATCACCAGGTGGAGCAGATTACATGGGCGTTTACCTGCGCCGTAATTTCAGTAGTACTTGAATTTAGAATTATCCAAATCAGCTCTAGTTTTATTCTAGCTTCAAAACTAGCTTAGCCTAGTTCTATCTTAGATCCAAAACTACCTTAGCTTACTTCCCTAAATTTTAATATACAACAACATTATAATATTAAATATGAACAACGGTATCAAGAAAATGTCTCCTTACCGGTTTAGATAACTACGAGGATATATCGATGATTGCGTAAGGTTAAAACAACGAAGAATCGTCGCCAAATAAACTCAGCGGCAGGCTAAAACAAGGATTCCCCCCAAAGTATGCTATATTCGCAACTTATCACGATATTTTACAATAATATATCAAATATAAGGCAATTTTAACCCTGCATACACACCGCCTTTAACGATGTCTAGATCGGAAGTGAAGTCAAAATACGCTATTTCATTATTCCTACACTCACATACGGCAGGCATAGTCCGCGCCTTTTAGCGCGTCTCCCATTGGTTGAATATGACATCAATATAGAGAAATACAATTTTTACTAGGGTAGTTTGATAAAGTAACGTAACAAATTATAATAATAAACTTTTATTTCCAATTAGAAGACAAACTAATAGATAATAATATTAGGTGGTGAAGAACATAGGATTTACAATTATATTTGGAAAGAATTAAAAAAAAATCTATTTTAAAACATCTAAATTCTTATTAAGATTTAAAAGTTTCTTATCTGCTTTAATATTTTAGAAAACTTAAATATTCGTGATTTATCGTGGCTGTGCAATACACCAGTGCAGAGATTACCGATATGTTATTGGTATACGCATATTGTCAGGGAAATGGTAGAGGGTCAGGGTGTACTCTGAAAGGTTTCCAAATCGTCGTATACCAAGCCATCCTACGTTTGCTATCGTTGGGAAACGTTTTCAATAGATCGGTCGCTTTTTTCCTGAAATCTCTGATTATGGAAGGCAGCGTTTTGTAAGGGTTCCTGAAGTTGACGAAGAAATTTTATAACGTATTGAAGATAATCCAAAACCAAGGCCTAGACGAATAGATAGGGAACTAGGAGTATGTAAAAATGTCGTCCATGAAGTAATAAAAGAACAGTTACTAATTCATACCGTAAGATGGCAGTTCAAGATTTCTTACATGACTCTGAAATACACCTAGGTTTTGATTGGTTGGTTAATATTTAAAGAGAAAGTGATTTAAACATTGGAAACAATATCTTGTTAACCGATGACGCGTGTTTCAGAAAAAGAGGGGTAACTAATTTCGATAATGAATACGTTTATGCAGTTGAAAATCAGCCTGTAATCAAGGTTAAATCTTTTCATTGCGAATCTAGAATTAACGTAAGGGCTGAAATAATTGGTAATTTTATTGTTGGTCCTGTCATTCTACCTCAAAAATGAACGGGAAACAATTATTTGCAACATCCACAAAATACGTTGCCAGATTTGTTAGAGGATTTAACTATACAACTTCGGGGAGATATGTGGTTTATGCACGATGGAGTTCCACTATATTTTTCATTAAATGTTCGAAACCACTTAAATCAACATTCAAACAAGAGGATAGGTAGAGGTAATGCCGCCCCAGTAAATTGGCCACCACGTTCACCAGACTTAACCCCTACGGATTATTTTTTATGAGGACATCTTAGGCTCACGGTTAACATGACACCTGCAGATAATGAAAAAGAACTGTGCTAACATATTCCATATGCAACAAATAATGTTAAAGGCGATGAAGAAGTTATGCAAAGAGTATATATTTTAATTTTATTCGTTGTGCAAATCTTGGTATGCGTGTAAATGGCACTTTCGGCAATTTCTATGACATCTTTATTATTTTTTTTCATGTTTTAGTAACATCATTTTTCTGTTAATCTTTGCTTCGAATTATTTAGAAGTGCCTTTTCTGCAGTTAATAAGTTACATAATATAAATTTTATATATCTTCTTCCATTGGCGTAGAAATTCGGTATGCGCAATTATTAAAAAACCCAATTTCTATGCCTATAGAATGATCACTCAAAATTGTGATATGAGTTTTTTGCCTCAAAAAGCTATGTCAACGTACCAACTTTTAACAAAATCACATGATCCGTTTTATGTTTAAAATAATAAAATATAAAAATATACCGTGTAAGTGATTTCTACAGTCACTTGTAGTAGTCAGTTACAAGGAAATAGAACTTACGGCTAGCGCTAGCTGCTAAACGCATGTAGACAACGCAACTAGCAATTTATTATTAAATGTAATCATCTTAGTTAGTCATATAAGAAATTACATGTTCATTTCAAAGAGAATTTGGAAAGCGCTTATAGCGTATGAGACAATAATTTTGAAGGCTGTGGTTGCTTATATCGCTGTGCTTATATACATTGCATTATGAAAGTAGTTTGCACCATGTTGAATCTGCCAAAAATAATGTGAAATAAACTTGTGAATGCAAGAAGTTTTTTCGTCACACGTTAGATACGTCAAAAATAATATGAATTAACGAAGTGGCAAATAAGCTACTAATATGACCATAATTATTTCAGTATTTCGTACGAAAATATTAATAATTAATATTATATTTAAATTCGTAATAGTTACTTACCCTTGTTTATAAGTTAATATCAAAGCCAATTATTGATCAATTTAAGTATAAATACAAAGATTCATGTGTAGGTTATAATTAATGTAACGTGTGTTCATTTGAAAAGTCAATCTAGGTTACTTTGATATTTTGATAGAATATGACGCATATATATTAGTATGTGTTTGTTGTTCCGTAAACGTAAATCCAAATGACATTTGATAATGTCAATCACAAATATCAGTTAGTGCATAAAATAATCGTGCGTCGATTCTGGTTTAAATAAATTGCTTCTCAGTTTTAAAATGGCTTTCACTTTAGAACATACAATTTGTTTAGTCCAGGCTTATTTTCGAAGCGGTAATAAAATTGATGGTTTATGGGTTTATTCAGTTCAAGATTGCATGGTAGAATTTAAAGTTGAGTTTCCACATTTTGTAATAGATTATATACAATTTAAGAATACTTTGGATTGAACCTTAAAACTTTTTTCTGAAACTGGTAGTCTCTTAAGAAAATCAGGCAGCGGAGCAGTTAAGAAACGTACACCTCAAGTTGTCAATCGTGTTGAAGAAATAATGGAAAATGAACTACAAACATCTGTTCGGCATTTGAGTCAACAAATAAACCTTTCTGTTGGTACAACTCACAAGTTATTAAAAAAAGATATGCAACTTTATCCATACCATGTCACAGCAGTACAAGAATTGTTAGAAATTGATTACCCACGTAGACTACAGTTTTGTAATTGGTTTGTAAATATTAACAATAATGGAGAACTTTCGCAAAGAGTCATCTTTACTGATGAAGCATGGTTTTATAAAACGGGATACCTAAATTCACAGAATACAAGAATTTGGAGTAGTGAAAATCCACATGTAATTAATGAAGAATCGCTACATCCAGAGAAAATTGTTGTTTGGGCAGCGATAAGCCAAAGGCGAATCATTGCACCAATATTTTTTAAGGGCACGCTAACTGCTCAAAGGTACCGTACGGAAATTTTACAACCATTTGTCAATCAGTTGCATGATGATGAACTGATGAACTACAAAATGCATATTTCCACCATGACTGAGCACCTTGTCACTGTACTGCAGAATTTTTGGATTATTTAAGGCAATTTTTTGATGAGCGTATAATTAGTGGAAATACCGAAATTACCTGGCCTGCACGTTCATGCGATTTAACACCTTGCGACTTCTTTTTGTGGCCTTATCTAAAAAATAACATATTTCGAACACCTATATTGAATTTGAATGATATGCTACAGAGAATCGAACAGAAATGCATGGAAATTAATAACAATCCAGTAACGTTGCAGAATATCATCAGAAATTTTTAACGGAGGATTTTAAAGTGCATGGATCTTGAAGGACAACATTTTCAACATTTGTTATAGTTTTCAATAAATATCTATTATTTGTTATTTATTTGTATTTATGAAACTGTCAAAATATACGACTTCGTATGTTAAGTAGTAAATTTTAATTTACGACATACTTCAAAATGTTCTCAGTAAATCACATGCTACTAGATTAACTTTTCAAATGAACACTTGATATATAGGTTAACTTATTTATGCATTTTCACGTTAATATATGCACAAACGCGCCAATCATTTAAAGTCGTTCAAATAAAGATATTGATATTATTATGTTTGAATGGGCCTTCCTCAACTTGCTCGAGTTTTTTATAATTATTTTTAACTCCCCGTGTTCGTTATAATATAAAAATACGGTGTGCAAGAAATTATCACGATTGGGCGAGGTTAAGACGTGGCGCATCGCTTAAAAATAAAATTTTCTTGGTTGTAAAAAATATATTTGTTTATACTAAAAAATATATTTGACCTTAATTTTAACATATTTTAAATTTCCTTGAGACGATGTCGTCTTAAAGCTTCTCTGGTTTTCATTTAAAGCCAAATTTTTAAGGACAGGAATACAAAGTAAAATACAATCTATGTATTTATATACATATATGGTGACATATTTCTTAAGAAAATAAATGAAAATTAATAAAAAGATAGAAGAATGGTTCACTTTTGGAAAACAGAGTTAATAAATAGGAAAAACATAAAACATTTACTTATTTCTTGTGGCCACAGATTTGATAATGTTACAAGATCTCTGTCTGACAAGGGATAAATAAAAATGCTTTGTTTTTAGTTATTTATATGTATTTTATTTCAAAAGAGAATATTTGTTCATATTGGGGTAGAGTTTCCGATAATCCGCAACAATTTGCACTATCTATTGCTTTTCTTCTTCATCCTTGGATAACAAACACTAAATTAAAATCTTGCATTAGCTTAACTGTTTGTTCTGCCTAGTCATTAACAACATTCATATTTCCAACGATATTAAGGCCAACGTTAAAACTAGGTTCATTTACCCATTCCTTTGGATCTTTTGTTAAAAAGTCCGTTGGAATACGAAACCTTTAAAAAAAAAATTTTTTGTGGTTTTTGGGTTATAAAATATTCGATGTTCTTATTAAGATATTAGCTTATAGTATGAGGAGTTACGATCAATTTTTTTAATTCGCAATCAGTAGGGTTATCCAGAGCTTGCACCATGATTCTTCGACTCATATGTAACATTTGGATCATAAATCGCTGCTGTTTCTGGGGTTAAATACCACAAATGTTACTTAATTTGCTTAGTGACGCACGACTAATCTTCTCATCAACAATTTTATAAGCATGTAAACCTTTTAGCAATCTTAAATCCTTCATAGGGGCTTCTGCTGCAACTGGTGCTTGTATCCAATTTTTTAAAAACACCCTTACAACAAATGCAAATGTCACGAATACTAGTTATCTCCAATTGTATCATTTTAAATTCGTTTCAAAGTAATTATAATTTAAGGCAATAAATAGCTTTCAACATCCAACGGGCGTGATGAAATGCTCCAGGCTTTTTGAAGGTAAATTCCGGAACTGTACCACCAAGAAAAACTATACTTAATTGAAGAAGCTCTTTATAATCATCACGTGGTTGTTTTACTTCAAGATTTTGAGATGCAAATTTTATAATCTCGAATACACTCCCGACTGCATTCTTCACTTTCAGATCTTCAACACCACTCATAAAGTTAATTTTGTCAATTCTGATCCAAGCGTCTCTAAACTTCTGTCTTAGGTTTGCGGTAGTTTTTTTACACTTTTTACACAAGCTTTTATTTTTAACACTATTTCTGTTAATTATAATTGACAATTTTAATCAATTGTCATTTTATGGGGGAAGTCCCTTTTTAATTTTCTTAAATGCTGCACCACAGTGTTGCCAACTTTTCTTAACAAAAACGCGTAAGAGTATTCGAAAAAAGGGATAAAAAACTATATTTAGAACTCGTTGGCTTAAAAAAATATCTATGCTTGTAAACTATTATCAGGATATGTAAATAATTTAGTTGCGGCCACAATTTTTGAAATTTGGTTCCAATTAAATTTTTATAATCAAATTCTTGTTACAAATCGTGGCAGTTACCGTAAATTTAATTAAGTTATAATAATAAAGTTATAGGTATATTGTATACTAAAAAATATAAATACATAAAAAAATTATATTTCTATTAATTTTACCAACACCTTGAGAGGCGGTGCCTTCCCTTTGTTCGACACGCATAATTTTTTGCATACCGTATTTTTACACAAAAACAAAAATTTCTAGAGGGAGTTACGGTCTATAACTAATAAAAAATTTTTCTTCCATACATCTAAAAACCATCCTAAATATATATGTATACAATAAGACCAAACCTTATGTGTTCATTAATTGGCCTCTCGCAATAAGCGAAGAGATATGTAGATGATAATTTCTTGTTGTGTTAACAAGCACTCATTCATTTTTTAATTATTTGCATATACAAGGTGTGTATAAATTGGCGGACCCACTACACGCGGCGATGTTCCTCGTTAAATTCGGAGTCCAAAATCCTAATACGAAAATGTTGTACCATGCTCCATATCTTTGCACGAGGTTCCTAAAGTTCGGACTTTCAGTCTAATAAGCATTATTACTCGATATTTGTTGACCGAAAGAGCTACAATTTAGAAGAAAGAAGAATTGTTGTTATTATCCTTTCGTTAAAGTTTTCTTTTTGATTTTAAAGTTTGTTTTTAATATTTGTTTATTAACTTATTTTGACGAAAAACAAATCTGTCACCGTTGTAAAACAATAAGTAGGCAGCCTAATGTTGTTCTAGTCAAATACATTACTACTGTCAAATTTTGACACATATGTAATCTACCTATTTCATTCGACTTGCTTATTTTTCGTGTTTATTTGTATAATTTTGTTTAGTTTTCGTATTTATTTGTATAGTTTTAATTAGTTTTCGGGTTTTCGTGTTTACTAGTTGTTCTGTTTGTTTATTATGAATTTTACGTTCAACGAATATGCCGATATGTACATATATACGGTTTCTGTCGTGGAAATGCTAGCATGGCAGGGCAGGAATATTGAGTGCGTTTTCCAAATCGGAGGCATCCAAGTAAAAATGTATTTCGAAGGCTGGACCAACGACTTCGTGAAACAGGTTCGTTTATTCCAAGAAATGCGAATGCAGGTCGACCAAGGCAAAGGCGTACCGTGCAACTAGAAGAGCAAGTTCTAGCCACAATACAGGAAGATCCCTCTGCGAGTAACCGTCAACTAGCTTCTACACTAAATATTTCCAGTAATAAGACTGTTCATTTGGTTCTACGAGAAAACTTGCTTCATCCATACCATGTTTCTAAAGTTCAGCCTCTCTACGGAAATGATAACTTATTTCGAATCAATTATTGCAATACAATCTTAAATAGAATTCAGGAAGAAGGTAACTTTTTAAGACGTATTCTTTGGAGTGATGACTGCATGTTTAACAGAGATGGTGTGTTTAATACTCATAATTTTCATCATTGGGCAGATGAAAATCCACATGAATTTCGCGAATACGGTCACCAAAGAAGGTTTTCTGTTAACGTTTGGCTGGGTATAATAAACCACAGGGTAGTTGGACCAATTTACTTACCAAATCGCCTAGATGCCGGTGAATATTTAAATGTTTTAGAACAAGTTATTGATGAGATACCGCTGAACGTACGCCGTAATATGATTTACATTCATGATGGAGCTCCTGCGCACTTTGCTCGTAATATAAGAGACTGGTTGACTGAACACTTCCCAGACAGATGGATTGGTCGTGGCGGTCCCCTTTTGTGGCCTGCGAGATCCCCCGATCTCAATCCATTAGATTTTTTTGTTTGGGGTTTCATTAAAGGTAAAGTTTATGCTACAGCTCCTCAAAACACTGACGAAGTTAGAGCCCGAATTGACGACGCAGTATTAGAAATCACACCAGAAAGACTTGAGCGAATAGTACAAACCACAAAGATTGCAGCTATGTCTACAAACTGATGGATTTCAATTCGAACAATTATGTAGGTGCATATATATAATTACATTGATTTCTATCAAGAAAATGTACAAAAATTAGTTAATATTATCAAAAATTTTTAAAACTTTGTAATATTTTCGTAATAAATATGTAATCTAAGAAACCAATTTTATTTCGTTTGTTTCTTTTTTAAATTTAAAATGTAAGGTTCACATGACGACGTGTAAAAATGTTCCGAAGATTATAACTAGCACATGCGTGTTCAATGTTGCCAAATGTATGTTTCTTTCAAATTCATTCTGAAGACAAAGGAAGCCTGATACATCGTTTTAGGATTAGGACTTTCAACTCAAAATTTGACAAAGAATGTCGCCACGTGTAGTGGGTCCGCCAATTTATACACACCTTGTATTTTTTGCATTTAAATTTTTATAAAATAATATTTCAAAACTAAGAATTAAATCTAAACTACTACCATGTAGTTACATAATTACTTCCAATAGTTTACTGTGTTCTGTTCTAGAGAGTAAGTAGTTAATGGCTCATTGAATACACATTAACAACTGCACTTTAAATCTTGCGGTCAGGAACATTTCCTTTACACACGCATATACACACACACAAGCCATATACACGTACACAAACAAGTGATTTACATTGGATTGCGGTTTTCTGTAACGTCAACGGAACGACATAATTAGTAAATCAATCTGACATTAGCCATCAATCGTTGCCTAAATGAGATGTCATCGGTCCTTGATCTAAGTACGTCAACTCAGGTGGCCGTTAGAACAGTTAAAAATACATCAATACGAAAGGCGGGCGCATCTGTCTTTTGGTGGAAAATTTCAGGAATCGGTGCAGATTGCGAGATACGCACTCGAACCCGTTGGGGTCTTCCTTCAATTCTCTTTACGAAAATAAGAGACACGTGAACTGATTGTATCAATTGACCAGAAATGGAACGATTTATATTTGATGTTATTTCAGAAGGGTTGTCGGACGTCTGTTATGTAAATAAAACCCTCGGCTTCTTGGACACGCGTCTACGTCACTTCACTGTTTAGGTAATGTCATTTTTCGTAGGAAATATATTCGTACTTGCATGTACTTATTTATATTCTTATAAGATTGTAGGAGATGCAGTTATTTTATTTAACCTCTTCTGAAGACAATATCCATACTATATTAAAAATAGACATAGAATCAGTAAATTAAAAAATCAAACTCAAATAACATTACATACGAGGGTAGTTTGATAATTAATGTAGTTTGCTATGAAAGAACACAATTTGAGTTTTGCAACGTACTTTATTTTTCGACATAGTCCCCTCGAAGTTCAACACACTTGCCCCAACGTTTCTCCAGCTTCGCGATTCCTTCACGGAAATGAATTGCTTCGATGCTTTCAAAATATTGGTTTACTTTGTATGACATCTTCATTAGACTCAAACTTTCGTCCTGGCAGAAAAGTTTTTAGTTTTGGGAATAGATGGGAGTCCGAAGGAGCTAGATCTGGCGAATACGCAGGATGCGGAAGCAGTTGAAATCGTAGCTAGGCTAATTTTTGCTGAGCGACACGACTTGAATGCACGGGAACATTGTCATGGTGAAACACCTTTTTCTTGGCCATTCCCGGGCGTTTCTCTGTTATTGCCGCCTTTAATCGGTCCAAAAGTGATGCATAGTATTCTCCGGTAATGGTTCTTCCCTTTTCAAGGTAGTCAATTAGGAGAATTCCCTTTGTGTCGCAAAAAAACTGACGCCATGACCTTTCCAGCGGATGGAATGCATTTCGCTTTTTTCGGAGCCGATTCGCCACGGTCAATCCATTGTTTCGACTGCTGCTTAGTTTCTGGTATACGGTGGTGTATCCATGTTTCGTCCATTGTCACAAAACGGCGAAAAAACTCAACTACATTCTTCCGAAATACTTGCAAATTGTCGGCAGATATTCGCATGCGAATTCGCTTTCTCTCTTGAGTGAGTAAACGCGGCACCCATCTTGTGCACAGTTTTTGCATGTGCAAATTCTTTATGCAAAACGAAGTGAACTGGCTCAGTTAAGATGCCTGTGGCTTCCGCTAACTCGAGCACTTTCTCTCGTCTATCGACTAAAATCAAATCATGGACTTTATCGATGATTTCGGGTGTCACAGCTGATTTCGGGGCTCCAGGACGTGGTACATTTTTAATGCTTGTTCTGCTACGCTTAAACTCATTTACCCAAAGTCGAACACACTCATAATAAGGACATGAGTAGGTGAAATTCTCTCATGAATCTCCTTCGCTGTTTTCCCTTCCAGATAAAAGAATTGAATCACACCACGAATTCCAACTTTATTCATTTTTCGTTATTGCTCGAAACACTTCTGTTTAAGTAACTGTCAAACAACGAGTTACTGTCAGAATGACTTAAGACCAGAGAATATTAACTCATAGGAATGACACTTTATGACTACATATACAGATTACATTTGCGCCCTCTATTAGTGTGTGAACCAAGTTAATTGTCAAACCACCCTCGTATATGTAAACCCGACATGTTAACAGGAAGAAATAAACGAATATACATTAAAAAGAAAAAAAACGACTTCTAAAGAAAAGGCCGGAAACAAAATTTTGTTCTAAAAACAAAAAAAAATAATCAATTTGTTATTTTATTTTGTTATTCATTACATGGAATAGATCAAACTAAATTTTTGGGAGTCGGCGCAAAATCTAAAGAAAAAAAAATGAATGTAAAATGAACTAAAACACTAAGTAGTTAAACACCATAATCAACTTAAGTTTCTAAAATAAACGGTTCATCCGGTAACTCGTCAAAATATATTTAACATCTCGAGATAACGCAGAATATATCATAAAATGCTTATACAGGTTTATTCTGAATAGCTGGCATTAATTTAATTATTAGATTATACTACTAAAATATAGATATGCCAATTTAAATAGACTAATTTTGAATTCCGCTGTACGTCCTGACCCACCCGCTATGTGCCGTGCGTATATTCCTTGTTGCTTGCAAATATGCAGACGTATTTGTTTACATACGGTTTGTTTACTATGAATGAATTTATACATAAGTAAGTTATGAATATGCGATATCTACGATTTATTTATTCCTTGCGCTCCAAAAACGGTTTTATTAAATATTTTAAAATTAAAAATAAAATTACACAGGGGGTGTAGGTTTCCGCGGTCGTTCTCTAGATGTAGATCTCGGTTTCCGGGTTGGAACCGCGTCGAGTTAGGCGTAATTTCCAGCGTTTCGTCCACTGCTTCAAGGGACATCTTCAGGGCTGTACATAGATGTTCGTCGTTTCGCAGTAGCTTGAAGAATGCTATGAAATATTACTGTCTTGGTGTCATTTTTCGTGGTATTCTTTCTATTGAATACGAATTACAGAATTGTCTGCATAGGTTCTTAGAGTGAGAAATCGAAAAAAAAATTATTTATTACAGCGGCATCTATCATAAATTGAAAAAAATGTTTCAGACAAATCCTACGTCATTTTTCCAGTACAATTAGAATCAATAATACAATATACGAATTTCTATTTAAGATTTAAAAGACACCCAACCTACATGGAGGGAGATAGAGGGAATAATTCTAGCACTAATATTATTGAACTAGCGGATACCCGGCGTGTGCTACTACGCTAAAAAAATGAAATGCGTGTGTTTGAAAAAAAGAAAATTTTGTTTATTTATTAACTTTTTTATCTTAATGCTAGCGGATAAACAATATTTTTAGTTTTTTCGGTAGGTGTGTAAACATAAAGATTTTTTGGTTTTCCAACTCTAGAGCAAGCAACATATAATTGGCCGTGCGAAAACAGGAATTTTCTAAGTTCAAACCAGCAACACTTAGCGATTGGCCTTGAGCCTTGTTGATGGTTATGGCGAAAGCAGGACGCATTGGAAACTGTAATCGCTTGAAATCGAAGGGTAAATCGGTTGAAATCATTGGAATTCGTGGTATCAGCACATCTTCTCCTTTACATTTGCCGCTGATGATTGTGGCTTCGATTAAATTTGGAGATAGTTTTTTAACAGCAAGTCTTGTTCCGTTGCACAATTTCGATGGATCTAAATTGCGAATGAGTATCAATGGTGAACCAACTTTTAAAGTTAAGATGTGTGATGGCATTCCAGAAGGTTCCAAAGAGGTAAGAAGCCTTAAGAGCCTTCAAACTTTATATGAGATCTGCCAAGCCCACTTGTCCAATCACGCCCATTTTCACTTCGACTACTAATATTAATCATTTATGGACTTCTACAAGGTTTGAAGGCTCTAACTATTATATAACTCTAGATATTTCATATTAAATATTTATTTTGTAAGAGAGCAGCCACGCCCACTTGTCCGATCCCATCCATTTTTGTCCTGATTACTCACATTAGTAACATATTGCTATGAATAGTGGTTTTGAATTTGATAATACCACTATTCACAACCAATCTGTCCAGCTTGGATATTCTGTCGGTTAATTTTCAAGATGAGACTGCTTTTCCCTCAGGGTTCCAATCGGAAAAGTGGAAAACACAATTGAATTAGTACAATAGTTTTTTATTGGACGCCACTCAAAACTTGTTTGAGAAAAGTTATGATAATGTTATTAAGTTACTTATGATCACAAACGAAAAAAAGGTCAAATGTAAAAAATACACACAGTAAATTTAAATGAATCTTTAATACAAAAATAAAAAAAATTTTAAAAAATCTTTATAAAGTATAAAGATTAATATTGCCTCATTAAAAAATATTATTAAGGTAAAAATATCGTATGGAAATGACCGCAGCATACGATAAAAAACTTCCTTTATGACAGCCGATCAAAATTAAAACTAATAAATTACGAAGATGCTTTTTAATTTCTCCCACAAGTAACAAAATCAAAATAAACAAAATTGTATAAAATAAACAACCACATGAAAAAATATGCCCTTGATATCCCAAGCGTACAAAATTCTCAGTTACAGAAATTTTTTATATTAGAAATTTTAAAAAACGTTCTTTGTCATTTAAATCAAATAACTAAGAATAAAAAATATATATCAAAATTAACACAATGGAAAAATACAAAATTCAAAATAAAAATAATATTAATAATAAGATATCTTTTAATATAATTTACTTACGTAAAAATAAAAAAATATATTCATATATTTTCTCGAGACACATGAGTTAGAAAGCGTACAAAATTAACAAATTACGAGATTCACACACTCGTAAATAAATCGGTAATGATATAAGCAAGCACAAAAACACAATTAAATCAAAAAAACAAAAACCGAAATTACTAAAACAAAGATAAAGATTTATCTTTAAATAAACACACCTTTCTTATTTCACTGAACATTTGCGTCTCTGTAAAGGTCAAATCAAGCGCGCAGGCTTAGAATATAAAACCAATTTTTTTCACAAAAATAATAAATTTCAAAAAATATACACTAGCATCCAAAATAACTGTTCAAAGATAAATACATAAATTCTAATATTTTATATGGGGAAAAGTTCATAGCAATATGTACTATTGCAATGTTTCAAAACTCTTGCTTTCACAATAGTCGAGATATATGATGTCATTCAATTTATGTGGGAGGGGCCACGCCCACTTGAAATATCAAAAAGATATATAGCCGTAAACCTAATCTGGACTATTACCTTTCTAATGAAACCGGCTTGGATCACATCGGTTGGATAGTTTCAGAGTCTATAAAGGACAAACAAACATTTTTTGTATTTTATATATATAGATGATATGATATTGAAAATATTGAATTATTAAATTTAAAATCCGGAAACTTTTTCGTGAACTGCTTATTTTTCGAGGTATTTGAAAGTTTCAAGTTAAAAATACAAAAATCTCTTCATGTATTGGTGTTTTTTTAAACGGAACGTACTTTACGAATTCCCCTCGTATTACTGTCAAGGAAGTGATATACTTCTTTAGAATTTCCTTTTCTCTGAATGTGATAAAAACTGAAATTGACTTTTAATGCTGTTCATTGTTGACAATGAAATTTCATTTAAACTAGCCATAAGTAGGTAGAATAAATTTTAGGTAGTCAATACACAGAGTTTAATTAAACATTATAAAGTAATTTACTAGTTTCTCCCCGGACAATTAACTTCACTAATGATTTTAAAGTCTGTTCTGTATAAATCTTGGTGTTTTACTGCCTACGATGCTTTATCTAGCGCTTTAGTACAACTTATTTAGGCGCTACCACCGAAAAAAGAGAACGGTTACCTTGTTAGTCAGTGTCAAAATTTAAGTACCCACGTCCTTATATCCAATTAATTATATTCACCTTAAACTAAAACCCGGTAATTTAGTTTTAATCTAAAATCAAATCATCTGAAAAAAGGTGTGAAGTCTGACACAATAAAACACCCACCTATTTCGGTTCTCCTATCATTAAAAAAAATCGGTATATTATAGATGCAGGAAGCTTAATTGTTTTATAGGATCAAAATCTCCAGTTGCGCTATTAACATAAGAATTAAGAGCACAAGATGGTACCTTTTGACAAGAAGAAAAGACGAATCAAAATGTAGAACACTCTACTACCTGAGTAATAATTTTTTTCGCATTGTTTATCGACCCACAAATAACGGTTTCTATTTTTTTTTATTTTCATGTACCTAAGCGTACATTACTGTAGAAAATTGCAAGACGTTTACAAGATGATGAAAATTGATGTGTTCTTTGCCGAGATCACGAGAAAAAATACTGCACATACAAACTTATGGTGGTCGTATTAGATCAGATAAGCAATAGGAGGCCTCAAGTGAATACGGGTAGGTAAATTGCCTTAGAATTTGAATTTAATCCTTCAAGTCTTCCAAGATCATATCGTTTAAATGCTTAATTACATCGAATAGACCTGTAATGGAGTTTCATAGGTCGGGTTCGTGATTCCGTTATACGTCGGGTCGATTTTTCTAATGAAGATTTTATATGCATTGGATTGTATTTTTTTGTGGATTATCTAGATTATTGGAATTAATGTTTGTTTAATTGGTAAATTATGTATCGGTCTGAAGACAGTTTGAATTTAAATTAAGTTTGACAATAAAATAATGTAATCTTAATGCTAGTTGTGTTTAGAATTAGATTCCTTGAGAACGGAATATTTTTTAATTTTAAATAGAAAACTTATTAAATATGAATATATATAGTAGATTTAATTAGTCCAATTTAAGGTCTGCTTTACTTTAGTTTGTATATATTTAAAATAATCTTATATGTTTTGGCAATTAATGCCTTTTTCAAAAAAAATTTAATAATTATCTACACCTATGTAGATATACATATATACAGTATATTAATGTCATTTATATATGTGCAGTATTTTTCAAAAACACATTCAAGTTTAATAATAATAATTCATGCCTTAGCATTCCCCAACAGCTAGACGCCAGTTGCAGGGGATTGGCAAGCCATGAGTTATTATTATGTCTGCGCCCACGGAGCGACTGAAGATGTTAAGCTGTCGGCATTCGCCTAAAACGAGAAGGAAAATCTCGAAAACCTACTCGGTCAGCCTAGTCCGGGATCTAAACTCGGGACTGCCAGCATGATAAGCCAGTGTACAGATATTTAAATAACATATGATAAATATTTATATAACAATTGTATATATTCATGATGGTAAATGCAGATCGTTACTTTACATCATTATGTTATAGTATATAGTACTTAGATTTTTTATGTCACTTCTGTTGTTAATTGAATTTTTTCCTTGTTTGTGTTGTCGAGATAGTAATGTATACCTCTAATAAATTCGTTCATGTTTAGTAATGTGTGTGAACTAATTTCATCCCATATGGATTCTATTATATTTATTTATGTAGATGACATCATAACATGTAAATAGACTATGGATTTGTCAAATGTGACATTTTCATCAAAATGACTCATGAAAATTTAATTTACACACAATACAAAATTTAAAATTTTTTGATATTCACGTCAAAATCGAGTGTCTTAGTTTTCAAAGGCCGCAACTGTACATATATCCTAAGGAGATTATGTTTATTCGGCGGTTTAAGGTCTGTTTTAATTGAATATTTATTTATTTAAGATACTTTAACTTTTACATGCTTCGGCACTTATAGCATTTTAAAAGAATTTTTTTGTAAATACATTCAATTACATATAATTATAAAAAGTGATGTATACTCGTTTTATATTTTATCATATTTTATATGTCACGTTGTCATAGGTTTTATATAATGATTTAAAATGACAATAGAGATTTTTTCCTGTAGAAATTAATGTTTTACATATTGCTAATTCTTTAATATTTGCCGATAAAATTTGGAAAAGAACATATGTAAATATATTTCCATACAACATAAGGAACATACGCACAAAATTTTATCAAAATCGGTTATGTCGTTTGTGAGTCTAGAGAGAACAAATTAAGTAAATTTTATATATATGTATATACATATAGATGTATATATATATATATATATATATATATTTATATAACACTTATATATTTCTATATATATATAATATTTTCGTGACCTTGGTATGATATGGTAAACTTAATAAGTCGGCGATTAAAGGTCTGGTTTATTACTTCAAAGTATATATATTTAAAACAACCCTACATGTTTCGGCAATGATGCCTTTGTCAAGTATATAAAAAATATTTTTTATATCCTTTTTCATTTTATGTTTAAATATCTCAGATTCACATTCAAGAAGAGCTTGAGAAATATTGTTAGCAATGTTAAAACTGTTAGTGGAAACTGTTAGTAGAAATAGTTCTCAAGATCTTTTAATTTTTGATGGGCTTCTGAAATATTTGATAAACTAGTTACAAATTCCTCTTCAATCTCATTTTCCATTTCAACACTGATATCAGTAATTTCATCGATACAATCTATAATGGAAACATTAAGATTTTCAGTAAATAACTCATTATCAATTAATGCGTATGTGCTTAAATCTAAATTAGTGATGTTAAAATTGGGAAATAAAAATGCTAATGGTATATTATCTTCTATATCGCACTCTGCACTTAGATCACTGTCACTTTGATTGAATCCGCATTTTTGAAAACAGTTTCTTACGGTCACAGGCGAGAGTTTTTTTCCAAGCAGCTGATATTCATATTAATGCAGTGACTACCGTAATATTTTTTTCTACCATATCTAGTGAATTTTCAGTATCCATTAACGCCAAAAGCCTTTTTACAAGCATGCTCCGGTAAATTACCTTAAAGTTTTGAATCACACCCTGGTCCATAGGTTGACTATGCGAGGTAGTATTTGGAGGTAGAAAAACCAATTTTACGTTTTCCATCCAATCTTCGGATGAGAAGTAGCATTATCAAGAAACAAAATTACATGCCTTTTTTCTTTCTTCATCTTGTTGTCAAAGTTCTTTAACCAAGCTGACATAATATCCAAAGTCATCCACGCTTTTTTGTTAGATATCCATCCTATCGGCAACTTATCCACATGAGCTCCTTTAAAACATCTAGGTTTCTTACTTTTACCGATGACTAACGGCCTTTCCTTATCACCCTCCATATTTGAACACAACAATATAGTTAGTCGTTCTTTTGCAGATTTTCCTCCGGCACATTTATCACTTCTTAACGCTAATGTTTTTGTCGGAAGGGCGCGGAAAAATAAACCGGTTTCATCAGCATTAAAAATATCTTTCGGAGAGTAATCTTTGCATATTAATTGCAACTTGACTTTCCAATCGTCTACATTTTGCATGTTTACATAGGCAGATTCACCACACACCCTTTTAAATGATATTTTATGTCTTTGACAAAATTTCTCCAACCAACCATTAGACGCTTTGAATTCGGTGAGTTGTAAACTTTGTGCTACTTCCAGCGCCTTTTCTTTGAGTAGGGGTCCTGACATGGGAATATTTTTGTTTCGCACCTTACAGAACCAGTTGAACACTGCTCCGTCGATTGCTAAACCACTAGTTTTTGGAAACTTCCTTTTTTGAGCTAGGTTTCCATTTTTCTCGAAAAGTTCTTTTATTTCACTTTTGTTTTTCACTATATCACTAATTTGCGACTTTCCGACACCAAACTTTTCCGCGAGCTTTCGGACACTTAAGCTTTGCTGTTCACTAACCGCAATAATATCAATTTTATCTTGGATTGTTAACCGCTTTCTTTTACTAAAATCCATGTTGACACTATCAAAGGCTAGTTCAAACTGATTCAAAATATCACTCCACTTATCACCTGACGAGTAGGCCAGTGGTAAATCGTCGTTCCTTTGTATTATGGGAAAAACCCGAGTAGATATACTTCCACGTGTGTACTTTGTACATACATATGTATTATGGGAAAAACCCGAGTAGATATACTTCCACGTGTGCAGCAATAAAAGTACATACATACATACATAATTGCAAAATTTTATTCGGCGCCGCCCGTCTTGTCTGTCCTTAATTAAGAGATATATTTACAGATGTTTTATTGCTTCGGTGAAATAAAGGTGTCCGCGTCCGATTTATGGAGGGTCCAATATTAGGAGTGACTATTGTTAAGAAAACCCATTATAAAATTTCGTACCACAAAAAATGTCCATTTTTTAGAGGTGTCCGATTGTCGGAGGTGTCCATAATTAGAGGTTTTACTGTATATAGATAGATAGATAAATATATAAGCTGCGAATGTTTGTGTTCGCAAAACTCCAAAAGTAGTCAGTCGATTGACTTAAAATTTTGACACAACGTTGCATTCAAATACGTGAGCGTTCTTATAGTAAAATCTTTTTTTTTTGTTAAATGGTGCTACAAAAATAAGTAGAGTAAAAATTTCTCTAACACTTGATTCGGTAGTACTTTTTTATTATAAGTTGACGTTTGCTAATCATATACTCTATTTACGCTTACTTATTATTAAAATAACTATGATTTAATCTTGAATTCGTCTTATGTGAAAACTTAAAGTAATGTGTGTAGGTTAGATGTAAATGACGGGAAGATGTTATTTAAAAAAATGACAGACGATTGTCAAATTTGAAAAACGAAAATATTAATGATATTTATATTTGAAAAACAGTTAAACAAGTAGCTAAGTTTTTAAAAGAAAAGAAAAGGGAGAAATTATTATTGATTTTGAATTTGAAAAACGATTGCTTTTCTCTTGAACAATTATACGTCGTATGCTTCAGAGTCGGTGAACTGTATGATCTCTATGTTTTTGCATAAAACGGACAAAGAAAAAATGTAGTCAATCCACTAGCTTTACAATAAAAAATCATTTTTTTAAATATTTTTTCGTCCTTTCCTTTCATTCCACATAGCAGCAGCAACGCAATGCATGGTAATGAATTGGATGAAGTGTTTTCTCGGTGAATCTATGTTCGCTTTTATTTATTTTCCCATTCATTTTATATCAGACTGACCCACAACGAAGCGTGGCCGGTAGAAATGAAACTAATAGTTAAAATCTTCACTTTATTAATATTTGTTTGCAAAAATATAATTGTTTCGGTAGCACAGTGTCTTCATCAGGTACTTACTAGAGTACGTTACATGCTAACATAAAAAACTTTTTCGTTTTCTTTTTTTGTGTATACCGATGTTAGTTTGTAACGTGCTCTTGTAAGTAGCTAATGAAACTGGCGAAACAATGGTCATTTTACGAACAAGTATTAATTCTATTTTAAATTATTAAAATTATATGTTCCGTTACATGTAATCGACTGATACAAACACGGCTCTCTGTATGTACCTATATCTCCATATAAGAAGTTACACGTTTAAATCTATACATGTACCAGAAGTATTGAACTGTACAACTTTACCCATTATTCAATAAAATCAAAGAAAACGTTAGTGCGAAAATCACTTCAAGTGGCATGAAAGGCTACCCAAGAATGGATCCTAATTGCATTCATTGACACCGAGGCGTGAGCCTCATTGTGAATTGTCAGTCCCTCGGAATGTAAAGAGAATAACGCTATGACACCTTGTTCCCATTCAAGTGTAACAATATAACTACAAATCAATACCGAAATACGTTTTTTTCTCTCCTTTCCATTTCGTTCTTTCATTCCTTCTGCATTTAGAATGCATAGGTTACATGGCACATTAGCAGATAAGACTACCGGCCAGTAATATATGGCTGAATATATTTTTTTCTCTTTGGAGGACATAATATCGGTCAGTTCCCAGCTGATTTTATGTTGGAGATTTACACGCTCGACCACTATCGATTATGGTAAGTTTTAGGTTAACAGTAAAGAGCCCGCGATTTTTCGGTCGCCCTTTACAAAACGTAAAAACTCGCACGAGAACACGTGTCGTGGAGCTGCTTCAGTCGTATTCCGGTAGAAATAAGTATTTTTTAAATTGTTTAATTATTCGTGACCGTTTCAATTAACTTTTCTGGCTTAGTGTAATTTAAACGATTTTTATTTTTACAGACACGTATTAAACTAAAGCGTTGAAGAATGAAAACTTTAGTGTGGCTTAATTAACAATACAAATAATGACATAACATAGTTAATTGTTTCACTCATCAAATGCATTAAGTCTCGTTAAAATGTATTAGAATTATTCATGTAATCTATTATACGGTCTTATATTTTCTAAAGTTAAAATGAGATAATAGAATTAAGTCGGAAGTAGTTTTCTGGAGAGTGAGTAGTCTTCTTAGGAATATTGCTGAATGAATCACATAATAAATTTTTTAAATTATCATTGCTAGTATAATAAATTAATAATCGTAGTAATAATAAAAAGAAGAATATTATAACCTACCAATAACGGACACGAACAATTTTAAAATATTCAGTATACAGACTAATTCATTTTCGACCCTCACCATCGGGATCTCGCTTACTATTGGAGATAGAAGTAAGTTTAAATTTGGCAAATTTGCTAAATCTTGTATTCGTTATGAACTCGAAGAGAAAATGGACCTATGTCAAATGATTTTTTTATGATGAATTTTTTTTCTTTTACCTCTAGCACACTTATTTGGGGTTGCAGAGGAAAATTAAAAACACATTCTCGAGGTCAATTTTAATCTGATATCTAATGGCGAACTCGAAATTTCCATACGACGTTTCGGCTCTATCTGGGCATCAACTTTCTTATTTCTTATCGGTACTATATCAAATTTTGACAGCGCTAGAAAGAGTTTTATTTCTAATTTCAACCATGTATAATAACATGTTAACACAAGTTTTTGATATTATGCTTTAATTCACGAAGAATATATTTTAAGATAAAGTAAGGTCGCCATGAAATTTCAAACTGTCAAACATTTCAATTATCGTATATTACTAATAGAAAAATGTCGTACCCCAACGAAGAGAAACGAGGTATGTTAAGTATTTTTTATTCATCAAATTGAAATATAACCATAGCGAGTACAATATATTTACAATTGTATCCAGAACGACAACAGTCACATCGTACCATTTTTCTGAATCTTGGTAGAAACTTGGTCGAGATTGAATCGCTTGATTTTTATGTTAACAGGAATTTGAATGAAAATCAACGGGATATTTTACAAAAGGTAAATTAAAGGTGTGTTTTTGCAAAATCTTTGTAAATCTTGTATTTTTTAGATAAATAATAATCCATCAACATCTAACCGCGAAGTGGCGTCCGAATTAAATTTGGCCCAAACTCTAGTATGGAGAAGTTTACACCACAATAAGTTAAACCGTACAAGATTCATATTAGGAACAGTTTTTTAATACCTGTTGATAATTTAAGATGACTGAAGTATTGCAACTGGTTAATGGAAAGGATGAAAGATGACAAAGATTTTTAAACAAGATAATCTGGTCATTGAGTCATTTGACATAGGTCCATTTTCTCTTCGGGTTCATAACATACACAAAATTTAGCAACTTTGACAAATTTTAACCTACCCTGTATATATATATATATATATATATATATATAAAGATAATTATTTCGTGAGCTTTGTATGTTATGGTAAATTCAATTTGTTGGCGATTTAAGGTCTGGTTTTACTTCAAAATATTTCAAACAATCCTACATGTTTCGGCAAATGATGCCTTTTTCAAGGAATATAAAATATAAATGACAGTATATTAATGTCATACATTTGTAGTTGCTGTGGATAAAATTATTCAAAGATACATTTCAATTGAATAATAATAAATCATGCCTTAGTATTCCAAAATAGATAGACAACAAAAACAGGGAAACACAAGACTTGAGTTTTTATTATGTATGCGCCCGTGGAGCGACCAAAGATGTTAAGCTGACGGCATTCGCATTAAACGAGAAGGAAAACCACGAAAACCTACTCGGACAGCCAGACGGGAATCAAAACACGGAACTGTCAGTATGATAAGCAAATGTATAGATAATTAAATAACATAAGATTATATAATTATATAACACCAACATATATTATGATGGTAAAATGCAGATCGTTACATATATAATTAAGTTATAATTAAGTAATCGTTACATATATAATTAAGTTATAATTAAGTAATAATTAAGTTATTAATATATAATTAAGTTATAATTAAGTTATAATTAAGTTATAATTAAGTTATAATTAAGTTATAATTAAGTTATAATTAAGTTATAATTAAGTTATAGTATATACTGCTTAAATTTTTTATCACTTCTTTTGTTAATTGATTTTTGTTCCTGTTTAATACTAATCATTTCTTTAATTTCCCTTTTCGTTGTGTGTTGTTCTTTATCAATTATCTGTGTGTTTTCAAAATCGAAATGGTGATCGCGTTGTAGTTTCTGTGTAGATAAAGCAGTTTTGTCTGTTTTAGAGTATTTATGGGCTTGTATTCTTTTGTATAAATATTGTCTAGTTTGGCCTATGTAGTAACTATCGCAATCGCGACATGGTATTTTATAGATGGCATGTGTTTCTCGATTTTTTCTATTTTATGTTTAAGTTTTGAAAATAGTTGTTTATTAGTATTACTAAGTTTATATGTTGTAGCTATATCATATTTTGTTAAAGTGTATTTAATTTTTTCTGATAGTTGTGGAACATATGGAATCGTGATATATGTTGTGTCATTGTTTAAATTGTTAAAGGTTTGCTTTGGTTCGCAATTCAGAACAGTTCCAAAACTATTTGGTGTTTTGGTTACATATGAACTAGTTCCGAAGTTTTAATTATATGTTTTGGTTCTTGCAAGAACTAATTCGGAACGATTCTAGAACCGTTCTAGCAGTTCTTACTAGGTTTGTTTTGGTTCGCAATTCAGAACAGTAATGGAACTGCGCAGAACTGATGCGCATAACTTTGTTAATTCTAGAACTGTTCTGAATTTGTGTGAATTCAAAAAAACCAAAACACATTTAAGTTTTACTAGTGTGCCATCTAGTAGCAATTTAAATAAATTGTTTTTTATTTGTTATTATTCATACTTCTTTATACGACAAGTTTTAAATAAAACAGGGACCAGATAAGAGACACAAAAATAAACTAAAAACTAATTATATGTTCTACCTCCACAACCCCAAGGCGAGATTCAGGGTGGAGCTAACCTTGAATAATAAATGAAATAAACTAAAATTACTGCCTATTGCTAAACTTGAAATTAAAATTTAAATTAAATATTTGGAAAAAAACTACTTATTTTACTTAATATAACCTAACTTAATTTCTTATTCATTAATCGATAATCATTATTGTTTCTTAATACTTGAATATAACGGGTGTTCAGAAACATTCGAAGTCGAGTGGGCTCTGAACAAGAAATCGTATATCTTTACTTAAGTATCTGATTTGTAATAATTATTAAATGTCAACTGTTGTCTGTCAAAATTCAATCTATCTCAGATATGACTTCATATTTTCAAGGACTACTTTGACTTCGAATGTATCTGAACACCCGTTATTTATATCGTATATGGAAATAGCAGTAGGTGCTAGTATAATACGACTCGATAATATCGATACATCGATGTTTCTTTTTCGATATTTTTTAAACATCGTTGTTTTCCAACAATTTCCCAACTCTACCACATACAAAGCAAAGGTTGATACAAATCAAGTAAAGAATATGAAAAAATTGTTTTAGTTAATTGCCACGGACCTCAAATTATTATAAAATAAAATAAAAAATCAAATTCTTTCTTATTAAGATTATATTTGTCAGACTTAGAGCAACTTGTAGGCCAACTTCTTACCATCATTCAAAAATGCCAGAAAAGTAAAACAGTGCAAAGCAAAGGTTGATACAAATCAAGTAAAGAATATGAAAAAATTGTTTTAGTTAATTGCCACGGACCTCAAATTATTATAAAATAAAATAAAAAATCAAATTCTTTCTTATTAAGATTATATTTGTCAGACTTAGAGCAACTTGTAGGCCAACTTCTTACCATCATTCAAAAATGCCAGAAAAGTAAAACAGTGCGCACGCCTCGAACTGTTAATTCTGAACTGGTACTCGCTAGGGAGCAAGAACTGCTAGAACGGTTCTAGAATCGTTCCGAATTAGTTCTTGCAACAACCAAAACATATAATTAAAAATTCGGAACTAGTTCACATGTAACCAAAACACCAAATAGCTAGTACGATTGCGCAGTAGTTCTGGAACTGTTCTGAATTGCGAACCAAAACAAACCTACTCTTAGCGAGTACCACTTCAGAATTAATAGTTCAAGGCGTGCGCACTGTTTTTCTATTTTGACATTTTTGAATGTTGGTAAGAAATTGGCCTACAAGTTGTACTAAGTCTGACAAACATAATCTTTATAAGAAAGAATTTAATTTTTTTATTTTATTTTATAATAATTTCTTAATAATAATTTCAGGTTCGTGGCAATTAACTGAAACAATTTTTTCATATACCACACTTGGTTTATTCCAACATTTGCTTTGTATGTGGTAGAGTTGAGACATCGTTGGAAAACATCGATGTTATAGATATTTAGCATCGATAAAAATGAATATCGATGTTTAAAAAATATCGCAAAAGAAACACCCATGTTATCGTGTCGTATTGTACCAGCTGCTACCTATATATAAGATATAAATATGTTAAGTATTAAGAAACAGTAATGATTATCGATTAATGAATAAAAAATTAAGTTAGGTTATGTTAAGCAGAATCATATTTTTAATTTCAATTTTAATTTCAAGTTTAGCAAGTGGCAGTAATTTTAGTTTAATCCATTTACTATTCAATGTTGCCCTGAATCTCGCCTTGGGGTTGTGGAGATCGAACATATAATTGGTTATTTATACGACTTACAATCTATTATTTATATTTGTAACTTGGCGCATAAAGAAGTATGAATAATAACAAATAATAAAAAAACAATTTGTTTAAGTTGCCACTAGATGGCACACTAGTAAAGCTTAAATGTGTTTTGGTTTTCTTGAGTTCACACAAATTCAGAACAATTCTAGAATTCACAAGGTTGTAAGCATCAGTTCTGCGCAGTTCTATTACTGTTGTGAATTGCGAACCAAAACAAACCTAATGTGACCAGGACCACAGAATAACCAGAATGGACAAGAGCTGATCATGGAATTTATGCGCAGAATCAAAAATCGCCATGTTGTAGATAGCGTTTGTTTATGTTTACGTTTTAGATGTTATTTATTAGTGATTTGTTATAGGTTATACTAATTTTGAAAATTTTAATTATTTTTTTAGAACCATCGTTTCTATTTGTATAGTATACTTTATATAGTTTTAGTTAAGAATCACTTAGTTTTTATAGTATGCATTGTATACCTTTGTGATCAAGCAAAACCATCAACATTTTGTATGAATTATAAATATTTATACAAAAACTTAGCAAGTTATGCATTTGAACAATACCGATGAATTATGAAATTGACTCAATTTATTTTAAAATATTGAACTAAATTCATCATCTACAGAGTTAATATTATAGAGGATATGCCCAAGGTAATCAAGGTTCCTTCAATGTCAACAGAATTGAATGTCAATTGTAAGTCTTTCCATATTATTATCTTTAATATATTATAGCATTTAATTGTATAACCAGTTACACACATATTTGAATAATATTGATATGAAACTATTAATTAAAATTACGAAGATCTTATTGATGTAATTAACTTCATTTATTCTAAAATATTGTTGCAGTAAATGAAGCGCCATCAGAAGTAGAAACAGAAGATATACCTGAGGAAATAATGGAGGAGATGAACATACATTAAATTAAACAGATGTCAACTGTATTTGCATACAAATATAAATCAATTGTAGCAAAAGTACTAATTGTATAACATATTACTTTGAATAATATTCATGTTTACTTAAACCCACAAGATTTTATTTTATATTTTAATAGTTTATCAACAAAATATTAGAACGTTGAAGGATACATCACCATTACAAATAACTGAAGAATATCAGGTAGCCACTTAGTTATCACCATTATAGTTTTGTTACATTTAAGATTATAATAGAAAAAGCATTTCTTAATAAAATAATAAATAAATTACATAAATATTGTCTGTTTAATTATTAATAATGAAGAATTCCTAAGTATACATTATTTTCAAGGTGTACCAGTTCTTAAGTAAATCATTAAATTATTATATTAATGCAATAATAAAGTGTATATATAGCGAGGTTCAAACTCGATTAAGCAATGTTTTTTGTCGGTAAATATAAAAATACGCAATAAATTTAAGTATGACCGGTTTTATTATAAAGTTGGGCTCAATACAATTTGTTTACATCATCAGTGGAATATGATATCGCGCAAATATTTGCCTTTTTCTTTGATGCAAAGTTGGGCTCGTTTTTTGGAATTTTCCATGACTTTTTTCAATGTTTCGGTCAATATGGCAGCGATTTCTCGTCGAATATTACGTTTGAGCGCTTCCAGAGTCTTTGGCTGGTCAGCATACACCTTTTCCTTCAAATATCCCCACAAAAAAAGTCCAGTGGCGTCAGGTCAGGTGAACGCGGCGGCCAGAAGAAATCACCATTTTTTGACACTAAACGGCCTGGGAACATTTCGTTCAACAATTCGATGGTTAGGCGAGATGTATGAGCCGTAGCACCATCCTGCTGGAACCAGTGGTCTTCCAGGCCGTTGTTCTCGATCTCTGGACGCTACAAATCGCCATCGTCATCTTCGAAAAAGAACGGCCCAATGATGCAATCCGAGCACATTCCGCACCAAACTGTCACTCGTTTGTCATGGAGAGGCTGCTCACGATATTGTTCTGGATTTGTGTCGCCCCAAATACGACAATTCTGTTTGTTTACGTTGCCATTCAAGTCAAAATGTGCTTCGTCGCTCATGATGATTTTGTTCCAAAAATCATCTTCACTTCTCTCCAAATTTCTCATCGTTTTAGCGTATTCCAATCGTCTGGGGTAGTCTCCCGGCTTCAGTTCGTGCACCATTTGTATTTTGTACGGGAACAACTTTAAATCATACCGTAAGATGCGTCGCGTTGACGATTTACTGATGCCCAAAGTCTGAGCATGGCGCGAAGTCGACACATTTCGGCTCTCAGCTAAAAGATCCTGTGCGATGGCGATGTTTGTGTTCAACCGTGCTCTACGCTGTATAGTGCCACGCAACACATTACTTAGCACACCACTGGACTTGAATTTTGAATATAATGCTCGAATTGTATTCGGATTAGGTGCTTTTTTTCCAGGAAATTTACGTTGAGTCAAAATAATTGACTTCTGATTTTCAATGTATAATTCTACGATATCAGAACGCTCGGTTAGTGTGTACTGAGACATGGTGAAAATTCTACTGAAGTCTAGTTTCTAAAATGCCATACATTTCGGTGCTGTCACTAAACCTGTCAAAATTAAGACCGGTTCACATAGCTTAATTACTATATGAAATTATTCTAAAGACTTATTTAACAAAAACATGACAGGGATGTTCAAAACCAATGTGCATATATAGTATTACATTTTATCTGAGCATGGTTTTCTGACAACATTAACATATATTTTGATTATTGTTCGTTGATACTGTGCGAGGATTATTAAATATGCTGAGACAATATCAATCGTATCAATATCATATAGAAGAGGTTTAACGGACATTTATGTGGAACATAATGGTGTGTGCTTTGCTTGTTTTGCTGTCTCTTCTTCTGATAACTAGGAAACTAATTTTGAACCAGGTAAAAGTTATCGTCAGATATGGGTCACCTCCGATAAATTGTTGGAAGTTACATTTTGTATATTGAAGACAAATATTTGTAATGTAAATTTTACGATTTAGTAATTCGTTTCTTCTTAATTTTCACATTAAAAGCAGTAAGATATAATCCACTTGGGCATTTAGAAATTTAAAACTAGTTTCTTGTATTTGCCTAACCTATCAGTTATATTACGTTAAACGTCAAATTTGAAAACATAAAGAAACGCTATTTACAACATGGCGCTACGAATACAACGGAATCAGGGTCCCCAAACGACGCTTCATCGATAACAATAGAAAAATCAGCTGTTGTCCATTCTGGTTATTCTGTGCCAGGACCATCTCACTACCTCAGCAGTCAGCACCTCACACCTCAACTTGAACGTCGACGTTTGACGTATAGCGTGGGCGTCGGGCGTGTGCAATATGCCGCTTCTTAATACAAAAACACTAGGCACTAAAATGAAAAATCAAGCAATGATCACTTTAAAAAAGCACTAAATTGGTCAACCCTAGACCATATACAGTTCCTAAAGTGATTTTTTGCAGTCACATGATCAGTGCGGCTCACACTTGGACAATACGAACTGCACAGAAGCAGTTTATAAAGTGTACATAGTCATAGTCCGTCAACGATTTCTATTCATTTTGGAGTTGTGTATTACGATTTGTCACAGGTGTTCGATGATTTTAGCACCTAGAAGACAAATACAATTAAATTTTCTATGGAGGTATTTCTATTAAAAAATCTATTACTCCTACACTGGAGCACCCCAATCCTTACAGAAAAAATAACGAATATTGGAAAGATATTCCAAATTGACAAAACAAAATATTAAAAGCAAAGTACATTAGAAAAATCGTTGTAGGTCCATTTAAAAAACGATTTTTCATTTCGAAACTAACTAATACCTCCGATATTTGAAACTCTTCACTAATGTAACCTAAAACGAGCTGTATTAAAAAGCAGTTAAGCGTTCATCAATGAACGAGAGCCATTAACAAGCGATTTAATGATTAAATTATTAACTCCCACGCGTCCGACAAGACTTCTACTTAACATTCCGGCCGGCTTTATTGCAGTTAACAAGACCGATAACAACCAGTAAGAACTTGCACAACTGTAAACAACAGAATAAAAAGAGACGGGACGGTGTTCGACAAGAAGCATTGGACATTCACAACTCTCTCCTCTGTGTTGCAGTAAATGTACCGCCTCTTTTAGTTACTCTTACCATTTATACAGATTGTACATTCATTGTTTGTTACAGGAAGTTAGATAGTGGTGGCGTCCCGACTGCCTCAGCGGCCTTTGTAAATACGTACGTGTCGTATACACCTATTCTGGAACAATTAAAAGTGTGTTAGGTTGTGTTGGGCGACACAAGTTAAGCTGTGAAATGCAGTCTATTGTAAGACTGTAATGTTGCTTCGAGTCGTTAACGCTTCTATAATTATTTTCAATTCTGCCTTTCCGAGAATACTCACAGTGTGATACTTGTCGGTCGGAAAATAGCCCACGCAATATATTACTCCCATTGCAAAACTGCTTTTAGTGATAATTGCTACGAATCGCATACTATGTGGTATTAAAGCTAACCGCTTTCAAGAAACGTATTTAAAATAATGTGTTAAAGAGAATCTTGCGTATAATGCATCTTTTTTCCTTTAAATTTTAATTAAATTTCTTTAAAATAGCGAAATATTCGAATAAATAAAATATGTTTTAACCCAAGTTAATGTGCTCCATTTTCATTCAAATTTCACCTGCATTTTCTCAATTTCTGGTCGATACAAACTACAAATTAATATTATACCGGGTGGGGCACATAAAGTGTTACAGAGCAATAGCACTCAAACGATTAATCATATCGAAAAATAAATGTTTCAGACAAAAGCTTCAGTGTTCGGGAAGGCGGTCATACTGGGCCACCAAGTTTTTTGATCGGTGTAGGCGTAGAAGCTACGTCAATGTCAACTCCAATTTTTTAAATAGAACCATGTATTTTCTTTTCAATAAAATTATTACAGATTTTAAGACGAATTCAGCGACCTACAACACAAGGCCATTCTAGTCACGCAAAGTATGAAAATAGTCGAAAAATCGAAAAATATCGGAATAATCAGCATCAACTGTCAACACATACGGCTGTCAGTTAGTCACGCATTACCTTCTATTGGGAGTACATCGGATCGCGAAAATGAACGATTATCAAGAATATTTTGATATGTTAATGGTGCTGGGGGAATGCCGCAAACATTACAGAAACGCTGAGCAGTTGTACGCGGCTCGTTATTCGGACAGACAACAAAAATCGCACATGGCGTTTAAGCGATTAACTGACCGTTTCTGTCGCTTCGGTACAATGACACAAACACGAGCGAAACGTCGACCGATTGTTGATGAAAATGCGGCTACTATCTTAGCTTTTACTGCACAAAATTCCCATGCGGGCACCAGGCAAATGGAAAGAGAGGGTGGAATTAGTGGGCGATCTGTATTAAGAATATTACATCAACACAAATTACATCCGTATTGTATGTCACTGCATCAGGATTTGTACGGCAATGATTTCCAAAAATCGCGTCAATTTCTGTAATTGGATTCGTCGAAAAATGGACACGGATGTTTCATTTTTGAGTCATGTGCTTTTTTCTGACGAAGCTAACTTCACAAATACGGGAAATGTGAATAGACATAACATGCATTACTGGGCAAATGCGAATCCTCGATGGACGAGAACTGTACGATATCAACATCCGTGGTCCGTTAATTGTTGGGCCGGCATTGTCGGCGATCACGTCATTGGTCCACATTTTTTTAAAGGTCACTTAAGTGGGCAAGTTTACGCAAACTTTCTGAAAAACGTACTGCCCGAATTACTGGAAGATGTGCCCTTGCTAGTTCGCATAAACATGTGGATGCAACACGACGGTGCACCATCCCATTATGCTCTATGTGCAAGACAAGTGATGAATGAGATTTATGGTGAAAAATGGATAGGACGAGGCGCTACTGTTGCTTGACCACCTCGTTCGCCAGATCTAACACTAATGGATTACTTTTTCTGGGTTTTGTCAAAGGACACGTAATGGCGGAAGCACCTACCACGCCTGACGACATGAGAGAAAGAATACGCCGAGCATGTACCGAAATTACACCACAAATGTTGGCTAACGTTAGACGGTCGCTTCCTCGGAGAACTAACCACTGCTTACAAGCGGAGGCTGGTCACTTCGAGCATCTTCTGTAGGTAGACCCAAACCAAAGATAGTGGATCCTTTGATGCTGATTATTCCGATATTTTTAGATTTTTCGACTATTTTCATACTTTGTGTGACTAGAATGACCTTGTGTTGTAGGTCGCTGAATTCGTCTTAAAATATGTAATAATGTTATTGAAAAGAAAATACATGGTTCCATTTAAAAAATTGGAGTTGACATTGACGTAGCTTCTACGCCTACACCGATCAAAAAACTTGGTGGCCCAGTATGACCGCCTTCCCGAACACTGAAACTTTTGTCTGAAACATTTTTCGATATGATTATTCGTTTGAGTGCTATTGCTCTGTAACACTTTATGTGCCCCATCCTGTATATACTATGGCTGACCCTTTTGCTCCGTCCCTGGCTCATTTCTGAACCAAAACAATTATTTACCATGAGTTTGTATTACATGAACAAGTTTAGAAGGTTTCGGACTGCTCGTAGGAAGCAAATCTCTGTATACGAAAAGGTTTTGTTTAAGTATGACAATACGTTAAGCACGTATAAAGCGTTTGTACAATATGAAACAAACATGTAAATAATTTACATATCTGTAACTATGCACATGGACAATACACCTCGTATTTTCAGCATTTACTTCTGCTTAATACATATGTTTCTGCCATATAGGCGTCCTCAGTTAAGCTAGTGAAGCAATGTATACAAATTAATACAAACCTGTTATAAACAACTGGTTTGTATCTGTATTTAAATTTACTGAAATAGCCCGCATAGATCAAGCAAGTTCCGTCCTATAAGAAGACAACTATTTAATAATTGACATCTTACGGGCGAAAGAGACTTTGTCTGGAGGGCTACCTATCGTTCGAACAGCTAAGCTGCTACGGGAAACGATAAAATACGTATGTATTTCGCCCGTAAGATGTCAATTATTAAATAGTTGTCTTCTTATAGGACGGAACTTGCTTGCTCTATGCGGGCTATTTCAGTAAATTTAAATACAGATACAAACCAGTTGTTTATAACAGGTTTGTATTAATTTGTATACATTGCTTCACTAGCTTAACTGAGGACGCCTATATGGCAGAAACATATGTATTAAGCAGAAGTAAATGCTGAAAATACGAGGTATATTGTCCATGTGCATAGTTACAGATATGTAAATTATTTACATGTTTGTTTCATATTGTGCAAATCTCTGTAGTTTACAGTTCTTATATTGAAGTGATTGATCAATCAATCTGAGAAAATTCCAGAGAATTATTTAAGTTCATTAATAATAATAAGGGCAGGACTAGAATTCCTGGTAACTTAATGTTCAATAGTATTATTCTTGACTCACCACAAGATATTCTAGATTCTTTTGCAAATCTTTTTTCGAACACTAAAATTCCAAGCTCACGTTCGATAATTTTGATTCTCATTCCGACAGATTGCTTTTCCGTCTTTTACTTATTACTGGTGAGGAATTGTTGAAAATTATGGCTTTGTTACTTGTGCTCGTCTTTTTTCGATTTTCTGTTTTCTTTTCTGTTTTTTAAATTACTTAGTTTTGCATATTTTTGCTTTAGTTTAATTTTATATTATGTATCAACCTTAATTTTGGTTACTTATGTTTTTTGTAATTTGTCTTGTGTATTGAGTATTTACGTGCATACATTTAAATGGTCTCTGTTGGGTAAATAAATGATATTATAAAAGGCTGTTAACGCAAAAACGCCCCAGCTCCTAGCGCACTTATTTGAGGTCGGACTGTAAGAAGCCAAACGCCAAATTAAACGGATTAGAAAGTACTACAAGCTGAAGCTTAAATCTAATTTTTACCTGTTTAATCCTTTCCAAGGTCAATTTTTTTTTCAAATTTTAATTTTTTTTTTTGATAATTTGATAGAGATTTTTGTTCTGAATTCATTGATGTATCACAATCGGTATTTCTGATTTACTTTAGAGTAATAAAAAAAATAATAACTTAGATTGGCACAGTCGTAGTTTTTAAATAATATTTGGGTTTATTCGCAATAGGTTTTGAAAAACTACTGAGACATAGCGCTGACTATGAAAATTAAGTGTCAAAAATTAGTATATAAACAAACTCCCAATAAAGATTTAAGTAAGATAGGTCGGGATCGGTGATACCAAATCGTGGAGCTACGGTATTGGAATTTTTTTATATGGAAATGGTTAATTATACAGCAAATTGTTATTGGAGGTTTTTTATATTGTTTCCACATTCACTGTATAAAACTTAGTTAAAAATATGCATTATTTTTAGAAATAAAGCACCTTAAAAAGCGAATTTTATATTATGTATCAACGTTAATTTTGGTTACATATGTTTTTTGTAATTTGTTTTGTGTATTGTGTATTTACGTGCATACATTTAAATGGTCTCTGCTGGGTAAATAAATGATATTATATAGGGTGTTCACGTAAAAAACGCCCCAGCTCCTAACGCACTTATATGGAGTTGGATGGTAAGAAGCTATACGCCAAATTAAACGGCTTAGAAAGTACTACAAGCTGAAGCTTAAATCTAATTTTTACCTATTTAATCCTTTCCAAGGTCAAATGTCAATTTTTTTTCAAATTTTAACTTTATTTATTTTTTTTTGATAATTTGATAGAGATTTTTGTTCTGAATTCAGTGATGTATCACAATCGGTATTTCTGATTTACTTTAGAATAATAAAAAAAATAATAACTTAGATTGACACAGTCGTGGTTTTTAAATAATATTTGGGTTTATTCGCAATAGGTTTTGAAAAACTACTGAGACATAGCGCTGACTATGAAAATTAAGTGTCAAAAATTAGTATATAAACAAACTCGCAATAAAGATTTAAGTAAGATAGGTCGGGATCGGTGATACTAAATCGTGGAGCTACGGTATTGGAATTTTTTTATATGGAAATGGTTAATTATACAGCAAATTGTTATTGGAGTTTTTTATATTGTTTCCACATTCACTGTATAAAACTTAGTCAAAAATATGCATTATTTTTAGAAATAAAGCACCTTAAAAAGCGAATTTTATATTATGTATCAACGTTAATTTTGGTTACATATGTTTTTTGTAATTTATTTTGTGTATTGTGTATTTACGTGAATACACTTAAATGGTCTCTGCTGGGTAAATAAATGATATTATACAGGGTGTTCACGTAAAAACGCCCCAGCTCCTAGCGCACTTATTTGGAGTTGGATGGTAGGAAGCCATACGCCAAATTAAACGGCTTAGAAAGTACTACAAGCTGAAGCTTAAATCTAATTTTTACCTGTTTAATCCTTTCCAAGGTCAAATGTCAATTTTTTTTTTCAAATTTTGACTTTATTTTTTTTTTTTTGATAGTTTGATAGAGATTTTTGTTATGAATTCAGTGATGTATCACAATCGATATTTCTTATTTACTTTAGAGTAATAAAAAAAATAATAACTTAGATTGACACAGTCGTGGTTTTCAAATAATATTTGGGTTTATTCGCAATAGGTTTTGAAAAACTACTGAGACATAGCACTGACTATGAAAATTAAGTGTCAAAAATTAGTATATAAACAAACTCCCAATAAAGATTTAAGTAAGATAGGTCGGGATCGGTGATACCAAATCGTGGGGCTACGGTATTGGAATTTTTGTATATGGAAATGGTTAATTATACAGCAAATTGTTATTGCAGTTTTTCTATATTGTTTCCACATTCACTGTATAAAACTTAAGTCAAAAATTTTCATTATTTTTAGAGATAAAGCACCTTAAAAAGCGAAACTTTGTATTTTTGTTTTCGCGGAAACTACTTATTTTGGCTATTCATTTGATTAAGTTTTTTTAATTGTTTTTGTACATTCTATTTAGTTTAAAAAGGATGATTTCTCTTATATTCAGATATTACCAATATCGCCAAGGAAAATTTTCTTTATATGGAAAAGCACTTAACATCCGTGCATTCGAGATAATGCACGAGCATTGTGATTTGAACATAATTGACATGTTATAATTATAATGAGGCTTATAAATTAAACACCTACATTCGTTTTGGTTCTGTTAGGTGTTAATCGACAGATGATAATTAAAACTAATACGCATAAAAATGAAATAAATCCTATAAAACGCCCACAACCGCCTCAGCATATTGTGCATTCCTATAAGACCGACATAGCATCTTTATGCATGCGTGTGTGTATATATATATATTCTGGTATACACGTCTAGGTATGTTTCAATGTTGTATATTAGAGTATTCAAATTAATATGCGATTACCATCATAAAATATCAGATGATTATATACGGGAGCTGCAGACTAGTCAATACGCGTACGATAAAAATGTTCATAAATTTCGAGATACCGATCAAAACAATAAAGAAAAGTTTTTTTTTTGTTATTACGCAGTTACGTATATGTAACAACCGTCCGTGAGAACGTACTAAAACTATTTTCACAATTCAATGTCTATAATAATACGCTGTCGATATACGATGATTTTTTTTAATGTTGAAGGAGAGACGTTATCGATAAAAATGAAAAAAAAGTATTTTTACATAATTCCGAAGACATTTTGCGACGACATACGGAGATTTTTATATTATCTAGCTAGCTATGAATAAAAGGCGTTATAAGCAAAGTTAGAAGTTAGTTTTCATCATACGATCTATTAACGGTTATACTTATTCCAGCATTTTTCTAATAGGGCTATACACTTCGGTAAAATAATGCTTTATTATTAACTAAGAAACGATGAAAGTCTAGTTGAAAAAAGCAAAACAAAAATTAACATTTTTCAAGAAGAAGCTGGTAGTGGGTTGCATCCCCACGCATAGCTATGCATGCATTAACTCTTCTTCCCATGCTCTGTATTAAGTGGTCGATGTCCTCCTGGGGTATCTCGTTCCATGTAACCTCTAGATGGTGTCGAAGTTCATCCAGATTCTCAGGAGGCCTGGGTAGTTGTCTTAGTCGCCGACCCATCATATCCCAGACATGTTCAATCGGCGAACGGTGACCGTGCAGGCCAGGGCAAAATCTGCAATCCAACCTGCTCCATGAATGTTCTTGTAACCACAGCAGTATGGGGTGTTGCATTATCCTGTTGGAAAGTAGCATTCTGCAACGTCTGCATGAAAGGTACTAACACCGGTTCCAGAACGTTGTCCATGTAACGACGTGCGTTTAATGTGTCCGGAATGAACGTAAGGGGTGACCTTCGTCCAGCACATATCGCCCCCCAAGCCATAACCCCAGGTGTTAAGGCTATGTGTCGGACGGTATGAATGAAGCCCAAAGGAAGAAATTATTTTGTAAACAGTTGCCATCGACAAGTGTCGGTTCAAAGCTCTCATCCAATCTACCGCAATCGACTTTGTTGTTTGAAATCGATCCCTGGTAGCCATCCGCCTAAGAAGTCGGTCTTCACGTGCGTTGCTTCTTGGGGGGGGGGTGCAGCAGGACGGCGCCTCTGAGTACCTTCTTCGGACCATAATGACCATATCCGAGCAACTGTAGTGTGGTCCCGGTTCAGCCTTCTCCCAATCTCTCGGAATGAGAGACCCGCCTATTTCATACCGATAATTCGGCCTGTAACAAAATCATTAATATGGGTAAAATTTCGACGACGTCGCACTGGGGGCATTACAGAGCGTCTACTTGACAGTTTGACAATCAATTAAACTGACAATTTGTTAGCAGAAATTCATTAATTGGTAGGAAGGAAATATTGAAAGTTGGAGATAACAATGATACAGGAAACATAATAGTTGAGTTTTTTCGGCGGAAACTTTCATCGTTTCTTAGTTGATAATAAAGCATTATTTTACCGAAGTTTCAAAATTGTAGTCCAATTCTTATTGGGTGGTTGATTTCATATGAAAGTGAGTATATAGTTGACTCTGAGATACTTGATTTCTCGTATGATGTTTTTCGTAAGGAGCAGGAGGTGAAGTTCTAACTACATATACAAATAAGCTTCAGGTTAACCAGCATAATCTTATCCAAAATCCAAGTTTATTCTGTTAATAGATATGTCTATATGTAAATTGGGTGTATTTTATTTTTATCTTGTTAATATTTAGATATCTCCTAATGGTTCTTTTGATGATTACGAGTTATTCCTTGAAAGCTTGAGTGTCAAACTTATTGATTAACAACTCTTTATATGTGGAGACTTCAATTGCCCCAACTTCGGTTCTTTGTCCGTTGATCATTGAAAGCATTCTGCATAGTTATATTTTATGAAGACTCTAAACTTAAGAATTGCTGAAAAAAACAAGTCAATCAACGGGAGGAAACGTACAGACGCGTTTCGTTCTAGTTGGAACTTTTCAATGCACGGCATTCCTCGAAGACGGACATTTCTTTTCATTTCTATACTTTCTGTATATATAGTTAACATTTGGAACTTACTGCAAGTGAGAATTAATGAATATTAAATCTCATTCTTACATGTAAATGTCGACTTATGTGATGCGTTCATTACTACAATCCGACAAACTAAGTTTGTACCAGTATGCAGAACACACCCTTTCGCGACAACGAACTTCCTGGTAATTAGGTTAATTAAGAATTGCTGAAAAAAACAAGTCAATCAACGGGAGGAAACGTACAGACGCGTTTCGTTCTAGTTGGAACTTTTCAATGCACGGCATTCCTCGAAGACGGACATTGCTTTTCATTTCTATACCTTCTGTATATATAGTTAACATTTGGAACTTACTGCAAGTGAGAATTAATGAATATTAAATCTCATTCTTACATGTAAATGTCGACTTATGTGATGCGTTCATTACTACAATCCGACAAACTAAGTTTGTACCAGTATGCAGAACACACCCTTTCGCGACAACGAACTTCCTGGTAATTAGGTTAATTAAGAATTGCTGAAAAAAACAAGTCAATCAACGGGAGGAAACGTACAGAAATGAAAAGCAATGTCCGTCTTCGAGGAATGCCGTGCATTGAAAAGTTCCAACTAGAACGAAACGCGTCTGTACGTTTCCTCCCGTTGATTGACTTGTTTTTTTCAGCTATTCTTAATTAACCTAATTACCAGGAAGTTCGTTGTCGCGAAAGGGTGTGTTCTGCATACTGGTACAAACTTAGTTTGTCGGATTGTAGTAATGAACGCATCACATAAGTCGACATTTACATGTAAGAATGAGATTTAATATTCATTAATTCTCACTTGCAGTAAGTTCCAAACTCTAAACTTAATATTATAGTATTTACAATTGTAGCAGAAAACGTTTAGACCTTGTCTCTTCTAATATTTCCTCTCAAATTACTGCAATGTAATTTGAAAAATGCGATTTAAAAAATGATCCAATTACTTCCGTCGATGAAACGATCTTTTTCTACATTCAAACACTTGTACGACAATAGCAGACATTCATTTAAAATAGAAACCTTAAATGTAAAATAAAGTTTTGTTTCATAGAATCGGATTCGGTTTTTGTTAGAACATTTTAATAAATTTAGCATATTAGAGCATATTTCTCAAAATATGCATATTTTGCTATATTTACGTGCATATAATCAGAACTTTACCTACTAATTATAAAAATTTAAAAATTGCTTAAATTTATTGAGATGCATTGATTCAAAAAATATCTTACTCTCTTCAAAATATCGTTTTTAAATATCTTAATTAGGTTCATTAATCAGAACAAATTCACAAACGGATGCATTATCTGGTCGCTGATACTTGAATAAATACAGAGCAAAATCCCCGTTGTATTTATGTTTTCATACACGTCGGTACCTTTAGCCTCAGTGTATTTTCGGATGTTATCTATAATTACATCTAACCCACATTTATTTAAATAGGGCAATCGAATATCACACCCTCCAATTTCTCAAACCGCCCTTTGTTTATTGCCGCCAATAAAACAATATCCCAGACTCCGATCTTTGCTTCAGGTGCTTACCGGTAATTTTAGATATCTATGTTGTAAAATTGTGTAGTGGATATAATACCGATATCTTGTATATTTTTTAGTTTTTGATATTGCAAAATTACTTTATCCAGAACACGTCAATTCCCGGCGTTGATGGATGTTTTAACAGCTGCTAAACAAATATTTTAAATAGATATACCGGCACATTTACAAGGAATTACATGGCGCCTCTATTTCCTCTGAAATTTTAGATAATATCAGGAAAAAATATTTTGTATCTATAAATAATTTTAGTATAAAAATGCATTTTTGTACATCTCTTGATTTCATCCAACAGAATTCTTCCTAATTACCTTATAACCACTTATAAACACAATAAAAGTGGAAAATTTATTTATTTACCCTATTTAGTATTAATTTTGCTCTTTAAATCTATAATTAAACTATCCGTGAACTCTTTAACTCTATTTCAATGAACTCAAAACATAAGAAATGCTTCCCTAATGTTACCATATTTAATTTTGAAAATTTGTTGTTTCATAATATTCCCCATTGCGGTTCTATTGTTTCTATTACAGGAAATAATATTTTAAAATTATACCACTTTGTAAAACATTTTTCTCCGAAAATATTTCTCTTTAAATCGCTCAACTCACTAAAATCACTCTTAGGCAACACCAAGAATAAAATTCAAGTGTAACAAAAGTCTAGTATCGATGAAATAAATTGCAACGAGTGTAACCAAAAGTATATAGAACAAACTAAATTTCAATTCCTTACAAGGAACATTATTCCCATTTTAGATTTAATAGACCCGAAAAATCTAGCGTTGCTCGACTTATTTGGAACACAGGACACTCTATACTTCAAAATAATCTTAGACTAATTAAAACGGTAAATAACACTGGTCAACACAGCTTGGTTCTCTTATACACCAATAGTGTAGTTTATGACTTTCGTCACACTGATTTTGATTCTGATTTAAATTTTGCTCCATTACATCAGGATTTGAGATATTTTATTAAATAGTTTTTTTTTAAACACATTAAAACACACAAAAGTTACTATTATATCAGAAATATACTACTGAAAATATCTCTTACATGTTTCCTACGTCAGAGCACTTAAGCGCTGGAACCAATCAAATTAAGAATCGGTAGATATCTGGCTATGTCCGTATATAAAGATATACACACGACTCTTTCGATTGAAAGTAAGTCAGCTTGTGATAGCTGAAAGTCTTTTTATTGCATAATGTTACCTACGTATAGCAAACGTCAATTAAGTTGGCGCGAGGAGGGGTAAGTTCGCGCAGTATTAAAAGTAGTGGGGAGATTTGTATTTGGTTTTACATCAAATGTCAGATAATTCTAACCTCTGAGTATGATCCCCTAGAAAAGACAGTATTCTGACAATTACTTGGGTAGTGGGGGTGGACGTTTTTAGAAACGGCTTCTACGCACCCACTCCTCGCGCCAACTTAATTGGCACTTGCTATACACTTGTATAAATAAACCAGTTTCTATTATGTATGTGGCCAATTCGCTACTCACCAGCATAAAAAGAATATTACACCTTTAACAGAGAAGTTATGTTTTCACTACTTTGACTTAGCCATTGAACAACAAGACAAGCTATGGGCTCTCAGCAAGCTAGGACCATCAAACGTTTAAATTAAATAATAATGACTCCAAAATCAGCATAGCAAGGTAAATAAAATTACTTTTAAAAAGCCATTAGAAATTACAAAATACGTCAGCAGTACCACGTGTTAATTGATGAAAACTTAACAGTAAAAGAGAGTAAGTTTTCTCAACTCGACCTTATATATGAAAATGTACGTAGGTCTTAAAGAAACCAATCGATAGGGGCAGATTATTAGATTATTATAATTAGAAAATTATTTCGCTACATCAAAATTACGACAATAAAATTAGGAATCTAACTGACGAAGAAGATAAATTAGTTACGTACTTAATTAACCCATTATTAATCGAAAACTATAATTCAGAAGAACCACTACTAGATAACTATGCGGCTACAAATTCCAAAGGGAATTTAAATGAAAATACTAATGACAATTCTTACTGAATTTACTACAAAGAAACCCGTAAAATATTCTACTTTTTTTAACGATAAAAATTCACCTTAAATCTGTACAAATTAACAAAATTTACAAAATAACTGTCTACATTATAGCAACTCTAACATATTTAGTGACAACTGGAACGCCATCTACAGGAGTAAAATATGAACGATATATTAAACCAAAACTAAAACGAAACTAAAGTTGCCCACCTTAACGGAAAATATATCGTAAATATAAAATATAAAATTTTAAATCAGCTAGGAAAGTTACTATAATGAAATTTCTACTTTTATCTAACAATAGGATAAATATATTATTTATTTAAAAACCTGATGAAGTTTATTGTTTCTTTGACTAGTTGGCGTACTAGTTTATTTTATATAATTTTTTTCTGCTTTGGATTTGTTTCGTTTGATCCATTCTATATTCATAAATAATGAAATAAAATAAAAGAATAGATTACACAGGCCTGCATAAAATTTATGATGACGTGATTTTTGTTTGTTAAGTTCAGTTTTTATATAGCAATAACTAATTAAAATACAGTTGGTCTCTACAACCCACAGATTTTTTTTTGCACAAAAGAAAAAGAAAAAATATTAAAAAAAGATTATAATAGGCGTTTTAATACATTTTAAAATGAATGTACTACTCAAATTCTAGGTATTAACCCAAAAATGATTTTCTGTTGTGGTTTTAAACAAATTTGTTAAATAGGCTCTCGTTACCTGATGTAAATCTTTTTTTACATGTATTAATTTTGGACAAGATTTCCGCGAAATTTTACCGGCTAAATCCTATTTATTATGCTTTCACTTTATTAGTACTGCGAAGAATGATTTCTAGTTTATCACTCCAAACAAAATGTATATTTTAATGTTATTTACTTCATTATAGCTCTGAGTGTCGATCAGTAAACAAGTAAAATTAATTTGTCTTTAGTGTTGTGCGTGGTATTTGATAAATAAACATTGCTTAAAAATATGTCTAACCGGTGTTGCAAAAACAAACCAGATGATTTCTATTATATTTGTGGATATTTCGTCTTGAAAAAGTTTAAGAGACCAATTGGTGAATTTGTGAAAAATGCATATTATGCTTATTTCAAAATCAAATTAGGAGATCAAGATAAATGTTAGGCACCGCACGTTGTTTGTAAGGTATATGAAGAAGGTTTAAGACATTGGACCAAAGGGAATAGAAAAAGCCTTCCTTTTGGAATATCGATGGCTTGGAGAGAACCGCAAAATCATCATGAAGATTGCTACTTTTGTCTTTGTGATATTAAGGGGCATAATAGAAAAACTTTGAAACATATTTTGTACCCAAACAATATTAAAGCAGTTATCAGACCAGTTCCTCACAGTGATCATGTACCTATACCTATACCCCCAAAGTACTACAAGAAGATATTGAAACCTCTTCAACTTCCGGCTCCGTACAGATGGATAGTGATTTTGAACCACCAACCTCAGGTCAAAACCAACCTCAGCTATTTTCACAAGCCGAACTGAATGATTTAGTAAGAGATTTGGGACTTTCAAAAGATCTTTCTGAAGTACTGGGGTCTAGATTGCGACAAAAAAATTTGCTTGCCCCAGAATCTACCTTCAGATCTTCCTTTAGCTGAATATGACAGAAAAACAACCAAACGAAGCTTTTCTGAAAAACGAAATCTTTTTTTTAAGAAGCATAAAGAATAAATAACTATTTCTAATAGTTTCTATGTGTATATTTTTGTATTTTTTTTAATATAATATAAAACTAACTTATAAATGAAATAAATCGTGTTTTTTCTATATTTTTTGATTTTACTGGTTTGAAAAATAACCTTACGTGATACAAAAAAAATAAAAGCAGATTTGAAATCAGCGCTACCCAATTACTAGAAAACAGTTAAAATTTTTAAATCAACATTCAAAGAGTTGAAAAATGCAGGCCTGTGTTATTTTTTCTTTTTAGAGCAAAATTATTGTTTGTTGTTTTTTCTTTATTTGCCTTTTTTTTAGAATTCGTTTTTTTTTCCAAAACCTTTTTATTTTAAAGTTAATATAAAAAACAAATTTACAGTATTTTTTTAGTCCAAAGGGGCGTGATAATATCTCTGTGGCTGTATTCAAAATTAATTTAACTTCGTAAATTTCACAAAATATCTAATTATTTGTAATTCAAATACTAATACAAATACTACAGTAAATACAGGGAAGCAATTTTTTCTTTGAAATACTATCAAAACACGTGCGGGTGGGCAGGTGTTCCTGACGTACTTACATCAATCCAGGGGCACTATTGTAGATGACCATCGAATTCGGATCAGCGATATTTCAACCACAACTGACACGATGTAGACTACTGGACCATGGTGTTGCTCACTGGTCCGTACTTTTCAAAATATCGATCTGCGGTTTTCATCTTTACGTACGATTTTAGATTAATCCCTAGATTACAAACGGACCTTCGTAAAATCTAAGATGCCTGTCCGAGATGAATCGAAAAAACTACTGCTTTTAAATTAGGTCAACTGGTTTTGTGTGGAACTACATAGAGTACATGTCACTCAACGAACAGTTTTAAACTTTACAAGGAGAAATTTAGAATGTTTCTTCTTTTAGTACCATTATGAAATATGGATACTTATCCAACAGTAACTTTGAATATAACAACAAGAGATATACCGGGTGTATTTTTACACTTGAAACTTTCAAATATCACGAAAAATAAGCAGTTCACGAAAAAGAAACTGTTCCAGACAGGTACTGTTCATTGTAGAGTTTGTTTTGAGGGAATAGTAAATATTACACTACACAGTTTAATTACATCTGACGATAAACAAAGTCCATTTTACGTGTCTTTGACTTGCAGAACAGTTCTATCACTTTTTCATTAAAGTTTGGGAAATCATTTACACATTCTTTTTCACAAGATAACATAGTAAGGGCATTTAATCTCTCTTCTTTCATTGTATTTCTCAGGAAAGTTTTTATTCTCTTCAACCGTGAAAATTGGGTTCCGCTTCGGACATTGTCATTGGGATTGTAATGACAATTTTTAGAAGTGTAACAACCTCATTAAAGGTGTCGCTTAATCCATCCAGCAGAAGGCCTATCAGACCTACAGCACCGACTTCTATATTTTGCCTAAATTCTTCTCTAGAATATAGAACGCTTAATTTAGTTCGTAGTCTGCTTTCATTGAGGCATGGATAAAATTTTACTGCTTCTTTAAGGCAATCTTCCGGTAAATTTTTTTTGAAAGGAGGAGAACTGTTTAAAAGAAATTAAGTTTGCTAATATTAAGTGCCCTGTATACCGAAATCTAGTTTTTATTTCTAGCAAAATAATATCGCACACTTTAATAGTTTCCCTCCTTCTTTGGCTACCATCAGTTACTCTTCGCCGCTTTGATGGTCGAGGAGTCAGTTCTGGGTCATTTTGTTTAACCAACTGATTATCTGTGTCAGCGATTTCGGTTCGAATTTTTCCAATAGCACGTTCAAAATTATCTAAATTATTTTTGATTTTTAATACATCTGTACTGACATTTTGTAATTGATTAAACAATATGTCCACATGTGGCATAATTTTATGAAAGAAAGTTAACCAATAGATAAAATTTTCCTCCTCTAAAATTCGCAAATTGGCACTAGCTAGAAGAATGGTAGTTTGTAAACTAGCTTCTCCATCGATTTGTTCTAGAGCTCCAATTATTTTTTCTCGGTGCTCATATATTGTATTCACTGTCCTAGAATTGAAGTTCCATCTTATTTTTGAAGAACGAGGTAAGCTTTTTCTCTGAAGGAATTCTTCCAATCTTGCAGCTCGTTGTGGTGAAGTGGAGAAAAATGTACATAATCCCGTCAGATTGGCAAAAAAATTCTGCAATTACTACTGCTCGATGTAGCATGTGACATAATTAGATTTGTCTGATGTGCATAACAATGTACAAGATTAGCCCTTGGATACTGGTCTTGGACATGTCTTTGCACGCCGTTAATAACACCACTCATGACTGCTGCCCCATCATAGCTCTGTGCAATCAGTTTTTTTGGGTCATCAACAAGCAAACTAATTTCGTTAAGGATGGAGGCAGATAAAGAATTAGCATCATGTCCACTGGGCAGAAGAAATTTCCAAAATCTTTCGACCGGTCTCGCGTTCACAATATATCTTAAAACAACCACCAACTGAAACTGATTGGACACATCTGTGGTTTCATCAGCTATCACAGATATGAAGTCGGTTCCTTTAATTTCACTGGCAATTTGTTCATGATATACGTTCAACATTGCATCAAGCAGCTCATTCTGTATCGTTTTTGATTATCCCGGTAATCCCGGTTTTGATAAAACCGGTGCTGCTTCGATGTGATCTCTGAGCGATTTATCCAATTCTGCCGTAAAATTTATCAATTCCCGAAAAATGCCTTTGTTATTCGACGTTTGCTGTTCATCATGACCCCGAAGTGCCAGTTCAAACGCGCCACAAAATCTAATGCAATTTATTATTAAATTTAACACATGCCTATATTTTGTTACCTTTTCATTGTGTTGTTGAATTGCTTTTCTCTATGATGAATCTAAAACATTCTGAATGTTATTTTTTCCTAACATTCTTAGACTAAATATATTTTTCAAATGCCCTTCGGAATTTTCATGTTTAATAATTTTAGCACTAAGATGAATTAAGTCTCTTATTCCGTTCTTTGGCCAAGACGGTTCACCACCAAAGAAACGACACGGAAAACAAAACAAAGTACTTTTAATTTCACACCCACAAATCCTGTAATTTTTCTGATAAATATTCATTTTGAATTTTCTTATAACGTCTTTACCTTTAACAGATTGTTTATTTTCTAAATATAATTGAGGCATCGGCCGTTTAAGATTTTTTACTGCGATTTTGTCATTATACGTTAACGCGAAAACGCGTTGTTTCTAAAAAAGACACGGAATTATTGTAACAACGCCCGAGAGCAGTCTGGTTCAGTTGCTCCAACGCTATGTATTATACGACATTGAAGTACGGCAAAATACAGTTCTCCCCACCATCAATGTAATGTTAATGCCTTGACAGAGCAAGAGTTGGGCTTTGCTCAGTATATCTGTGACGACGATCGGTGTATGTACGTTGTTAGCGTGCCACGTTCCTCGTCAATAACTATGAAAGTATGAATACATAATATACATAATAAATAAATACTTTCTCAGTTAGTCGCCGCTTGGTTTGTTTTGTTTCATAATTCCAGGGGGTGCAATTGCTCACATGCTCTCATTAAAGAGCCGCCACTGACCTAGTATATGGAAAAGGACGCCAATTCCTGGGTAATGACAACAGTACTTTTTTGATAAGTAATTTTTCATGGTATTGTTTTTATTGAAAATGAATGGCAGAATCGAATGTTGATTTTGATTGAAGAAAATTGATTTTAATCGATTAGGTACAGCGCCATCTATCATGAATTGAAAAAAATGTTTCAGAAAGATCCTACGTACTTTTTCTAGTGAAATTCGAAACTGTAATATAATATACGTGTTCCTATTTAAGAAGTTAACCACGCCTCTCTACGTCGAAGGAAAGAGAGGGACTAATTCTAGCACTAACGAATTTCCTCTATTGAATTACTAAATTTTAGATCAGGACATTTTTCCGTGAAGTGCTTATTTTTCCAAATATTTGAAAGTTTCAAGTTAAAAAATACATCCAGTATTATAATTTTATTACGTTAACAGCTTCTTTCATCTTACGTATTATACACAAGAACATTTTATTAACTTTAACACCATAAAAAAGCCACAATACACACTACAATTAGGAAATGAGAGGACGTTAGAATTTATTTTTAACTTCATTAATGATAACTGAAATCCCGCATCTAATAAGTTTTCATAAAAAGTCGATTTTTATAAAAATTATGATTATTTGTCCTTTTATAAAAATTGTCTCCTCTAAAAGACATTTATCGCTGGAATAAACAAGATGGTATCATATAATTTTTCAACGGCACACTAAAATTTAAATAGGTCCTCGTTAAGGGAATAATAAAAACATAAAACTCACAATTATGTCTAAATGAGCCGCAAGATTATAAACATCAATAACGCTAACATAAAATCGCACTAATTTACACCACCGGCTTGTTTACTAATACGATATCTAACGTTGCTCTTTTGAAATATGAATAGAACGAAATGGTGAGCTCTTGGACTCCAGGGAAAAATTTTCATATAAAATCAAACCATTGTAATCAAGATGGCCACGCCTCCACGCCTGGAACATAATGAAGAGATCAAAGGTACCCTGACAGCTTTTAGAATTTTAAAAATACTAAACATGAATATACATGAAGCTTATTAGTGATTCGAAGCTATTAAATGTGTCGTAAAAATAGGCTTAACAAGCTCTATTTAAGATTTAATTTAATCGTGCAACTTTTGATTTATAATTTTGAATTTTGGTCGATCTAGTTTATAATCTACATGAGTACATGTTGTGTCTAAATATATTTTGAATAAATATGCTAATATTCATTCTCATATTCACTAATATTCGTTTTCACTTTGCACTTTTTCGTTTCGGTACTTTTATTTAATCTATTGTCGTTCTGAGACTTTTTCTTTAAACTATTCTTAAACTCTCCTTTATCTGCCAAATCCGTTAATAAAAGTAATAGCTATTACGTGCAGGCCAGGCAAGTTCAGTATTTCGACTAATTATACGCTAATCAAAAAATTCTCTTAAATAATCCAACGATTCTGCAGTACAGTGACAAGGTGCTCCGTCTTATTGGAAATATGCATTTTGTAGTTCATCATCACGAAACTGATTGACAAATGATTGTAAAATTTCCGTACGGTACCTTTGAGCATTTAACGTTCCCTGAAAAAATATTTGTCCAATGATTCGCCTTTGGCTTATCGCTGCCCAAACACCAATTTCCTCTGGATGTAGCGATTCTTCCTTAATTACATGTGGATCTTCACTACTCCAAATTCTTGTATTTTGTGAATTTAGGTATCCCGTTTTATAAAACCATGTTTCATCAGTAAAGATGACTCTTTGCGAAAGTTATCCATTATTGTTCATATTTACAAACCAATAAAAAACTGAAGTCTACGTGGGTAATAAATTTCTAACAATTCTTGTACTGCTGTGACACGGTATGGATAAAGTTGCATATCTTTTTTTTAATAACTTGTGAGTTGTACCAACAGAAAGGTTTATTTGTTGACTGAAATGTCGAACAGATGTTTGTTGTTCATTTTCCATTATTTCTTCAACACGATTGACAACTTGAGGTGTACGTTTCTTAAGTGCTCCGCTGCCTGATTTTCTTAAGAGACCACCAGTTTCAAAAAAAAAGTTTTAAAGTTCTATCCAAAGTATTCTTAAATTGTATATAATCTATTACAAACTATGGAAACTCAACTTGAAATTCTACCATGCAATCTTGAACTGAATAAACCCATAAACCATCAATTTTATTACTACTTCGAAAATAAGCCTGGACTAAAAAAATTTGATGTTCTAAAGTGAAAGCCATTTCAAAACTGAGAAGCAATTTATTTAAACCAGAATCGACGCACGATTATTTTATGCACTAACTGATATTTGTGATTGACATTATCAAATGTCATTTGGATTTACGTTTACGGAACAACAAACGCATATTAGTATATTTGCGTCTTATTCTATCGTAATTTCAAAGTAACCTAGATTGACTTTTCAAATGAACACTTGTTATAGTGTGTCCAGAAATATTCCATTGACTTTTAAGTAAAATTTAAATCCTATTCATTGCATCATAATTGACCACAGCATGAAGTCGAACAGAACATTAAGAGAGATAATAGTGTATCAGGATCGGTCCTAGTTTAAATTTGGATGTATTAAAATGTCATTACGTAATAGTTTATATAAATAAAATTCTAATGCAATGTACCTGCACATAATAAAATTTCACGAATATTTTTGAAACGATTAGTAAATATCTACTTATACATTCAATATTCTTATTTTAGTAGCCTTAAATTTGATCAAATAATGGTAATATGTATGTTTGAATATGGATTTGTGTGTGGTTATCTATATGTCGACTACCTACAGCCCTGTTAGGGTTAGACCTCATCCTGCGTGTGCGTGCGAAGAATAGGATTTACATTTTACTCAAAAGTCAACGGTATATTTCTGAATATACTGTACAGTGATGTACTTTGCTGGTGTAAAGTGTGTACCATTGCGTCAAATATAATACTCTCTTCTACTACTGATGATGATAACTTGTTTTTCAAAATATGAAACTACCACTAAAATTATATTGCGGTATGGATTATCGAACATTAGCTTTAAGGACTTAAGGTTCTTAAACAATAAATAAGTAAAATTTAGTGGTTCTGTAGCATCTTATGTTCAAGTTTATAACTTCAGTCTAATGTAGTAGAGATTTGAAAAGGAAGGTGAGAGATGTGATGCATGTTAGTCCACACGCATCACTAAATAAAAACGAATTTATTAGAGGTATACATTTCTGTCTCGACTACACATATTTTCAATTCAAAAATTCTTTTTACAGTCAAACATTTTGTATTGCCATGGGCTCCTTTAGCTGCTGCTATTGCAAATCTGGTAATGGAAGATATGGAACAAAACATTAACAATTCATTAGACTTTAACCCCATTTTCTTTAAAAGATATGTAGACGACATCATTACATGTATACCAATAAATAAAATAGACTACATCTAAAATAAATTGATCAACTTTCACAAAAAATTTAAATTCACAAGTGAAGAACAAATTAATTAAGATTTTGTTACGTATTACGTTTTATTTGTCTTGTGGTAAATTTTGTATTCCAGTTTCAATGCTAACTATATAGTCATTAATAGGTATTTTATTTTGTGGCATATTTAATTTGTGTCTTATGCTTAGTATGTATTTAACATTATATTGGTCAAATTGATAATCCAGTTATTGTTAATTTTATAGTTTATCTCTAAATGTTGTTTCTTTATTAGTTTCTTTACTTTGTTTTTTTTAATTTATTTTTGTTTGTCAGGAAATGATTACTGTAAATTTTAGATTCTATTTTTTCGAGGCTGCAATTTCACAACAAATTGAAATTCACAATTGAAGAAGATATTAATAACAGTATCAATTTTTTTGATATTTCTTTAACCTGATTGACAGGGTACCATTTATATAAATTGGTACAACAAATCCAAAGCTTCTTTTCGGTATATTAATTGCCACTCAAATGTACCTACAGTATTCAATAAAATGATTATAAATAATCTGATTGATAGAATAGTAAAACTATCGCATACTCAATACAGAAAGATAACATGAAGAAAATTAAAACGAATTGAAACTTGTAGAACAAACAATAAAGAAACGAACCTCAACAAAATATACAACACTGCAGACACCAATAACAATTTAAACAATGCAACAACATATATCACGATATCATATGTTTCACAGTTATCAGAAAAAATGAAATATACTAAAAAATATGATATCGCTACAATATTTAAACTTAGCAATACTAATAAACATATATTTTCAAAACTAAAACCTAAAATAGAAAAAAATCGAGAAACACATGTCATCTATAAAATTCCATGTCGCGATTGAGATAGGTAAAATTAAAAAATATTTATTCAAAAGAATACAAGCACCCAAATACTCCAAAATAGACAAAACTGCTTTATTTACACACAAACTGCAACGCGATCACCATTTCGATTTTTAAAACACACAGACAATCGATAAAAAACAACGCACAATGAAAATGGAGATTAAAGAAATGATTAATATTAAATAATAAATATTAAATTAAACAATTAACAACAGAAGTGACATAAAACATCTAAGCAATATATACTATAACTTAATAATATAAAGTAACGATCTGCAATTTCCCATCATGAATATATTATACATTTGTTATATAAATATCTATCATATGTTATTTAAATATCTGTACAATTGCTTATAATGCTGGCAGTCCCTAGTTTAGATCCCGGACTAAGCTGTCCGTCTAGGTTTTCGTAGTTTTTCTTCTCATTCTAGGCGAATGCCGACAGCTTATCATCTTAAGTCGTTGCACGAGTACAGACATAATAATAACTCATGGCTTGCTATTCCCGCTGTAATTGGCGTCAAGTTGTTAGGGAATGCTGAAGTATGAATTATTATTATTAAACTTGAATGTATTGAATAATTTAATTTTATCCATAACAACTTCACATATGTGAATATGAAATTAATATACTGTCATTTATAATTTAAAATTCATCGAAAAAGGCATTATGTGTCGAAACATGTAAGATTATTTTAAATATATACATATTATAGTAAAACTGACCTTAAATCGCCGACTAATTAAGTCACCATAATATACAAAGGTCAAAAGATAATTATCTTTATATATATATATATATATATATATATATATATATATATATATATATATATAAACTTGTAAGTATTATCGGCCGTACTATAATAATGACTAATTAATTATACGAGTAAGCTGTCTGTCAACAAAGAAACTCATTTATTTTGACCTCTACATTTCGCAGCCATTTGCTACATCTTCAGGAGAAAAAAATGTTAAAAATTAGCAATCGACGTCACTCAACATGTTAAAATAGATTTACATTCAAATCTAATGTGTGTACAATGTATTACACACATTATATTTTGACGACGTAATTTAAAATATTTGTGTTTGGTACATTTTTAATGTGTTTTTGTAATTATCTTCAATTGTAGTCCTTGTGTGTTACTGTTTAAATATCGATGTTTCTTCAAAGCGTCGTTTTCATTACATATATATTTTTTAAATAATAACTACTGTCATGCTCTTAAATTCACTAATATCCAATAAAATCGAATGAATGAGACTGAATTTATTCAACCAAATAAAACCTCGAATAAGACCTTGATTTTTATTGAAAAACGACCGAAATTTACAGGAACTTTACATTAACTACATATACATATGGTCAAGAATTTACGAAAAACATAGTTTAAAAATAAATTAAAAACGGGCAAACGGTCTGTCAATTAAAACTAATTTATTTTTATCTCTATATTTCGCAATGAGTTTGTTGCTTCTTCAGGAGATACTATAGTATACATACTTCAGTATAACCAGTGCGTTACTATAAAAATCTATGAGTATAAAATGGATCTGTTTCGAGATTTGATTTTGTTAAATGTATAGATTATTTTTATAAACGTTAAATGTAAATGTTAATATGTATTAGTGTCTGTATAAAACACAAGCAGGCATTTCTATTTCATTCTTAATTAATAAAATATGTTTTGTGGCACCTACACTGAGTTTTTCATTTCTTGCATAAATAAATATGTTATCTATAGATTTTAAATAAGTATATGGGTGATTCATACTGCGATAAAGTCGTGGACGAATTCATGAAGTTATTTTTGTGGACCTACTCTTCTCGGGGACAAGTTTATGTATATTTTTTCAGGTACGAGTATAACTAATTACTTAATTTTATTTCTGAGGACGAGTTTAGGTACGCCCAAAGAATCTGAATATTCACTCTAATAATAAGTTACCCAAGAATTTACGTTACTAAACATACCTGTAAGATTTCTTGTCATCTATTATGTTTATGGGAAACTTTAATTTTGAATTCCAATTTTAAAAAAGCTTTTGACATAATTTTCTCTTAATACAAAATAATAAATTTATATACATAACCATTGTTTCTATTTTCATAGTTATACATAAATAAAATAATTAGATAATATTTATTGAAAAAGAATATCTTATCTGTTTATTATGTTTTAAAATCGTTGTTGAACCTTCTTTGAGGTAGAGTAAAAGATCTATGCATCGTAGATTGGATTTAGACCGTGGTTATATTTGTTAAAAAACATGAACATTGAGTATAAAATAGCTACCATCTTTGAAATCATTAGCTTCGACTCATAAGATATAAATCTTATTTGCTAGATTTCTTAAGCGCGAGATTTAAAATTTATTTCAATATCAATACTAACTAATTTGCATGATTTTATTTAGAGTTTTCTTTTGGGATTTCATTTTATTAATTAGTTTACTTCTCTGAGGGGTATTATTACAATATATATATATATATATATATATATATATATATATATATATATATATATATATATATATAGATAAAATAAATTAAAATCGGGTAAGCGGTCTGTCAATTAAAAAACTCCTTTATTAAATAACCCTATATTTCGCAACAAAATTTGTTGCTTCTTCTGGGGATAAAAATGTAGAGTTGAAAAATAGTAAAATTGACGTACAATAAAAATAAAAATGATTTAATCATTATCATTATTAGAAATTATCTAAACACTTATATATATATATATATATATATATATATATATATATATATTAAAAATAATAGACTTTTTATTGGTTTAGCGACATTTTATTGAATTTTGATGTTTTATTCTACGACGTTTCGACTTTTATTATTATTCAGTCTTTTTCAAGTAACTAGTAACTTTAACTTCCACATATTTTTAATTCGACAACAAATTTTTCAAACAAATTGAAGGACTAGCAATGGGAGCACCCATATCCAGCGTAGTAGCCCAATTAGTATTAGAGCACATCGAAGAAAATGTTATAAAATCCCTGAAAATAAAACCAACCTTTTTAAAAAGATATGTCGATGATTGCATAATGATGCTACCAGAAAATGAAATAAACAATGTACAAAATAGTTTCAACAATTTCCATCCAAATTTAAACTTTACCATTGAAATAGAAAAAAACAGCTCCATAAACTACTTAGACCTAACTAACACTGATAAAAACAAAAAACAACATTCAAACAAAATGGTACACAAAACCAACCACATCCGGCAGATATGTAAACTTTTTTCAAACCAACCCCTAGCCCCCAAAAAAAATGTAGTAACAGCGTTAGTAGACAGAGCCTTAAATCTAACTAATCCAGTTTTCAGACATATATACATAGGCCAAACAAAACAGTTACTACAAGAAAGATTGAAAGGTCACAAATACGCAAAAAATCAAAACTGCTTTAAAAAAAACACCAATTGACACTAAAACATAATTTTGATTTTGATAACACCAAAGTAATAACACAGAAAAAGAATACAAAAGCTAGGGAGGTCTTAGAAATGATCCATATTTTCAAAAACAGCAGAACAATCAACGACAGAAACGAAATTGATGGACTTTCTAAACTCTATTACCCACTCATTAAACAATAGACAAAATCAAAACCCCCCCGCACACACAAACACAAACCACAAAAAAATAATTTTTTTTTTTATCAGTTCCCATTTGTAAATACTTTAACTATATACCCCTAAACACGGTCCCGACCACTTTGCTAATTCCAAAAATAGAACAGAAATTAACCTCTCTGAACCAAGACACAGACACTTACAATATTTGAACCAGTGCGGTCGGTCCTTAGTAAAAAAAGTCTCGGATGTCCCCGATAACACATGTTGCATAGAATGCGTGTTTTTGAAACCCAACAAAAGAAACGGTGAGTTTATTGTCATTCAATGTTTTCTTCACTGTATTTGTAGTTTAATTCAAATTTCCAATTCATTTATACAGATGTAATCACTTTAATTTTTCCTTACTTATCATTAATCTAATTTTAATTTAATTTTAACTTTAATTGTTAATTTAATTGGTTAATTCAGTTTTTTAATCTAATTTTAATTTTAATTGTTAATTTAATTGTTAATTCAGTCTCACAAAAGCAAACACAGTTCTCATGTTTTCATTGTATTAATTCTTGTTTCTAGTTATTTGAAAAAGACTGAATAATAATAAAAGTCGAAACGTCGTAGAATAAAACATCAAAATTCAATAAAAGGTCGCTAAACCAATAAAAAGTCTATTATTTTTAATATTAAGACACGGCCAATAAAATAAATAAGAAAAATAAAATTCTTATAAACACTAAATATATATATATATATATATATATATATATATATATATATATATATGTATATATATATATATATAAGGTAAACTTAATTAGTCGGCGATTAAAGGTTTGGTTATTACTCCAAAGTGTATATATTTAAAATAATTCTACATGTTTCGGCAATGATGCCTTTGTCAAGGATATAAAAAATATAAATGACATATAAGTCAATATTCTGTCATTTATATTTTTTATATCCTTGACAAAGGCATCATTGCCGAAACATGTAGGATTATTTTAAATATATACACTTTGAAGTAATAACCAGACCTTTAATCGCCGACTAATTAAGTTTACCTTATCATACCAAGGTCACGAAAATACTATATATATATATATATATATATATATATATATGCCATTAAAGGCATCTCTCGTACATTTTGATTATGAGATATAAAACATTTTATTCATTCATTCCTAAAACTTTTATCTACTTAAAAACTTTTATCTACTTAATTTAAAGTAAAATAATTTTAGAAACAACAAACTCTATGAGCTTGTGAATAAAATTTCTATTCTCGACTAATTTTGTACTAGTGAAAGAATAATGCAACGAGATATAAATCGGTTAGAAATATATAACGACAGAATATAGGTAAGTTTTTATTCTCTACCTTTCACAAATACTACCTGGCTTGTAATGTTTAAATTTACGAATGGATTCAAAGAAAATATTTTGTTATTGTCATAAATGATATACAAGCAGTATATTCAACGAGTAAGAAGCTTTCTCGACATGTATTAACCACACGTTAATATATCAATGTAAGTAGGTGTAAAGGTGATACAAGTCTTCTATAATATTTAATCTTAAAGAACGGTTCGCCTTTAAACTACGGACCTACGCCAATGAATATTACGATCTCTTCTCTGTCTCTCTCGCTGAACAAATACGTAAAAGTAAATTAAAATGTTAAGCAGGCACAAAATGTAAATTGTTCGGGAAGACTTTTTAAATCTTATTTAGATCCGATAGTTTGAATTTAGTTGACTTGTAGTGCCCTATAAATAACATATTAAACGAGGTGGTGATCATCTAACAGGTCCGATTATAAATATTCAATAGGTTTTTAATTGAGATATTTTGCGGCATCATTAATATTGATTTATTTGACGTGGTCCCGTTTGAGGAATGAGCGATTTCTAAGTCGGTCCTGTCGAAAAATTTGTTAGTCAGTTGTGGAGTCTTGGTAATTGTTTCATTTCTCGATAAATTAATTTCCTGGCTTCGAAAATTAATTAGAGTGTTAAATATTTATTGCCGAGGCTGGCCTGTAATAGTTTTTTTCTTCGTTGGGTTTAGACATCCCAGCATTCATATTTCTTTTTTAATGTTCAACAATTAAGAGCGTTATTTGTAAAAGTTGCGAAACTACTAGAAGAATTTACAACCACTTCATCGTAGAATATTTTACAAATATAATCGAAAGGATGAAATAGGCAAAAAAGAAAACAGGTGTAAATCTATACTTCTTCTATTTCTTAAGTGATTTACAGCGTAAAAATTCAATTTACATAACTCTTGCTTTTGAAGAGAATCACTTAAAAAGTAATTACTTATCCAGAAAATCCTTCTTTTGATTTCATAACAGATACGTAGCTAAAAAAATTCACTAAACTTGGATCAAATGAAATGTTTCAGTCCTGTTCTAGAAAATATACGGATATAAGGTTATAATGAGATTCGCCAATCAGAAGTTTGTAAGAAAAATTGGTATTATTTTCGTGGAAATACGAAAACATACCGAAGATTAGTAAGTGACACTAATAACACCGGTATACAAAAAGGGAAATTACAGAGATTGAAACAACTACAGAGCTATAACGTTACTAAGCACAGTCGTCAAAATATATGAGCAGTTAATTAACAACAGACCAAGACCGTTAATTGAACCATCACTAACGGAATCACAAAGTGGATTCAGACCCGGAAGGAGCACCCAAGATCATATATTTACGCTAAAACAAATAGTTAACAAAAGATTGCAACAAGGTAAAAAGGCATATTTCGCATTTATTGATTTAGAAAAAGCCTTGGATAGAGTACCAAGGTATGAAATATAGAAAGCTCTTGAGGAGAAGGGAGTCAAAAAAAAATAATTCGAAATATCCAAAGGTTATATAAGAACAACATAAATTAAATAATAAAGCGTACCATGAGATCCAATGGATTTGTATCTCAAGATGGATTTAGGCAGGGTGGAGGATTAAGTCCCTTATTGGTCACTGTTTTTATGGACGATGTAATAAGACATTGCTAAATGCTGACGAAAAAAATTCAAATTCGGGAATCTAGAGAGTATACAAATAGCTGAAGCAGCATTCACAGATGACATAGTACCAATAACTGAAAATGGATATAACATACAAGAAAGTATAGATATATGGAACGAATAAAGGAATAACCACAGGTTAAGAACAACTAAATATTCAAATTGAAGAAATATGCATTCAACAAGTAAACCAGTTTCATTATTTAGGTGTTATTAGGTGAGTCGGAAATTAATGAAAGAATTGAAAAGGCAACCAAACTGTATTACGCAATGAATAAGAACTTCATTACGAAAAAAGAAATATCAGGAAACATCAAGACAAAAATATACAAAGCAGTCTACAGAGCAGTTCTGACATACGGATGTGAATCATGGGTACATAATAATAGACAAATAAGCAAAATCCAGGCTGCAGAAATGAGATATCTTAGGAGAGTGAGAGGCGTAACTAGAAATTACAAAATGAGAAATTCACAAATACCAGAGGAACTAAATGTGTGTACATTAGACCAGTAAAGCTAATATATGCTGCCAAAGTGCAGTGTAAAAGGAAAATAGGAAGAGTGCGACAAGTATGGAAGCATACCAATGGAAATAGCATCCAGAAGAGGGGAAAGAGCTGGAAAGAAGCAAAAACACTGGCCAGTAACCGAAGATTATGGAAGAACTTTTTTTACGATTTAGATTAGAAATGTACTTACCCGACGCCCTTTAGGATAAAACGGATTTGATATTTATATATATTGTTATGATACATATTGCTTGGATATTCCAGTAAACTGTAAATGACAAGGTGGAAATTAGCATAAGGAAAACCACATATCGAATTGCTGCATTTTGTGAACACAACTTGTAAAAATTAGTGTCGACAATCACGACAACTTTTAATATTTTAGATAAGATTATATTTATTTCAAAATTTACTTTTTATATTTTTAATTTTCATTTTGGTCATTCAAATCAATTAGGGGAAATAAAAGAAGATATTTATTTTATTTACATTTGAATTTTATATCAACATTAATTGGACAGGCCCACTTTTCAAATATGGAAGAACCGCGAACAGGTTATATTTACATTCTAACTTATAACATAATCTACTATTTAAAAGCTATTCACAAATACATGTAAATTCGAATATTAATTTTATCATTCCATTAGAATCATAGTCATATTTAAAAAAATAATTATTAGAAAGTATAAATCAAGATTATTTTTGCTTTTTAAAAAGGCTTTGGAAGAAATAAATGAATGTTGGCGTCGGTATAAAAATTTTCATAAAGTCGCATCTAAAATATAGTCGTCCGCTTTTAAAATTAATTTTAATTATAGAAAAATTAGTGATAAAAATTCAAAACATATACAAAAGCTGCTCATAACGAAAAAACAACGTTTATGATTATTTTTTCCTGATAAAAATCAGTTATCTGCGAAAAATCGACCATGGCATCATTTGTGAAGGTCACCGAATGCCCAAGCCCCTTAAAGTAATAAAACTTTAACGTACCTGAATTATACCAAATGTATAATATCCAATACCGGACCCTATACTGAAAAACTGAAGATTAACCGTAGATTTCCAGTCATAATTGCTGCCCTTTTCTACAAAGAACAAGTTAATCTATGAACTTATCAAAGTACAACAAATTATATTTTAATTATCAATTCAAACTATATTAAAACATATTGATTTTACTTAGAGAAAGAATAATCATATTTATACATTAATATAAAGAATATTTTCTAGTAATTACTCAGATAATACTTACCGATTAACATAGTTTAATTGTTTATATTATAATAATCACTGCTTATGTAATTTCAACTGGTTAGACATAACCACAATTATTCACTTATACTGTTACAAACATGGATTGATAATATTCAATTTTGCCGTTGAGCCAAGTTTCACATCTATTATATATATTATAGATATCTTGAGTTAAATAAATATTTTGTATGTGTAAATTTAAAGTTGTGTTTTTATTTATCTATGCGTAGCTAAATCTATTTTAATTATAATGTTTATTTATTATTTATCAAGCTTTAAAGAGTGTTACTACTCGCGAAGATCCTTTTATATCCTATTTATAATTGGGAATACTGCTTATTATCAGCTGCTAGATCAAAATATTTACATATATTTTATTATTCAAATAAAGGCGCCCAATACTTATATAATCTATCAGTTGAAGTACAATTATTTACTTATTATTATTCATTCAGGTTGTCGTACGGTATCATTTGCCAGCCCTACGGAGGCGGCATTGTATCTATATACTTTGAAGTAAGCCAGACCTTAAATCGCCAACTGATTGAATTTACCATATATATATAACGAGCCATCGAAAAAATTCATAATTGGAGTAGACTGTGAAATTGGGTTGGTACTTTAACCACTTCCACATAATGACATTTATTATTTGACATTGAAACTATAAGTTTGTGTCAAATTTTTCAAAACTCTTATTAAGAAAATTGTTTGTGTTTAGATGTAAATGGACAACATTTTAAACAACTTCTGTAGCTATATGTAAATTTTGATTATGATTTCGATATTAAATAAATTATTTGTTTTCTTTTTTGTTCTAGTATCATTTTAATGCCATAACCTTTTTTTACAATGAAACCAAATGAAACTGTCAAGCATCAAGTAATGTGTCATTATGTGGAAGTGGTTAAAGTATCAACCCAATTTCACAGTCTACTCCAATTATGAATTTTTTCGATGGCTCGTTATATATATATATATATATATATATATATATATATATATAAATCTTCGTTTCTCGAATTCTTCTCCGCGTCTGAGATATGTCCTGAAAAGGACTCTTTTTCTCTACGTTTCAACGAGATCGCATTCGTTATCTTCTGGAGTTGGTCTTGCGCTGGTCAAGGTTGGCAGTCGAATGCCGTTGTTGTGAGCTGTCTCTGCTTATATACTGCAGCGACGGAGCGAGATGTGGCCTTGTCGTTGTCGCGCGCGAACGGCTTCGTGTGACTGGTCCGGATCTCAATGTGTTGTGTGGAGGGTCGGGTTGACTTAGCGGTGTGTCGTATTTGCATTCAGTATTGATATGTAGGTGAGCTAGAAGGAGTTTCCATGTATGTGGTAGGCGCTGGCTGTCGCCGCGTTTATTAAGACTGTATTATTTTTTTCTATTTCTATCGCCTCTTTAATAATTCTTACGGATAAGTTTTCGCTCTTAGCTAGAATATTAGTATTATCGAAGTCGATAGTATGACCCGTTAGCAGCCGATGTTGTGCCAGGGATGAAGTTACTTCTTTCTTGGCGACTGCATTTTTGTGTTCCTCTCTCCTTACGTTTATTCGCCTGCTTGTTTGGCCCACATATGATTGTTCACAGTCCAAACATGGTATTTCATAGACGCTCTGATCTTCGAGTGGGATTCTATCTTTAGCGTTAACTATTATATTTGCTATTTTTCCATGTGTAGTAAAAATGGTATCGATGTTGCGTTTTCGTAATATTCGGCTAATTTTGTCTGTGGTGCCTTTTATGTACGGGAGAAAGGCTCTCGATGTATATTCTTCTTTCACTTTTTTCGTAGGTTTTGTTATGTTGTATCTGTTTCTTGCTTTGTTTATTGTCCTGTGTGAGTAAAAAAAAATTCGCGAGTAGAGCATTATTAATAGTTGCTCTTTCCTCGTATTTGTGTTCTGCGTCTGCTAATCTTTCGGATCGTAATACTAATATTTTTGCTACGGATGTTAGTTATGTCGGATGGTGGTATAACGCAACGATAACGCTTAGCGAAGAAATAAAGAAGCCGCTCATCCCCCGGGAAAAGTAGTCTCGATATCCGAAACTCTATGGGCTCCCAAAAATACACAAAAAGTATGTACCACTTCGCCCGATAGTGAGTTCTATAGGATCACCAACACGATTGTTAAACACGATATCTGGCACAAGATCTTCAGTCACACTCTGAATTTTGAATTTTTATTTCCGAACTCGAAGAAATGGCTCGACGGGAAACGATTCACGTCAAACGAAGTCATCGCTCAAACAGATGCCTATTTTGAGGACCTTCTAAAATCCTACTTTTTGAACGGTTTAAAAAAGTTGAAGAAACGCTGGGAAAAGTGTATACCGCTAAAAGGAGAATGTCTTTTCTAAGGAATTATTGAACTACTCTCGTATATGCCGTGTTACAAGGGGGAGCAAATATTGAATATTTGTAAATGAAATTTGAAGTTTTTCTGAATTGTTTGCTTTATTATTCAGTTCAATAAAATTTATACTATCTTTACAATTAAATATTATTTCTGCATATCTAATTTAGGAATATTATACTATTATTGATTAAGGATTACCGGCACATTTAAAATAAATATATTTATTTTTAGCATTGGCTGCAGAATCTGTATAAATGTCAAAACTAAAAGCTTTTCTGTAACATTACCGAATAAAAGAAACAAGTACAGGAATACAAGTCCCAAAGGCGGGACAAGAATTCTGGTTTCGAATTAACTGGTGTAAATATATTTTTAAAGTGATTATATTTATTTTTAACATTAACACTAAAGTTCCCTTGGGCTTAATTTTGATTCCGTTATCACCTTTTTCGTATATTTTGAACTGTTTTTATGTACTTTTATGGGAATTTAATTGCTGTTAATTGCATAGTAAGGTATAATTGAATACTGTTATTTCAAAGTTAATTAAAAATAATGGCGAAATTTTATTATATTTACTCTTAAGTTAAACTCACCCATGCTATAATATTTTAAGTGCAATATAAAGGGCAAATATAAATAAGAACATATTTTTATGGAGAGAAATCACCCTTTAATCTTCATCTAAATACTTAATATATTCTCCAAACCAAAGTTTGCGAATTTAAAGATAAATAATCCTTTTGATTTTAAAATATTCTTAACATATTTTGTCCAACATTTTCCGTCTAGGATTTGTAATTAATGTCCTAATAAATTTTTATTAGGCAAAGTGCTATAAATCTTGTACGCATTACGCCCTTTTCTGGTTCGAACATGCATTCACACGCAGATAGCATCATTTAAAGATTGAATTCGATGTCTATCGCTTCTCATAAAACATTTCTAACAATGTTTCACAATACAAAGATCTTGCAAAACATGCTTAATTATTCTAATTATATTCGGGTAGAGTTATTAAGTATGTGTTAAATTTCGTTTCGTCGAGAAGGGTTTTGATAAAATAACAAAGTGGAAGTAAATATTTACTGAACAAAACTATATTTTAATATGCATCTTAATGGCATTATGTGGGGTGTCCTTGAAATAATGAGACAGCGTATGAAAAATAGAAAGATGCACTTATATAGAATTTAAAATCCAAAATACTTCCTTCCCCTCTTATAAGGGAGAAAAAAAATTATAAAATCGTCTCCGATTCAGTCAGATATTGATCGTTGCGTAAGTTTGATATGATTTACATTTTCGTCTTCGATTAAAGATAGATTGTTACCAATAGGACGTTAAATGCACGTGGAGCGTATATCTTACATGTTCTTATAATATATCTTCTTTAAAAATCCACATGTTAGTATAAATTTTTAACAGCTGGCCTTTCCTACCAAGTTATTGAAACCTTAGCATACAAAGCTGATTATTTAATGTTATCTTTTATAGTTTTTATGAACATAACATTGCAACGTGTATATTCAATAGTGACATTCTAAAACAATATTAATATTTTATATTTATTACTTCTCGTAACAAACGAAAAACATTAACGTAATACTCAACAAAAGAAGCTGATTTAGGTCAGTTCTAAAAGTTTTCGTTCACAAATGGTTTACAGCAGATATATTCATACGTAATCGTATTGAGGATTTTGAACTCTACGTAAACTAAGCCGCTCAATTGAAAGGTTTTTATAACGTCGACAGCCGTCTATCAAATGTTTTCTGTTATAGTTTTTATAAACATGAACATTGCAGCGTATGTGTAAATTCAAAGGAGGTATTACTAATAGATATTCTAATACATATGCGGCACATATTTTAATTTTAAGGGGACGGTTAATTTTAGGGTTCACGTCATAATTGACTGACAATTTTTTGGATATATCAGGGTTAGCACGTTAGTGCGTTGCCCTAATATACTTGGCTTAACGAAAAGTTTGTCATCATCCTTTGATGTGTTTTTTTCTAAATAACCTTCAAATACACATTATAACTGAAATCTGTCTTTTCTTATAATTACACACACACTTATCCCAATATGTAGAGCTAAAAAAAATCAATGCATTGGAGGTATAGTAGGCAACCGTTGGAATCTGACAATTTTAATGAAGAAATCTGTGAAACTTTAATGGGGCCAAATATTCCATTTAATAAACTGAACAATCCCACTTTCAAAACATTTCTCCAAAAATATACTGGTGGAAATGTTCCTGATGAATTCACCGTACGCAAATATTATGTTTCTAAGTGCTACACGAAAGCAGTAGAACGCATTAGATGCCATCTTTCAAATCAGTACCTATGGATAAGTGCCGACGAAACTGTCGATATATTAGGAGGTTGTGTGGTAAATGTTGGAGCTGGTGTACTACATTCAACTATTCCATATAACGCCTATGGAATAGCAACAAAAGTTATAAATTCAGTTAATGCGGAAACAGTAGCTGAAACCATTTAGGAGAATATGCACCAAATGCTTCATTCGGACGACAGGTACAAAGAAAAAGTCTTTTATTTGTAAGTGACAGTGCTGCATATATGTTAAAAACAGGCAGACTATTAAAGGAAACAGATCCTAATATGCTGCATATTATTTGTGTAGCACATGCTCTCCACAGAATCTGTGAATATATCAGATACAACTTTTCGGAAGTTGAGTTAAGAGTAGCTCTTTACAGGGAAACACTTTCACCTTTGTTACTGCCTCCATCTCCAGTAATAACTAGATGGGGGGACATGGTTGGAAGCTACTAGTTTTTATGCAGAGAAATTCGATAGTTTAAGAAAATTCGTTACGTATTTAAATGACGATGCTCGAAGTATTTCTGAGTGCAAATTCCAAATTTAAAAAGTCAGTTGTATTTTCTTCAGGAACACTTTGGAAATTTGCCAAAACTAATCACTTATTTTGAAAATCAAAATCTCAAATTAAATGATGAATTAACCATATGAGATGTGGCTATTAATAATTTGAAAAGTATTCCAAGTGACTTCGGATGTGGCCATCGGCAAGAGTTAGATGCAGTTTGTAATAGAAATCCAGATTTAATAACATTGTGGCAATAGTGTATGGAGACAATTCCTCAAAATCTAACTGCTAAATACGCTGAAATAAAAGAATATTTCTAGTATGCACCCTATAACCAGTTGCGATGTAGAAATGGCGTTTTCTATCTACAAAGATGTATTTTCATCCAAAGAGAACAAATTTTACAGAAGAAAACATTGAGAAAGTATCACTAGTTAATATTAATACTCCTTTACTCAAATTGACCTACAAAATGAACGAATAAAAATGTATTTCCTATTTTATAGGTCACCACCCGCTTGTTTTACAATTATATAAATAAAATTAAAACGCTTTGAAAATACAAATTTTCAATAGTACGCCCGTGGGCTATGAGTCATCGGCCTCCCGTGCCGGTCCTTACTTATCACTCGAAAACAATTTACTTTAATGCATTTATAACGTATATCCACGTATGAAGAAACTTTTAAATGAAAAACAAATGCAACTATGACATTAATTTCTTTCTTTACATGTGTAACAAATGTTCATTTGAAAAGTCAATCTAGTAGCATGTGATTTACTGAGAACATTTTGAAGTATGTCGTAAATTAAAATTTACTACTTAACATACGAAGTCGTATATTTTGACAGTTTCATACATACAAATAAATATCAAATAATAGGTATTTATTGAAAACTATAACAAATGTTGAAAATGTTGTCCTTCAAGATCAATGCACTTTAAAATCCTCCGTTCAAAATTTCTGATGATATTCTGCAACATTACTGGATTGTTTTTAATTTCCATGCATTTCTGTTCGATTCTCTGTAGCATATCACTCAAATTCAATATAGGTGTTCGAAATATGTTATTTTTTAGATAAGGCCACAAAAAGAAGTCGCAAGGTGTTAAATCGCATGAACGTGCAGGCCAGGCAATTTCAGTATTTCGACTAATTATACGCTCATCAAAAAATTCTCTTAAATGATCCAAAGATTCTGCAGTACAGTGACAAGGTGCTCCGTCTTGTTGGAAATATGCATTTTGAAGTTCATCATCATGCAACTGATTGACATATGGTTGTAAAATTTCCGTACGGTACCTTTGAGCAGTTAACGTTCCCTGAAAAAATATTGGTCCAATGATTCGCATTTGGCTTATCGCTGACCAAACACCTAATTTCTCTGCATGTAGCGATTCTTCATTAATTACATGTGGATTTTCACTACTCCAAATTCTTGTATTTTGTGAATTTAGGTACCACGTTTTATAAAACCATGTTTCATCAGTAACGATGACTCTTTGCGAAAGTTCTCCATTATTGTTCATATTTACAAACCAATTACAAAACTGTAGTCTACGTGGGTAATATTTCTAACAATTCTTGTACTGCTATGACACGGTATGGATAAAGTTGCATATCTTTTTTTAATAACTTGTGAGTTGTACCAACAGAAAGGTTTATTTGTAGACTCAAATGTCGAACAGATGTTTGTGGTTCATTTTCCATTATTTCTTCAACACGATTGACAACTTGAGGTGTACGTTTCTTAATTGCTCCGCTGCCTGATTTTCTTAAGAGATTACCAGTTTCAGAAAAAAGTTTTAAAGTTCTATCCAAAGTATTCATAAATTGTATATAATATATTACAAAATGTGGAAACTCAACTTGAAATTCTACCATGCAATCTTGAACTTAATAAACCCATAAACCATCAATTTTATTACCACTTCGAAAATAAGCCTGGACTAAAAAGATTAGATGTTCTGAAGTGAAAGCCATTTTAAAACTGAGAAGCAATTTATTTAAACCAGAATCGACGCAGGATTATTTTATGCACTAACTGATATTTGTGATTGACATTATCAAATGTCATTTGGATTTACGTTTACGGAACAACAAACACATACTAATATATTTGGGTCTTATTCTATCAAAATTTCAAAGTAACCTAGATTGACTTTTCAAATGAACACACGTTATAGCAAGCGCTAGATAAGTTTGTGAGCGGAGGGGTAAGTTCGCGTAGGATTAGAAGTATTGGGGAGATTTGTATTTAGTTTTACATCAATTTGCAAGATATCATAGGTGGCGTAAACTACACATTTATCGCTTAATAAATTAATAATTTTATTAGAGTAAAATATATAACGTAGACTTGGACGTTTATAAAAGCGGCTTCTGCGCACCCTCTCCTCTCGACATCTTTTTTGGCGCTTGCTATACTTATTGTAAGTAAAATGTTTATAATAAATAATTTTTTCTCATAAAATGAATTTTAATTATTGCTTAGGCTATTTCGCGACCCCCTTGGGGGTTGCGACTCCCAGGTTGAGAAGCGATGATGTAGATCATTACAAATGGTTTTATTTTTTATTAAAAAATCTGTTTCTTTTTAGGCAGCGGGTGTATACAGATACCAACATGCGTACAAGTATGTTAATACTCGAATATAAGTATAAATTAAATAGCAAGGGGGTAAACGAAGTAATAGTTGTATAGTAAAATCTAAAATACCCTCCCTTTCATAAATCTATTCACTACAAAAATTGAATTGTAAAATTGCAAACGGCATGTCAAAACTTTTCATACAAACACTGTAACTAATCGGTCTTTTCAATATACTTGATCCACAAACAGTTATTTCCTACGCGACCACAATCCTTTATAAAAGATGACTTTCAATTTTCAAATACAAATTGTAGAAAATTGAACTGTTGCTATTGTTAAATTCTAAGAGAAGGAAGATACCATCTCACCCGGAATGTATCTTGATGTTGAATCGAAATGTAGGTAAAGGTAAATCAATCATTAAAATATTTCGTGCTCATTCGTTGAAATTGGTACAAATTTTGTAAATTATCGATAAATGTATTCCAAAAATCGCTTTTAAGAGTCCAAAATTAGTACTCGGACTATGTTTACTATAAATATTTATGTACTTCTCGGGTGGTAATTTGGTAACAATTTTCCCTCGACGCTCTATTTCGGGGGTCGAAGTGGTTTAACAAAATTATAGATTTAGTGGTGTGTTATTATTATTCATCATTCTTAGATACGCGCTATAAATTTAATAGACTATTATTATTTAAATATCTTTGGAATTAGTGTTATATAAAATGTAAATTTGTTTGTTCTTAAAAGTGCTTCCTATATTTTCTATGGATATATGGACTTTATATTCTATTTTTTATAGGAATTTGTTTACCTGCAACGATCATTTTTATGTCTTTTGATTACTGTAAGTTAATTTTGAAAATTTGTGCTTGGAGGCACGAAAGTTATGTCATTTAAAACCAAGGTTACGATAAGATAGTATAAACGTTCACAAAATCTATGACAACAGGTATTTATTTTGAAATCGCACTTGTTTCGATTAATAATTAAATTTCATTGGTTGACTTCGCAGATATTTCTTGGTGAAACATTCTCGTAGTAACTTGATTAATTATTCGAAAATAAAACACTTGGCTTAGTTTCACAACTTCTTTAATTAGATACACTAACAATTGTTTCGGCTATTAGGCCATTATCAAAGAGCTATCTCAAACTAAAACTTACTCTACTTAAGGTTAACATATATACCTGTGTTCCTTATGGGTGGGAGAATGTGGGTAATTGATATTTAAGATTGTATCGATATAGGGGGTACTTATGAATTCTAATTGCGTGTTTGTGATCACTCGATTTTGTTTTTGGGCTTCTTTAATTTCAAAAATCTCTAATATATTTAACTTTTTACTTTTTGCTACATTATGAATGAGGTTACAGCTCTTTATATCGGGTAAGTGGTTCTGGTCTATACAATGTTCCGCGAACCCTGTGTGTTTAACACTATATTTTATATCTCTAATATGTTCAGTGAACCGTTTATTAATACCTCTGCCACTCTGTCCGATATAAATCGCTTCACAATTCTGGCATTTTATGGAATATACTCCTGATTTCTCTAAGTTATCTATTTTATCTTTAGTATTATTCAACAATGTACCTAAATTTACTTTGTTTATCCACACTATGTTAATGTTGAGTTTCTTTAGTAATTTGTTTATTTTCTGTGTTATGGGAGGGATATAAGTGATTACATGCCAACTAGGTTTCTTTAATTCATTTATTTCTGGGTATAACAATTTTTGAAGTATTTTCCTTTCTTTATGTTTTATCAAATTATCGATGATATCTGGGTTGTAGCCATTATTTTTTGCTATTATTTTAATTGTGTTTATTTCATTATTAAAGGCTTCCTTATTTAGTAGTATACTTGTTGCTCTATGTATATAGCTATGCAAAGTTGACATTTTAATTTTTAGTGATTGATTTGCGTTAGCGTGTAATATATTATCCGAAAATGTAGGTTTTCTACAGTTACAACAAGTTAGTATATAAAATATATAGAAAACCTACATTTTCGGATAATATATTACACGCTAACGCAAATCAATCACAAAAAATTAAAATGTCAACTTTCCATAGCTATATACATAGAGCAACAAGTATACTACTAAATCAGGAAGCCTTTAATAATGAAATAAACACAATTAAAATAATAGCAAAAAATAATGGCTACAGCCAAATTGAACTCTGTTGGGATAATCAACTTGAATTGACGTTTACACATTTTAAATGTGGAACGGATGCTTTTGGTATTGCTTCAAGGCCCTCCGTTTCATCATCCTACAGATGTGATGACTTGTATACATCGCATTGTCAATGGCCCAAGTGCTTGTTTTCAAGTTATTTTCCTGATTAGCTCCCGAATATAATTTCTTTGCTGGGAATTCACCAGTGACTCGAATGCGCTGATCCAATCTTGAAAACGATGTATAACAGAGAATGTGGTACTGAGAATGCTGATCCGCATCAATTCGCCTTGGTTCGTTGACATTATCGTAAGCTGCTCCGTAGCTAAGATGCATGTCTGCTAATTCAATATTTGTAAAATAATGCATTTTCAATCAAACACTGATTTATCTAATACAGATTAATTTGTGGCACGTAAAATGACAATTAAACACACTTTTCTAATAAGGAATAATTTGTGACAGACGTAAAATGACAACTACTGAAATCGTTGTTGTATTTCAAAGGTTGCTATGATACAATTTTTACGTTGTATACCGCTTTGTGTAGTCCTGGGGTTACAGTCGATTTTTTTTCATTTTATCTCGATACAAAAAAAATTCCTTACACTAGTTTATTAATAATAAATATTTGTTTAAGTACCCTTCTATCATTTCTGAAAATCAGGAATAGTTATTCTGTATTCTGTATAACTACATAGCATAATTATAACTACAAGCGGACTGGATGTAACGTAGCGAAAGAACTATAAATGAAACGAAAATTGTACATATTTTCTAAAGAAAAATAAGAAAAATGAAAATTTGTAGACCATTATAATTAGCCTTCCATCTACTATGTTAAATTAAATAGATGCATCATAACAATTTCCTTATAATATTTAAATTTAAATAGATAGCATACGCAAACATGTTCTTTAACAATTTCTACATCAAATTAAACATATAGGTATATAACGTCGTTTCTGCAAAATATTTATCTGAGGCATTCTCTTCCTTTCAAAATAAACTCACACTCCATACTGGAATATGAATCAGATGTTTAAAGAAGCTTAGAAATTCCTTACGTTGGGTAATGTCCGCCTATATACAGGGTGGCCCAAAATGACCGAAGGGGTTTGAGTTCATTATAACTTCTTATTTAAGACATTATTATTAATTTTTTTAAATTTTAAATACAGTATATTAATCGAGAATATTTTTAATTTAATTATGAAAAATTATATCTCGCAAGTGGTGGCCATTTTCTGCTTCGCTCTTTCCAAAACATTTTCCATATCCTTTCGCAAAACTTCAGGTGTTATGTTGTTGATTTCGTCGCGTAAATTATTTTTTAATTGCTGTATGGTTCGAGGCTTATTAATATAGACTTTTCCTTTCAAATTACCCCAAAGGAAACAGCCTGAAGCGGTTAAATCCGGTGAACGCGGAGGCCAAATAAAATCGCTTGTACGGGAAATAATTCGTTCACCAAAGATGTCGCGTAAAAGAGCCATTGTGTCCCTCGCAGTGTGCGCTGTGGCTCCATCCTGTTGGAACCATACTTGCGGATGGTTTTCCACGGCTGGCCTTAAAATATTTTCCAACATTGTCCGATATCTAACACCGGTGATGGAAACGGCGACACCGTGTTCATTTTCAAAAAAATATGGGCCAATTATCCTTTCCGACGAAACACCGCACCAAACGGTACACTTAAGTGGGTGTAATTCTCGCTGTTGAACTACTCTTGGATTTTCCGTATCCCATATCCTGTAGATTTGCCTATTAACGAACCCATTTAATTGGAAATGGGCTTCGTCGCTCATAATTAAATTATGAATAAAATCATGATTTGCTTCTGCTTTTTGACGAAAATAAATTGCATAATCAAGTCGTTGCTGGTAATCTGTCGGTTTCAATTGTTGGACAAGTTGAATTTTGTATGGAAACATTCTTATTGAATGCAAAATTCTTTGCAGCGACCCTCTTGAGAGGCCAAGTTGTGTCGAACGTTTCCTGGTTGATGTTTCTCCATCTTCCCGAATACTCTCCTGTACCCGTTCAATATTGTCATCCGTGTGCACCGTTCGTCGTCTGCCGGCACTAGGAAGGTTCCTTACTGCCCCTTGTTCTCGAAAATTTGCAACCAGACGGTTTATTGTTGACTCTGAGGGTCCAACCCGCACATTAAAATAACGACGATATGCACGCTGAGTCAAAACAATGGATCGTTGATTTGAGAAATAAAGTTCAACGATTTTGGCACGTTGTTCAATTGTGTACTGTTCCATTTTAAATTCCCCAAGTCTTCTTTACAAAATACTGAAAACAAAAAGAAAAAAATATAATAAAAAAGTTATAAGGAATTAAAACCCCTTCGGTCATTTTGGGCCACCCTGTTGTACCTTGCTATGACAAATAGCAGTAGAAAACAGAAAACAGTAGAAAGATACCTTAAAAAGTGTACCTTATCCGTTATATGTTTTTTTTTTGTTGCCGTTCTGAACTTACTTTTTGAATAAGCCTCGTAAATAGAACTGCTATTGTTTCATTAAAGGATAATTGCGTATTTTCCGTGAATACGAATCGAAATTGCTTATAAATTTTTAACAATAATTCTTCTACTGGCATTTAATGGGTTAATGGTGAAACACATTGTTACTACACCAGATTTTATAAAATTTATTTTTACATAATTTTTTTTTGTTTTGTACCTGTACATATTAGGACAACCAGGGAAAGTCTTATAATTTATTGTGTTTTCTTGGCAGTGGGCTGTAATTATTATAATTTTAAGTACAGGACAATTATGAGTTTCGAAATACTTTAAGTGGATTTCATTAAAATTTGTTTTTATGTCAAATTTCACTCCATCCGTTTATTAATTAATATTGTATAAAAAAAAAAGATACTGCAGCAATATATATATATTATATATGATAGTATTTTTTGGACAGTTATAATACGCATATGTTATTTTTTGAAGTAAATTACACAATTATTTTAAATCAAGATGTAATTACTGCATATATTTTGATATATATAAATACAAATTAATATATTTTTGACCTGGTTTCCTTTACTTTCCTAAACTGTGGTTTTTATATTTAGTATATGAACGTTTAAGTCATCATTTGCAATATGCTCTTGTCAAAACTTTTCCCATTAAAGTAATTCTTCGTCTAATACTAATAATGTACAGCGATTATAATTAGAATGTACACAGTCACAAGAAAATTAGCACGAGAAGTATATGAGGAATGTTTCAGAAACAATGAGAATTAATTTTTTACGTTCAATGTGGCAACACTGCAACAGGCTGAAGACATCTACAGTGTTGGTACGTACACAGGAAAGGTGCAGTCCACTCAGTCACAGAATAACAGCAAGGACAAATAATTTTTTTTGTTAATAATAATAATAATAATATACCTTTATTCGTTAAGACACACAAAATGTATACGAAACGTCACAAATGCATAAATAAAATACAATATCTGTATATATAAAATAATAAACATATAATTAAAATGATTTTCAAGTCTATAGCACCTATTACATAATTCTTTCTAAAAAAAAATCTTCAACTTTATACAACACTATGTTTATTAATAGTTCCTTGAGTCGGTATTTGAATTGTTTTGTTGACAATGATTTTAAAGTCTCTGGCAAGTGGTCGTATATTTTGATATACTGGTGGAGTACATTTCTTTTTATTTTTGTTAAATGAGAACGTGGAGGACACAAATATGACTCAGAAGTCCCTCTTGTACTATAACTATGCTTGAGTTCATATTTAGCAAAAAAATCAGAATAATGCATTTTGACAAACAATGCGCACTGCAAAATGTATACTGCGGGTAGGGTAAGTATTTTTTTATCCCCAAAAATGTTCCTAGAACTATTGTTAAATATAGCTCTAATACATGCCTTTTGAATTACGAAAATTCGTCCCACATCATAGAATTTCCCCAAAAGATAACACCATATGCAAGTCTAGAATGCACATAGGCATAATATGCACTCACCGCGGCATCAGCACTAACACTACGCCAAACCACTCCCAGAGCGTAACAAAAACCACTTAATTTAACTGCCAGCCGTTCGACGTACGCCTTCCATGATAGTTGGGAATCCAAGGTCTATCCCAAGAAGTCGGCCTCCTCGCCAAAGGCAAGTTGCACATCCCTGTATCCGATATCAATTTCCATTCTTTTGGCACCAAATTTTATTAGATTTATTTTACTTACATTCATTTTTAAATTGTTTCTTGTAAACCAATCCTCAAAGCAAGACAAGTGCGTCGTTAACAATTCAGCTGCATTTTCTTTTGTTTTTTGCTTTTACTGATGAAGAGTCATCGGCAAATTGTATAGTTGGGCATGTACCTACTGTTGGCAGGTCAATTACATATAAAAGGAACAATAATGGACCTAAAACTGATCCCTGTGGCACGCCCTAATGAATTTAGATTAATTTAGATTTTTGTGCGCCCAATCCAATCAGCCATTTTGAAACTATGTCAAACAATGTTTGGAATGTTGTTTACATGGTTTATTTAAACGCTAAAGTTTTTTAACAGAAATTTAGCTTCTCAAAAGGGTAAAAGTGTTAAATTAAATATATTAGAACATTTATAAACACAGAAATAATAAAAATTTTCTATAATCAATTGAATTTTAATGCTTTTAGGGCCGCTCCACTGTGCTTCAAACAAACATAACCTTATCTTTAAAAGTTTATATTTTGTGTGTTTGATAACTTGAATTATGATAATGTTTGATTGATCAGTTTCATCAGTGTCTTCGATATTATCAGTTTCAGGGGTATCTGAATTATCAGACGATGAAAATCAACCGCGTGAAAGTTGTTAACGTCTACGACGTTGCTCTCTGCCAATGGTGTTTCGCGAAAGAACCGATCCAGTCGAATTGTATTCAAATGATAAATTTAAAGCAAGATTTCGTTTAACAAAACAGACATTTCAACAAGAAACTTAAAGACAACCTACTAGTCTACAAATACAAACAAACAAAAATCAAAGAATTAGGTTTCTTGTATTTTTTCATTTTATTCAGTGGCTCCATCGTTTATCGAAACGCTAAACTACAAAATACAAAGCTATTCAGAGTTATTCTACAAATACTTATTTTACTTGAATATATTTGATATAATACCAGATTTAAATTTATTCGCTTAATAAATTTATTCGTCAAGTTGTTATTCAGAGATCTAGTCCCTGTTTATAATGGCCCTTAATTTCCTATTTTTATTCCAGGCTCTACAAATATGTATGTGTATACACAATATATATATATATATATATATATATATAGGTTAAAATAAATTAAAAACGGGCAAGTGGTCTGTCAAATTTCATTTATTAATTATCTCTATATTTCGCAAAGAATTTGTTGCTTCTTCGGGAGATAAAAATGTAGAGTTCAAAACATAAAAGTTACGTACACAGACATTAAAGTTGATTAAATTTAATCAATTTGATGTTTGGCAGTTCGAAATTGCATGGCTACCTTAGTTAATCTTAAAATGTATTCTTCGTGAATTAAACCAGAATATCAAAAACTTGTGTTATCATGTCATACATGGTTGAAATCAGAAAAAAACTCTTTCTAGCGGTGTCAAAATCAGACATAGTGTTAATAAGAAATAAGAAAGTTGATGGTGGCCAGATAGAACCCAAACGTCATATGGAAATTTAGAGTTTATCATTAGATAGTACTCGTAGATCAAAAGAGGAACGAGAATGTGTGTTTAGTTTTCCTCTGCAATCCCCAAAAAAACGCGTTAGAGGTAAAAGAACGAAATGAGCTTCTTTCGTTTTAAAAAAAACTCGAACGTCATTTGATACAGGTCAATTTTCTCTTCGAGTTTATAACAAATACAATACAAAAATTTAAAAACTTTGCCAAATTTGAACCTATCCTGTATCTCCAATAATAAGCGAGATCTCCATGGTGAGGGTCGAAAATGAATCCGCTTGTATATGAGGATTATTAAAAAAAAAGTCCCCATCAAAAAAGCTTTATTGGTTGCTAAGATCCAGAATGATTACAAACTTTTCGTTACGCTACGTAAACGGTCTTTAATTAAGAGTGATACCTTTTAAAATTTGAAAAAAAAACGACTCAACGTATCAAAGTAAATTGCGCTCTATTTTTAAGCTTAGATATTACAGTTATGTTCTGAATAAAATATCGTTCAAATGTCCACCACGGCTTTCAACACACTGACGCACACGATTGCTTTAATTGTTGATCACTTTGTCCAACAGTAGTTGCGTTATATCTGCGATAACCTGACGAATATTCGCCTCCAAATTTCAAAAGTTCGTGGCTTGTCAGCATAGACCTGAGCTTTGATGTAGCCCAATAGAAAAAAATCCATGAGTGTCAAATCACATGACAGCGGCGGCCAATTCACAAATCCACGTCTTGAGATGATTCGGTCGGCAAACTTCTCCCTCAGCAAATCGAGCGTAGCATCAGCTGTGTGGCACGTAGCGCCATCCTGCTGGAACCACATGTTTTCAATATCTATGGTCTCAAGTTCTGGCCACAGAAATTCTCGTAACATGGATCTGTAACGGTTACCGTTGAAGGTAACCGTTGTTCTCTCATCATCTCGAAAGAAATAAGCTCCAATGACGCCGCCACGCTATAAACCACACAACACAGTGAGTTTATCTGAATGCAATGGCATCTCATGGATCACATCGCCAATAACGACAATTTTACGTATTGACGAAGCCACTAAGACAAAAATAAGTCTCGTCTGAGAAGATGATTTTACCACTGAAATCAGGATCAGCTTCCACCTCCTGTACGTCCCAATCAGCGAACTCAGTACGCTATCCATGATCGTTAGGCTTCAACTCTTGGGTCAATACAGCTTTGTATAAATGCAAGGTCAAATTCTTTCGCAAGATTCGCCAAGTTGATGTCTCAGATAGCCGCAACCGTTGAGATCGTCATGAAACTGACAAATTCGGCCTTTCCACAATATTGGCCGCTACTGCATCGATATTTTCCTCACTTCGCGCTTTGCGTTGTCTTCTTGATGACTTCTGATCGTGTAGAGTGAAATCCCGCTCAAACTTGGCCACAGACCGGCGTATAGCCTGAATAGAGAAACGGTGATGGTGAGCCAATTCTCTGGTGAACAAACGATGAGCACCCAGAACTGAGCTGCCACTTTGGTAAATTTTTTAATGATTGCTAAACGTTCAGGAATCGTGAGTCGCTGCATGATGAAACTGTAAATTGTACTGGATATTTTCACACCTGGAGGCACATATAATTTTAGAAAGTATCACTCTTAATGAAAGATCCTTTATATTAGGGTAAGGCACTAACGGATTATGGAAACGTTTTGTCCACCTATCTGTTTTATCGTTCCCGTAAAATATTGTTGGTCTTTGATTTCTTTGGGTTTTCCCGATTTTTTGGTAAATCTTAGATTTTTTAAAAGTTTCATTCAACACTTTTAAATCTAATACTATATTAAATAAAACAAGGATTTTGCATTAATAACATTTTTTATACACACAGGGAATCTTTACGCATCTCAATATATATATTACACGCAAACAGTAGTTAACCGTCAGATTAAATTATGAGACGTACTTACCCAAAACCGCATGAGGTACGATTTAAACTTAGATTTTATTTGAACCCTCACATTTTATTAATTATTTAACGAGTTGCAGTAAATAACTACAGAGCGGTTTCTAAAGAATTAAAGTGCCTGTCCAGTACAAGGAAATGGGTGTTAAATTATTTATCTTGTATCTAAACATGCATTCGTACATTGTTATGAATGGACCAAGTAAGAAGCGTTTTTAGTAATCTATAACATCAGTTAGAACATTAATAATTGAAGGCCGTCTCTTCGAAAGCAGACAGGATATATTTTTTCTTGTGGAAACGAAACGTTTGGTAACAAATTTTATGTAGCATATACGACTATATTAAAATACATGCTACTTAAAATATGTTTTATTAATAATCATATTTTATTTCGAAAAATAAGTAGTTTTCAGTATAAATGTTTATTTTGGAAATTTTGTCAATATTTAGTTATCAAAACAAGCAGTAATAACAATCACGGCTAATATCTATCAGTACACGCAGAGAAATGCATTTTTAGAACAAGAAAAAATATTGTTTTACTACTATTTTCTTGGAATCAGAAAAGAATTTGTTCCCTTTGAAGCTGTTTCCTTATATTAAGAAAAGCAGTATTTCTCCAACAAAGCTAAAAATTTCTTGAATAAATGTTTCTATAAAGAAAAACATCTATTTGGTGGAAGCAAACTTATTATATCATTTCTATTTTTAGCGATTGCGAGTTACGTATAGGCCCGATCAGGGGTGCAATGTTAGACGTCTTTGTACACAAGTAACACAAGTTCGCTGCATTTGCTACCTTTGTGTCGTTGTTTATGTGTATGAATTATTATATTAAAGTGATAGTTATCAATATGCACGAATTTGTGAGTGATATATTAAGAAAGTGGGAATTACCACAATTACAAGAAAATTTTGAAGGTAAGTAATTTGCGATTAATTGTAATGGATAATAGATGGAATATATCATGTCGTTCACAAATTTTAGACCTATTAATTTTACTGTTCTTCAATAATTGCTCTAGAAATATTTTTCTATAGACTATTCAGCCATGTATTATTTATTGTATCGTTATAATTAATGATCTAATATAATTTTGTATTGATTAATTGTTTTATTTCAAATACTTTTCAATTATATATTTCATTTGTGTTTAAGATAATCAAATTGATGAAGAAACCTTTAACACCTTAGAGGATGGTGATATAAAAGAGCTTATTCCAATACTTGGTTTAAGAAAAAATTTGTCCAAAAGTATAACGTCTATATTAAGATTAATAAAGTAAGGCATATCTAAGATCACATATTTATTTGATGTGTACATACTGTACATGGTTTTAATCACTTTTATAATTTTAATCATACACACTACAATTTCTGGAAAAAATCTAATGAATGATTTCTAATCAAGAAATAAGCAGGGTCTTTTATATTTCCAAAAATATCTTCTATCAGAGCTACATGTGTTTAGCTTGTGAAAATATAGTAACTTTTTTTGGCAACAATTATGGAAAAGAAATTATCGACATTACAAAATCAAATAATATAATGGACAATTTTTATTTGTACTGCATGGTAAATTATTTTATTGTTTCCCTCAAGAACGTTATATTTTATGAAATAAGTGGAAAACGTTTCCAAATGATTCAGGTTTTTAAATTGCATATCGTAAATTGAAAATTTTGACTAGGTACCAATACAATGAAAAAACTTAACGGTTGCAATTTTCAACTCCTGAGAATAACATCAATAAGATGATTGGTCTTAACCCATTCGCTGCGGATGACGCCAATTGGCGTCATTCTACCATATACGAATAACGCCAATTGAAATCATCCGCAGCGAATGGGTTAAGGTATATTTGAAATTACATTATTTTATGTTTCCCGAAGTGAGTCTTTCGAGTGGTGTAACTCTCATACAAGAGATTTTCGAAAGCAAATTTTTATGAAATACCACTCATCTTTTTAAAGGAATCGTCCCATAGAGTTGCATCCATAAGTGCTTATATTGTATCCCTATATTTGTATATAAAGTATACCTATATGTAATTCATTAGAACATTTTCCGTTTTTTAAATAATATATTACAATTGGAAGTAATGAATAAATATTACTAGTCTTCGAAAAAACTACTTGTACTATTTTTGTTTGTATTTCTCTATCGCATTTTACTGTGTTATTATTTAATGCCCAGGTTGAAGTTATGACTCATTATTTTTAAGTTTTGTATTTTATTTAATAATAACAAATTTAATTGACTATTTGGCAATGTTCTAGGACACGAGTGATGATAAAAACTGTGGTGATAATTCTACTGTAAGTAATACATCAGGAAACTTGTCGATAGTTTCTCTGGAATCTGTAGTGATACTGGAGAGCACTTTTTCTGATGCGACCGAATCAAATACGCATTCGTCTCTTTCATCAGCCCTATACCATATTCCAGAAATAAATCAAAGTAGGTACGTCTTTTTCTGGACTAGAAAATATCAGCGACATTTTGGGCAACAATTTTCCTAAGATTGAGCTGAAAGGATTACTCGAAAACAGCGCATTAGGAAAAAGCGTTTTGAATTTTTACAAGCAGAAGTCCATTTTGGACAACGCACGTAGGTCTATATTAGACATAATAATCAAATGTCTCTATAACTATGTTGCCAAACAGTAAGTATTAACAATGTATAAAAGAATATTTAAAAACTCTGAAAATTAGTCGTTTGAAGCACGATCAATACTTACTACTGAGTAACCAAATCGTTGAATTATTTCCTAATCAAGCATCCTCTACTTATTACATTCCGTATACTCCAAAACGACAAAGTTACACCGGAAAAGGGATTCTAGCTAAAGGCAGGTTGGTAGATAAAGTGAGAAATATACTTCATCTAAGTGGAGATACTGTCATGTATAAAAAGAAACATAACTTAGAATCTGGGAAAGAAGGAATTTTAACTGAAGAAGAAGTCCAAGAACCAAATGGTAAGTAGATGGAGTTAGATTTTAAGTTATAAGAACATTTTTTTCTTTTTTTAGATGGTGTTAAACAATCCATTTTATTCTTAAAACATTTCACTGAACCATGGGATGATGTCATAAAGAACTGGAAAGCTACAGTCTCATATCGTCAACAAAGCAAAAAGCGAAAAATTCATGAATTCTTAAAAGAATGGCCTATACTCAATTCACGAAATGCCGATAAATTAGTATGTATAGAAATAATAAAATATTGTCGTATATTTATATGTATAATTTTCATCTCTCCTAAACCTTGGTATTTTAAAAATTACGAAAATAAAAATATTAGCTCCTTTTTATTAGAAAATTATCATTACAATGCATATTTTGATTTACTAAATCAATTCTGCATTTAATAACGGTTTTATATTAATAATAAATTTTTTAACATCGATACTTGAAAATTTGATACTTTTATTTAATTCATACTTAACTAGGAATACTCATTGTCGGGGAGCTCTCAATTAAAAAGTGGAAGGCATTAAATTTGCATAATAAATAAATATAATAGTAATAAAATACGTCTACTATTCATTATATAATTTTTAAAGTTATACGAAAACTATTTTTAACGTATACTCGTATATAAAAATCAAAACAATTTGGTAGTTCTATGCAAAACATTCACATTCTCACATAAAAAATATTTTCTTTCATTAAGAAAACGTAGCGTCTTGCCATAAGAATATTCTGCGACAAAACATACTTCAAGTAAGAATACAATGGATTTGATTTACGAATATTTTTCTTAAGCAAACACATTTTATATGTTTCATTCAAATAAGAACTAGTTTTGAATGAAGTAAATAATTTTAAGAATATATTTATCTCTCCACAAGATAATATTGTCTTGTGGATATACAAAACAGAGAATTTCTTGAGTCAAAGCAGATTTATTTGATACAAACATGTATTTCTCTGCGTGTAGAGTAAAAGCTTAAAGTTGGAAAACTAACTGTTCAGCGCTTTCTTGAAGTCAATAGATTATTATTCTTTATATGTTCATATATTGAATGAGCAACAAAAAAAGTTTTCAGAGTATGCTCTGAATTAATGCAGTTTTGTCTTAGATTGATTAAGTGATTTAACCTGCATGTCCTACTACTAGTAATAGGTTAAATCGTTAAATAAGAGTTGCTAAGTGACATTAATTAAGCTAACCTAATATTAGGTCTACAGAAAAATTGAATTTCAAGTAAAATATGGTTATTTGAAAGTTTTGGTTGTTGAAATGTGTAAATTACAATGATTTATTATAAAAAATATTGTTTCTTTTGAGCGCTGTCTGTTTTAAAATGAAAAAATACGTACAAATTAAATACGAAAACTAACATCATTAATCAAATCCTATTAAATCCTATTAAACGAACGAATGTAAAATCTCATAATATTCATAATAAAAATAAATTAATAGTTAAAGTAAACACAGGAATTTGTTAAAGCAGTATACAAAACAAATATGACATTGAAGCAATAATTAACTTTTTCTTTTAACGCAAATGTGTTGGTTCTGAAAAGAAACGTTTTTTTATTGGAGAAATTAATATTTGTCATCTGTTGAAGTCATTCATTGGAGTTTGTCCTGTGGGGTTTTGATGATCCGTTTACTCTATTGTCTAAATCAAAAGAAGAACAAAACACTATCTATTATGTAACAATATTCATTAAATAAGGTGCGTAATATGGCCACACCTTCACATCTACAGCGTAAAGTTCTTCGCTTAACAGAGTTAAAAACATTTTCTTGGATCCAGGGCGAATTATTAATTTCTACGATTTTATTAGTGATCCCTTGTTACAGGTCACTAAGATCAAAAACAGATGTCACAAAAATAGAATTTTTTAAGTACGGCCATAAAAAGAAATCGTACGGTGTTAAATCGGAGGAACGATTTAGCCAAATTGTTTGTTTTAAACTAATAATTCGATCTTCAAAATATTCTCTCAGAAAAACAATGTTTTCATTGGTAGTCTGTACACGACCTACATCTTATTGGAAATAGCCTTCCTGTAATTCATCATCGTGTAACATATTTACAAATGGTATCAAGATTTCCAGTCTGTAACGCGCAACGTTTAATATTACTAAAAGATGTAAGCATTTTTTTGGCTACTGTTTAAAATTTTGTATTTTTAATCGACATATCTCCAAAAAATATAGGTCCAATAATCCTTCTCTGACAAACAGCTGCCCAAATTCGAATTTTCTGTGGATATAGTGGTGCTTCTACAAAAAAGTACGGATTATTTGCGCTCTACATCCTTATGTTTTGAGAATTTACGTAGGCAGAGAGATGAAACCAGGATTCATCAGTAAATATAACCTTCTAAATACCACCATTATTAACAACAAAATGGTCAATAAATCTTTGACAAAATTCCTGTTATTTCGATCTGTCCACAGGAAGTATTTCGTGAGGCGCTTGCAAACCGTAGTGGTGGAAATGTAGATAATGCTTAAGGATACGTCTGCAAATACTATAAGAAAAATTTAATTATTGATGTAAATATCGCGCAGAAGCTAAGGACGTTCTTCTGCCAATTGCCTTATCGCTTCAACACTGTCCTTTTTGCAATTCACGTTTCTTGTTTCCCTGAATAATTGCGCCAAACAGCGAATGTATGTGGAAAACTTATATGGAATAGCTATGTCTGTAAATTTTTCCAAAAGTCCTGATATGCGTCTCTGATAGAATAAACCCATTCATAATTAATTTTACCACCATTTCTAAAATAAATTTCAACCATGTGCCGTTTCTCTTGTACGTTAAATACAAAAGCCTTTATTAAGTAGCTAATAAATTGCAAAGATATCTTTCAACTTGTCAGTTTGTCTTATTATTATAATCATAATCATCAGTAATCGAAGTGTCATTAGTAAATAATTATTTACAAATGACACTTCAATTCTCTCAGCTGAAACCTGACCTATATGTCTATCTCAGCCGTTCATAGCCAACCTAGGAATAAAATTTTGTGGCTTGCTTCATACAATCAAAATTTACTGAGTCATGAATACAGTAATGAATTACTATAATCGTACATCAATTGGTGGTAGTGGTGATCTGGTGGCAAGATGGCGACCCCTCACAGCTCGCGAATTCAAAAGACCAAGGTGACTTTCTGGGTGCGTCCGTTAAGCGTTGGATGAGCCTTCGAGGTTTGCCAGGCCGATGTTGTTGGGAAGTAAGTTTCGTGAGGCCTCAGTGTTCTCAGTGATCCCAAAATAACAAGGTTATGCATGTCTCTCATAAGGCTTTTCGCCTTCGTCAGCAGACATCTGATTCTTTTCAGGATTTCGAAAAATTAGCTTCTTTAGGGCACGTGCAAGCAAATGCATCGTGCTTTCTTTCTGCGTTTTACATGCTCTGCAACTAACGTCCTTTAGTTGAAGTCTGCGCACTGCCTTGCTATACAGAAGGGTCTAGAAAACTCCATCTTGACATATCATTATATATCCTTTAGTTTCAGAGTACTGTCCTCGTAATAAAATTTAGCCAAAAGTCCAAGTAAAAGGTTTTTTTATGTAGTAATAAAATTGACTTCTGTGAGCGTTCTGCCAAACATCTACTTCATTTTGGATTTAATCCGTTGTGATGACTAAACCAGGTCATATATTCACAATATCCATTTCATCAGTACGACCTTGTTAACGTTACGATCTTACACCACGTTGTTATCACCTTGTAACCAGGTCATTAGGCTAAGGGGACACACTCTAATCGTATGTAAGGAGACACTGACAGGTCTCTACAGTCAGAAACAGAGTCACTACAAAGCCAGCGTGAGTAAAAAAGTCTAGTGCCTCATATTTACAATGTAGTATTTACTATTGTTATCGTTATTGAATTACATGTTATTATTTAATCGTTGTCCTGCATATTATTTATCATACTGATAAACCTGCTGTATAAATGGAACTGCCTCGGCATCAATGTTACCTCCAGGACCAGGTGACATTACATGGCGACTCTGCCATCCCGTCGTCTGATATTACATGGCGACCCTGCCTTTAGTTAGTTTGTCAGATATTACATGGTGATATTGCAATCCCATCATATGATATTACATGGCGACCCTGTCACTTTTATGTCCAGCTGCTACCATTGCTGTATGTCGTCCCGACCGAGGTCTACTCCCCTTGGTTTAAACGAGAACCCATACTGACGAGTAGCCCTTTCTGCTGCGGCCAAGAGAAATGTACGCCTGCAAATAAGTTCTATTATTATTATTATAATTAATAGTAAAATTTTCTACATTCGAGTTGAAAAAATTGTTTATGATGATTATAACCTTTGCAACAGAAACAAAATATATTTCTGTCGCTTAATTACATTAAATTAGTTAAATGGTTTGTTGAAGCCTCCCTGGGTTGAGAAGCTTTTCGCTATACAAAGTTATCAGAATAAAAAACTCGTTTGTGAAATAAAATATTTTATTCTACTGTGTACGCAACTATTAATTATTTAATAAAGGATACTTGTAATTTATTTGATGTTGAAGTTTATTTTGAATGTGAATATCTGAGCGAATACCGAGTTCCTGTCTAGCTCGATGCTTTACGAGTTCTTGCTAACATCATTCTGTTTTAATCCGAAATTCCAGTGTATCTTCTGTAACGTTTGTATTGGAGTATTGTATGATCTTCTATCTTGTAGTAATGCATACCATACACTTCCTTCTTTTTGATTTAAAAATTCCTCTTCTCGCATGTACCTTTCGAATTTATGCTTAAGACACTCTTTTTTTATCGTAAAAATTCAAATATCCATCGCAATATCATACTCGTAATCCGTATATTGAGCTTTAATACCGAAATTATCTTCCATAATTTAGACATTATACTGGAACAGTGACTCACTCTTTCAAACTATATAACGTGTTTCAGTTTCGTGACGTCATGCGTCTCCCCTTATTTATTATAGAGACCAAGTGGCACTGGAACAGTATATATTTTTTTGTAGTTCTTATCTCTTGTTCCGATTTTATAACTTTTATAACCCACACACCTAGAAGTCATTGGGTGTCTTGCTCGATGAGTTCTTCGTAGGTACTAGTCTTTTTGTACCTGGTAAATTATGGGGTCGCATTTACAACTATTCAGACAATGTAATAAAGTTAAACTAAAACTTATTGTAAAAAATCTGAAATATTAATGAATAGACATACGGAAAAACCCTCAATAAACAGGATAAAGAGGGCTATAAACTGTAAACGCAAAACCCATAATAGTCCTTTACATTCAAATACGCCTTTCCAAATTTAACAGAAATAACAGGCATGAAACGGGCCACAGCATTACATATATTATAAAGCTATATTAAATCAATTAGGAAATTTTAAATGATTAAGAAATTTCGGTAACCTTTGTAGCATTTCGCAGGGCGGATGTAAACTGGGCACCAAGTATATGGATTTACTTGCCCTGCAAAAAGGATTGCTTAATCCTACAGGTAATCTAGGCACCAGTACCGTTCGGGTAATGATCGCTTTAAAGCTTAAAGTAAGAAATTAGACGTTAATAAATTAAGGAATTTGCTAATGACCAAATAGATTATTTCAAATGTATTTTTATTTGTACATCTATTGTGGGCGGGCCTCTATTGTATTATGTTATAATATATTCTATATATAAGGAAACATTTAGTTTGTGTATTTAGTTATTTCTATCTTGTTTGCGGCGTTTGCTTAAAGTAAGAAATTAGATCCGCTTCTCGCGTCTCGAGTTTTGCTGCCCACTGTTAAGAATTATGGAGGTCTCGTTCGTGGACAGTAACAACGGAAAATTTTTGCTAGTGGTTAACAAGTACACCTTTTCAAAACAGAAAGTGTTGAAGAGTGGCGAAGTGTTTTGGTGTTGTACAAAAAAATCCTTAAATTGTCCCGCAAAAGTGTTTATGCTTGGTGCAGAAAATTTAGTGAGCAGAAGCCAACTAGAACATAATTATGAACAGAATCAGAGTAAATTAAACCGAAAAGTGATTTCAAATGCGTGTAAACGTAAAGCCGTTGATGATATTTCCGAAAAACCAGCGAAAATTATTCGTCGTGAACTAGCTAAGGAACTGCCGGATTACGATAACAGATTTCACTTATATCCGAAGAAATTTGTACAATGCAAGGAGAAAATTTCTTCCTGGACCGTTACCACAAAATAAGACAGAAGTCCATGGCATGTAACGAATCATGATTCTACTGTTATAACCCTGACAGGAAGCAACAATCAAGCCAGTGGAAGACTTTAAATCTGCCTCGCTTCAGAACAGCGCGTCAAGTGAAATCAAATGTCAAAACAATCCTGATTTGTCGTTTCGTTGTAAGAGGAGTCGTCCATTCAGAATTTGTTCAACAGGGTCAGACAGTTAACCAGCCTTTATACCTCTAAATTTTCGAAGGATTGCATCATACTTTCCGGCAGAAGACGCCTGATTTTTGGCAATCGAACGACAGGTTTTTCCTCCACGATAATGCCCCCAATTTTGACAAAAAATTAACCCCTCTGTTCTACCTCTCCTATTCTCTGCGATTTTTTCTTATTTCTCCGAATGACAAGAGACATGAAAGGGATGCATTTTGCCAACGTTGTTGAGGTGAAGAAAAACGACGGAGGCGTTGACGGGCATCACAGAAGACGAATTAAAAGAATGTTTTGAGTGATGGAATAAAAGATTGGACAATTGTATTAATGCCAGTAAAGGGTACTTTGAAGAGGATTGAAGGTTTATTATTTATCAATTCGATAAATACGAGGGTAAGGTAAAAAAATTTCGGCTTGATACAGAGATGGCGTTCCAATCTGCAAAAATTTATGATTCCTGCCTGGGTGCACCTGTCATTAGTTCGTATGACAAGTTTCAACTTGTTCTGTCAAGTAGTTTGTTTACGCGAATTTTCGCAGTAGACGTCTTACGTGTTTTTCATTAAAATGGATAAACTTGAATAATGTGCGGTCATAAAATTCTTCGTTTCGGGTGGATTAACCCCTAAGGAAATTCATCCGAAGTTCACAAAAGTTTACGGGGACTTTGCTCCTGCAATGCCAACCGTTAAAAAGTGGACAGCTGATTTTAAACGTGGTCGCACGTCCCTCGAAGATGACCCACGCGAAGAACGGCCAAAACAGCAACGACGCCGGAAACCATCGAAAAGTGCACGATGAAGGTGAGTGAGATAGCTGAGGCCGTAACGATATCGGAAGAAAGGATGCGAAACATCTTACAGGAAGAATTAGGGATGCCAGACCTCTGCGGAAGGTGGGTGCTGCATTTGTTGAATGCCGATCAAAAACAAATGCGCTGACAACTGTCGCAGCAATGTTTTGACCGATCTAATAGGGATCGGACCAATTTTTTGCAGCAATTTATTACCATGGATGAGACATGGGTTCACCACTACAGGCCAGAAACGAGACAGCAGTCGAAGCAGTGGGCGGAAGTCGGTGGTTCAGCGCCAAGGAAAGCGAAGTCGATCTCATCTGTCGGAAAGGTCATGGCCTGTGTGTTTTGCGATGCGAAAGGGATCCTGTTAATTGATTACCTTGAAAAAGACAAAACAATTACAGGCGAATATTACTCCAACTTTCTTGACCAAATGGATGCTAAAATTCGCGAGAAGAGGCTTCGTTTGAAGAAGAAAAAAATTATGTTTCACCAAGACAACGCATCTGCTCACAAAAGTGCGTTGGCAATGGGAAAGCTGCGGGATTTAGGGTATTATTTGCTGGGCCATCCCCGTATTCTCCTGATTTAGCACACTCAGACTTCCATCTGTCCACAAACTTAAAGAAATGTGTTTCTGGAAGGCGCTTCGAGTCCAATGAAGAAGTTGAGAGGGCCGTAAATGGATATTTTCACAGCCTTCCAGACTCTCGCTTTCGGGAAGGAATACTGAAGCTGGAGAAACGCTGGACCAAGTGTATTGTCAAAGGATATTATGTAGAAAAATAAAATCATTTTCTAACTCAAGATCGCAGTCTTTCATTGTCAGGTCAAGAATTCTTCACTTTACCCTTGTAAATTTAAAAAAAAATTATTTGGGCTTTCTTTGGGGTGGCCCCTCATATTTTATTATATTAAAGCAATGTTATTATTATTAATTATTATTATTATTATTATTATTTAGTAAAAGTAAGGAGTTAAAAAGTTGTATTTCTTTTGTAATGTAATAAATAACGAAAATATATAATTGTTCAACTTTGCTAAATATTTATTTTATTAATTACGTTTAAAGATTATTTAAGGGAACGCAATAAGTAAGTATGTTTTTAATTTAATCGCAAAATTAATTGGTTTATCTTGTACCGACATTATCAATTAAAGTAAATACAAGATTATTGTAATTATCTTACCTGCGAAAGAAGTATTTTGCATACTTCCAGCTTTTTGTTCTTTCATAAATTATCCTCTACACAGACGTTGATCAAATAAAGTTGCATTCTACTTGTTAGGCATGTCAAAATATATAATAACAAGCGGTGATATTTATCATTTGGCGAACCTAATTATATGAAAGCTCTGCCAGCGAATAAATCAGTATTTTTCTCTACAAAGCGGGTAACCGTAGTCATTGGAATATTTTATTGCTGTTAATGCATACTCGACCAACAAGAATTATTGCGTTGTTGTGATGTGAGGGATTGTTAAATATCTATGAATGGGTATTTATTATTATCCTACATCCGTACATGGTCATGATTTTTTTCTAATTAGACAGTGAATGAAAGTGAAATGATTCTAACTGGTTTATGTGGTGTGTTCTGTATCTCCTCTAGGACGACGTAAATAGATGAGACAAACAAAGAGAGAACGTTAGTTTTAATTCACTCCTTATTTTATTGTACATATCTCGGAATGCATTAGAAGATTGTGGAACGGACAGAAAAAAAAGGGATTTTATATTTTATTTCGTAAGCCAATTAAAGGAGCGATCCCGGTACATTTGTAATTATATAAATTGATTTTATGGTGCTTGTAAGAAATAAAACTGATAAACTTTATGCCGAAACAATAAAATAAAAATTAGTACTTCTAGGAGTGAGATATATAATTTTAAGGCATTGTAGTAATTAAAGGAGTTCTTAGATACTGTTAACGATACGCTGTCCTCATGTGTTCTTCATTTTTGTTTTCAGTCACGGTCAGAGTAAATCTACGTTAATTTATGAGACACTGTGTGTAAAATTATAAAACCGCAGGACATAAAAATAAGGTCGACGTGTTTTAATTACAAAGCTCTTTCTAGTATGTTAATCATTTCCTGTTTTATTAGCCTTTTACTGGCAAAATTATGCAAACAAAGTAGAAACCATTAATATTTTTACATTAACCATGCCAAGAAAACTTGAAGCAAGGATGAACATTTGTTTTATATCGTATATGCATATATTCAATGCAAAAACAATAATATTTATAATTGATAGGATAGATTTAGTTTATTATATTATATATATATTTAGCTAATTACTTTCTTTGAGTGCATATGCATCAATGTGTATTGTATACTTAAACATTTTACATTTGGATCATAACATTAAGTGTTAATTACCATTGTAATCCATGCGAAATGCTAGAAGGTTACCGAAATTTCTTAATCATTTAAGATTTCCTAATTGATTTAATATAGATTTGTAATATATGTAATTCTGTGGCCCGTTACATGCCTGTTTTTCTGCTAAATTTGCAAAGGCGTATTTGAATGTAAAGGACTATTATGGGTTTTGCGTTTACAGTTTATAGCCCTCTTTATCCTGTTTATTGAGGGTTTTTCCGTATGTCTATTGATTAATAGGCTGGATGTAAATTGGGCACTAACCTACCTGAAATTTTAATCTCGTTGGTAATTCGGGCACAAGCTAAAAATGTACTCGCAGAGGTTCTATGTAAACTGGGCACCGTATAAAGCAAACAAAAACAATAATATATAAATAGTGTATTTCAAGTTGAAGTACAGCAAAAAGATAGAAAATAAAAAATATGTACTCATATGAAAACAATAATAAAAGCAAATACTTAATTATATAAAAACTATAATAAAAAAATAGTGTATTTGAAGTCATACTGATGAATAAAATGATATACACTTCACTTCAATCGTGATATTGTTCCATTATTTAGTTGTTCACACAGTTCATTTAGAGTTCTTAATTTGTGTTTTGCGCGTGTGTCTTTAACTCTTGCTGGTGTGTGTACATTTTGAATTTTAACATAAGTGTCTATTTGAAATTCCTTAAGCTTTTCGATAAAAATATGAATAGATGGATGTGTTGAATAAAATGACTCATTTAGTTTGGAATGAAACGCTTCGCATGCGTTTGTGGTGCTAGTGATCGATGGAGTTGCAGTAGCCCACATATGTAGAGGAAAAGGAGCATCGTCTTCTATGTATGTCTCCAATAAATAATCGGCGTATTCGTCAGCCTGTGCATGAGCAGGTTTTTCGGCAAACAAATCTAAGGCGAAACAATCGCCTACTTCGTCAGGATTCAAATACGTTAATCCAAATGTATATCGCAGCCATTTTCCTACTTCGGAATCTGTGTTCCTAAATTCTGCTGTTAAACCCAAACTTTGGATTTTCCTGAACCACCATTGGTGCAAATAGAAGCGACAACCATAGATTTGTGCTGATGACCATATAGCACGAACCGCTGTGTGAATGCTTTTCTCAAAATTTACAAAAACTTCAGCTGGTCGTAATATTGTAGAGTGACGTCGAAAGATTTCTTTTGTTAGCATTTCAAATAATGTTGCATACGTTTCACTGCGTTTATCAGGCAACAAACAAAACATCAATGGAATATAATGTCCATTATTAAGTCCGTGGATTGTAAATAATTGTAAAAAATATTTTGTACAATACGAAAATGTACCGTCCATGTACACTTTACGCATTCCACATAAACTTCTAACATTCGTTTCACAAGAAAACACTATGATATTGGGCAGTTTATAAAAACGAAACTTTCATCCTTGCTTGTTTTAACATTAGCAGCTTCCACTATATCATGACCTTAAAAACTCTGAAAAGAAGTTTGGATCATTTTGTGACTCTTCTTTCAAAGCACAGCATGCTTCCACGCGACCTTGTTTTCGTTTAGCAGTTACCTGTCAAATCACGAATTTGGCAGCCGTCCTTTTCATCCACAAATCTTCTGTTAAAATTCGCTGAACTGAACTCCAAGTCGCTTTAAAGAACTTCTAAACATCTTCAATGGACCATCGTCGATCTTCCAGGATGACTTCGCGAAATTTTTCAACACTTTAATCGGTTCGGACAGTGGAAGGACGACCAGAATGAGATTTGTTATCAATTGACATTTTACCTCTTTTGAAACGGGAAAACCACTCAACAACTGAATCTCAGCCCTAGACAATCCACTGCAGAGTGTATGTACATTATGTAGTGTATGGACACTGTTATTAAACGGTTCGGTTTCCTGAAGCAACTTGTAATCACAAGCAAAAATGTTATAAATTCAAATGCTTTTTTAATCTTTACTATAAGTTATAACCAGAGAGCGGACTGAAGAGATTGAATGAGCAATTGCTCCGATAAAGCGTTATGGCGGTCTTAGGTATAGTATGCAGGGCAGGTGTTGTTGTTTCCAACGTTATGAATAGTAAATTGTGTCTATTCCTTCATAAATTTAATTCAACAGTGGCGTGTAAGACGGAATAGACCTATTGGGAATACAAGGCAGACGACTGTGGGCTATGAATCATCAATCGCTCGAGTACGTTCTGTGGTTATAACTAAGGTTCATATTTATAGTCAGACCTTAAGACGGCGTCTATGCTTAAGTATGTGATTGTGACGCATTTGCGATTTATAAACCCACCTTAAGCACCAGCTGATACTTAAGGCGGCGATTATCTAATAATTTCTTAAGGTTGTGTTGGCGCTACCTTAAGTAGTTGTTTTGACAGTTCGAGCATAAAAATATAACCTCTTAATATTTTGAACTTTAACATTTATTTTTTGCGCGAAATGGATGTGTACCAAGAATTAGAATTAGATGAATTTTTGGAATATATAGATGTTCTAGAAGAAGAAATGTATGTAGATCGTGTCCAAAAAAGATACATACGAGCTGACGAAAATCCAAAGGAATTTTTTAACGGGAACGAATTCGTGCCCGTTATCGATTTCACAAGAATACTGGCAAATACTTTATTACCATTAGTTTTGGAGTGCCTACAAAAACCTACTAATCGTGGTTTACCAATACCTCCAATATTGCAGTTGCTTGTTTGCTTACGTTTTTATGCCACTTGTAATTTTCATGTTGTATCCGGTGATTTGCGAGGTATAAGTCAACCGGGCATATCCGAATTGCGGTAAGAATTTTTATAGGTACAATTGTAATTAAGGCAGGTATATAATGTGGCTGAACTGCGGTCAAGACCTTTTCTCTTAATCCTCTCATTTGTTATCCTTAATCCTCAAAATGTAATGTCATTTGTAATGTAATTTACATACAGTTTAACAAAGTACATTTTTATTTGTTTTCTTATATTAGTTTAGTTTATTTGGAAGTTTCTTAGGGTTAACATGGATCTAAAATATATGTTGAGCGAACGTGGCAAACATTTATTAATTCACGATAATTATAAGTTTAGAAAATATCGTGACAATAAGTTAGAAGAAATAGTTTGGTGTTGTACTAATAAAAAGTGTTGTGCTAAAGTGTATACATTGAACTCAGTATTTTCGCGAAAATGTGGTACTCATAATTATAGTGTAAATGAAGAAATTCTGACACGCCAAATAGTAAATAATTCTGTTAAAAGAAAAGCTGTAGATGATTTATTAGCAAGGCCATCCAAATTAATTCATGAAGAAATAAATAATCAGAAAGATTGCCTGAATTACTTGTCTTCAAAAGACGTACGTTATATTCAGAAGAATATAAATCATATCCGCTTGAAGCTGACGCCAAAATTACCAAAGTCAACAAACGATGTTCAAGAGTTTATGAATAATTGTGTAATTGCTACTTTAAAAAATGAATCTTTCCTGTTTATTAATGACACCGCCTCAAACATAGTTGTGTTTACATGTGCCTCAAATATTAAATTTATGTGTCAACAAGAAACATTATTTATGGACGGTACTTTCAATTACTGCACGAAATTCTTTTTGCAACTCTTTACTATACATGCTTTAGCGAACAATATTTACATACCCGTTGCCTTTTGCCTATTAAAAGATAAAAAAAATCCACATATAAAAACCTATTCGAATTATTAAAGAAGAAATGCGACAATGTAGGGCATATTTTGAATCCTCGAAAGATTGTGATTGATTTCGAGATAAGTATACACTCTAGCGTTACCGAAGTCTTCCCTGGCGCAATCATTATTGTGTGTAGATTTCATCTTGCGCAATCCTGGTGGAGGAAAATACAAAGCTTTGGACTTTGTACAGAATATAAGACTATGAACTCTGAAATTGGAATGTGGTTAAGGCATTTATTTGGTTTAACTTTTCTTTCGTCGGAAGAATTAAGTGAATCTGTCGTGTTTGACTTCATGAGTGAAAAACCTATAGATGAGAGAGTTGACAGATTTGTCGATTATCTTATAGATACCTACATTGATGAAAATGCCCTATTTCCGCCAAATATATGGGCTGCTAATACAGCTAGCATTTACAGAACAACGAACGCTTGCGAGTCGTTCCATGCAAAATTTAGAGCTTGTTGTCCTTCGCCTCATCCAAATATTCAAGTTTTTTTAGAAACTTTAAAAAAATATTCAGACAGATTCATATATAAAAATGAATTCTGTTAATATAAATGAAAAGCAGTATTTCGAAAAAAGTTTTAGAAAAACAAGCATTTATTAATTCGAAAATTGTGCAGTTGACAAATTACGATATTTCCAGATATAATTTTGTAAAGTGTGTTAGCTATAAATTTAACAGTACTGTTTTGTTGCATTGATACCAATGTAAATGATTTTGATTGTATATTTTTTTAAGTGACGTATTTTAGTTTAATAAAGTACATATAAATTTGAATAAATTGTTTTATTTCAATAAAATGTACATTAGAAAATTGTAATTTTGTAAATGATTTTGATTGTTTAATTTTTTTAAATAACTTGTATTCTAGTTTAACAAAGTACATATAAATTTGAATAAATTCTTTTATTTGAATAAAGTATACATTAGCTAATAAAACCATTAAGATTTTTACCGCAGTTCGGTACTCGTTATTTAAAGCCCAGGTAAACAGAAAAATTTTTATCGCAGTTCGGTCGCCCCTTAAAATTTTACCGCAGTTCGGACGCACCGAAGTCAACCTACCATAAGCGTAATTATTAAAAGAGTATCAGTATTAATAGCGGAACAATTAGGAAATTTTATTCATTTTCCTCGAACTGTAGAAGGAAGACGCACAAATATTATAAGGTTTTATGAAGTTGCTCGTTTTCCAAATGTCGTAGGTTGTATTGATTGCACCCATATAAAAATATCAAGCCCAGGAGGTAATAATGCTGAGGTATTCCGTAATAGAAAGGGTTTCTTTTCTTTAAATGTTCAGGTATTGTAGAACTGAAATAATAGTCAACTACACTGTACTATTATCTATTGTAGGTCGTTTCAGGTCCTAATAGAGAAATAATGGATATAGTTGTTAGGCATCCAGGCTCAAGTCATGACAGTGTTATATTTGACCGTAGTGCTTTAAGAGAGAGAATGGAAAGAGGAGACATTCCAGGTTTATTAATTGGGGACAATGGGTATGCATGTAGGCATTATCTGCTTATTCCGGTAATACAAGCAGGTATTTATAATAAACACCAAATATTTATGGCTGATAATTCACAACGTATGTAAATAGGAAATGAACAAGAAGAAAGATATAACAGAGCACAGAGAACAACACGAAATATTGTAGAAAGATTGTTTGGTACCTGGAAAAGACGATTTCCTTGCCTTCAACTAGATCTTAAAACTAAATTGAAAACGTCAATTGCAATTATATGTGCAACTGCGGTATTATATAATATTGGTTTAAGAGATAATGAAGATTTTGAAGAAAATGTTGATGAAGTACCAGCTGTTAGGAATGCCAACGATGGAGAAAGAGGGTTAGATTTTCGGAAACACTTCATTCAACAACATTTTAGACACTAGTAGGTATTAAATATTTGTGTATATTGTTATCAAAATATTCTAATGTATATATTATTTAATAAACATGGGTTTTTCTCTCATTGTGTTTAGACAATTCCAAAGAATATCTATTTACTGAACACACGGAGTTTCCTTTTAATCTTAAAGTAGATTTTTATTAATGGTTACCTTCTCCCGTTTAAGTGAATATAGGAATACGTTTCAAAATAAGTATACATGTCAAGTAGATATGTTTTATTTCGTTTAAAAAAGTTCAAATTACAAAGGTATTTTTAATAACATAAAATATTATTAAAAATTTGGTCTGAAGAAAAGAGAACAGTTCAAATTAAACAAGTGATTACACATAATTAATTTATATAGGAAAAGTACATTAAAGTAACACCTTTTCAATTAATATCTGAAAATCAACAAACAACACAAAAATGACAACATATACTAATGTAATGTATACAGCAGGAAAGCACCTCTTAAGTTGTTTAATACCTAGCAAAAAGCACCTTAAAACGAAGCTTTCAAATTTACAACTGAAAAACAAATTTACATTGCAAAAGTACCTCTGTCCAATTCCAAAGGCAAATAAAACACCTATGACTTTTAATATATCCCATAAACATGCAGAAATATAGTATATGAAAATGAATTCTAATTTTCAAAACATAAAAGTATTTAAAGAAATTTAGTTCATTTAGTGTTATTATTAAAATATTTGAGTTAATAATGTTCATCAGTGTTCAAATTAACAAATTAATTTAATTCTTTAAAGTATTATGATTTGAAAATATATAGACAAATGCAACAGTAAAGCTTGCCGATAAAAAAATACACCAAAAAACTAAAACTTTCCAATCACCTTTTAAATTAGCAATATAAATCAAGAGCAGCTCATAGCCTTTGCACAGAACAACTATAAATTAACTACAATACACACAATAATAAAAGCACTTCTCACCATATAATACCTATGTCTATATATACCTACACCAACTAAAGTCTATCGATCTTCAGAGAGCTAGCTCATAACTCATAACCTTTACACAGAGAAACTATAAATTAACTTAAATATACACAATAATAAAAACATTTCTTACCATTTAATACCTATGTGTATATATATTGTCAAGTCTATTGATCTTCAGAGAATTGTAAAAACAATGAATTACAAAAGATGAAAGTAATGTAACAAAATTGCTAACCATACTCACCTATCTTTTAAATTGCTGAAGTTTGAGCTTTGCCAATTCAGCTTCATCGGCAGCTCTCTGTCGATCTAGCTCAGCTCTCTGTCTATCTATCTCAGCCCTTTGTCGATCTAGCTCAGCTGTCTCCACTGCTAATTTAATCCTCCTCTTTTCTCCCTCAATCCTGGATACCTCTAGTTCAGCAAACCTTGAATAATATTTAGCCCTCCCCAGGTCCTCTTCGATAACCATTTTCCTAAGTTGATGAAGCTCCTGCTGATGGCTAATGGAGTTATTAAGTTTTTGAACCCTACCATCTTTTTCCTTTAGTGCTTTTACTGCAATATGAACATGTTATGGTCTTTGATGAGCTTTGCCAGAAGCATTTTTTCCTTCGTGGTAAATGTTGCCGATTTATTCATCTGCAAATTTATGGATAATTTTTTTATTGTTCATGATATTTTGTATTTCTATTTCATCAATTTAACAAAATCTATTTATTTTATATTTACCTTTAATAAGTATTTATTAAATTTAACAAATTACACTATAAACTGTGAAATCTTTGGTTTTCAATAAAAAACGTGCGAACCAAATGCAATTTAAAAAGATCCACAAAGAACAATTTCGCGCCAAAATGTCATTGCTATAACAAAATTCCCTAACGTTCCGTGCTTGGAGCGAATCTATCCCGAGAATTTCCGAAGTATTGTTTATAACGCGTACTTGACACAAACTTCGAACTAAGGCGTGCTTATGTTAGTACGCAACTTAAGTAAGTATTATAGTCTATTTTTAAACTAAGAGGAGCGTTTTAAATTAATCGCGCCAAAATTACTATGCGTGATTGGTTGCTTCAGAGGTAGGATTACGTTATGCAAAAATTGCGTGTTGACCTATAGATGTCAAACGCTTGTCAAATTTCGTTTTCTGTTGTGTTCCCGTTGTTCTATTCAGTTGTATTGTTGTATTAACGTAAATAAATCCGTTCTTTTTAGAATTTGCGAAACCTTTAAGATACCCTTCTGTAGTTATCGATAATTATTCAATATTCATATAAATATGGATACTGTTGCAACAAGTTCAGCATCATTCTCACCTCCGAAAAAACGCAAACGTTTAGATATAGGGCATTTATCTGTTGCTGAAAAGCAATGTGTTTTAAATATGTATAAACAGCTGCGAACTGATGAACCGAATCTTAAAAAAACTGTTATTGTTTCTAAAATTAGTAACACCGTGGGTAAGTTTTCATGGATTGAATAATGTAACCAATTTGATAATGTTCCGCTTTTAGGCGTTGCACAATCGACAGTATATCGCACCATAAAAGAGTATAATGAGACTGGTACAGTTACTGCATCTAAACACTATGGAGGACGACCTGGTAATGTTGCTGCATACGATGAAGTAGTTAAACAGTCTGTGCGGAAATAGTGCATGCTTTCTTTTATAAAAACGAATTACCTACGTTGGACAAAATTTTGATGGAAATAAAGAAACGTCCAGATTTAGGTACCACAAATGTCCCGTTCGTCATTGTACAAATTTATGAAGCAAATTAACTTCAAGTACATGAAAAGAAACCGTAAAAGTATTCTTATCGAACGGGATGATATCATTACATGGAGAAGAAAATACTTACTTAAAATGAAGGAATTTAGGAGAGAAGGTAGACCAATTTATTATTTAGATGAGACGTGGGTTAATGAAGGTCATACAAAAGAAAAAGTATGGATAGATAACAGTATAAGAGATCGGCGTCAAACATTCATCGAAGGGCTATCTACAGGACTAAAAAACCCGTCAGGAAAAGGGAGGAGGCTTATTGTGTTACATATTGGATCCGAACATGGCTTTGTTGATGGAGGGTTATTGTTTTTCGAAGGTAAGAAAACAGGAGATTATCATGAAGAAATGAATGCAGCCGTTTTTGAGACATGGTTTAATAATGTGTTATCAAAATTACCTGACAACGCTGTTATCGTCATGGACAACGCGTCTTACCACAGCCGTAGAATGGAGAAAATGCCTACAGCAGGATCAAAGAAAAAAGATATGCAAGAGTGGTTGCGAAATAAGCAGATTGAATTCAGAGAAGAGATGGTACGAGGTGAACTTCTGAATTTAATCAAAATAAATAAAGAACAATATAATTTGTATGTGATTGATGAAATGGCAAAACGTAATAATAAAGTTCTATTAAGGTTGCCACCGTACCATTGTGAACTCAATCCAATAGAGTTGATATGGGCAAAAATAAAGAATGAAGTAGCATCGAAGAACATCACATTTAAATTGACAGAAGTGAGGGGGCTGTTATTGCAAGCTATCGAAAATATTCAAAATGTTAATTGGAAAAGTTGTGTTGAGCATATAATTAAGGAAGAAATAAAAATGGCCACACTAGATGGCATCGTAGATGATCTAATCGAACCGTTTATTATTTCTATTGGTGCTGATAGTGACAGTGATACTTTCTCAGACAGTTCAGATTTAGAATAGATTATTTTGTTTAATTTTTGGAAGTAACAAGTAGTTAACGGAGTCTTTGATTTCTTTAAATCCTTTATTTATGTTATTTTTGTGTTAAATGTAAATAATTTTTAATAAATGTTTAATTACGTTGTGACTTTATTGATGTAGAGTTTATATTCAAAATTAAGCGGGAAATAACGCTAAATTAAATGTTGCCTTTGAGCTCAATGAATAAATAAAAACTAATAAAATACGAAAATTTAAAAAAACATTCAGAATGTCATTGATTTGGTAACTTTTACAGTGTAAATGTGGCTTTTCCATTTACTCCTCTTAGTTTAAAAATAGACTACAGCACGGATTATAAATATGTACATAAAGTTTACTAAGCACAAAGTTGAGGTTAGTTCCACACTTTCTTAAAAAATATTGTAAAGCAATAAGTAAGGGCATTTGACTTTGATATGTTAAAATGTAGTAAATATCAAAACTCTTAGTTTTACGAATTGATAATATTCGATAAATCACTGTCAAAATCCTGATGTGAGTTTGTAATATTAAACTAATATTAAGTCATACACAGTGGCTTATAAGGCCATTGAACGCACATATACTACTCTCATTGAATTTGATACGTTATATTCCTCAGTGGTCATTTAACAATGGACTTCGCAAACAAGAACGCACAAAAGCATGAATGCGGTTAAATTTTCTATAGAATAAAATATCTATCAAAAACTCATTGGATATATGTGGGCTTGAGTCTCGTGACAGTTTTTTTTTAGAATCGATATGAAACGTTTTGTGCCAAAACTTATAAAAGTACAGGTATTTAAAGGGAAAATACAATGGAGAAGTGTATACAAATAGTGCAATAACGACCGAGGTAAACACAGACTTTGTGGCCACTGCGGTTTCTGCATTGTCTGTTCTACATATCTCTAGGTATATACGGTGGTCTGCAGTGATTCCGAAAATGTAAAACAGAAAATGCTTTTAATATTAAAATATTACAAATTTTTTTACGAATTTGTATTCAAAATTAAATATTTTGATAATGCAATACACCTCTAAATTATCGTCTGTTTAAAAATTACGTCGCATCACAAGTAATGTTCTATAGACATGTTTAGTACCTCTGTTTACCACCCACATTGCTAAATTCTAAGTGAAATGTAGATGTTAAATTTGTGACTGCTCCTGTGGAGTTTCCATATAGTAACATATGGTTACTAAGTAATTGAAGATTGACAATAAACTATGGTATCTTTGCATCAAAATTGGAACGTATACAATACGACGTAACCAAAACACGTCAATATCCCATTGAGTTGGACGAGAAATATATTAGAATACATGCAGAGATACGATCTTTACTTTCAGTTATTGTATTTCTAAATGAACTACTTACGCTTGAAGTTGTCAATATAAGAAATGGACGAGTTCGAATTCTAGGAATATATTAATATACTTACTCATTCACGTATGCATTTATATTAATATAAAAACAATTTTAATTAATTAATTTTATTACCTTCGATTTACCTAGTAATTCTTTGAATTCATATAGAATGATAGATTGATTGTAGTTATTTGTTTGAAAATAATACTAAATTTGTTAGCAGAGTATTAAGATTTAATCTTTTCATATCTGTGGTCCCCCGTTCATAGTTATTTAAAGTGCATGTTTATAAATAGGGCCATACTACCGAGTGACTTTAAATGATGAAGGCAAATATTTAATTGGCAACCGTGAGAAATTGGCTTGTCTGGTCATTCGCCTTATATTAATCTTTTGGACTTATATAGTTTATATAATATTTTATATAAATATGGACGACATGGTTAGAATTACTAGTAAATCAGTATTAACTGATATCAGAAGTGAGATAATGAAATAAAACAAAACACTTTTTTCACAAAAATAGTTTTAATAAACTAAATGTACATTTCGTGTGCTCTGCACATCATCAGTAGTAGTACTGTTTAAACATAATATCTACGAGACAATATTTAGTATGAAAATACATCATATACAAAAAAATTAGAGGTAGGATGTAAACAAATTAATGAAAAATTACAATGAATCTTAAAACTAATACAATTTCTGAGAATGAGTTCATGGGGAAATACCAAATATCTATGAAACAAAGGGGGCATTGGGTTGGGTTAATAAACTATTAATGTGAATGAAGAATTTAGTACATGTTTACAAGATGTCTTAAGTATTTAATGATGTCGGTATACATGCTAACAGTTTATTATTGAGGGGTCAAATATCATTATTTAGAAGATAATTTTTGTGTTTTTTCATGTATATAGCTTCCTACATGTCTAAATTCCTATTACTGCTTTTTTTAAACAAAACTAACATTTTCTAAATTGAAGTTGTGATCTGCATCTGTATGATGTAGAGCTAATGCTGACTTTTCTATGTTGTGTAATCTAACATGAGCTATATGTTCTTTGTATCATGTTGAACATTTCTTCTGGTTTGCCCGATGTATTATTTTGTACAAGAATTACTACTTATTTTGTAAGTGCCCGACTCTTTCAACGGATCTGTGTTAACAATTTTTGTTTTTAGACACTGTTGTAACTTATTATTGTTGGAGAAAGCTGCAATTAAATTGTATTTTTTAAACAGTTTTATTACGTTGTTATACCAATTTCTATGAAATGATATCTTTCAGTATTTTTTATTGTTGTTCAAAGTATCTGGTGTTAGAGTGATTTTTGAAGTTTTGAGCCTTTTCTTTTCTAGTTTTTTTTTAATTTTCAATACTAATTGTTTGTCGTAACCAATCGATTCTGCAACTTTAACTATGTAGTCTAATTCTTTCTTAAAATTGTTAGGAGATAGAGGGATTGACAGTAATCTATTGATTAAAAAATAAAACTGCTCTCTTTATATGTGTGAAAAGTGTATGAGTGTTAAGAATGTAATTGTCTGTATGTGTTTCTTTTCTGTAGATGTCAAATTGAAAAGTATTGTTTGATAATATCTAAAAAGGGTAATGTTTTACCTTTTTCTAATTTGTGCGTGAAACGTATTTCACAACAGAACTATAGAACAACGATATGTCGTGGTATACTGAGGAAATTAAAGAAATGAGAAATCTTCTTGATAGCGTTGAAGTAATAGGTAGAGCTACAGGGGAGAGGGAGGCTAGTGAATTATATAGGCACTTAAAAAAGCAACACAAAGAACAGATAATCCTGAGCAAGAAAAGGATGAACTCAAATTACATTCAAAGATCTAAAAATAGGTCTAGAGCAGTGTGGAATATAATAAATAGAGAAGTGGGACAAAATAAGCGTGATGGGAATGTTTTGTCAAATATTACACCTGATGAGTTTAACTCTCTTGATATTGGCAATGATTCAGTTAGGTCAATTGGGGGTCCAAATTTAGCTCCTGATGACCAACTTACCAAAAATATTAAAAGTTCACCCAATTTTTTTTTTCTTCGCCCTACAACAAATGAAGAAGTCAAAGAAATAGTATATAGCCTTAGAAATCAGCAAACCACTGATATATATATATATATACGTTAAATGCCATTGTATTAGAAAAGAGTATAGATTATATAGTGGATCCTATAACGCAGATTTTCAATAGTTGTTTGTGCAGTGGCATATTCCTTGATCAATTGAAAGTAGCCAAAGTGCTTCCTATACATAAGGGGGGCACGGATGATAAAGCAAATTTCCGACCAATCTCAATACTGCCAATCATATCAAAAATTTTAGAAACCATCATCAAGAAAAGATTACTTAATTATTTTGAGACATACAAACTCTTAAATGATAGCCAACATGGGCTATTTAAAAGGCAGATCTACTAGCACAGCAATTTCTGAGCTTTTGAACCATATTGCAGATGCTTTTGATCGCAAGGAAGTGGTGATTCTTGGTTGTTGCGATGTGAGTAAGGCCTTTGATTCCATGGACCATCCAATACTTTTACAGAAACTGCACAGATACGGCGTGCGAGGACGAGCAAATGAACTTATTTCCTCTTACTTAACGAACAGAAAGCAAGCAGTTTACTGGACTAATAAATATTCGAATACATTATCGATAAATCGACGGGTTCCACAGGGGTCAATATTAGGTCCTCTGCTCTTTCTAATTTACGTGAATGACCTACCTTATAACATATCAGCAGGGAAAGTTACCCAGTTTGCGGATGATACATCCATTTTGGTTCGGGCCCAGGAAATGAGAGAGGGAAGTATAAATTTGGAGCATGCACTAATGGAGGCAGGCGAATGGTTTGGCAGTAACATCCTGAAGCTAAATCAAGATAAAACACAGCAGTTAGCACTTACAACAAAAAGGATTTCTAATGAGAGCAAAGAGAGCATCAAATTTCTGGGTCTACAACTCACCAGCGACATGAGTTGGGATTGCCATGTGGAAGATTTGTGTCGCCGCCTTGCTGCGGCTGTTTATTCTATTCGTAGGATAAAACAAGTAGCGACATACGAAGCAGCTCGAACGGTCTACTTTTCTAATTTTCAGAGTAGAGCTACATATGGCATCCTAGCGTGGGGTGCGTCAGGTGCAGCTGAGTCGGTATTTAAAATGCAAAAAAGTGCCATTAGGGCTCTTAGTAGTGTGTCCAGCAAAACTAGCTGCAGGCAACTGTTTAAAACACATAAAATACTGACCTTGCCATCCTTGTATGTACTTACCTGTCTGGAGTATGTCCACAATACACACCAAAAGTTCTACTTAAATAGTAATTTCCACAATTATGGCACCAGGAATAGAAATAACATAGTGATACCATACCATCGGTTACAGAGAAGTCAAATGAGTACAAATTACCTAGCCTTAAAAATTTACAATAAAATTCCCAATGGAATGAAAGGCCTGGACCGTGGACGATTTAAAATCAAAGCCAAAGACATACTACTAAAGGAGTGTTTTTACTCGTTAAGTGATTTTTTCAATCATCAATTTGAATGTGTTTTTTCTTTAATTGTTATTTTGTGCTTTTCTCATTTATATTTTATATTGAATATATCAATATGACGTATGTATGTATATATACATCAATAAATATTATTATTATTATTATTATTATAACTGTAGTTAGATCCAGCTTCTGGTAGAGATTCTTCGAATTTCCAATTCGAATCGAGAATGTAACTTTTAGGGCGCTGGGAAGGAGTAATAAGATATCATATGGGGTGGTCGGATTGTAGAGAGAATATTGGTATTAGGAATTCCGCGCTTGGTTTTACTAGTAATTACTTTGACATTCGTCATTCAAAAATACCAGTCGTCTAAGTGGTTTGGAAGTTATCTGTTTTATCCACACAAATTTGCAACGACATTTTTCACAAAGCGATTGTACAGTAACTACTAAAACAATATTGAAGGGATGGAGAATAAGTTGCCTCCAATATTTGCAGGTAATAAATTCAGCGCTAGCGAAATCTGAGGCTGAGTTATCAATTTGCAGAGCAATTGTATATTAATTTATTGCATTTTGGCGAAGTAATGTAAATGTAAATATGTTTTCTACACTTCACGACGCTATTGTATTCGAATTTTGGGCAGAAAAAAATTCGCCCTTAAGTAGGATTCGAACCCACTTCCACTGGCTTGCCGGACCTTCGCTCTAACCACTAAACTATTAAAGGCCGTGGTTTCAAATCTTTGTGGGAATGCCTTGAGTCACATCAAGGAAACAGATGATATATATCTTGCCCATAGTACGGCAGTTATGCAAATTTATTGCTTCTTTGCGAAATAATGTAAATGCAAACATGCTTTCTTCACTTTACGATGCTATTTCATTCGAATTTTTCACAGAAAAAAGGGCGAATTTTTTTCTGTGAAAAATTGGAATAAAATAGCGTCGTAGAGTGTAGAGATCATATTTACAAACTGTATACTAATTTATATCCAAATATGAGAAAATGCTAATTTATTTTGTAGTGAAGATTTTTGTGTTCAACGGTGTTATTTTATAATTTATAATTGAGTTAACTGTTCTTTTCTGTATGTGAATGTTACTGTTCACCATTAATCACATTTTTGGGATTTCTCTTAGATATTGTAATATTTAAACCAAACCAGTCTTTAAATGTTCTAAATATTGTAAACTATGTGTTTTAAAAACAAACAAATTCAAAATTCTTCTTCGTTTACTTTAACAAATTACGTTGGCCTCATTTTTACATTGATTTTTATAACGGATTTCTCTTGTTACTCATTACAACTTGATAACGCTTGGGCACCCGCTACAAAAGTTTCAAAGGTAATAGTAATAATAAATACTATTATAAAAACCGAAGTATCATCATAATCTTTTTGTTTCTCACCCATATTGTAAAATTATGTAATTACAATTGCCCACAGCAATTCGATATTAAAGAATACCGATAAAAAGCAATAATAAGCCATGAGATTGCTCTTTATTATCTCTGATTGTACTACGGCCTTTTATTCGTTCTTGTAATAGGCATTCTAATTTGAGGAAAGTTGTTTCTTTGACTAAAACTAATTTTAACATTTTAAGTTAATATTTTAATGATTTCGACAATTGCTACCTTTTTATTGAAATTATTAAAGGACACTAATTTTTAAACTCCAATTAAATCGGGGACTGTATTTGAAAACGTCTAGTAACTGATGTTACCGTGGTGTTACATAATAAAATAAATAAAATTGAATTAGAACAAAAGTTTATGAAATAAATTGTAAGCAGTGTTACCAAAAATATAGCAGACAAACTCAGCGTGCAATTTAAAATGCTTACAAAGAATATATTCCCTGTAGTGAGTTGTAACTAGAGAATATAATCCCGAGCATGTTTTCCAATCCCGGGATTACGGGATTTTTGAAGCGTAATCCCGGGATCCCGGGATTAGACTATGTGGTTTTTAATTGGGCTCAAATGAAAAAAAATCTTTTAAAACTATTAATATTGTTGCACAACACAATACACAATATACTAAAATAAGGAACAAAAAAGACAATACAAAAAACCATTTAGAATTTCGAAAATACAATGCAGAAATATCAAAGCATCCAATGTTTGAATTCCAAGCCTGCTTCGTAGTTTGTTGCCAACATAAGCCGCAGCTGAAAACGCTCGCTCAGGTTCTACACTAGTTGGAGGAATAGAGAATATATATTTATATGCTAATTCTAAGTGATATCCACGAACTCCTCCATTTTCGAACAGGCTCATTTCGCGTCTAATACTATTTACCAACCCCGATTCATTTTTTACTTCAGGATCTGGAGATTCCAGGCTCTTATTAATTTACAGCTGTAACTTTTCCTTTAGTGTCAATTGGAGTTGGGAGGTTTGTTGTCTTGGCTCATCATCTATTTGTGATCCTGACCTTTCTTCCTCTTCCGTGTCACCTAGCCTATTTAGTCTTTTAACAATACTCTTTATTTGCGCCCACACTAAAGCCTGTATAGGAACTGGAAATAAGTCAAGCCATTCCATATCCGACAATAACTGATTTTCATCATCTTTTCGTGGATTTTGTAAATAATTCAACACACTAGTTAAATCATCATTTCGTCGTTGCTTTATACGTTCCACTAAGGATGTTTTCATTTTATTGGCGAGTGCTGAGTTTTTGCTAGACAATCGTTTTATAAGAAATTTCAAAGCGGCACCAGCTGTGCATAAATTAGCATCTCGTCGACAGATCGCTTCTAGTGTTCATTTAATTGGGGTCAGCACATCAACAATTTTATTTACCAAGTCAAAATCAGCATCTTCTAAACGGATTGGATTATTGAGATCTATAGGAGCTTTTTGAATGCAGGTTTTTAAAAGAGAAAATGGTTCCAGCATGGTTAAAAGACTATTCCACCTGGTTTTATAGTCTAAAAAAAGTGACAACTTTTTTTAATGTTCAATCTTCACATATTTTTGTAGTACTGTTTCATTTTTCAATAGTGATCTTTTGAAATACACTACAACTTTGCGGATTTTCTTTATCAGCTCATTAAAGTTTTCATCTTTCGTTAACTCGGGTATGTGTTCTCACGCAAGTTCATTTTGTGACATTAAGATTAAACCTGATTCTGGACAATCTAAGTCTTCTAAATTGTTATCATCATCGCTATCGTTCGTATAATCAGCAGTCACAACGGGTTCATTTATAGTATCATCTGAGTCTGAGGTAGGGCTGTCTTGCCTGTCTTGAAAATTATTCTTTATATTATAAAGCACATAATAGACGGCCAAATTGATACCATGTGCGAGACACAGTTGTTGTTCAGTGAAAATAAATTGTTCCACCTTTATCATAACGTTCGGTTCATCGGTTACAGTAGCCACGATATCAGTTTCCAGGGAAATATAAAATTTACTTAGACGCTCTTTCAATATAAGAAGACAATTTTCAGCCGTCATACTTCCATGAATAGGAACGAGTCCTAAGCTCCAAATTTTTTTTATATGAATGAACCTTAACAGCCATGTATCGTTTATTGGACGTTGATGTCAACTCGTCGAAAGATAGACTGAATCTTTCACCTGCGCTTTTGAAATGTTTTAATTCTGCAGTTACTTGCTTTCTGATTTTTTCACTGTAATTCATAACACGCTTTCGAATTGTGACTGCTGATTTTGGTAAATCCGTGTATTTCGCTAAGAGCAATTTTCTCATATCGTCTGAAGTTATGAATACACTGAATGGAAATCCATCTAATGCAATCATTCTTGCCAAAACATCATCCAGGCTATCGTCGGCACTTTTAGTAAAATAATCTTCTAACTTTCGTTTAGCTGACGACGGTGCTGTGTTCAGATTTTCAGAATCTTGACTTGTTGAAGCTGCTAAACGTTTAAAATCTTAATGTTATGTTTTGATGACAAATGTGTATGTAATCCGTTAGTCGATCCACCTAAAATCTTGAGAATGGCAGGGCATCGCTTACATTTAACATTATTCTCGTCTTTCGCAACAAAAAAATAACTCCACGCTGACGACGTATCACTGTATTTTTTTTATGTTGAACAAAGTCTCCCGTCAATTAAAATAACTTTTTCAGATAATTGACTTTTGAATTTATATGACGCAACCTGCGTAGCCTTGTCGCTGGTAGAATAATAAATGAAAAAGTAAATCCTTATAAGCCTTATAAATCCTTATTATACTTTTGTACAAGGAATCCCCGACGGGGAATGCCTCGCAACAATATTATAATATATCATATGATGTGATCGGGTGATTCCCGTGTCAGCCGGTTGAGTAATTACTTTAACAGTATTGTACTGAAGTATGCCGGGCGCGGAAGTCCCTTCTAAGTTACATATTATTTGGGCTGTACCTGTGTGGTCTTTTATCGTACGGCGTACCTAAGGTTGATTTTTTGTCTTTATGTCATAAGTGCCCTTAATATAATCTAGGTAAGGTCATTGTCAAGGCACAACGGATTACGGAATGCAAACTGGTAATCCCGAGGTTAGCCAAGTACAGTCCCGGGATTTACGGGAACAAAACCCGGCCAGGATTCCGAGATCCCGGGATTCGGGATCCCAGGATTGTATTCTCTAGTGGTAACCTATTTCAAATTAGCACTCTTTACCAAATGTGTTACGTTTGTTTCTACAATTCGCCAAACTAAGTTTCTACTAGAATGTAGACGCAACACGCTACGACGTCAACCTTTCCTGGTTATGAGGACAAATGAAAAAATGTCTGAGATGAACGTCCATCCCGAAACGAGTAAGTAGTAGCATTTGATTCTCATCAGAAATCGTCAGTACACGATATTCGGAAACAGACATGCCTTTCGCTTCTATACTGCGTGTATGTATAGTGTATACCTAACAAGTTTGCAAAATTAAGTTCACCGTTTAAATTGGTGTTTGGGGCATCAAAATTGGACAGTCGAAGACGAAATGTTTTGTTTTCGTATGAAACCAGATTTGGCCTACAATCAGACGACCGGCGAATTCGTGCTTTAAAAGTTGTGGGAGACAGGCTACGCTTTCAGCTGCTCAATCTGTTCCCAACTACGAAGGAGGAACTGTAATGCTTTCGAGTGGCATTATGATTGGTGAAAAAACTTTTTTTATTCCCATTAGACAAATCCTAACACGTCCAAGGCATGTAGATTTAGTGCTACAACCCATAGTAAGGCTCTGGATAGGTGGTTTCGGTGATTTTTTTAATATTTATGCGATAATGCACCTTCATACACCAGCAGAGGTAGAAGCAATTTTTTAGAAGAAGAAAATGTGACGGTTTTCAGTTGACCTTCTTGTTCACCGGATCTTAATCCAATCGAGCACCTGTGGGATAAGATTAAAAGAAGGATTCGAGCAAGTCAAAATAACCCTAGCAACGCAAAACAATTAATACGAATAGTTTTAGAATAACGAAGAAATGGTCCCCAGGAAAAAAATTGGTAACACTGGTCTGCGACGTTTCTGAGGTCATGGTTTTGTTAGGTGACTTATTACCATTTTTACATGCTGAACTTAGAACAATGTGCAATTTTGCTAAAACAGGTCAAGAATTTATTCTATTGTAAGAACATAGTAATAATTTATTAATACGGGGGATAAACTAAAATTATTGAGAATAGAGAAATCTAGTTACCTATGAAAAACAAATTGTGGTTTATTAAACAGTGCATTATTTTATCTGTCAAATGCAGTTTAGTTTGTGCAATTCGGTTGAATAGTGTCTGAGAAATAACCTATAGAATACGCTTCTGTTATCGAAAAAATGAAATTATCACGAGAGAACTTTCGGATAATGATTTACTATAATTTCAAGAAAGGCTTAAGCACATATGTGTGTGAGGAAGGTTTGGAATCAGCATTTAAGGATCTCGCATCATCATTGGCTACTGTTTATAGATGTATAAAGACTTTGAACGAGGTTGTAACTCGGTTGTAAACAGAAATGGAGCTGGCCCTAATACAACTGTTGTTAATCCCAAAAATATTGCTGCAGTGAAGAAGATGGTGGAAGAGGACAACCGCGCTACTTATGCATTCATAGAGTCCAAACTGAAGATTGGACCCTCGTAAGTGAGATAAATATTGCACGAACATTTACATTTGAAAAAGGTTGTAACTCGGTTTGTACCCCATCATCGGACAGATTTACAAAAAGCAGAACGTGTTAGAATTTGTCAACAAACTTTAGATATGTTGAATACTGAAAGCCATGAAACTATTTCTAAAATTATAATTGCTGATGGAACGTACATACCGTTTTTTGATGTTCCCACTCGTCTAGAAAGCCGAATCTAAGTACATGAAGATGAGGAAACCCCTACGATGGTAGCAATGAAAAAAGTAATGTACGCAGTATTTTTTAGAAGTACGGATTTGCTGGCCGCAATTAAATTAGTATTAGTATGTTGAAAATTGTTTGCACACTGTGTTGAGTAAAGTGCCAAGAAAGGGAATTATGCTATATCATAATAACTCGTCGTCCTATACAGCAGGGATAACTGTTCAGTATTTAGCTGAAAACAAAATCAAATCTATAGAACATTCTTCTTACTCACCGGATTTGGCGATGTGTGACTTTCGGCTATTTTTTGAGCTCAAAAAACATTTGAGAGGGAAAAGGTTCCAGTCAGAAGAAGAGATTGATATCGCCGTTAAGTATTTTTTTGATAATACCCCTAAAGACAGCTGACTGAACGCTTTTGTACTATAGAAGGAAAATGGTTAAGTGTATTATTGTTGATGGCAATTACTTTGAACATATTTAAAATAAAAATTCTGAAAACTTGTATCAACCTTTCTATCCTAAATAAATGCAATACATTGCAATGGAAATTTTTCGAAAAAGACTACAAGAATGCGTAGATCGTAATGGTGCCCACCTGTCAAGTATTGTGTTTAAAAAAAATAAAATGGCAAGCCTAACTTAACAGAAAGCTATAAAAAAATTATTGTTAAAATAAATACTTCTGTAGATACAGTAGTTTCACTGACGAACTCTCTATATGGGCTTCTTTATGATAAATGTTAAACTCTAATTTTACAAATGAAACAGACATGCAATATAGATATCTGTAACTGTACACATGGACAAAACACCTCGTATTTTCAGCATTTACTTCTGCTTAAGACACGTGTTTCTGCCATCTATAGGCGTCATCAGTCATGCTAGTGAAGCAATGTAATACAAATCTTTTTAAAAAACAGATTTGTATGTGTATATACATTTACACTGAAATCGTTTACAAAACATAGCAAATTTCGTCCTATAAGGTGGCACTATTTAATAAGTGACATCTGACGGACGAAAGAGACTATGCCGGAAAAGGCGACCTTTAGCTTGACCAGCTAAGCTGGTACATAAATGAAAAAATACGTATATCGGTATAGTCCATTAACACGAGCCAGATGGCAGTAAATATACAAAAAGGTTTTAAGTATATCAATACGTTATGCACGTATAAGGCATTTGTTACGAATGAAACAGTAAATGTATATACAGATACAAATCTGTTTTTTAAAAAGATTTGTATTAATTTGTATTACATTGCTTCACTAGCTTGACTGATGACGCCTATAGATGGCAGAAACACGTGTCTTAAGCAGAAGTAAATGCTGAAAATACGAGGTGTATTGTCCATGTGTACAGTTACAGATATGTATAATGCATGTCTGTTTCATTTGTAACAAATGTCTTATACGTGCATAACGTATTGATATACTTAAAATCTTTTTGTATAAACTCTAATTTGTTGTTTTTTTAATATGTAGTTAGATCCTAGACATTAATACTATTGTTAATTTGGGGTTCCATGGTAAATTCAATATTTTTGTCAATATAATTGAATAAATTCAGTAGAATGTTTAATTGTCATTGTGTTCCAGTGAAACAAAATACAATATCGTCTACATATCTATGCCAAAAGGAAATATTCTTATTTCAATAAATAAATTTTATGAATTAAAATATCTAAATATTAGATATAAATTTTAATTAACCATTAATTAATTAATTAACATATTTAATTAGACGTCATCATGCCGTCAGCATTGTTTATATAAAATTTAGACCGAAACGCAAGGGCGTATCAACACGTGAAGATGTAAACTCATTGTCAACCGGACACACCAGTCGCATCAAAAAATCATCCTAATCCCATAAACATTGTAAAAAGGCAACGAGCAAGGGACTTCGACGTATGGAATGTGCTCAGAGCGCTACCGTCGATAAAACTGACGTCTCCGCGCGTTCTCCGTAGATATACGTTTCAATCAGCGCTCATTATACTGGATGATAATCAATACGGCACTCTCGCGTTGTTGCGGGAAGTGCTTCTTTTGTAGAGCCGCCACAATGAACCTATCATCTCATTACGCACGATTACAGGATCGCTGCTAATTGTAATATATAACCCTTATTAGAATGTTTCACACAGGCCGCTCGGTGTTCATCTTTTAAATTCACTATTTTCTACAATTTTCTTGTAATTTCGATTTAATTAAAACTTAATTTATTAATCTCTTTGTGACCGCAGTACAGTGCCCTTTCATTATGGAGTGCCTAAAGTTCAGGTCTGAGATCTAATATTCGATTTTATACTAGTCTCGTTGCGTTGGAGAACGTACATATAAGTTCTGGGAAATAAAACGTTTTTAAAGTGAATGATTTTGTCTTTTTCGGTAATTGTTAATGTTATGGTGATTTGGTTTTATAAGAAATTGTCTACAATTACACGCGGAACTGTTCATCCGCTTCGTCCTCGGATTTTGTATGCTTATTATCCTTATTATTAAAATATCTCTCGAGATACTTTTGAAGGAATTTTAATGTGCAGACTGCTATTTTGTGTATAAACTAATGGAATTTAAACTACAGCGTGGGGCAAAAGTAATGTCACAATGTGAATTAGCTGCCATTTTGTTAGAAATGAAAAAAATTGGGTTCTGTTTTACAGAAAGTTTATTTGAAGGTGTTCGGGAAAAATATATTTAATTTTGTATTTTTAGTTTCATTTAAATATAAGCAAACAGATGTAGGTATATTTATGTTAGTGTATTCAATCCTAGTTTTAAATTGTAAATATTGTGAAGTGTATATAGAAAAGGTTCTTGGAGTTCGGATATATTTAATGTTGTCAATTACCTAGGCCTGGTCAGGTATTACATTTCTTTATTCATTGCCTTGTTTTCTAGGCTCATAAAAACTATTTATTTTATTACAGGCACAACCTTCTTGTTAACTCATCCATTTAGTAGTTGTAAATGTAATGTATAATAGAATAAGTTTTATTGATATATTTCCTGTTATAGACAAAGTGTTATATTGTTATAGTAGGTTAAATAGTTCGGTTCGGTGCGATTCTGCGAAATATTATGTTATCTCTAACGCACTTCCTGTGTAAATTGTATATTTATTATTTTAAGAGTTATTTTATTTTTCTATAATTAAGGGTTTCCGGCGTATATTGGTTATTTTAATACATTGATAATGTTGGAAACTACAGCATATACTTTTCTTGGAAGAAAGGTAAAAATGATTGTATAGAAATTTCTGTATAATCAATTTCGTTGTTTTCTCCCTCTCTTGTAACTGGCGGGGACAAAACTTTCTTGCCGAAAAATAAGTAAATGAAAAAACAGTTCCAAACAAGATCTCTTAGAGCTCACTACAGATCGAAGTACGATCTCTTCGAGTTAACTACAGTCCTAGCTTAGGTCTCAGTGATCTAAATAGGAGCAAATATGATTTATTAGCCAGTTTTCTCGGTCTTTAGTATTAAGACCAGATACTGCATTTGTACTAAGTTAACGGAACTCCAAGACTAAATTTGTAAATATATTGGTGTTATTCAAAAACTATTGCATTATTTCAACTCATACTTTGATCGATACATATCGAACTTCCTTCAAACCAGAAGATGAAACAGAAGGTATAAAATTGATGACAAAAAATGATGTCGGTCAAGTGACCACCTCCTGAGTTGATGCACATTTGTGCTAGTTTTACGACATTTTGAATTGTTGCTCGCAAAACGTCTGACTCCAAATTGGAGATTTCGTCTTAAATGTTGGCTTTCAAAACTTGCAAAGTTTGTGGTTTGTTGTAGTAAACGCGAGATTTCAAAAAGCCCCAAAGAAGAAGAAGAAGTCTGGCGCCGTTAGATCTGGCGATCTGGCCAGACAGTTCAAACGCCGAAACTGGAGATCACGTGGCCCGGAAATCGATGTTTCAAAATCTCCATCGTTACGCAAGCTATATGAGCTATATGGTTCCAGCAGGGCGCTGGAACCAACAATGCCCGAGACCCAATTCATCAACTTGCGGCAAAAAAAGCTCGTTTAACATCTGTCTGTAGTTCTCACCAGTTACGGTTATGGTGGCGCCGTCGGCGTTCTCAAAAAAATAAAGGCCAATCACTTTTTCACTGCAAATGCCGCACCAAACAGTCACTTTGAGGGGATGCAATCACTCTCCGTGCATTTCATGTGTATTCTCCGTGCCCCAGAAACGCAAATTTTGTTTATTCGTATAATCACTTAAGTGGAAATGATTTTGGATCCTCTTCTCGTAACAGGTTTAACAGCGCATGGGATTAAGTTAACCACACTTGACGATCAGCTGGCAAGTACAAACCGTTCACCAATGGCTGTGAACGGTTTGTACTTTGCGACAGAATATTTTCAGATCTTTCACCAAAATTCGACGCAGGAACGTCTACTGATGCAAAATTGTGTGCATAATTGTCTCATCGATGTTTGTGGGCTCTCTCGGATGTCCTTGGCCACAGCAGCGATATTCTCGGTCGAATGAGCAATACTGGATCAAATAATGTCTTGCAAATCAATTTCATTCAATTTTCGACAAAAAAATGTTTTAACATTGATCGATAACGCTTATTATTCACTGTTACTGCATCTCCATTTGCATTTACAAAAAAATAATATCCGATGAAACCACCATGCCATAAGCCACACAAAACAGTAACTCTTTCTGGATCTGCAAAGATTTCTCATGAATGTGTTGTGGATAATTTTCACACCAAAAAAAGGCAATTTTCTTTGTTAACCCGTTAGCCCATTTAGCCAAAAAATGAGCTTCATTTGAAAAGATTTTTTTTTAATTAGTATCAATTTCAAGTTGCTCTAGAGCCCAATCAGAAAACAAACGACGCTTATGATGGTCAAGTGGCTTCAGTACTTGAGTCAACACAATGTTATACATGTGTAAACCCAAGTTTTTTTTTCAAAATATGCCAACTTGTCATTTTTGAAAGGGCAAGTTCTTGAGAACGTCGATTTATCGACCGATTTGCATCTTTTGTAATACTGGCACCTACAGCGTCAATATTCTTTTAGTTTCTGGCGTTTCGTTGTCCTACTGGTGTTCTGTAATCGTGTAAAGTGAAATTTATTTCGAATTCTTCGGCGATTCGATGAATAGCAAACACATGAAAGACGATTATGTAGACCATAATATTCTCGAAAATCTCGTTGAGTTTGAACAAAAAAGAACGATTATATTTTTATAAAATTTTTGAATAATAACCAAACGTTATTGAAGCGTGTATTTCACCATGATGAATTGTCAAACAATACTAAATACAAATGGCAGCTAGGGATATTTCTACCATTTTACCATATGGCTGCCATGACGTTTTAGAAACATATTGTCCCTGTTGGGAAACCCGTTATTATATGAAAAGAATAAGAGATTGAGTTGAAAATCGCACCATATAATGCGTTAAAAATAGAATGGTGTAAATATAAATATATTTATCAGATAAATTGATTGATTAAGAAATAAATTTGGCAAGAAGAAGCCTTTTCCTGGGCTGTCCTGATAATCGCAGTAAATCTGCAAAAATGTCGAGTTACATAAATTATAAAAATAACTCAAATAGCATCTCACCATAGATAATACTAAATAGAAAGCAACCTGCCATAGAAAATTTTTCTACAATCTTTTGCTCCCCCTATGATGTAGCTCCGAACTAAATAACAAGCCCGCGATATTTGAACATTATATTATATATTTCTATATTACTTTTATTCAGAGTATGTAATTTCGAAACGGGTCAAATTATCATAAAAAATTTTTACTAAATAAAATTTTTATAAAAATTTAACCTGTTTCGAAATTACATACTCCTTGCTATTCCAAGCTTTTGCATATTTATTTATGACTTACTTAAGTATATGAAAAAAAAACAAAATATAATAATTAAATGATTTATTTATATATATTTCATATAAACTAAATTTACATATTATTATCAAGAATAAATGTAGGATTCTATTTCGACTTTAAATATTTCCTTCTGCAGGCTTGATAAATCATCATATTCAAAATTTCTGGTACTTGTTTTTCTTTGAAATATGCCATTATTGTGGATGGGGTTGTCTCTTGCTCGTAGGTTAACTTAATTTCTATATAAATGATACAACATTTCTACAATGACATTATGTTAAAAAATTAATATAATTGCTATAGCACAAACTTTAAGAAATATGTAGTGATTTATATGAAATTATAATTTATTTTCAAAGCCATCCTGCCTTTTGCGTCTGGTAGAAACAGTTCGGGATGAACTGTGCTTACTAAACGGTTATTCCAAGTAATATATCTTAAACGTCTTTCTTTGGAGACTGTGGTTAAGTAAAAACTTAAAAAAAGTACATACCACAATTATTAATCGTTTCCTAAATACGTTTTCCACAACTAAGTTGTCATCATCAGTAGGTAAAACCACTAATCAAGGTGTCGCACATGGGACACGGAAAAGCTAGCACAACTGATTAATAATTGTGGTAAGTAGTTACATATCTTTTTAAGTTAATATATTTGATATGAAAATGTCTTTGACATATGCGATATGTGTTATAGACAGATTTGAGGAATGTGTGGATTATTTGTAGCTTCAACCCACATTTGAAATTTCTTAAGCTCCTTGGTGGTTCGCGAAAACAAGATAGAAAATCAAAAATTGTGTTTTACAATAGTTCTACAAAAAAAAAAAACTAAACTACTCAAAAATGAATAAGGAATTTTTACTTTTTTGTATTTTTTAGATAGTATGGGTAAATATTTGTAGTGTATTATATTAGATACATAATTGTACACAACAATTTAAAATTTTCATGTATGTTTTTTCAGAAAAATCGTTAGATTACTAAGAAATGATCAAAAATGAAAATAAACATTTTTCTGTAACAATGAATTCTAAAATCGTGTATAATGGCCACGGACATCTCTCACAGCTGTACATCTTCGGGGCATACTCATAATGCAATTATTAATGTGTTCTTGTCACACTCTTCTCCAACACAGCGGTAAAATTTCCCGCAAGTGTTGCACGTTAACTGGGGGTGGATTATGTTCGTTGAGCTGTTCTTGAAGTCTGTCCCAAATGTGCTCAATTGGATTCATGTCGGGAGACGTTGGTGGTAAAGGTAGATGGTTAATATGGAGGTCATTTATTGCTTGCATTAAAATTTGTGCTAAATGAGGTCTTGCATTATCATCAATAAAAACCATGTTTTCATCCACAGCCTCACGAAAGTCGGCCACATATTGCTCAATAATGTCATCTCTGTATATGTGTCCATTGACATTGTTTTCAAAGAGATGGAGATTCGTACGTACATTCAAACTAATGCCCGCCCACACCATGATACCACCGCCGCCAAAAGGCACCCTAACTTTTGTAAACTCGCGTCTATAACGGTCTCCTCGAGTTCTCCAGACCCTTACTCTACGATTATCACTAAATAAGCAGAATCTGGATTCATCGGTGTATAAACCATGCTCCCATTGAAAATTTTCTCGTAGTCGTTGGTTAACCCAAGTTCTTCTAGCCATTCTATTGGCATTAGTTAATTTTGGGCGTCTCACAGGCCTGCAGCTATAAAGATCCATTTTCCTCAGACGGTTTCTGATGGTTTGATCCGAAACTCTTACTCCAGTGGCGGCACGCAACTGTGTTTGCAACCATACAGCACTCCTAAACGGATTCATCCTTGTCTGAATTCGTATGTAGCGGCCTTGTCTCTGATTTGTTTTCCTCTCAGATCCACTACCGGGTCTTCTCCTTGCAGATCCTACCTGTTGGAATCTTGTTAGAGCCCTACTAACAACACTTGGAGACACATTAAAGATTGCGGCAATTTCTGCTCCAGATTGCCCTCGCTGATGCAATAACGCAATTAAATCAAAAGTTTCTTTATTTAAATGACGTCTTGGCATCGTGAAAATGTGAAAGGACGTTTAAAATGAATAATACTTGTCAAAAAATGCGATTTTTATAATTTTGTATTCTAAATTAATTTAAGGTTAAAATACAAGATTCAATATTTTATCACGCAGAAAAGACATTTACCAAATAAAATGTCCACAAACGACTGTGGGCCTTCTAATTTATCTATAGTTTGAGAAAATACGTTATATTTAATCGAATTAATTAGATCTGTTAAAAAAAGATCTAATTCCCTATTCATTTTTGAGTAGTTTATTCAAAAAGTGCCTAAAAAGTAACTATAAAACAGTTACTCATCAGCCATCTATGGCGTAGCTTACAACTAACATTTTTGAAACATTGTACAAATTCCGGCTAGTTAAGTGCTCACCTCACAAAATCTTACAAAATTTATTTAAAAAAATTGCTTATTTAGTTTCATTCTTTGTTTTTTTCTTTCTTAATGTAAAGTTTTCATTAACACCTTCCTTCAGTGATATGCAGATTAAAAATGTAAATTCATTTACAGGTAGCGAAAAATATATACAAAAAAACCTAACTTATGGAACCTACGAACATTTAAAATGCAATTCGTTGAGTAAACACAGAATTTTAATAAATGTGCTGACAGTATTCCCTTGTCAAAATGAGTGATTTAAAACCACCAAGTCTTTTCCACATTTAATCTTATCCAGATATAAAGATATATGTACATATATATACCGTGTTGACCGAATAAATCTTTGTTTCCCACGAAAATATTTCGTAAGTTTGGGTAAATGACATTCATTTAGTTACATTATCAAGATTTCCGCGTATATAACTATTTAGGAAAGGAGAAAAACAGACTTTGACTGATGCGGATATGTATCATAGTAAAAAGAGATTCCATATATAGACAAAGGTAGAAAAGGAAACGAAGTTAAAGAAGTTATAAATATCTTTTTGGAAATGGGAAGCAACTGGCGAAAGGTTGAAGTTTAGTATAGACGATTTATGAATTTTCGGGGTGAACCTGAAATTCTCGGATTACATTTATCTAAGCGAAAGATATATTAATGAAATATTATGAGAATAATATAGACAAGGGTACAAATTATTTAAAAATGTATTTAAATAAAACAAGCGATGAATAAAAGGATTATTAATATAACCACAAAGTATTAGATTGCCAAAGGCATTTAATTCTTTAAATAAGATTATTATCTCAAATAAATTTACGAGAATAAAATAAATTATAAAATACAATACACGGGAAATATTTTACGTAATTTTATTATAATGCAATTTTCATTATTTTAACAGTTAACTCCTTGCGTTAAAAGAATTATTTATTAAGTGCCATTATCATATACACGCATTCGATAAAAATAACCGATCCTTTAATGAAAAATGTAATTCCATTATCCAATGTTAATTGAAAATACGTGTAAGTTTATTGGCTCTTACCTTTCTTAAAATAAGCATTTTATTAGGCCTAGGAAGAAAGTTAATGCTGTTAAATCGATACGAAAAATGCGTAATAAAATGCATTTTTAAAGATACTTTGGACATGGAATTAACTGTGGCTTTAGCAAAACTAGTAAGTATCTTGTTATAATTGATTGCATTGTCGGGCATTTAAAACTTGCTGATAGTTCGTTTCTTCTTAATTAACTAACAGAAAAAAAATTCTATTTGTTCTTGTTTAATAATATCTGTTGATGATACATTTAATATCCTCTCGTAATATTTTAATTTCAAACATTTTTTATGGTTAAATACAAGTAAATCTAGGAAATAGAATTCAAACATAAACATTTCCAATTTAATAAAATATTTAGCGTTCATTTTCGGGTTTAAACCACTGTTTAACTATATTTTGCACATTATAAAAACGTTCTTTAAATTCTAAAAAGCGATATCCTTTACATTTGCAAATCTATTTATTACCTAGATTATTTAACAATCGGCATCTTTTTCCAAATTTATTTATTGCTATATACATCAGACCGTTTGTTTATTGCCTAGGGTTATTAGTGAATGCATTCAAAGGACGATTTTTCATGTGTTCTCCCACTATTAACTAAATATACAAACAACTACAAACAAATATTCTCACAAAGAAAAACCAAACGATGCAGGACTTTGAACGAAACACCACAGAGTTTACTCAAGAACGGAAAGCGATTCCAATGGAGTTAAAAGAAATTGACTTAGGTCGTAATCTTTCACATAAAAAAAATAAAAACTATTTGTCACCTAATGTAACAATAATTTGGCGCTAAATGGCAGGAAGACAAAAATTTGGGCTTGTACATAAGAAGTTGGTGTACTTATTGATGACTGTATTGAAGACGACCCTGGCGTAGATATTAAAAAATTAAATCAAATTTCATATCCAAAAAATAATTTTTTGGCGTTTTAAAATAAAATTTTATTTTGCTTTATTTTTCCATTGGAATGTTAAGAAATATTAATAAAACGTTTTCAAAATTTTTTTAATGCATCTAGTAAGTAATAGTAGCCAAAAAATTCTAGTTTTACCAATTCCCCTGGTGTGAGTAGAAAAAAATTATTGTAGTGACAAAGCTCTATAGAACACATGGGTTACTTTTTGTTTAAATGTCTGAGTTTCGTAAATAAAGATTTTTGATTCATATCTCGAAACTGTTTATAATGGATTTAACCGGTTTTGCCTGATTGCTCCACAATTTGCGAAAGAGTTACGTTGGACAAACAGTAAGAACTATTGAACAGAGGATAAACGAGCACAAGAAAAGTACAATAAGGGAAAAAGGACAATCAGGCAATCAGTAGTTGCGCAATATATGCAAAGGAATGGGTATAAAATATACTTTGAATGGGTTGTGGTATTGAATACCGGGAAGAAAGACATCGAGGTCATCGAGCTAGAAAAACGAGAGGTTGGCTACGCCGCTTAGTGAAATCTGGAGCATTTTACTATAAGATCTTATGATCGACATGCAAGATAAGAAACCAATAATGGGCCAGTATTCAAATAAATTCAAATAAATTCAAATAAATTCAAATAAATTCAAATAAATTCAAATAAATTCAAATAAATTCAAATAAATTCAAATAAATTCAAATAAATTCAAATAAATTCAAATAAATTCAAATAAATTCAAATAAATTCAAATAAATTCAAATAAATTCAAATAAATTCAAATAAATTCAAATAAATTCAAATAAATTCAAATAGATTCAAATAAATTCAAATAAATTCAAATAAATTCAAATAAATTCAAATAAATTCAAATAAATTCAAATAAATTCAAATAAATTCAAATAAATTCAAATAAATTCAAATAAATTCAAATAAATTCAAATAAATTCAAATAAATTCAAATAAATTCAAATAAATTCAAATAAATTCAAATAAATTCAAATAAATTCAAATAAATTCAAATAAATTCAAATAAATTCAAATAAATTCAAATAAATTCAAATAAATTCAAATAAATTCAAATAAATTCAAATAAATTCAAATAAATTCAAATAAATTCAAATAAATTCAAATAAATTCAAATAAATTCAAATAAATTCAAATAAATTCAAATAAATTCAAATAAATTCAAATAAATTCAAATAAATTCAAATAAATTCAAATAAATTCAAATAAATTCACATGAATTCACATGAATTCAAATAAATTCAAATAAATTCAAATAAATTCAAATAAATTCAAATAAATTCAAATAAATTCAAATAAATTCAAATAAATTCAAATAAATTCAAATAAATTCAAATAAATTCAAATAAATTCAAATAAATTCAAATAAATTCAAATAAATTCAAATAAATTCAAATAAATTCAAATAAATTCAAATAAATTCAAATAAATTCAAATAAATTCAAATAAATTCAAATAAATTCAAATAAATCCAAATAAATCCAAATAAATTCAAATAAATTCAAATAAATTCAAATAAATTCAAATAAATTCCAATAAATTCAAATAAATCCAAATAAATTCAAATAAAATTCAAATAAAGAAGAGCAGTATAAGAAGGTTAGTATTACGATCAACACAGCTTCGATTATTGCAATGATAACACCAGATTTGTTTATCGAAAGCTCCATTCTATTCCTCGCATCTTTAAATATTCTCCGCTTTTCTAACCAACATTATTCAACCAGCACTAAATTATGTTGAGTTCTTCTTGTAGACAATAAAATATTATTATAGTTAATTGACGAAGGAGATACTTGTTGAAACTTCATTATAACGCTAAGAAATATGTAATTAAACTTCTAGTTTAAATATTAAAATGCTTAGTAGTACGGTAATTTTCTAGAATATGTTTAGCTGCATATTTATTTCACTGGTTATCCTTTTGCTTATTTAAGGCTAAATCTGTTTCTACTGCTAAGATTTCTAAGTGTTTATTATTTCTCCGTTAAAAATTCCCAGGAATTAATTAACAACATGTCAAACTTGGAATTACCAAACAAATGTAAACTCATTTCTTTTGATGTCTCGAATTTGTTCACTAGTATCCCACCCCAGGAGGTAATAGATTTAATTACTTTACAACTAGAACGTAGAAACACGAACATTGTCACAAAGACCGAAATTTTACAGATCTTAGAAACGTGCCTGGAACAAAATTATTTTCAATTTAAAAATAAATTTTATAAACAAACAGAGGGTCTAGCAATGGGAAACCCACTAAGCCACTTATTAGCGGAAATTTTCATGAATAATTTAGAAACTATAATTAGTACACATCCCTTGTTTGGTAATTGTGTATATTGGTTTAGGTATGTTGAAGACATATTAATTTGCTTTAACGGTTAAGATAGACAATTAAAAACTTTACATAATTATATCAACACTATTCACCCCAAAATAAATTTTACTGTAGAAACAGAAATAAATAAAAACATTAATTTTCTAGATTTAACCATATCACACAAAACTAATAAACACGAGTTCGCTATATACCATAAACCAACACTTACAGATACCACAATACACGCTAATCCTTTTCATCCTATAACACACAAATTATCAGCATACCAATCAATGGTATATAGATTAATTCATGTACCTATGAGTAAAAGTAATTTCGACCTTGAACGAAATAGAATATACACAATAGCATTAAACAATGGTTACTCTATAAATATTGTCAATAACATCCTAAATAGCCAACAATAATCTAAAACCCTTTCCTAAGTTTATCCAAAACTAAAATACAAGATAATTAATTCCTATAATTCAATCACTTACTTAGGAAAAATTTCGGAAAAAATTGGTATTTTCATTAAAAAACTTAATAACGAACATATATCATATAAAACAGACAATACTATACAGAACATTATTAAAAACAACAAAGATAAAATAGACAAAGAATTAAACTCTGGTGTATATAAGTTAACATGCGAAGATTGTAATAAGGTATACATAGGACAAACGGGGAGGACATTCAAAATTAGGATGAAAGAACACGAGAGAAGTCATAAGTAAAAGAAAACAGATTCAACTTTCGCAAGTCATTGTATAGATATCAATAATAGATTTAATATAGATTTCAAAATTTTACACATTCAAGAAAAAAGTAAAAAACTTAACCTGTTAGAAAACTTAGAAATTAATAGATACAATAGTTTAGGATTAGCTTTAAATGACCAACTAGATTTAAACAACTCCCTTCTACTGAATTTAAGATGGTAAAAAAAAAAAATTTCCACCACCATTTCCCCAATAATTTTCACATAAATATTCAAACTTGTATTGTACATATTCAGTATTTCATCCACTTGATGAAGCCATTGTATGGCGAAACAATATTGTAGTGGTATTTACAATAAAAGAATTTTTGAAACTAGAAGTTTAATTACTTATTTCTTAGCGTTAAATATTATTATTGTTGATATTCTTGTAAATATGATAATTATTATCAAAACTTTCTCCAAACAGCAAGTATACAAAAGCAAGAATATTTCACTGCTACAATTTATTGAATGAATTAGAGGAATGAACTAAAATTTTATAAAACTCAAATATAATATAAACAAAATCTCTTGTAAAACTCACATTACGTTTATAATCTCTGATGGATCTAATAAAACTACTGGATCTTTAAAACTCAGGTTTTAAATTTATATTCATTCCATACCTTCGTCTTCGTATTGTAATCTTGGTAACCTTACCTTGTAATATTTAAGAAGAGGCATTCTTTTCATTTAGAATTGCCTTTTTATGCAAAAATATACGCTATTAATCATGATTTACCCCCCATCTAAAGATGAAAATTTATTGGGCTTTTATTCAATTTGGTATCTACTGTATCACAGTGTTTGTCTGATTTAATGCCAAATAAATCCAATACTTAATATACATATTTATTGGGTTTTAAATTTTTTAATGTTGACTACGCGTTTGTTTCTATAGCACACTTATTATGATGTGTTTGGTAATTTACATTTTAAATTTAATAAATCCTTACCGAATGTGTTTTATATTCTAACCCCCTCTGTTTCATCTACATACATCCCAAAAGCGGAACAGATAAATATTTACCCTTTTAGTCAGTGGTAACTCCCAGTTAAATTTTTTTTTATTCGGCGTTTTTACAGAAGAACAAAGACATCTGATCGCTTTTAAAGAACTAACTACCTGACCTTTTTCTCGAACGATAAGGTAAATTCTTTACTTACTGTTGAATACAGGAAAGCGTTCCTTTAAAGTGTTCATGCAAAATCGTACCTTTTAAAGGAAGTTGATATTAAACAAATGTAAAGGTTAATAATGGTTAACGCAAATGTGTATGTAGATGATTATCTGCACTTGGAATAAATCTGTTTCACAATCAGTGTAGTTATTCTATACAGCGTGTGCTTGAAATAAAATGACAACATAATACTCCATATGTTGTCATTTTATTTCAAGCACACGCTGTATAGGATAACCAAAATATTGTCAATTGCGAGGCGTATTCTAAAATTAGAAACTCTCTGAAATGTATCTGAATTAAAAATATTCAGAATTTGGATAAATAATAAATACCTCTATCAACGTTACACAAACATTCGCTACAGCGTATGTTTACTTAGGTATCTGCTGTCGATGTTATAAAAGCTATAATATTGTTGTATACTAAGGTCAATAACACCGTACAAAGTCAGCTGTTTACACATTCAAGTGAATTATAAAAACTTAAGACGTGTCTTACATTAATTTACAAACACAATTTAAAAATCATACTAAAAATAATTTGTGGTCTTTTACTGAGAGTAACTGGCTTCATTTCATGTGTATTACGTGAATGTTCTTTTTTTGTTAATAGACGAAAGGAATATAAAATATTAATATCGATTTAGAATACATTGAATTTACAGGCTGCAATGTTTATGTTTATATAAACCCTATAAGATAATATTGTGTATAACTTCTGTATGGTAAGACTTGGATAACCTGATACGAAAGTCACCTGTTAAAAATTTATATTTACGTGTGAATTTTTAAAGACGGAGTATTAAAAGAACATGTAAGATATGTGCTTTACGCGCGTTTAACGTCCAATTTGAAAACAATCTATCTTTAACCGAAATTAAAGCGAGATGAACAATAACAAAACTATGTTTTTTGTTATTGTGGGTCAGTTTTAAAATATCGCGTCTTGTTATAGAACCGTTCTTGTGTACTAAAGTTAACGTGAGATATGCAACGTAGCATCATGAGAGCGATACCTAGAATTTAGATAAAGACACGAGGTATTTAAAACTAAATGTAAGAGACAAACTTATTCAATATAACAGATTTATTACATTATTGTACATTCATTACAACGGATTCATTATATCGCTTCACGATGAATCCAGTACTGTTTTTGATTCTAACGCACGCTTCACGTTATTATGCACCTTGATTATTATTTTAATAAACTATTAAAACTAAATTAAACGTTTTAATTGTAAATTATAATTAAAATGAAGCTTTTTAAAACGACGTAGCGAGGGTTGTAAAATATAATTGTCTGATGCTTTTTATAAATATAGTCGGTCGCACAGTGGCGTGAAAAATTTTTTTAAATACTTTTGTGATTTTTTCTCGCTTATGAGAGGGAATTTCGGGAAAATATTTTAGATTTTAGATTTAGAATACGAATATGATGCGAAATATTGGGATAAAAATAAAGAACTGACTTAAGTAATAGAGTTTAATTTTCCTGGATTCCCAAAAAAAAAACGATTATCCTTTCCATATATATATATATATATATATATATATATATATATATATATATGTATATATATATATATATATATATATATATATCATATATAGGATAGAACACTGCTACATCATTGTCCAACTTACTAACTATCAGACAATTAAAAAGCGATTTTAAAGAAGCAATGTTATTACAGTATATTCAAAAACAAGATTCATAAGACACGTTTTAAAGCACGAATTCAAGTTTAAAAAACGAGTTTTTTTAATGGATGAGTGCTTTAATGTCTTATGAAATGTTTTTGTCTATTTTTGCAATTAACTTTGTTAATGTATTTTTTAAGAGAAAATGAGAAATTTGATAATTTAGAGAAATTTTATTGCAGTTGGTAACGTTCGGGTATATTTAGAATAAAATTCAAATTTTTGAATTTAGTTGGGTATGATTGACTTAATTTAACTTAACATTTCACTTTTCATAATAAAATATTTGTTATTGTATGGCAAATATAATTACCGTATAATAAATTGTTTATTAATTGCCAATTTAATCATAACCTTCAATTATCACTATGACTACTGATTTATAGAAACTTAAAAATGAATCCGCTAACTGCTACATACTTTAATAGGTGTCTTAGCAACGCTAATTGCAAAAAAAATATTTACAAACTCTGATAAATCCCATAGTTCCATAAGCAGATGTAGTAATAAATGAAATATGATTTGAGACTGAGTTTCTCATTTCAGATAATCCCTAAATGATAAGCCAAGACTGCACAGCTGATTGAAGTTATTAAACCATTAATAAATATTTTTAATAACAAGGACCTCAGATTAAATCCTTGAATCAGACATAATTGGATCTATTTTGAAGATAAGAACCTACAGGCAATAAAAGAGAAAACTAAATGAGCTCATTTTTGACAAAGGAATAATATTGCCAAAAATTAGTTTAAATAATATCATCGTCACTTACTTCACACAATCATACCTACGTATCCAGCAATACCTATGATTTTGAAAATACCAAGAGATGAATATTTTAAAAATTCTTATTTTCGTTTGCATGTAAATCTCAAGGTAAATGCTTTAGAACCTTACGGCCGATATTATCAACGTAATTGAAAGGGCATTTGTTTTAAATGGCATTTTAAAGTAACGCAAGCGTATTATCAACAAGTTTGAACGAAGATTTAGCCCTAAACAGGCATTTATACTTAAATGTCCAAATTCGACCACTCAAGAAATAAACGGAGAATTAACGCATGCGTGTTTATGTATACTTGGGACTTGTATACACTTCTATGTTTGTGATACATAACCTCGGAAAGTCTGTATACTTACATCCATATAGGTTATAATATTTTCTATTTAATATTAATAACAAAAATGCACTCTTCTTCGAGTGATTTCAGACTGTATTTAATAACAGCAGGCTAAAAACTAAATTTGATACTGGAATGTATAACGATTGTTTTCTTCTTGGTGATAAAGGGTATGGGAATAATAATTACCTATTGACACCATTATTGCAACCACATACAGCAGCTGAAGAAAAGTATAATTCATGCCACATTATGACCAGAAAAACTGTTGAACGCCAATATGGTGTATGGAAAAGAAGATTTCCAATTTTGTCTCTGGGGATGAGGGTGAATAATGAAACGGCAAAAATTATAATCGTTGCTACTGCAGTGTTGCATAACATTGCAATTAATAGAAATGAGCCTCTACCAGTTCAGCAAAACATTTTGGTTGAAGCAGAGGAAGTGTTTAATGAAGCTAATTATGAGGCCAATAACAATACTCGCCAGAGACTGATACAAAATTATTTACAAAATTTATTGTAATTAAAAGAGCATCTGTCGTATGATTGTTTACTAGTAAATATTTTGAATAAATTGATGTAACCATTCAATATTTCTTTCTACTTTTTTTATTTATTAGCAAACAAGTCTATAACCTTATGCACAACACAAATACAAAAGAACTAGTAACAAACGTTTTATTAATATATCTTTTTATCTGAACAGTATACAAAAAAAAAGTACATTTCATTTTACAAAAGAAATACATAACATTAGAGATCTGCTCTTAATTTCATATTATGTAACCTCTTTCCTTCCAATTCCTCTTTCAGAAGAGCAAATCTCACCGACTGTATTTCCTGCTTTTCCGATAGTTCTTGCTCCAGAACTTGATTTTGGAGAACTTTGTTTTTCGCTTCTTCTAATTTTAAATTATATTCTACTTCCAACAATTTTGTTTTAGTTTCGTAAAATTTGGCTTTTGCCTTTAATATTTTTTCGATATCATCTGAATCGCGCTTTCTCTTATGTTTTTTCGACATTTTGCATGGTGTTGGTGCCGGTGTACAATTTGATCCACTTGTTTGGACCATTGTATCTGCATCACTTGTCTTCATTGTAACACAAACTATTTCAGATGGTTCATTTGTAATTTCTCCTGGTACATGTACCGTTATCAGATTATCTGTGTTTCCAAGCTTTTTTTCGACACCAGTGCAGCTGAATACAGCCAGTGATTCACTGTCGCAGTCTAATAAATTTATTTCGCCTTCGACAGTCTTGCTTGGGAGTATGCTTAATATGGTATCCAGAACTACATCGATGACTGTCTGCGAAGGGCCACCGCCTGTAGAATATAGCGCCTGTTTCTTTTGTGCAGCATATTTTATGCTACGATGCTTTAAATTTTCATATTTAGCACTCAGCTGTTCAAGGGTACGTGTTGTTAACGGATGGGAAATGTTGAACTCCTCTGTAATGTTTTTCCATGCACGAGCCTGTATATTGAATCATCAGTGATTAAATGATAAAAGACGAATTACGGAAGAATTACCTTCTCTTGATTAGTCACTGCATTTGTTTGTTTATTTTCTAGAATGTCTATATTATTGACCACCAGTGACAAGAGATCTATAGCCTCTTGTTCACTAAAATTTTTTCCACGACCTTTCTTATTATTCATGTTAACAGTAAATATTGTTTCACAAAAATAATTTTGAAGAATCTGGAGACTGACCGTGTTTGGTATTAAAAGCAGCAACACAAACAAAAGCAAATATAGCCACAGACTGTTTAAATGTGCTAAAATCGTTCATTTGTTCTAAAATTAATGCCAACCTTCCTAAATACCACATTTAAGTAAATGCTGCTTAAATTCATTTCATAATACGGAACCCCTAATTTAAGTGACACTTAATTTAAATGTCATTTAACTAAAACTACTTTTAATAACAGTTGATAATACCGGCCGTTAGTGTTATAATTTTTTGAAATGTTGTGATTGAGAATAATCTCCAAATTTAAAAAAATATAACTTTAGTATGTTACATTTCTTTAACAAATACTTCAAATGATGGCTTTTCATCCCAAATTGTCGTGTCCAAAATTTTATTGTAATATCTTTTTTTTTAATTTAACAGATACTTACATGATTCCACACATTTGTCCATCACTGTATATATGTATATCTTGTAGTATGTTGTTATATTCTATTTTTAACGTAATTAAAGTTTAATCTTTTTAATTATGATTCTACTAAATTAAATGTTCACTGTTGTGTTAGCCGAGTGCAGTACACTAATTACATCTGGTACTAAATATGTTTATTTAGACGATTTGTATCACTGTCGCTACCGTTCTCTATTTCAAAGACACCTTTCCGATATTATAAAGTAGATAAAAGAAAAGTAAAATTAAGAATCCGCCTTATATGTTTCAATTAGAATAACTGACCGGATCGTTAATTTTTGTAAATCGTTTCAAATTTAATCTGTCGGACGAATTAAACCCGAACCAATAAAGAGCAATTGACAATTAGGAAGTGGAGACAAAGAAATAAACAAAAAACAAGACTACAAATATCGTTCGCTTTGAAAGAACCGCCTCTGTGATAAAAATCCTCTCGGCCCTCGCCCTAATTTGGAAATATCTCGAGTTCCTACGGACATTCCCAAAATTTCTACTGGCATCAATACATTGCACGTAAATAACACTTCAACATACTCAAACGCTTTTTATTTTAATTAGAAGTTCCCTTTCGTTTACATAAAAAGTAAGATAACGTTTACGCGTTTTAATAAATAATCGTGATAATAAGTAATTGAAAATGCTTGAGAATTATATGTACACCTTTTAAAAGAAAAATTAAATTATTATCTTTAAGCCACTATAAAAATACCTCTAAAGGATCACTTGACCGTCAATTTTGTACTATTAAAAATGTTTAATTGTTTTGTACTATTGGTACAAACAGAATCAAGAAAAAAGAAAAATACCTAAGCACAATATAATTCAATATACTCTATATACATATTTCAGTAACTAAGTTGTCATCTTTAGTAGAACAATCTGAAACCTAAAGGTTGTTAAGGTACAACTTTTGAAGATGTGCTTTTCGCCAAGTCGCCAATGGGATAACACTAAATTCTTAACGTTAAAATAAACCCTTCTAGAGGGTTTTCACGTAACAAGTTCGTTAGAAATTTTCTATGTTAATGCTTTAGGAAACTTTTAAATATTTGTGGCACGTAATCTTGATACTTGGTGTTTGGTGTGTTAAAATAATATAACGAGCCATCGAAAAAAATCATACATAATTGGAGTAGACTGTGAAATTGGGTTGGTACTTTAACCACTTCCACATAATGACACATTACTTGATGCTTGACAGTTTCATATGGTTTCATTCTAAAAAAAAAGTTATGGCATTGAAATGATACTACAACAAAAAAGAAAACAAATAATTTATTTAATATCGAAATCATAACCAAAATTTACATATAGCTACAGAAGTTGTTGAAAATGTTGTCCATTTACATCTAAACTAATTTAATTTTCTTAATAAGAGTTTTGAAAAATTTGACACAAACTTATAGTTTCAATGTCAAATAATAAATGTCATTATGTGAATGTGGCTAAAGTACCAACCCAATTTCACAGTCTACTCCAATTTTGAATTTTTTCGATGGCTCGTTATTTAGACTCATGAACCACTTTCGGCTATAGCCAACTTTGATATTCTAAATGGAATGTTACATTTTTTACTGCTTTTTTAGATTCCTTGTAAAGTGCTATATTAAGGTATCTTTTGTGAAAAATTAGCAGCTTTTGATTTATGTAAAATTTTTTGTTTTGTCAATACACTTTTTAAAATCACATATCTAAGGAGTACTTGAACAGAACTGCGGCATATTTTTCTGAGACAACGAAAGGGATAAGATTTCATGTCTAAACATTCTCTTATAACGTGTTTGAAATTTATTGATTATTTAAGTAATCTTTAATTAAAGAAAAATCGATTTTTTTAAATGAAACAGCCTGTAGATGAGCACACTATAGTAGGTAGATAAACATTTTGCATCGTACAGGTATACGTTTTCCTATCCCTATCTCTCATAGTTTTATAGTTATTAATGATTATTTTCTAAATTGAGGATTATCAAGAAAGATGGTTGTAGTAAGCCTTGAAAAGTAAATCTGATCTGTCAAAATTGTCACAAAGTTTATTTCGTATCTATCTGGTTTTAAGTTGTCCACAAATATGCAAAACGAATTAAATATTTATTCTAGATATATTTTTAATTTTTTCGACATTCATGATGAATCTCTTCAAATTATTGAAAGAACAGCTCAACTTTTTAATGAAAGGTACCCACATTTACCAGCAATTAACAAAACTAAATTCAAGTGAGTAGAGTCAAATTTCATTCGCTTTGGAATTCAAGTCAAGAAGACAATTGAAATAACCTATTACGGGCGACGAAGCTAATGAAATCGCTGTTTTGGGATATTTTCATGTATATCCAACCAGTTCTATACCGGCGAAGTTTGCAAATGTGGGAATTTCATGTGCATCAATACATAGGATTTTAAAGAAAAATAAAATGCATCTTTATTCTTTCAAATCTGTTCATGTCTTTCGTCCAGGAGATCAAGATAGAAGAATTTAAGTTTGCAAATTTATTTAAAGCAAAAACTAAGATCTCAATTTTTTATCTAAAATTATTTAGACAGATGAATCAAAATTTAACCGTGAAGGGATTTTTAATAATAGAAATTGTCATCATTGGGCACAACAAAATCCAAATGCCAATTTTCAAGACGCCTCCGGATTCAATGTTTTTGCATATTGTATAACGAGAATTTAACAAGCGTCAGGTATCTACAATTGTTAAGGATGTTTTGAATAACCAAATTATCATACAATCTGATTTGGTAATGTTGGTATCAAATGGATGGAGCACTCGCTCACTCTTGACGTACATTGGGAATTAACCAACATCTTTGAGGATACGTGGATTGGCCACAACGAACCTTCGTTCTGGCCAACTAGATTCCTCGATTTTACTCTCCTTGATTTTTATTTATGAGATCAAATAAAAAATAAGTTTTACGCGTCTCCCTACTATAACGCTTTAATTCGCAAGATAATTCAGAAATTAAGGAGTATCATAATCAAGAAATACAAAAATTTATTTGCGAAAAGAATATCGATGCTTAAAACAACAGCAATGGCAACAAAAACGTAATAAGAAGAGTTCGAACTCAAAAAGTGATTAATTTTCTAAATGGATTGGTGGATTTTGAAGAAGTTAATAGCACAGTAGACAATATTTTCAAGATAAAGGAAGATAAGCAAATTGCAGGAAAACGAAAAATGGAGAAGCGACGCTATTTCCATTAAAAAATGGAAAGCAATAATTATATTTACCTATGTACCTACTTATATTTTGAATTTGTATGTAATCTATGTAGAAATAAAGAATAGTATATTAAAAACAAGTTTCATAAGGAACCATTTTGCCGCACGAGACCAGTTTATAAAACTAGAGAGATATATAGTAGCTTGTGAAAATCATTTTATAAAATTAATTTTTCTACGTTAAAAGTCATTTTAAACTTGCAGTATTTGTCAATGGCATATTATTAAAAAATTGAAACTCAGTATGTGCGGGACAAAATAAATTGCTCCGGGAATAATTGTTCCTTTTTATTCTGTAAAAATTCATTCCAAGAAGTATTCCATGTACCCCTACTTGTACGTTTAAGCAAGAAGCTATCGGCATAAATTAAAATATCAGTTACCGACGTGTACAATACTTAGAGCTTATTATAATTTATAACTTTGCTTGCTCTGGCATAATAAATTGAATAAGAAGTCAATTTAAATGATTAACTGGGAGACGAGTAAAAACCAATACAAGAAGTGTGTTTGTATATTGGAGCGTGACTTACAAGGTCAGTGCTGAGTCGATTGTTGAAGGGGCAATTGAAAAACACGATTGCGGGTTCTTTGTGGCCGACCGTCGCGTAACGTTTTTTCAGGGTCTCCGGAAATGCTGAGGTCGATTCGGAATTTCTAATTATACGCGTAATCATTAAAAAAACACAACTTATCCAAACAAATATAAACTTGTTATAGTAAGTGGAAGATCTCGAAATTGCGAAATACTGTATCCGGCTTTTGGTTCTAAATATTTGACTGTGTATTCATAAATTACTGAATTACATGCATAGTATCGATTAAAAAATTTATAAAAATTTAAATAATAGTCCGCCTTAAAAAATACAATCCTGTTAAATCCTCTTTGAATTTTTGAAAGCAATTTGCATTATGTGCTGCAGATGACACTTTTTCCTTTTTAGAAATCTTCATTAGAAGAAGCTGTGCTATTAACAATTTTCGATAATTACCGCTAGAAAAGTTTTCAATTGTGCGTGGTTTATGAAGTGACTTTATTAGCCAAACTGACGAAGTCTATCCGTGTTGTTGTAAAGTCAACGCCAATTTGAACTTGAAAATAATTTGTCGATACTAAAACTTTGAAAAATCTTCGCAAAGTTGCTAATAATGTTAACAGGCCTATAATTTAAAAGGCTCGATCTGATATCCTTCTTCAAAACAGAAATGACTTTGCCAAAGTACCACACGTCAGGAAACTAGGATAACTTAATTATTAAATTAAAAATAACTGTTAAGGTCTCACACTCATGCGCAATCTTTCACAAAACACTAGATAAACCATCATGTCCCTAAATAAAGTCAGAATTCAGATTCTTCATGCATTTGAACGTTTCCTCTGAGAAAAAGGTTGATATGTATAATGAGTGGTTGTGAGTAGATGTAGTATTCGTGAAATGAGGCACACAATGAAAAACATTTGAGAATTTATTTTATTTATTTTATTTATTTTATTTATTTTATTTATTTTATTTATTTTATTTATTTTATTTATTTTATTTATTTTATTTATTTTATTTATTTTATTTATTTTATTTATTTTATTTATTTTATTTATTTTATTTATTTTATTTATTTTATTTATTTTATTTATTTTATTTATTTTATTTATTTTATTTATTTTATTTATTTTATTTATTTTATTTATTTTATTTATTTTATTTATTTTATTTATTTTATTTATTTTATTTATTTTATTTATTTTATTTATTTTATTTATTTGATTTATTTGATTTATTTGATTTATTTGATTTATTTGATTTATTTGATTTATTTGATTTATTTGATTTATTTGATTTATTTGATTTATTTGATTTATTTGATTTATTTGATTTATTTGATTTATTTGATTTATTTGATTTATTTGATTTATTTGATTTATTTGATTTATTTGATTTATTTGATTTATTTGATTTATTTGATTTATTTGATTTATTTGATTTATTTGATTTATTTGATTTATTTGATTTATTTGATTTATTTGATTTATTTGATTTATTTGATTTATTTGATTTATTTGATTTATTTGATTTATTTGATTTATTTGATTTATTTGATTTATTTGATTTATTTGATTTATTTGATTTATTTGATTTATTTGATTTATTTGATTTATTTGATTTATTTGATTTATTTGATTTATTTGATTTATTTGATTTATTTGATTTATTTGATTTATTTGATTTATTTGATTTATTTGATTTATTTGATTTATTTGATTTATTTGATTTATTTGATTTATTTGATTTATTTGATTTATTTGATTTATTTGATTTATTTGATTTATTTGATTTATTTGATTTATTTGATTTATTTGATTTATTTGATTTATTTGATTTATTTGATTTATTTGATTTATTTGATTTATTTGATTTATTTGATTTATTTGATTTATTTGATTTATTTGATTTATTTGATTTATTTGATTTATTTGATTTATTTGATTTATTTGATTTATTTGATTTATTTGATTTATTTGATTTATTTGATTTATTTGATTTATTTGATTTATTTGATTTATTTGATTTATTTGATTTATTTGATTTATTTGATTTATTTGATTTATTTGATTTATTTGATTTATTTGATTTATTTGATTTATTTGATTTATTTGATTTATTTGATTTATTTGATTTATTTGATTTATTTGATTTATTTGATTTATTTGATTTATTTGATTTATTTGATTTATTTTATTTATTTTATTTATTTTATATATTTTATTTATTTTATTTATTTTATTTATTTTATTTATTTTATTTATTTTATTTATTTTATTTATTTTATTTATTTTATTTATTTTATTTATTTTATTTATTTTATTTATTTTATTTATTTTATTTATTTTATTTATTTTATTTATTTTATTTATTTTATTTATTTTATTTATTTTATTTATTTTATTTATTTTATTTATTTTATTTATTTTATTTATTTTATTTATTTTATTTATTTTATTTATTTTATTTATTTTATTTATTTTATTTATTTTATTTATTTTATTTATTTTATTTATTTTATTTATTTTATTTATTTTATTTATTTTATTTATTTTATTTATTTTATTTATTTTATTTATTTTATTTATTTTATTTATTTTATTTATTTTATTTATTTTATTTATTTTATTTATTTTATTTATTTTATTTATTTTATTTATTTTATTTATTTTATTTATTTTATTTATTTTATTTATTTTATTTATTTTATTTATTTTATTTATTTTATTTATTTTATTTATTTTATTTATTTTATTTATTTTATTTATTTTATTTATTTTATTTATTTTATTTATTTTATTTATTTTATTTATTTTATTTATTTTATTTATTTTATTTATTTTATTTATTTTATTTATTTTATTTATTTTATTTATTTTATTTATTTTATTTATTTTATTTATTTTATTTATTTTATTTATTTTATTTATTTTATTTATTTTATTTATTTTATTTATTTTATTTATTTTATTTATTTTATTTATTTTATTTATTTTATTTATTTTATTTATTTTATTTATTTTATTTATTTTATTTATTTTATTTATTTTATTTATTTTATTTATTTTATTTATTTTATTTATTTTATTTATTTTATTTATTTTATTTATTTTATTTATTTTATTTATTTTATTTATTTTATTTATTTTATTTATTTTATTTATTTTATTTATTTTATTTATTTTATTTATTTTATTTATTTTATTTATTTTATTTATTTTATTTATTTTATTTATTTTATTTATTTTATTTATTTATTTTATTTATTTTATTTATTTTATTTATTTTATTTATTTTATTTATTTTATTTATTTTATTTATTTTATTTATTTTATTTATTTTATTTATTTTATTTATTTTATTTATTTTATTTATTTTATTTATTTTATTTATTTTATTTATTTTATTTATTTTATTTATTTTATTTATTTTATTTATTTTATTTATTTTATTTATTTTATTTATTTTATTTATTTTATTTATTTTATTTATTTTATTTATTTTATTTATTTTATTTATTTTATTTATTTTATTTATTTTATTTATTTTATTTATTTTATTTATTTTATTTATTTTATTTATTTTATTTATTTTATTTATTTTGTTTATTTTGTTTATTTTATTTATTTTATTTATTTTATTTATTTTATTTATTTTATTTATTTTATTTATTTTATTTATTTTATTTATTTTATTTATTTTATTTATTTTATTTATTTTATTTATTTTATTTATTTTATTTATTTTATTTATTTTATTTATTTTATTTATTTTATTTATTTTATTTATTTTATTTATTTTATTTATTTTATTTATTTTATTTATTTTATTTATTTTATTTATTTTATTTATTTTATTTATTTTATTTATTTTATTTATTTTATTTATTTTATTTATTTTATTTATTTTATTTATTTTATTTATTTTATTTATTTTATTTATTTTATTTATTTTATTTATTTTATTTATTTTATTTATTTTATTTATTTTATTTATTTTATTTATTTTATTTATTTTATTTATTTTATTTATTTTATTTATTTTATTTATTTTATTTATTTTATTTATTTTATTTATTTTATTTATTTTATTTATTTTATTTATTTTATTTATTTTATTTATTTTATTTATTTTATTTATTTTATTTATTTTATTTATTTTATTTATTTTATTTATTTTATTTATTTTATTTATTTTATTTATTTTATTTATTTTATTTATTTTATTTATTTTATTTATTTTATTTATTTTATTTATTTTATTTATTTTATTTATTTTATTTATTTTATTTATTTTATTTATTTTATTTATTTTATTTATTTTATTTATTTTATTTATTTTATTTATTTTATTTATTTTATTTATTTTATTTATTTTATTTATTTTATTTATTTTATTTATTTTATTTATTTTATTTATTTTATTTATTTTATTTATTTTATTTATTTTATTTATTTCATTTATTTTATTTATTTTATTTATTTCATTTATTTCATTTATTTCATTTATTTCATTTATTTCATTTATTTCATTTATTTCATTTATTTTATTTATTTCATTTACTTTATTTACTTTATTTATTTCATTTACTTTATTTACTTTATTTATTTTATTTATTTCATTTACTTTATTTACTTTATTTATTTTATTTATTTTATTTATTTTATTTATTTTATTTATTTTATTTATTTTATTTATTTTATTTATTTTATTTATTTTATTTATTTTATTTATTTTATTTATTTTATTTATTTTATTTATTTTATTTATTTTATTTATTTTATTTATTTTATTTATTTTATTTATTTTATTTATTTTATTTATTTTATTTATTTTATTTATTTTATTTATTTTATTTATTTTATTTATTTTATTTATTTTATTTATTTTATTTATTTTATTTATTTTATTTATTTTATTTATTTTATTTATTTTATTTATTTTATTTATTTTATTTATTTTATTTATTTTATTTATTTTATTTATTTTATTTATTTTATTTATTTTATTTATTTTATTTATTTTATTTATTTTATTTATTTTATTTATTTTATTTATTTTATTTATTTTATTTATTTTATTTATTTTATTTATTTTATTTATTTTATTTATTTTATTTATTTTATTTATTTTATTTATTTTATTTATTTTATTTATTTTATTTATTTTATTTATTTTATTTATTTTATTTATTTTATTTATTTTATTTATTTTATTTATTTTATTTATTTTATTTATTTTATTTATTTTATTTATTTTATTTATTTTATTTATTTTATTTATTTTATTTATTTTATTTATTTTATTTATTTTATTTATTTTATTTATTTTATTTATTTTATTTATTTTATTTATTTTATTTATTTTATTTATTTTATTTATTTTATTTATTTTATTTATTTTATTTATTTTATTTATTTTATTTATTTTATTTATTTTATTTATTTTATTTATTTTATTTATTTTATTTATTTTATTTATTTTATTTATTTTATTTATTTTATTTATTTTATTTATTTTATTTATTTTATTTATTTTATTTATTTTATTTATTTTATTTATTTTATTTATTTTATTTATTTTATTTATTTTATTTATTTTATTTATTTTATTTATTTTATTTATTTTATTTATTTTATTTATTTTATTTATTTTATTTATTTTATTTATTTTATTTATTTTATTTATTTTATTTATTTTATTTATTTTATTTATTTTATTTATTTTATTTATTTTATTTATTTTATTTATTTTATTTATTTTATTTATTTTATTTATTTTATTTATTTTATTTATTTTATTTATTTTATTTATTTTATTTATTTTATTTATTTTATTTATTTTATTTATTTTATTTATTTTATTTATTTTATTTATTTTATTTATTTTATTTATTTTATTTATTTTATTTATTTTATTTATTTTATTTATTTTATTTATTTTATTTATTTTATTTATTTTATTTATTTTATTTATTTTATTTATTTTATTTATTTTATTTATTTTATTTATTTTATTTATTTTATTTATTTTATTTATTTTATTTATTTTATTTATTTTATTTATTTTATTTATTTTATTTATTTTATTTATTTTATTTATTTTATTTATTTTATTTATTTTATTTATTTTATTTATTTTATTTATTTTATTTATTTTATTTATTTTATTTATTTTATTTATTTTGTTTATTTTATTTATTTTATTTATTTTATTTATTTTATGTATTTTATGTATTTTATTTATTTTATTTATTTTATTTATTTTATTTATTTTATTTATTTTATTTATTTTATTTATCTTATTTATTTTATTTATTTTATTTATTTTATTTATCTTATTTATCTTATTTATTTTATTTATTTTATTTATTTTATTTATTTTATTTATTTTATTTATTTTATTTATTTTATTTATTTTATTTATTTTATTTATTTTATTTATTTTATATATTTTATTTATTTTATTTATTTTATTTATTTTATTTATTTTATTTATTTTATTTATTTTATTTATTTTATTTATTTTATTTATTTTATTTATTTTATTTATTTTATTTATTTTATTTATTTTATTTATTTTATTTATTTTATTTATTTTATATATTTTATTTATTTTATTTATTTTATTTATTTTATTTATTTTATTTATTTTATTTATTTTATTTATTTTATTTATTTTATTTAATTTATTTATTTTATTTATTTTATTTATTTTATTTACTTTGTTTACTTTATTTATTCTATTTATTGTATTTATTCTATTTATTCTATTTATTCTATTTATTCTATTTATTCTATTTATTCTATTTATTCTATTTATTCTATTTATTCTATTTATTCTATTTATTCTATTTATTCTATTTATTCTATTTATTATACATATTTATTCTATTTATTCTATTTATTTTGTTTATTTTATTTTATTTTACACAACAGGAAAGTTGGTTGTCGAAATGTGCAATTAGTGTCTTCAATATTATACTTTTAAACAATATATCTTAACTTTCTATTCACGTTAACATTTCATCGTAATTAATTCATATTAACTAACTATAAATTAATTGATTTATAGGCAAATTCTAGTCATTCAAACGATTGACAAAAATATTTCTAAAAGATGTATCATAGATTAAATTATATATTCTAAGATACTGTTGTAATCAAGCATCAGCATGACTAATACTTTAAATAAGTAAATTAAACGCTAAGTGATGATTTCCATAAACAATCATAAATTAGCATTATTGTAAGCGTCTTAATTGTTATTTTGTGTCAATTGTAGGGCATCGACTTGTGTGGTGCCGTTCCCTAGAACTAGTATGATACAATTCTAAATAAGAATTAAACTAGTTAAAAGCGACGACACGAGATACTGGACCGCCCAGGGAGTCTCTTAATTTCGTTATCTGGTAGGCATTAGTTGTTACAAGAGGGTAAATCGGTAGCGATAAGCTATTGTCGCCACCAATTTTACCGAAACATAATAAATTTCCAAACATAGTTTTCGTACTTCCTTTTTTTGATTAAATAATGAAATGGAAGCATGAATAACTTGTACGTATGTAGGTATATAAGTAGTTTGTGATTTAGGAAATTAAGTATTGGATTTATAGTGGGCAACAGATAAAATGGAAATTTATTATTAGAACTATAACAGTAAATTGGTTGATACTAACTGTATAATTACATATAGCTTCTTCAGACAAACTCAGTTACCTAGATTTATGTGCCCAACCCATTTCTTATTATACATTTATCTGAGCATGCTATGTTGAGCGATTTTTTGGGATGATAATGAAGTAGAAACAGGTGTGCTATATACAAAAACAAAGCTTATTTGCAATTATTGCAAGCAAGAAAAAAAATGATCGATTATTTAGCGCAGCTTTATTTGCAATTTTTAGCTTAAAAGTTGGATGCAACTTCGATTCCGATTTGTTTTAGATCATATAGTCTTCTGGCCGTTAAATTAGGACGACAGATACGGGGATAAAGTGACGGAAAGAGAGACTCGATTATCAGTATTTGTTAAGAAAATGGTATTATTTTGGTTTATGTCATGCATTTACAAGAGCCTATTCAAATGTTCAGTATCGTCTGACGTTTAGTTTGACAGATCCAGTTGTTTAAAGAAGACGTTTATAGTACAAGTCGTAAATTCAGCGCTGACAACAGGCTGCGCTGAATTTACTTCCACGCTCGGTCTGGATAATTTCTGTGATGTGGCGATGTGGTTCTTTTTTGTGAATGTGTCTGAAGATATCCTTTCTCCAGCAGGGGCGTACCGATGAGCCTGTAGAAAGGCGAAATACGTATCTACGTCTCTGGGGAGGGATATGTTCGGACACGTTCACAAAAATATTAATAGTGAACCTGTATTTGTGTTCTTCACACCAGATTTTTAATAATATTTTATATTATTAAAAATACCTTTGTATTATAGAAAACTGGTGGGGTTTACCTACTCATGTATGTTTCAATTATTCTGATACATTAAATATGTTCTTTGCACACATATATTTAACACATTTCTTAACATATATAAATAGACATGCAATGAAAGTACATTTATTTCCACTCCTTTTTTTTATATATATATATATATATATATATATATATATATAAATTCTTCGTCTGCCAAACACTTCCGTTCCTATGTATACTTCTGCAAGCCAACAATAGCGATGTCATTATCATAAATCAACCTCAGAAATCGCTGAACGACTTCAGTCGAATGGTATTGTACTAGTAGCTTAATTATATGGGGCACCAAGTACAGTGAATGGCAATGGCACGCTTGAATGGCTTACGCAGAGCACGCGAATTCTGCCATATGTATGTAACCGACGAGGAAGTGGGAGGATTACTGAAAATGCACCACGCTATTCATTCTATTGTCGTCACTACCTATTGAATATTTAATACTCTAGTCTTAGAACGATAATTATTGCTTAAATCCGTTAGGAATCAATTCGATTCTTTATAATGAAGAAAGACGAAATTTGCCAAGTATCTAAATTTATGTGCAATCTTTTTATTGATAATTTATTTATCACACGTACAGTACGCGATATATAAAACCCGTATAACTCTTATAAGCATAATAACAGAGTTTTTTAGTTGCGTAAACTGGACAAATATATTCATACTGTCACTTATAGACTTCGTAGGTTATACATACATAATATATTAAATTTGAACGACTACAATGCTTCAAAATAAAACCAACAACAGAAAGAATTTTATTAGGACCGAACAAAGTAATAGGTAATAGGAAAAATAATTATTTCCCAACGAAAATTATGATTTAAATATATAAAATTGTGAAAATGTATAAAAAATAGGATTTGTGTGATTAACGTATATCAATAACGAGTCATTTAACTATTATTTTCTACAACGGTCTTGAGTTTTCGTGGAAGTGAATCTATTAAATTAGTTTGCTAATTGAGGATTTTCTGCCAAACTTTCCCAAGTTTCTTCAATAAGGTAGCCATCATATTTAACCAGTGGCGGCTCGTGAGTCATGAAAGAGGGTGGGCACAAAAAAACTTACCTATTTTTTGTACATAAAATCAATTCTCCTATTTTGCATGCTGAAAAAGACATCTATGACTTTTTTCTCAAAATCCGGGATAGACTGGATGAACTTCTTTCTATTGATAGGACCGCCAATGCGTTCAGTCAATCTTCTGACATTGTGCTTCTCAGAAAAGTTTGAATGCGTTTGAGGGTGGAAAAACATAGTTCACATTCTCCTGTCGACATTGGCGTTGTGCAAATAATATCTTACAGTTTGTATGCTTCCATCAAAACCATTTATAGGTTGTTGTCTGTTATGAACACTAAAAGTGGCAAAACACCACCTACGTCACACATGACATCGCGCTCATAAATTACTGAAAGTTCACTTATCGATTTTACACTGTCCATCATAGGATAAGATTTCACAGTTTCATCAAAATTTTTTTTGTGGAAATGAATGACTATAAGTTTTATAATTTTGAGAATCAAATAATTTTGCTGTACTTAAGTGATCCCTAAAATCAAATCGGTCGCTAATTTGCATTAAAATAGTGTCATATACTTCCTTTGCAATAACAGCTCTGTTATCTCCAGCTATCGTTTTTTGTCTTTTCCTTACAGGTTCTTCATTATTGCGTTCTTGATTGTCATTGTCAGTAGAATTTCTTAAATTTCTAACGCGAATAATTTGCTGTTGTAATTGTTCAATTGCCTTTTGCAGTTGAGCACTGTCAATCCCACGCATTTGAGTCTGATTAAATAATATTTTAACATGTGGCATGATGAAATGAAATATTTTCAACCAATAGAGAAATTCCGAGCAATACAAATGTTTCAACTTGCTTCACTAATAGTAACTGAATTCATGCCATCTTTGTCAATAATTTTGTCTAAACATTCACGTGCGATACGTGCCGGAAATAATACAGTCACAACGCATACAAGACGTTAACTGGAGTCGCGCTATTTTGTGCCCCAAACGCCGACATAAACTTATATAGCCAAGTTAAGCGGAGCCGGCCGATCCATACTCGGAATAGGTACATTTTAAATCGTGCCCCGGAACATAGTTTTGAGCGTTAGCATAGTGTCTCTGGTGCGGAAGGAAACTTTGATAACATCTTTATAAAAATACGTAAAAATAATAAAATAAAATAATGCATTGAATTACATGCGAATTTCTTTCTGTTTTTATCTTGGTGGCTGAGTGAGCACGTACCCTTATGCTCTTTAGTACCAGCCGTCACTGCATTTAACCATCATTTTCCAGATATTTTCTGTTAGATTTATGTTGGAACTTTTCGCAGTCCAAGGTAGAGTTTCAATATTATTTTCAGGAAAATAATTAATTACACAATGTGCAGTAAGCAACCTTGTTGGAAAATAAAATTGTTAGCGGGAAAATTTCCCTAACAGACGATAGCATCACGTTATCTAAAATGTCAATATACTTTTTCGAATTTAGTCGTACATCGACATTCCAGCAATCGACTAAACGTCCTCTACAAATTCAAGCCCAAACATTTACGGAAAATCTTCCAGATTTATAATTTTGTAAAGCATAATTTTCGTTATACCTACACCGAGCGTGAATGCGATATTTTTTGCTAAATCGATACCTTTTTTGCAGTTGCAAACGAATTTTATCTTATGCAATAAATTAAATTATTATCTTACTCAACTGTTGTAATAAATGGCTTTCGTGTTCCGCGTCTTCTTTCTGTTTTCGTTTATCCACCGTGTTTTAATTTCAACAGTTGTGGATTTATTTAAATTATATGCTTTGTCTTCTTATAGACCAATTGGCCTCAATTTTAGAAATTATTCTGAATTTGGTCAAATTATTTAAATGCCTATTCATTGCTAATACCTGTAACTTAAGACAAATTTGACAAGTCAAATAAAACATTTCAAACTCTGTACGGGTTTTATCGGGTGTCCCAATAAGCATGCACAATTTAAAAAGGGCGCCATTTTTGTCCCGGTCGGTAGGCAACTCGTGTTTTTGGTTAGCTGTCAACTACACATATTGCGGTTAGTGAAAATAAATCGTCTTACTGTCGAACAACGCGTTGTCATTGTCACAACTTACTTGAGGAACGGTGAAAGCTCCTTAGAAACACTTCGAAGATTGCGTGCAATATACGGTCGACGAAACGTGCCAGATTCATCGACAATTCGTCGAGTAGTTCAAAAATTTCAACAAAGTGGTTCAGTTAGTGATGTAAAGACACCAAGAAGCAATCGTAACGGCCGATCTGCTGAAAATATTGCTGCAGTAAGGAAAATTATTGCCCGAAATCCCCAAACTTCGATTCGCCGTCGATCACAGCAGTTGAATATTTCGAAGAGCACCATGAAACGAATTCAGGCAGCGGACCTTCATCTTCACCCCTACAGGGTCCAACTGACGCAACAGCTATTGCCAGACGATCATTCACAACGGCGTGACTTCGCTGATTGGGTGTTGGAAGATATAAATCTGGATGAGGATTTTGCACAAAATTATCTTTACTGATGAGGCGCATTTTCACCTGGACGGCTTTATCAACAGGCATAACGGTCGGATATGGGGCGACGAGAATCCTCGCATAACAGTTCAACAGCCGATGTATTCACAACGAGCAACTGTATGGTGTGGCTTTTATGGAGGTGGTATGATTGGGCCCTACTTTTTTCAAAATGCTGCAGGTAATGCAGTTACGGTGAATGGCAAACGTTATCGGAACATGTTACGTGAGTTTCTTTTCCAAATTGGACGGCATAGACATCCAAAATAAGAGGTTCCAACAAGATGGCGCCACCAGCCATACTGTGCGCGAGACTCGTGCGTTATTGCAGGAGAGATTTCCGGAGCGTGTCATTTCAAGCCAGGGAGATCAGAATTGGCCGCGAAGATCATGCGACATGACACAGTGTGATTTTTTTCTCTGGGGATACCGGAAATCACGTGTTTACATGAATAATCCGAGGACAATCCATGAGTTAAAGAATCAAATCGAGCGCGTTATTATGGTAATTGATCCAGAAATATGCGTAAATGTCATAAATAATGTTGTAAAAAGAGTAAAAGTTTGTCAACGAAGTTTGGGGGGATATTTGTCCGGTATTGTTTTCCATGTGTAAGTGCAATGTATACTGATAAGTTGCAAATAAAAATATTTCTAATTTTCAAGTAACTTACGCGTTTTATTCATAAATTAAATTGTGCATTCTTATTGGGACACCTAACATATTGCAGTGGATTTTTCCCTGCAAACATTTAGTGAACATTTTTGAAAAATATTATTTTTATAGTGTACTATTTTCAATTACAGTGTATGATTTTACTTTATGAACACTGATTTTATTTTGAGTTGTTTTGATCTCTGTGGTAGTTTGTCGATTTGCCTCGATATTCTTTAGACACGTCTTGATATCGAAGTAAGAGAGTTGTATATTGGGAGATAAAACTTTTTTATTTTTATTTCAATTAATTACCGTTTTGTTTTTAATTCATTGTGGTTGTGATTGCTTTAATTCATTATCGAATTTATACGAGTTTGAAAACCTCGTAATTTTTGATTTATTTAATCTCTTACTTGCACGTGTTCTCAAGGTTATAAAGTAAAAGCTACGTAAGTTTTATTTTACATTTATAATATTATTTCTTTACTGTATGCATTTATTGTATTTTTCATTTTATGAATTTATTCATATTTTTATAGTAATTGGAATATAGATGACAAAGATAGTTTTTTGGTTCTAGTAAATTTTTTTAACGTTTTAATTATAGAACGTTTCATTTTCAAGGTTGGTTTTTTTATACTTGTGGTATCGCGCAGGTCTTAGATATTTCGGTTTGACAGATTTATTTCTGTTTATATTTGAGTTTGTTTATTCTGGGGAGATAGAAAAATATATCTTTGGAATTTATTAGTATTAATTTTGTTCGCGAGTCATTAGAGGACGTTTAAATTTGCTTAGCTGTCAACTCCAGCAAATTAAGTTTACCTCTATGTATTATTGTTATACACAGGTCTTTATACTTCATAAAGATTCATTTTTTTATTTTTTTTTTATAATAAACTGTAATTTGGTAATTGTGACTTTCTTATTATGTACCTTTGTGTGAACTATTGATTTTGGCGCCCATTAATTTTATAGAAGAGAAGTACCACATTTTTCCTATTGGAAACCCGGAGAGGAAAGCTGTTTCATAAAAGAAAATTAACCGATTGAGCATTAAAATTGGACAGTGTTGTGGTGAATAGTGGTTCAGTCAACTACGAACGCACTATTCATGCCAATATGTCGGGCATTCTACGTTATTAATTTTTACATAATATTTTAAAATGTATGAATTTAATTAGTATTTCAGCTCGCTTTATATTTATCAAAACGAAAAAAGAATACAAAATTAGTTGATTAAGTCGTAAATTCATAAAAATAATAAAATGCGATAGTACCAATTTATGAGCCTACCATAAATTTCCAATTTTTAATTAAAAGTCATTTTTCGTCTATAAAACTTGAAAGCCTCGTTACAAAACATTACTCACACGAAGGAGGATGTAACAGGTAAACATCAAGGCATTGAATTGAGTTTGTGTCGTTAATTGTAAAAAATGTATTTGTCACAACATTTTAATGAAATCGGAATCAATACTGCTTAAGAACATAATTAATTGTATGACATATCGTTTACTTAGTAAATTTAAAGTAAGTGTGTATTAATGTAAAGAGGCTTATATAAATATAATACTTATAAATTTTCCTTAGAAATCTTACAACGTCATCACAATGAAAAATTATAGATTCATTTGTGATTGAGAATATTCATTCATTACTAGAGGTATTATATGGTAAACATGGAAAGCCACGAGTTTAAGATTAATATTCAAGATGAACATGAAAGCTTACAATGAGATTAAAAATCTTAAAATCTAATTTGAAAATGAAGTGGTAAAATGGACACGACTACAGAATGCAAGTTGATGAATAGGTTTGTAGTATTTTTGATTTTGCGAGGGGAACAGTGAAAATTTGTAGAAAATCAAACTAGGTTTAGTTAACAGAAATTAAATCATTTTATTAACGCTTAGTAAAACCTGGATGTACTACTTTACATTGAAGAGAAACAACTGATACCTGACCACCAGTTTCCGTAATTCCAGATTCCGTAATAAATATGCAGCGGTTGATCAAATGCGTCGAATACGACGGTCACCTTTTATATTTTTACAAAACTGGGAAGAAAACAAAATTTTTGTGAACAAACTATTTTATTGTTTTTCAAAATATTCGCTTTTATGGTCTATACACTTTTACATGCGTACGAAGGATTTCTCAAAACATTTTTTCCACTCTGAAGGTTGTATCTCAGAAACATGGTTTTCAAAGGCTTCAGCTGCTTCTTGAGGTGTTGAAAATCGCTGTCCACGCATTTTTTGTTTCACAGTTGGGAACAAAAAGAAATCATTCGGCGACAAGTCAGATGAATATGTATATGTATTTCTCCTTCAAATAGTCAACTGTTAGACGTGCTGTATGGGAACTCGCATTGTCGTAATGAAGAATAATGCGACGTTTTCGGTTGTTCTTCCTGATTTTGTCTATAACTTTTGGCAAACAAATTACTGTGTACCATTCAGCGTTAACAGTTTTTCGATCCTTTAAAGAAATTGTTGCGATGTGTCCTGTACGGCCGAAGAAACAAGCGATCATTTTCTTGGAAGTGCTCCTTGCACGAACAACTTTTGTGGGGTTTGGTTCGTTTTGAAACACCCACACAGTAGATTGTTGCTTGGTTTCAGGCTCATATGCATATATCCATGTTTCGTCACCTGTGGCGATGTTGTATACGGATTTTGCGATTCTTACGTCGATTTTTTGCTCATCTCTTTACACCAATTGACACAAGCTGCTTTCCGTGCTTCGGTCAAGTTATGTGGAATCCATCTCGAACATATTTTTTTACAAATAAATGTTCATGTAAAATCATATGAATTACCATCTGCGATATGCGAAGAGATGCCTCCACCTCACTGTAAGTCACATGTCGATGGTGTTCTATCATTTTACAGAATCGATGTTTTTTGGAATCACAACAGTTTTTTGTCGACCTTTACGTGATTCATCACTCACTGAGGTACGACCATGATGAAATTCTGCAAACCAATTGTAAACTGTCTTCTCTGATGGTGCTTCATTACCAAAATTTGACAGAAGCGATATAATGCATTCTTGTGAAGTTTTATAAACGTAAAAATTATAATCGTAGAAAATCATCCAACGAAAATCTTCACGAGTAATCTCCAATATTTTACAAACTCACTGTCTTAAAACTGTCTCTGTCAACAAACTACTGACTCAATTTCTAAGCTATCGCGGATTTCTCATTGACAAATGTCAAACTTTAAGAATATAGTGATTACATCTGTCAAAAGCACCATCTAGTGGTCGATTGTAAAAATATAAAAGGTGTCCCTCGCAACAGATGTCTAAATGGTATAAAATATGCCTTGAGGAAAAGAAAATATGCTCACTCATATTTCTGGTGATGGCCTGAGCATTTGATAAAGTCTGACATAACGGCTTAACCATGAAACTGACCAATCCACCATACATTAGTCCGAGTTAAGCAAGAAAACGAATATTTGGAACTTCAAACAATAAATGCAGGAGTGCCGCTAGGTAGCGTACTGGGACCGGTGCTTTATCTTTTATACAGATATTGCGATATTTCAGTGGCAGAAAACATAAAAGTACCCACAGTTTCTGATGCTAAGACTGCAGTATTCTTAGGGGTTGGAAACACCATAGAAGAAACATTTGTTGTTCAGATTTTAAAATCCCTACGTCTTTAACATTGCGTGAAAAATTTGTTGATTAAAAGTATGTATATGTAATGACACTTGCGAAAATCTGAACGTGGCTTAAGAGGTGACGGATTAAAGTTCATGGAACCAAATTCACACGACTAGAAAGGAAACTTGTTCGTCTGTTAAAATTATTGTTTTTTTATAAGTGTTCAGCAAAAAAGACCGATTAACTATGTATTTCAATTCATATTTAAGTGCATAATTATTTAATCCATACTATATATAGATAAACAATGTAAATAGTATATTGTTTAACGTGTGACGAAAGTAACATTCTTTTAAGTGAGAGAATAGTTTGCCAAACGAGGCAGAGTCGAGTTTGGCAATGTTCGCGAGCTTTAAAAATACTGTCGACGAGTTAAACACTATACTTTCTCTACAACCTCACCTATGGCATTATAACAAACTTAAAAAATATATAGAAACAAACCTTTCAAATATTTTCAATTAAAAATTACAAAACTATAGATCATATTTAAATTAGTTATGATTTAAACATTGATACATAGAATATGTAGACCATTAGGTCGATGCCTTTAAATTTTCACACAATTACAATTTTGCAAAATATTCAAGCAGCACAATTTCGTAATTTGAATTTATGCTATTATTAGTCCTCCATTTAATGAATTTTACATAGACTTCTTCATACCTCTTTCTCAATTTTGCTCGTAATAAGCCCGCATAGGTTTCCTCAGCTTGATTTACTATTTCTGGTGGCGTATTTTGAATATCTAAATCACTTTCTGAATCAGAAATCATGATAAGGTTTCAAACAGGACAAACTGACGTGATTTAAAAATGACGGGATACAGCGACAGTAAGCAACTAGACGCAGGTGAAATTTAGTAGCTTTCGTCACTAGGGACGAAAAATGTTTTTTTTATAAAGAGTCGTAGAAAAAATATATTTCAAATTTGACCTACAATTTATTCCTAAACATACTTGAAGAGATACTGCAAAGCTACCTTATATTCATCGAAATAGGCATGTTAGTTAATGCCATAAACAACTGCAACTTGATTGTGTCAATACTGTCAATTGTATTAACAATGTCGTGCAACAATCTGTCAAATTTTGTTGCACAGCGTATAATTATTAAATTTCTGTTCAACGAAGATATAAAAGCGAATTAAATTCATCAGAATTCATAAACTGTTTGAAGAAAAATGTTTATCACTCAGAACAGACTTTGAGTGGCGTAAATCCTTCCAGGATGGTCGGCGTATAGAACTTGTCGCATGCTGCCCGCCCAGCGTCTTTTGTAAATCTCGGGAATACTCAAAAAATTCACCAGCTGATCTGGAGCAATAGGAGAATATTTGTAAAGGAAATTTCTGGGATTGTAAGCACTAGTATTGGTAGTGTACATATTATTATTAATTACAAGTTTAAATTTAGTAAAATTTGCGTTAGATGGGTTCCAAAACAACTTTCCGCTGAAAAACAGCAGAAACGACTTCAGATTTGCAGAAAACTTCGATTTCGTTACGAGTATGATGGCGATGACTTTTTGTTACATATTTTAATAACTAATTAGTTCTGGGCATGCTATTATATCCTGGAAAGCAAGAATGTTAGCATTGAATGACGTCACCGAAGTTTATCTTCGCACAAAAAATTCAAAACACAACCGTCGACTTACAAAATGATGCCGACTGTATTCTGGGATGCTATTGGACAAATTTATGTCGATTTGCTCGAAGAAAGTAAAGCATTAAATTAATCTTATTACAGTTAGCTTCTTGGAGAGGTTAAACTGGCGTCTTAAGCAGGGATGTCATTCTCCTATACGTTAACGCTCGCGCACCAACGAACAATACGATGGCTAAATTTGGATAGGAAGTACTGCCCCCTTATAGTCCGGGCTTGGCTCCGAGTAACTACCGAAAGTGCTTGGGAGGCAAGCAATTTGCCTCTAATGTCGAAGTGAAGGGATGCGGTGTAAAACCGAAAGAATTTTTTCAACAGGAATACAGAAGCTACCGGAGCGATGGGACAAGTGTATTTTAAAGTAGAATTGTTACATAGAACAATTATATATGTATATACCGGATACGGCATAAGTCAGTCAACGCTGTACATACTCTTCACGACTCGCGTTATTTCACCAAAGGACGCCATTAAACCGATAGCGGCACGGCATCGTTTCATGGTGTAATCATTCTTATAGGCCTATTGGATTCAAGCGTATACTCATCGTTAAATCCTTATGGATCTTTATAAATACAGTTTGGAGGAACGCGTTTACAAGTACCATGCTGTTTACGAAGAAATTTAAACGCAGTTTAGAGAAAAGTGTCCGAATTCACCAGTAGCGCTACGCGAAATTGTTTACAAAATGCATAGAAAATTGCAAACAACAGGGTCTGTAATTGATAAATCTCTAAGTGGCCGTTAGAGATCTATGAGAACAGAAGATACATGCAGTTAGTGCCTGAAACTCCCGCTCAGTCAACAGTAGTATGCATCGTATGATGAAAGCGTTGATATGCAGGCTATTTCTTATTATTTAAACGTAAATCTGTTGCCTGACTTATGCTGCACCCAGTATAATATGAATTTATTGTTTATATCGACCAGAAAAAGTAAAATGCATGTAACATTTGAATCACCCCCGTATATTAAATTACACAATCTGTATATATAATAACAACAAAAAAATATACTCTCTCTATAAGAAGCGAAATCAAAAAAGTATATAATTTCAAGGCGGTCCACTTCCTAGTTTCCGTTATGTGTATTCAGTTCGTCGTTATCCCCGCGCACACCTTTTGTGTAAGGACGAGCCCTAGCGCACACGTTGGGCGTTAATTTTGATTCACATATGATGAGTTGCACGCGATACCGGTTTTGGATTACCGAATATATTAATAGGAGCGCTTACAAATCTATGTAACGCAAAAGAAGAGGTTCCTGTGAACGTGAGATGTCCTTGAAACCTAAAAAGACGTCGTCGCTCGTTTGCTTTGAATTTTGCTAGTTCTTAAATTTATTTAAGCATTTGACAATTGATGTTAACGAAAAACAAAAGTATTTGGTTTATTATTATTTTAGAGTGTATAATGTTATTTAACTCCCTATTTTCTATATTGAAATTTGTTTGCTATACTTGTTATTTTCAGTAAAACAATAATTTGTAAATGGGATTTAAGTAAAACACTTATACTAATTTCCAGTATATATTACACTTTATTATATATTAATAAATAGATGACATGTTTCGCTACGATGTAGCTTCTTCGGATCTTATATTACTACTTATATTACTACTCAGTAGTAATATAAGATCCGAAGAAGCTACATCGTAGCGAAACATGTCATCTATTTATTAATATATAATAAAGTGTAATATATACTGGAAATTAGTATAAGTGTTTTACTTAAATCCCATTTACATATAATGGATTTCCAGCAAGTATCGGCCGATTCAATTAAATTTAAAACAATAATTGTTCCAATCTTGGGAGACTGGTTAGACTGTAAAGATATATTCAAGAACTTCATTTTGTGATGAATACGTACTATTTTTTGGTATTAAATCATTATAATCACACATTGGATTGACACTGTATTAGGCTCCAATTTATTAGAATTATATAATGTATAGAATCCGGTTGGCTCTTGGTGAAACATAATGAATAATTTACTAAAGAAAACACTCGGTATATTTGTTTCACAAAATATATTTATTAAATCTCTAACATATGTTTCGACTTTTCAGTCATTATCAAAGAGTTTGTAAAACTAAACAGTTACCAAACAGTTACCAGTTACTAAACAGTTTTACAAACTCTTTGATAATGACAGAAAAGTCGAAACATATGTTAGAGATTTAATAAATATATTTTGTGAAACAAATATACCGAGTGTTTTCTTTAGTAAATTATTTAGAATTATATTACCAGAGAGCGGACTCGAGCCATTGATGATTCATAGTCCATAGGCGTCTACCTTGTATTCGCAATAGATTTGTGTCTGTAAGGGATCTGTGAGTTTCGAAAAAATTGATACGTGTGGCCACTGCATAAGTGGCACATACCTACATATGCAGTTAATATGTATCTGTCAATGCACAACAGAGCGAATGTAATAAACGATTTGGTAACCGGTAGCAATTACTGCTGAAACAAAAGTAATTCTGACAAGCGAATTGTGTATCGAATTTTGAATAAAAATAATTTACAAAGAACAAAACTAAAAACTATGTATTTTCTGTGAAACATTGAAAGTGTAAAACATTACTATGAACAACAAAAATTTGTTCAAAGTGTTGCTGTGTTAAATTAGTTCTTTTAGATGTTAAAACGTCTAAAAATAGAAAATGGCCGTTCCATATCACAACTGGTGATGCATGCGTGATTAAAATGTAGCAAAAGTACACTATACTTAGAATGTATAGATTTTTCAATCGGCTCTATGCAGAATTGATATGATAACGGGTGCGTCAGCGGAGCTTAGCATGAAAACTAATAAAGTTATAGCAATGAAATTTTTCGCACACATGTAGTATGCTAAAGTGCATTTTCTATTTTTATTTATATATTTACAGGGTGTTCCACATTTCCACAACAACTTTCAATTTTTTTTTTAAACAGGTTGCTATACTTTCTTGTTATTGTGATGATAGCCACCCAAATTATCTTTGCAATGATATAGACAATATGCACTTACTACTTTTAGGTTTGGTTTTATTGCAAATTTTGTTAAAATCTTGACAGTTGCAGCGTCTAACATTTTAAGTATTAGCATGAAAATGGGTGCAGTGCCCCACGTAACTCTTTTGTTACCAATTTATGGACTTACACGTTATATGTTTTGAGGGTGAACAACGTGACAACATAGACAGAGTGTTAAATATGTCGTGCCAAAATTATCGATGTTTAAAGGCTATCTTCTCTTTTTTTTAAATTGAACCTATAATTTTTTTATTAGTCAGCAAATTTCTTGTAAAATTGCCGTTAAAATGGTACCAATAACATGGTACTTATTTCTAGTATTTTCGAAGGTATAGCCGTTTAACGGGATATACCTATGTTTATAATATTCAATATGCGGTGCTGCATCTAATAGTTGGTTGGCCATGAAATGATATCAAACAAAGTAACTTTTACAAACACCTGTTTGTTAATTCTTTATTATTAGTTTTAGAATTACATTTTGTAATTTTTCCATAATAAAACAAAATTAATTTAAAATGTGTTCAAATATATGTCCATTCTGCTCTACACATGCTCTTAATCGCTTCTGCATCGACAGACGTACATTTTGAGCCATGTTGTTTTCAGTTAATTGAAGAAAAGCGTTTCTGATTCGTTGCTGCATGTTCTCTGCCATTGTAGCAAGTGTTTTGTAAACAATATTTTTTACAGTAGGCCACAGAAAGAAATCACAAGGGGTTAGATCTGGTGATCGCGGTGGCCAGCTTATAAAGCTTCTTCTCCCAATCCACCTATTGGTGAATACCCTATCTAAATGTGCTCTTGCAGCAGCACCGTAATGTGCAGGTGCACCATCATGTTGGTACCACAATCTTCTTATGACGTTATCTGGTAGGCCTTCTAACAGCAATGGTAAATTATTTTTTAGAATATTTGAGTAGATTTCACAATTTAAAGTAGTATTAAAAATGAATGGACCTATAATAGTATTTTCTATGATGCCTCCCCAGGTGTTAACACCCCATTTTTGTTGGTATAAAATGGGTTGCACAAAATGAGGGTTTCTAGTGTCATAATAATGAGAATTTTTTCTGTTTGTTATTCCACAATTAGCAAATGTTGCTTCATCTGTGAAAAGCACATGATCTAGAAAAGTTAGATCTTGTCGTAATTGGACAAGTAACCATTCACAATAAACAAGTCTCCTTTCAAAATCCGTTTGCAATAAGCCTTGATGATTTTGAATTTTGTAAGGGTGAAATTTATGTTTTTTTTAAATCCTTCTTACAGCAGTGACTTTTATCCCGTGTTCTTTCGAAATTATCCTTGTAGATACGCGCGGATCTTCCACAACGGACTGGACGACTGTCACTTCATTATCTTCTGTAACCATAGTCTTAGATCTTTCATGTTTGACGTAATTCACTAAACCCGTCCAAAGAAACCTTGTCAACAAATTTTCAAACGTCTTAATATCTGGTGCTCTTCGGTGAGGATACTCCATAGCATATGTTCTTTATGCTAAAAGTGGATTTCTATTGCTAGCGCCAAGAACAAATACCATGTCTATTAGCTCCTCTTTCGAAAAATTCAATGTAAAGAAACACAACTATAAACTATCACGGCATGTAAATGAAAAAAGATGACAACAAAACAATATAACTGACAACAAGATAACAACTAATAACGAACAAACGGAAATTGATAATTAACTAGCCGAACTTAAATTATAACAATTATCGCGATTACAGCAAAAAGGAACTACAGAAAAACACTGTATACGAAAATTTTAAGTAGATATTTGACGTTTGGTTACACAGCAATTTTTGCTCAATATCATTTCATGGCCAACCAACCAACTATTACATGCAGCACCACATATTGAATATTATAAACATAGGTATGTCCCATTAAAGGGTTATAATTATATATGTTATTGGTACCATTTCAACAGCAATTTTACACGGAATTTGCTGACTAATAAAAAAATTATAGGTTCAATTTTAAATAAAAAGAGAAAATAGCCTTTAAACCTCGATAACTTTGGCACGACATATTTAACACTCTGTCTATGTTGTCACGTTATTCACACTTAAAACATATAACGTGTTAGTTCATAAATTGGTAACAAAAGAGTTACGTGAGGCACTGCACCCATTTTCAGGCTAAAACTTAAAATGCTAGACGCTGTAACTGTCAAGATTTTAACAAAATTTGCAAGAAAATCAAAACTAACAGTTGTAAGTGCACATTGTCATATATCATTGCGAATATAATTTCGGTGGCTATCATCATAATAACAAGAAAGTATAGCAATCTATTTAAAAGAAAAACTGAAACTGCGGAAATTTGGAACACCTGTAAATATATAAATAAAAATAGAAAATGCACTGTAGTACATTACATGTGTACGTAAAATTTCATTGTTACAACTTTATTAGTTTTCATGCCAAGCTCCGCCGACACACTATTGCCGCACCCGGTATATTTACGTCCTATAATAGTTATTTATGCACCAAGGGCGTTTTATGGGTATTATATTGCTCTGAGGTCGACGTTAATTTAGCCTGAGGGCCTCTGGCTCGAGGGATGAATGTCGACTGAATGTATAAAATGTTGAAAAAGGTATTTCTTTAAATAGAATTACAAAACACTTAAATTATGGTATTTAGCGAATTCGTGTTTATTAATTTTGTGTGTTATGGTTAGGTCAAGAAAATTATTGCTTTTATTTATTTGTGTTTCTATTCCAAAAATTATTTGGGAATGAAAGGTGTTGAAATAATTAATGTTGATCTAATACAGATTACAAAATTTTACATACTCAACATATAAGCAAAAAACTTGGAAATTAATAGATATGATAATTTAGGATTAGCTTGAAATGACCAATTAGATTGAAGTAACTCCTTCTGCAGAGCATACATTTACATAATCGATCCATCCTATCTCTAAGAAAAAAGTACTTATGCATACAGGAAATGCCGTAGTTCAGTATATCAACACTTTTTCTCTCTGCGTGTTCTCTCAAGAATTAAATTAGGCGAATTTTTCTTGAATTAAATACCACGCGTTTCCAGTACAGCATATAAATAAACACTTATTGTTTACAGTCAGAATCCTTTAACGGTTACTCTGCAAAAAAAAGTTTACCTTTACACAACAACTATATTTCATTTTTTTTTTTCAATTAATTGCCAAATTCATGAAGGAAGAATTATTTATTTATGAACAAAAGTGATTCAAATGAATGCCACAACGGTAAAAACCAGAAAAAGTGCCAGTTCAATGAAGTTATTATAATTGATAAGTCTGAAATATTAAACAGTTTTCTGAAGAAATATTTGAGAAAACACGACATGTTATCATTATTATGCGCCAAAGTATGGCACGTGGCACGTCTTGAATATAATGTATTTTAAGTTGATCATCCTTTTTTAGGTATGATCAACTTTAAGGTATTATTAAAATATTCAGAAATGTTCATCTTTTTTGTAGCTTATGACCAAATTTAGGAATATTGTCTTCACACGTGCAACAGCACAAATATTTGATTATATTCCGCATTTAATTAAAGTAAAATTAATTGTTGCGAAGACAGATAATAAACTAAGGATTATACACAAACAAATTTGTCAAATGGAGTGTCAAGATATATCTTTTAAAAGCTAGATTAATTAATTAATTAATTAATTAATTAAAAGAACTTATTCACTACACCGTTTTCGCCTTTTTACTGGTAATTACTAAGTGAATTTTATTATAAAAATTATTTATTCCTTTGATATATAATTTATAAAAACTGTTCAACCCATAAATAACTGCATAACCCCTCTTTATCCCTAGAATACAGGACTGTGTTTGCCAAACGTAATTACGGGACTATCATAAATTTTACAACTCAATAAAAAAATTTAAAAAAGGTATATAACCCCTTACCACAATTATTAGTCGTATCCTAAATACGTATTTCGACAACTAAGTTGTCATCATCAGTAGGTAAAAACTACTAATTAAAAGTCACACATAAGTTATATATTAAAATTAAACTTAGAAGTACAGATATCAATTTTCTGAAACGGTGTAAAAATAACAATGTTTTTCCTAAATTCATGAACGTAAATGTAACGACTAATTGTAGAAATAACGATAAGGTCATTTCATATGCAAAAATGAAATGGTTGAACCTAGAAATGAAATATCTGTACAGTAATAGTAGTTGTGCGGAAGCGTTTATGTTACTTTACTGTGCCCCATGTGTGACTTTTAATTAGTAGTTTTTACCTACTGATGATGGCAACTTAGTTGTCGAAATACGTATTTAGGATACGACTAATAATTGTGGTAAGGGGTTATATACCTTTTTTAAATTATTATTTAACCACAGTCTCCATTGAAAGAATTTTCAATAAAAAAAAACAAAATTGCCTTATCAAACTTTATTTTAAAAAAATACAAAAAAAATATAATGTTCTTCATTATCACAACAAACGTTTAAAATTATAAAACCAACATATTTTATTATTTTTCACAACATACGGTGCAAATATCTCCTCGGTGTTCGCCGCAAATTGGATTTTTGCACTCCATACAATAATTAGTTTTCATGCGCCCTTTTTTGCTTGGACAGTAGAAACAGGTCTTCCTCTTCTTGTCTTGGGGGTGTGTTCACAACGTTTTCTTTTGATATACCGAGGATTTGAGCTATGTCTTGCCGAAGATATCGACGTAAAGTTTTGCTGTTATATCTATACTGCATCCATGGTTTGGCAAGGCAAAGACTTAAATCAATCATGTATTGATATCTTGAAATAGGTTTTTCGCCTTTTTTTAACGTATTAAAAGTGTAAATAACATAAGAGTTTATGTTGGCCATATTTATCATTCCATACAACACACATAATGGCCATCTCTGTGTTTTTCTGCTCGAACTCATATTTGAACACATTTGGTCAAAGGTGTCCACACCTGATTTGGTCTCATTATAGTTATGAATTATTGTTGGCTTACCGGTTTCTTCTACGATCTCTGCCTTCTCATGCATAGTTGAAAGTAGCAAAACTAATTTGTTTTTCTTTGGCATGTAAGATAATAATGTCTTTTGTTGATCGAAACAAAACATTGACGTATTTGCGTTTCGACTATTTCCATCCAAGAACTCCTTGGGTATCTCTTTTTTATTTTTGCGTATAGTTCCTATCATAGTTAATTTGTAAGGGTTTTGTAGCAACTGGTCAGCAAGGGAAACCGAGGTGAACCAATTGTCCATGGTATCGTTGCGATTTGTACCATGAATTGATTTCGTTAACTCTTTTACATAAAATTCGGCTAGGCAAACCATTGCTATCTGTTTTTTTTCCCAAGTAAGGACTTGCGTCTGACATATACTTGGTGGTGGAATCGCATACCATAACAATTTTTATCCCATACTTCGCGGGCTTGTTAGGAATATACATCCTAAAAGGACAGCGTCCTCGGAATGCCAAAAGCTGTTCATCAAAGGTGACGTATGAAGTTGGAGTATATGAATTTCTACATGTGTCAATAAAAATTTCCCAAATTTCTCGAATGTGTGTAAAAGGATCAGTTACCTTTCTCTCTTTTCTTGTTTCTCTATTATCGCATCTAATACAGTTCAGCAGGTACAAAAAACGATCACAATTCATACATGATCTATAAAACGTGCCGGAAATAGTGCTATCAAACATATGCCTTGCTGACAAATGTTTTTTTTTTTTTGCGTCAGAAAGGATTAAAACACCAAACAAGGCTTTCAGTTCGTCTTTTGTCGTTTGGGAAACATTCTGGAGGCCGCTGTATTTTTGGGCCTATCTGGCGATTTCTGCATTTGTATGTTGCAAAATAATATCAAATATATTGTCAGAAAAAAAATGTAAAAAATATTCATCCAGGTTAGGACAATCTTTTGCAGCCCCTTTAGGACCAGCTATAAAATGTATAATGTTCCTAGCAGCCGTTCTTTTGGATTGTTGAGGCAGCTCAGATGACCATTTGTGACCATTCTTGCCATTTAAACGTTTGTTTTTCAAGTTGATTACATATTTTGAACGTGTACGTACTTGTAATATAGGAATATCATCTTCATCTAAACTAGGTTATATTTCTTCTTCAGATTGAATTGGGCTAAAGCTTTGTTGGATGAGACAAACAGCCGAATTATTATCTTTATCAACCTCACTGTCGGAGGCAGATGATTCAACCTCCAAAATGTCCTCTTCAATGTAACTACCATCACTGTCGTCAAATGATTCTGGATCACTCTCTTCTCCATTCATGACACGTGCCGCTTCCTCCTCCAGTTGCTTCTCGGTCAAAAACTTTCGATTTGACATCTTAATAAAAAAATCACTATATTTATTATAATGTATTTAAATAATATTAATGAAGAAATATCTTACCTAAAATTTCTATTACTAAAACAATTAAATTCGATACGAAAAATAAGAACCAGTTTAATTTATAAAATGACGTAAATACGGGACTTTCGTAAAATTTACGAACCTATCGCCGAAAAATCGCTTTAGGGTCGGAAACCAGAACGACCACACACCACACTGTCTAGCTAAATACTAGACTAGAAGGTACTCAGTAAGGCAATTCGATGCATTGACCGTAAGTAAGCGAAAAAGTACGATGTCTTACGAGCATCGTAAAATTTACGAATGACCCGTAATCTAGGGTTAAATGCTGTGTTTGGATATGCTTCATCAGATCCTATTCGATTTGAACCAAGCGACAAGCAGAGATTACATGATCTTTCCATTGGTGTGCAATAGATTTTTAAATATTGCTTGTTCACTACTGTATAATGAAAACCGTGAGACAGTCGGGCAACAGCACACATTTCATTAAGAAAGATTGGTCACTTGGAACTTCATTTGAATCAGGTACATTAAACATAAAATATGTCGTTGATTGACGAAGGAGATACTTGTCGAAACTTCATTATAACGATAAGAAATAAATACTAAACTTCTAGTTTCAAAAATTCAATAACATCCTGAATAGTCCGAAAATCTAAAACCCTTTCTTTAATACCCAAAATTAAAAAAACAATAAAGCTAATTCCTACAATTCAGGAAAATTTCTGAAAAATGACTTTCATTAAAAAACTTAATAAGGAAAATATATAATTTAAAACAGACAATACTATACAGAACATTATTAAAAACAACAAAGATAAAATAGACAAAGAATCAAGCTCTGATGTACATACAAGTGTCCCGTATCGTTATGTTCAAATGTTAGGAGTGTAAAGTAGACTTTATTTCAAGTAACTAAAACGCAAAACCTGTAGATCCATTTTTATTTGTTTCAAAGTTACAGATCTATGAATGTGATTGTCGGATCATGAAAAAAAATGTAATTCTAAAGTTAACACAAACTGATTTTATTTAAAAAAGTTATACGATTCAATAACAGGCCTGTGATTGTTAACGTCGCATAATAAAATAATATCCTAAAATAAATAAACACGTGTCGTAGTGCATATAGTAATTTCTTGGAGATCTACAAAAAAGAGTACTGGAAATTCATTTGTAATAAAGAAGGTTCTTACTTATTCCGTAAATGCTGAACCATGAATATCATACAATAAACAAATGTTCAGATGAGTGTTAACGTTGCATTTTTTAATAAAGGATTACATTACGTTTCAGTTCATACAACAGCGTATTAGTGAGTGGATTTGTTTTCTTTATTCAAAATGCATTACCGATTTTCTTCTCAAAAGTATGCGGACATGCATTTTGTGTATGGCTACTGTAACGGCAGTGCACGTCAAGCAGTTATTAAATACCGATATTCGTTCCCCGATAGACGCATTCCTCATTACAGAACGTTTCTGGAAGTACACAGACAATTTCGGGAATGCGGACTGCGTGATTATCTTTTTATTATTATTATTATATTATTATATTTTTTTTAAAAATCTATCGTTAGCATTGTAATTTATACATTAAAACGATGTTATAACATTGTCGGGAATCTAGAATAAAATATCTAATCATTTGACCTTACGAGCTCGTCTTATAAAATAGTAGATATTCGAGTTCCTTGGACGGAAACTTGTTCGCAAATCTGCTATATGGATAATCGCCGAAGAGTTGGTAAATGTAAAGCGCCAGACAAGATAATTAACATTTTTGTCTCCACGCTTCGCTTTTAATTGAGTGTCTGCATCAGTGTGTGTATTTATTACTAGTTTCTTAGAAACTAGACTTAAAGCCTGCACTAATGCGCGTTACAAGTGCTTACTAGTCTGCGTTTATGTACGCATGTTACCATACACGCTTATAGTTGCTGTCGAAGTATGACAAAATTAATTGACATATTCTAAAGCCTAGAAATTGGCAAACATAATCGTATTTGTTTATAATTTTCCACCTTGCAGAATTAGATTTTACGAGTATGTAGGCAGAAATAATTAATTCAGTTGGAACAAATTTTCTTTTTCTTGCTGCCTTTAATATAAATACATCTCAATGACTTTGGCAACAATCAATGTTTCATAACAGTTCAAAAATCTATGTACGTATTAGCTTAAATTGGACTTGATATACACAGACCGTATAAAGTTTTAAAACCTGAATTTATTTGTTCCTCCATAAGAATTTGCGAAAAGCGCTTACAGCTCAAATTAATTTGTTTTGACACAAATAAAAGATAATTTTCATTTTTACATCTCTCTCCGTGTTGAAGTTACGACGTCAAAGACTTTTTCTTAAATACAACTTTAGGTATACAGTGAGTTGCTAGTGACAATTATGTGTAAATTAAAGACTGCCAACGCTTAACTCCAGATGTAAGTTTTCTTTTTGAATATATTAGTATAAGAGTAAAATGTATATTGCAATTTTATCGCTTCTCACTGTATATACATATATATATATATATATATATACATACAAGGTGACATTGAAAAAACTAAAATGCATGCTTCCACGCGATAGAAGACCATAAAATACTAAAAAAGTTCTTATACACTAATGTCCGATCGCCATTTATTTTCAAGATACAGAATTTTAAAAGTTTGTTCGAAAATTATTTTTTTAAATTTCTTCCCACTACAGGTCTGTTAATAATCTTAATATACTTTATATATATATATATATATATATATATATATATATATAATTTATTTCTTTTCAATAGCTCACAACAACAAAAAATCGCTATTTGGTCGACGACCTTAAAAACCAACAATGATTGACGGCATCTTCGATAAATGCCTTGATTTTACGGAATCTGTCAGCAGACTTCATAATTCTGTTCCATAATTGCTCTTCACTATTCATTTCTACAGCAAATACTTCTGCTTTCATAAACCCCCAAAATGAAAAATGGAAGGGATTAAGGTCGTGCCTACGAGCTGGCCCTGGTATAGGTCCTCCACGACCAATAAATAAAGAAAAATTTGCCCTTGATTTAGCAACCATTCGCAATATTGTACAGGGGGTAAATAATCCTGATGAACGTTTTAGAAATCAAACGGGTGAAGAAGCTGTTCTTTGAAGATTTGTCTAACTGATTTACGGTTAACATTCTGTACAGCTGAACTTATTTTTCTGGTATTTATTCTCGGATTATTTTCTACTATTTACAAAACAGCTTCTTAATTTGCAACAGTACAATGAGTTCTGGTTAGCCCACTATTAATTTTTTATTTTTTGAAGCAGCCGTCTTCTCTCAAACGTCTATGCACGTCAATAAATGTTCTAATATAACGAACATGTCTTAATGGATATCTCTCCCGATAGATACATTGCGCTTCGGAAGAATTTGATCAAGCTTCACCATGACACATAATCATGTCCATGTATTCTTCAAAAGTAAAGAGAACCATTTTCAAAATTAATTTTAGAAAACGACAAACATCAAAACCAAACACAAACGTAATCAGGAACACTACAAACTTGAATAAAATAATGCAATATTAATTTGACAGGTGTCATAATTACATAGCCAACTATGATAATATTCTAATAATACTCGAAGCAACAGTATGCTAATTTTGTTGGTTCAATAATGTCATCACAATCGGACGAAATTTTAAAAAATAAAAATTTCTAAGAAACATTTAAGATCTTGTATCTTGAAAACAAAAGGCGATCGGACATTAGTGTATAATCACTTTTTTAGTATTTTATGGTCTTCTATTGTGTGGTACTATGCATTGTAGTTTTTTAAATGTCACATTGTATATATATATATATATATATATATATATATATATATATATATACTTGGCAATTCCATACTAATTTGATAATATTTGTAAATATTTCATATAAAGGCCGAAAAACTCCAAGAATCCAGCTATCCGGGCGACAGCCCGGATAGCTGTAGACTTGGGTTCGAGTCCCAACGTAGACCATATTTTTCAAATAAAAAAATTTCGTGTGATTTGCTTTGTAATTTGTAGACAGCAATGTTTACATCCCCACTTACTCTGCAATTACATACATTCTAATTTAATATTTGTAAATATTTCATATAAAAATAGCCGAAAAACTCCAATAATTTATCAAATGTTATATTTAATGAACGGCTAAGAAATTATCTAAACACATATATATATATATATATATATATATATATATATATATATATATATATATATATATGCAATAGTTCTATAAATTTATTCATTTATACGTTTTTTACCCGGCAATGTCAAAGTTACCTATTACTTTAGCCGTAAAACTTAGACATTAAAAATGTTAATTCTCTTAAATTCAGTTATAAAATGACGTTGCGAAATCCTAACTCTCATTACCGTCTTCGTCGTTGCGTAGACGCATAATTGACTCGTAATATGTGCGACGGAAAGTAGAAACGAAGAAACAAAATAAAAATTCTGTCTAGACAAGTGCACGTCCTTGGTAATGAAAAACATAGACGTACGCCAACTTAACATAAATAAAAACAGAAAGGAACTTTAATAGACAAGGCAGTTGGTTTGGCGCGTGCGTTAACACCTGCTTTAAAATATCCACATGTCGATATGCTAAATAGTATTGAATTAGTTGGGGAAAATGTGTCGTATTTATTATGTGGGATTTCAGTGCCTCATAAAAATGAGACGCAGAGTTTATCTGAAAAGTAACCGTCCTCAATTACAAGGCTTAATAAATCTACTATAGTATATAGTCTCTATTTAATGGAATGGCCTTAATATTTTCGTCATAAATGCATAGGTTGGTGTCCATGAAATGTTTAATTTAGTGGCTAAAATAAAATTTAAATTTTAAGCTTATAAGTTAATCAAAATAAATTCCATTTGTTTCAACACAATTTGGTTAACTTTGACTGGTACCTTTATTGGGTCCTGATCTATGTAGAATGTTCCGTCATTCCTTCCAATTTCTTGTTGTTACTTTCAAGTTTCAAGTTATTTTGGGCATCTTCTTCTTTGATCATCTGTTAATCAATATCTGGTCCATAAAATATGTTTTATGTATTACTTTTGTTTTTTTCTTATAGGAACTTGGGACACTATTTGTTTAGTTGGGTTAGTATCACTCGATCTTTCAACATGGTCTATCCACTTCAGTCGCTCGACCTTGATGAAATTAACTACATTTGTACAGTTCAAAGTTCGTCTATGCCTTTCTCCGTCTTCTTGAATTCCTCCAAATATGTGCCAGTAAAGTCGTCTCAAATTTTCCTAGCGTTTTGTGTCATGACCCAAGCTTCCGACGCATACGCTAACACGGGTCTAATCAAGGTTTTATAGATTTCGCTCCTTTTGGCTTTGGCTTTTAAATGCTTGCGTAGTTCAAAATGTGTCCTATTTGCTGGGTATATACTTCTCTTTGGCTCAAGGTTTGTATCGTTGTTGCTTGTAAATAGGAAGATATGGTACACAAATACAGTTTCGACATTGTGGGAGCCAATAATTGTATTCTGGTGTGGATGTGATCTTTCAGTACGAATTTCTGCAAGCATATATTTAGTTTTATGTGCGTTAATTTTAGCCCTTATTTGGTTCGCAGCTATATATATAATGTATAAACACTAAATGTGATGTTGCACCAATTCTGAGGAAGTTATCTAAATGCGCTAATGTGGGATGGATCAGTATCCATTCCTCTTAGTAACATATCTCTCTCCACAACTTTCAGTCATCTTTTCTAATTGATTATTCCTTCCCTTTTTAGTCTAATATTCAGAGCTGTTACTGCAGCAATAGTTGTTTCCACCTGGAAACCTAGAGGGCGCCAAACAGACTTGAGCACGGGAACAGTGAAATCGAGAGATACGCTCAATAAATGGGGTTATAGACTTTAACCTCTACGAATACCGAGTACCTCAAACTCCACCACATAAGGACACCTGCCTGCTGTGCTCTACCCAATACATTCTAGGCGACCCTGTGGACGCAAAGCCAAATGCAACCGGCGTCACCCGTTTCTAGGAAAGAAATTTTCACCTACAATCTAACCTATTATGTGGTGATTTTTATATATTTGCTGTACTGTAACTTTTAAATTTGTGTTTACAATTTTATGTTGTGCATCTCTACCTGAGTATTGTATGTGTGAATGTCTAAATGTACTTTGATGATGCTTCCAATACGAATAAATTATAACAGTTCACTATTTTTTTAATACTGAGATTACAGTAATGTGAGTCTCCATCTGAAGATTCATTTCTGGTTTTAATTACATTATATTTGCAAGACATGGAAGGATATGAAAATTTGTTGAACAAATTATTTTAAATTCTATCATTAATAAGATTTAAAAAAAACAATTTGTTATGACATAATTATTGACCAAAATATTCGTTATGATTTTATTGTTTTTATGAGTATAGTAGAGATCAAGTCTGCATCTGATTTCTCAAAAATAATTATTGGAGAATTTAGAAGACTTTTGAAGAATCAATTTATCCTAATAAAGTTTTCGGCGCAAAGGCACTGTTAATCTACAAAAAAATTAAAAAAAACATTCAAAATGCAACTAATGCCATTTTCGTTTATATCTTTTGTATTTTCGCATTAATTAATCGAAAATTTTGTAAATAAATTCAATTGAACATGGAACGAAATGTCAACTAAAATGTACTACAGAACTGCCAACTTGTGTGTCACAAATATGAACAGGGTGCCCATTTTCTATCTCCGTATATGGGTATCTCTCTTAGTATTGAAAATACTGAATCCAAAGTTGCTTAGAATTTTGATGATTATTTGATTGTATTTTCAGATTTGCCATATGTTGTCAACTTTTTGAGATATTTAAAGAAAATTGAAATTTGATGAAATTTTCAATTATACGTATCTTCGTAACCATTGAAGACGGAGCAAAACTAAAAATGGTATCTGACAGTATTTTTTAGTTGTTTCCTAACGTCACTTTTTACTTTTTCTAATTGGTTAGTAGTCATTAATAGTAATTTTGAACATATTTAATTTTTTTGTAGATTAATGGAGCTTTTACGCTAAAAACTTTATTAGGATTAATTCCCCAAACGCTTCAATAATTATTTTTAGGAAAATCGGATGCAGACTAGAGCTCCTTGACTTCATTTTTATTTATTAGTAGAATTTTCTACTTACCTTTACAAAACACAGGAAGATTTAAATAATTTATTTGGCAGTCTCAGGTAAATTTATAATAAAACAAGTATTATAAAAAAATGTAAAAAATGTATTTTGTATCAAAACGTTTTGTAAAAAAATGTAGTATCAAAATATACTATGTACAAATACAATAACTTACAAATACGACAAAAATCAGTCGAGGAATCAATATTAAGAAAGGCACTGGCTAAGGCAAGTTTATCTCGTTTTCGTAAATACTTACATAGTACATTAGAGAACACTTAAAACCTACTAAAACAAAAAAGTCCTACAGCATAGAGTCTGAGCAGGATTCCATTGTATAATAGTTATACTTAAAATCAGTACGTTTTTAATTTAATTTTCAAAAATTTCTTAAATACTTAACATTAACAAATAAGAATCCTCAAATTTTGATTACCGAAATGAACAAGAACAATATTTTTTGGGAAAATGGATTACAAAAAAATAACAATATAATTTACAGTAAAAAAAAATAAAATAGAAATCCTAACAGTAACATATAAATTAACTGAAAACACTGGGATAGTAATAGCATTCTGCTGTCGTCTCTTTCTTTAGATTTCATTATCCTTAAACGTAATAAATTATAAACAATATATACAATTAACTATATACAATATAACTGACTAGATAACATTTATAAAAATTTCTTTTTTGTATATATAATATAAAAAAAGTTTTCTTGGAAAATGCTGAAGTAAATATCACTGGATTTGGAATGATAGAAGGCACTTCTTTTCTTATATATTTGTATTAAAGGTAGTTAGGCGAACTGGGCAGAATTCTGTAACAAAAAAAATAGAAATTAATAGAGGGGTACTATTAGAATAACAAATAATAATATCACATTAAAAAAATGCCAAAATCTTCCTAAAAATGTTTGTTATTACATATAATTTCGTTAGGTTATACAAACATTAACCGTCAAAAAATTACCGTTGATACAAAAAAAAACGGAGCATAAAAAGCCGACGAATACATTTTAAACTGTAGAGTGGACAGTGAATTGTTGGGATAGGGCAGAAATTAGAACAAGTTTGTGGTGAATTGAGTTTTAAATGAACTTGCCATCTCACTCCCGTCTGTGTATCTTTTTATATCAAACGTTGACCCCATCTTTATTAGTGTAGGCTGTTCATAATTTCCTTGCTCTATTTGTTTTATTTATTTACTAGTTTAATAGCATAATAATTTAATAATCAGTTAATTATTTTCGCCGGCATTTAGAACGTGTATTAATTAACGTTAAAATATTAAAATTTCACGATAATGGTTGGTACATAGTTTTAATAATAAAATTAGATTTTCGCGGTGTTTTTTTCCGCCAAAAATCGTCTGGCTTACCCCCGCTTTGCAGACGGTATTGTTCATAATCAGAAGTTCCCTTCTATTCGAAAGCAAGTAAGCAAGAATAAAAAAAGAAAACTTCAAGCTATGAGTTCTTTCATGGTTACTGCATCTTAAGAAACAAGTCTGCAACGTCCCCTCCTTGCATAAAATCTTTTTATGTTAACATACAAAAACTTCGGCCGACATAGACTATATATATGTATGTGTATATAAGAACTTGTACGGGGAGAATTTAAAGGAAATGCGTTGGGGTGTATTTTGTATTACGCCAGGTAGGCTATACTCGGTGTTGTTTGAGTCAGGTATCCCGAGCGTCCTATCAACGTTTGATAATAGTGATTAGATACAGCTCAAAACCGATTTTATTTTTATGCAAGATGTATCAGATGTATACATTCCTTTGAACTCTAAATTATATATGCAATAATGGATCGATGAATCAAATTTAAGATAATTACGAAACATTAATATAAAACAAAATAAATTTAAAGTTTTTTAATTAAGGGGTAAATAGTGAATGATATTCGAGGATTTTCTTTTATTAATGGGAGCTTTTCATAAACTACTTAATATACATTAATAAATTTAAATTCATTCACATAAATTGACATTATAAATGCTGTAATTTACAGCCAGGGAATATCGATACTTAAACAATTGAATTGTGCATTTATACATAAAATTATGGACGGTGTATTTAAGCGAAAATAATTATGTACTGACCTTTGTAACAATTCCTATGCTTGCTGCCATGAGAATATCGCGTCCAGAAGTTCTTCATCTTCCGAATTTTTTGGATCGTAATTTGCATAATTATCTGTATTAAATAATATATTTGGTGCGTATGTGGTAGCTGTGGTCATGGAACCTTCTGAACTGTGCGAAGGTGTCGGTGAAGACGAAGCTTCTGAACAGGCGGGTGTCGGCAATAATATAGGATAGGAATTAAATTGTGACATAGTATCCGGGCTGCTGCTATAATATCGATTATCTGCCATATTATGCTCTGAGGTTGTACCATTTCCCATCTCAGTTTCGTGATCGTCGATCATTTGCTGCAAACTCCTGATGTATTCCACGGCCAGCCTGAGCGTCTCAACTTTAGAAAGTTTTTTACTTGCCCCTCTGCCACTTCCGTTTCCGTTTGGCGAAAAAGCTGCCGCTATAGTAGGTGGTATATGCTGTCTCAACGTTGCGAAACCGTTGTTAACTTGCTTCACACGATTTCTTTCTCTAGCATTCCTCCTGGCCACCGAAGCGGGTTGTTGTGTCGGTCCACCGTACGGCATAAATTGTATTTTTCTTTTACACCTTAAATCGCTGTTCGTTACTAATACGGAAGATCGTTCCGGTGCCGGCGCCAAAGGTCTCTTACTTTGAATTACAGTCTTCGTAACCGGCGTAATTCCAGTAGAGACGATAACACAATTAGTTTGCGGCGGCGAATGTTGTAGAACGTTGTACATCTTGTTCGATTGACCAAGAGTCATCGTATGAAGGACTGCTGCCATGTGCTCTTCACCTTAAGGAGAACCACGAACTGTTTACCTTTTTTTTGTAGTGTCGCGTGTGGGTGAGTACGAGCGCGTGGCCACTCAGCGAACGAGCTTAACGTTAGTGTATTTAAAGAGTGTTATACAAGGAGAAAAAAAAACAAAACAGGACAAAACGAGCACGGAAAAAAACGCGTTCAGGTCGGAAGCAACTCCCGAAATGATTCTCGATGTCCCGAATCTTAGCTCTTTGTAGAGGCGAGACGACTGTATCCCCACTACTAACTGGTTCGGGGGTTGCGCGCGCTACGCGGGGTATAGCGCGTGCCGTGGACGTGAGAGGCATGTCTAAAGCCCCCGGTGTATCTGCAGGACCCGGCTGACCAATTCCGAACTCATGCAATTCCCGGACATTAATCTCGTTTCCAGAGTTCTTTTTAAATTATTTATAAAACATTGACCACACGATATTCTAATTTTTGAAATTACGGGCGCAGAAAATGTCTTATTATTATTATTATTATTATTATTACGTAATATTCCTTTTAGCGCAAGTCTCTCTATTCAACGAAAGAATTATTGGAATGTTCCCAATATTACACCTGCTTTTCAGCCAAATCTAATTTGATTCTATATTTTAGAAACGTATAATTTTAACAGAGAAGTAACTTATTCCTAATGTACATATTATACAGACGAACACAGTAAATATATTCTAATTTGAAAAAAAATAAAGATATACGATTAAGAATTATTCTCTTCCTTTGATGAGTAATTCTTATTCAGAGCTGATTAACTGAAAATCTTTCATAAAATATTAAAATTAAATATTAAAGCTTACAGGCATATAACATGTATTATTATTATTCCGTAATATTCCAATTAGTATAAACGTTTCTATCCAACGCAACAATTGTTGAAATATTGCTAATATTACAGCAGCTTTTGCAAGTAAATCTAATTTGATTCTATGTTATAGAAACATATAATTTTAACTGTGATCTAAAAGAACATATTCCTATTGTATCTATTATATAGATGAAACCAGTAAAGATATTCCAATTTAAAAAAATAAAATACACTTTTAAATATTACTTTCTCCATTTCCCGAGTAGTCTGTATACCAATTATTCAGAAGTGATTAACAGAAAATCGTTCATAAAGTATTATAATTAAATATGCATTTTGATAAGGCTTATCAGGTATTTTTTAGGTAATATTCCAATTAGTGCAAACATTTCTGACGAACGAAATAATTATTAGAATATTACTAATATTACAGCAGGTTTTTCAGGCAAATCTAATTCGCTTCTATATTATTAATTTACACATTTAAGAAAGGGAACTTCGTTTAAAATAAACTATAAGCATACCCAATGAAGATATTCTAATTTAGGAAAAGAATATAAAGGCTTATTCAAAAGTAAGTTACATTTTGAAATTGTCGTCGTTCTGTTAAACAGTAAAGTGTACACAAAATAAAAACATATTTGTGCTCATAATATATTGGGGTTTATTCGTCGTTCATATTTTTCATTACCGTTACCATGGCAACAAGTTTGTTTATAAAAATAGAAATATTAGCTTTTCTTACAGAATTTGACAAACATTCAAGCTGTGAAAAATAGTTTCGAAGTTGCAAAACATATAAGTTTTGTTCAGTGCTACTAGGAATGTGCAAGAAGTTTAGTAGCGGGTATAAGAAAATTCAGAAGAAACAATAACTTAAGAAATGAGCCCGTGTAGTTTACAGCCTTACCGCAAGCTAATCCGTAAATTTGAAGAAACTGGTTGCGTTACTAATAAATCAAAATCTGGAAGACCTAAAGCAGCGAATGGTATTATTGCTGAAATTTTACGTGAGACTGAAGAAATAGCCGGAAATAATAACTACGGAATATGTAGCGCTAATCAAGTTGCAAAACGTCTCCAAATAAGTTACACCGCAATTTGTGAATTTTCAGAAGATATCTAAAAATGTATCCATATAAAATGCAAATTTTATTTGAACTTAAAGAAGCGGATAAACTAGTTAGGTATGATTTTTTGCTCTTCGTGTATTAGCACAAATTCAACAAACTCCGCAGTGACTAAATAACATTTTATGGACTGACGAGGCGCATTTTCAACTGAGTGGGGGTGTTAATACGCACACCTGTAGGATTTGGCCGAAAAATCATCCGCATACTTTAATTCACCAAGGAATTCATGATTTAAAAGAAACCGCGTGGATTGAGTTCACATCCCGAATATTTTAGAACAATATTTTTTTGAAAATCAAAATAGACAATTAAAATATATTTAATTTAAATTTAAATTGTTAATTTAATTTAAAATATTTTACCATGCATACCAATATACATATCTGTAACTGTACACACGTATTTTCAGCATTTACTTCTGCTTAAGACACGTGGTTCTGCCATCTATAGGCGTCATCAGTCAAGCTAGTGAAGCAATGTGATCCAAAATAATACAAATCTATTTCAAAAACAGATTTGTATCTGTATATACATTTCAGCTGAAATCGCCCAAAAGACATAGCAAATTTCGTCCTATCAGGTAGCACTATATAATAAGTTACATCTGACGAACGAAAGAGACTATGCCGAAAAAGGCAACCCTTCCCTTGACCGGCCAAGTCGGTACATAAGAGAAGAAAATACGTAGATAGGTGTAATCCATTAACACGAGCCAGATGGCAGTAAATATACAATAAAAGGTTTAGTATATCAATACGTTAAGTACGTATAACGCATTTGTTACAAATGAAATGGACTACACCTATCTACGTATTTTCTTCTCTTATGTACCGACTTGGCTGGTCAAGGGAAGGGTGCCTTTTTCGGCATAGTCTCTTTAGTTCGTCAGATGTCACTTATTATATAGTGCTACCTGATAGAACGAAATTTGCTATGTCTTGCGGGCGATTTCAGCTCAAATGTATATACAGATACAAATCTGTTTTTTAAAAAGAGTTGTATCATTTGTATTACATTGCTTCACTAGCTTGACTGATGACGCCTATAGATGGCAGAAACACGTGTCTTAAGCAGAAGTAAATGCTAAAAATACGAGGTGTATTGTCCATGTGTACAGTTACAGATATATATATTGTATGTCTGTTTCATTTGTAGCTGCGAAATTATGTTATCCCAAGATTGCACAATTACGATATTGAAAATATCATCTCCATGCATGATGGCACACCCCGCCAAATTTGCACTCCAGTAAAAAATCTGTTAATTAACACTTTTGGCAATCGTATCGTAACCAGAAACTTTCCCAATCCTTGGCCAGCGCGTTCTTCAGATATTAATCTGGAATATTATTGGCTATGGGGCTATCTTAAAGAAAAGTTTTCTTTAAGTCATCCTACGACTAACCAGTAGATCAAAGAATCAATTTCATAACAAGTGGCAGCTATTCCAGTTAATTTACTCAAGGATGTTCTTCAGTATAAAAGAAAGGCTGTTTTTGTTTGAAGAACAAGATGGCGGACATATTCAAAATTTGCGTTGAAGTGATTTGCTTTGTAATAAATCCCGTTGTTTTTACTAATAAAAACCTGTTTTTAATTTGTGTATACTTTACTTTATAAGGAAATTACAGCAGTTTCGAAATGTAACTTACTTTTGAATAACCCTATATATTCTTTTAAGGCCAGCTTCTACATGAGATAAAACTCAATTAGTTATCCCATACTTTAAATTAGTCCTTACTTTATTCCATGATTTATACTTATTACCGTTCTATGTGTATTTATTAACTCCCGTTTAATTATACTTACCACAAAATAGACAAAAACATTTTAATGTTAGAAGAACAGTTGGCATATTAAAGTCAATTTGAGCATCATTGAAAACTAATAAATATGTATATAGAATCTAGAAATTATATCAATCGAAGTACTGGGACTAAAATCTTGTCTTTTGGTACAATGAATTACAATTTGGATCAGTTATAATGTTAACAGCTGAAGCTGATTTGGTAGTGTTTGTAAGACGTCCGCATGTACTATTGTAAAAAATGTTACACATTTTTCAGGATAGCACGATTTCCAAATGTTATCGGAGCTATTGATTGTATCCATATTATAATAGAATGGCCAGTTGTATCGTAATTGAAAAGGATATTTTTCCTGGAATGTACACGTAATTAGAAATTCTCGTTTAAAAATCTGAAATATCGTACCTAGATGGCCAATACCTACACTCGAACAAACCATATTTAATGCATCAACAGTAAAACAAACTTTTGACAGTGGACAGTTCCCTGGTTCTTTCCTACTTGGCGACAGTGGCTGTGGAATATCAACATACGAGGTACACCTTTTATACTTTTAAAGCAACCACTAGATGGTGCTTTGACATATCTATTAAAGTTTGACATTTGCCAATGAGAAATCCGCGATAGCTTAGAAATTGAGTCAGTAGTTTGTTGACATTGATAACACAGGCCTCCAAAAAAAAATTTTTTTTTTGGTGCATCTCTGTTTGAATTGTCGATAAAGTAGGTAATGTACAGTATATTGACATACGTCATTTTAACTCATCAGCTCTAGTTTACCTACTACCCTCATTGTGAATTGTTGTCGGTCTTGTTATGGTCTTGTTCGTAACTAGTCATTATTACAATATCATCGATAAAGTTTGTGTTACTATTTTATTATGGCTAGTACGTCCAGACGTTGTGTTAACGATCCTGATATATTTTGTTATGTTTGTGGTGAATACATACTGAAAAATCTGCGTAAATCGATTACAAACACAGTGCGTCGTTTGTATTTTGCTTACTTCGGTATTGAAATTCTACACCAAGATAAAGTGTGGGTGCCTCATAGTGTAAAATATGCGTTGAACATTTGCGACAATGGGAGAGAGGGAAACGTAAGTCTTTGAAGTTTGGAGTGCCTATGATATGGCGAGAACAAAAAAATCATTATGACGACTGTTACTTTTGTATGATTAATATAGTGGGCATCAACAAAAACAATCGCCATAAATGGAAATACCCCAATATTTCTTCAGTACAAAGACCTGTTCCTCATTCAGAAAATGTTCCAATACCAACTTTTCACCAGGTAGTGCAGCAATCTCAGGAGGATGAAGCTGAAATACCTATTTCTTCCCAAGTAGATGATGACTTTCAATACTGCGGAATAACATCAGATCCTAAGCCATTTTCGCAGAATGAGCTTAGTGACCTTACCAGAGACTTAGATCTTTCGAAGGAACGTGCTGAGTTACTAGCGTCAAGATTAAAAGAAAAAAATTGTCTTTCCTCAGATGTTCGAGTGTCTACATATCGCACGAGAGAGGGAAAGTTATTGAAGTTTCTTTCATCTGATGAAAATTTTGTGTATTGCTGTAATGTGAGTGGTTTGCTGGCTTTCATGGGTTTAACGATCTATCAGCCCAATGAATGGCGTCTCTTTATTGACAGTAGTAAACGAAGTCTAAAAGCAGTTCTTCTACATAATGGAAATAAATATGCTCCCGTTCCAATTGCTCACTCAACATGTGTAAAAGAAGAATATGAAGTAATTTCAAATCTTTTACAAAAAATAAAATATATTGAACATAACTGGGTGATCTGCGTCGACTTGAAGATGGTTAATTTTTATTGGGTCAACAGAGTGGTTATACTAAATACCCATGTTTTATTTGTCTCTGGGACAGTCGAGCTAAATCACGTCATTGGACTGAAAAAAAATTGTCCTGTGAGAGATGCTCTTGTTGTTGGGGAAAGAAATGTTATAAATGAACACTTAGTTTCAAGAGAAAAAATCATTCTTCCGCCATTGCATATAAAATTAGGGCCAATGAAGCAATCTGTTAAGGCTCTCGATAGAAATGGTCAATGTTTCCAGTTTATTTCTCACAAATTTCCTGGTTTAAGTACTGAAAAACTAAAAGCAGGTATTTTTGATGGACCTCAAATACGTAAATTGATGAAAGACACAACTAATTTTGAAACTTGTATGAATCATGTGGAGAGGCTTGCCTGGCAATCTTTTGTAGCAGTTGCACAAAATTTCCTCGGAAATCATAAGGCGACAACTATGTAGAACTAGTAGAGGAAATGCTGATGCGATTCAAAGATATAGGCTGTAATATGAGTATAAAATTACACTATCTCAATAGTCATCTACATCATTTCCAACACAATTTAGGAGATCTAAGTGAAGAACAAGGGGAACGTTTCCACCAAGACCTAAAAACAATGGAGAATAGATACCAAGGAAGGTGGGACAGTCATATGATGGCTGACTATTGCTGGGGAATCATGCGAGATTGCCCGAGTCAGTTTTATTCTAGAAAATCACTCAAAAGACAATTTATTGATGTTTAATGTCAATAAAATATATATTTTTTCGTGAATTATGTTTTTTTTTTCTCGGGAACTAGAGCTGACAGAAGAAAACGGGTAACATTTTTGATATCGCCATGTAAGACATACTTAAAATCGGTCTAAAATCTCCAGCACCAAAATGGTTGTAGGCCAGTGTAATGTTAGGCAGTGAGTTTGTAAAATAATGGAGATTACTCGTGAAGGTTTTCGTTTTACGATTATAAAAAAGACCTAACTCCACAAGAATGCATTATATCGCTTCGGTCAACTTTTGGTAATGAATCAGAGAAATCAAAGAAGACAGTTTGCAATTGGGTTGTAGAATTTCGTCATGGCTGTGCCTCAGTGAGTGATGAACCACGTAAAGGTCGACCAAAAACTGTTGTGATTCCCCAAAACATCGATGTTGTGCGGAAAATGATAGAACATGATCGGCATGTAAATTACTTTGAAGTAGAGGCATCTCTTGGCATATCGCAGACTGCAATTCATTCGATTTTACATGAACATTTATTTGTAAAAAAAATATTTTCCGATAGATTCCACATAACTTCACCGAAGCACAGAAAGCAGCTTGTATCAATTGGTTTAAAGAGATGCGCAAAAAATTCGACGTAGGAACCGCAAAATCCGTATACAACATAGTCACAGGTGACGAAACATGGATATATGCGTTTGAGCCGGAAACCAAGCAACAATCTACTGTATGGGTGTTCCAAGGCGAACCGAACCCCACAAAAAGGAGCACTTCCAAGAAAATGATCGCTTGTTTCTTCAGCTGTACAGAACACACCGCAACAATTCCTTTAGAGGATAGAAAAACTGTTAACGCTGAATAGTATACAGTAATTTGTTTGCCAAAAGTTATAGATGAAGTTAAGAAGAACACCCGAGGACGTTGTATTATTCTTCATCACCACAATGCAGGTTCCCATACAGCACGTCTAACAGTTGACTATTTGAAGGAGAAAGTGTTGAAATAATGTCTCATTGTCCATATTTACCTGATTTGTGGCCGAATGATTTATTTTTGTTCCCAACAGTGAAACAAAAAATGCGTGGGCAGCGATTTTCAACACCTCAAGAGGCAAAGCCTATAAGAATTTGACATGAAACTATAATTTCTTAAATAATGGCCGGCACCAATTTCTTTTTCGTAATAGTGACAGTTGATAAAATTTTTGTATCCTTTTTCAACCTTCCTATCCGCTAAGAGAGTCGTGAATGGATTCACGTATGCGGTATTCTTTAGAAGTACGGGCTTAGTAAATGCAATTCAGCTAGACGGACGAAAGATAGTTACAAGCTAAGTGGTACACTGAAAAATGTTTGTCTGGATTTTCAGTAGAGTTCCAGACAAGAGAATTATGTTCCACCATGATAATATGCTCCACCATCATCTCATACGGTAGTTTTCAGTCTCTAGTTTTTGTCTGGAAAAAATATAAAAGTAATAGAACATCTGCCGTACTCACCTGATTTAGCAATGCGTGACTTTTGGCTATTTTTTGGGCTTAAACGCAATTTGCGGCGTCGAAGGTTTTCGTCTGAAGAAGAGATTGATACCGCTGTTCACGCTTATTTTGAAGGTATTTCGAAGATTTGTTGGGAGCTTTTAAACAGTGGAAAGAAAGAATAATCAAGTGTATCATTGCTGAAGGGAATCACTTTGAGTATGGGACCATATTGAACCATTTTTTACATTTTATTTTTTTAAAAATTCAGTTTAAATCAAATTACTCCATAAATTTGGCATTACCTTTTATGATATCTTGCACATCTTCAATATTTTTTCAAATTTATTTAAACAGCTTCTTGTCTACGAAAAACCTTTGCAAGTGGTATGAGTTTAGCAAATCGTTGCCTAAATTATACCAGCTGGTCTCCTAAATCGTACCTGCCATAGGAAATGATGTTATATGTCCCAATAATATTTAACATTTTTATTTTTAACTCCAAAAAAATCTTTATAAACTATGAAAATAATACAATGTATTCTTAATAATAATAACAAACGATACAATAAACATAAAATCTTTTTCTAAGTACAAAAATCAAATGTATAACCAGTCTTGCTAGATGTTATGGCACATGATTCATGCATCCATTTACTGCATTTGGTGCATTGAATCACGTCTTCAACTTTCTTGTCTTAATTTGCCCTGACGTTTCTACCTTTTAAGTGTCTTAGAAATGTTGGTTTTGGAATTTCATACATTTGATAAATTTTCTTAACTCCTTATTTACCAGTTCGGTATTTCTCTCTAGCTTCATTCTGTAAACATAAGATATCACTGTTATAGACTAGAGACGTGCCCTACATGTCGGTACGATTAGGGAAACTAAGATTTGGTACAACCTAGCCAACCAATCACATTTTCAAAACAAAAACTTTAAACAAAATTCAGTTGAGGTAATGTATTTAGTTTTGGCCATAAAACGTGAAAAATTGAATGATATTTTATTATAACCAGTACTTAAGGCATTACTTATATTGATTTCAATAAAATTCCTTACGTAAAGGTCAAAAACTTAGATCTCGAAAATAGGAAACACTTTTCACTGAATCTTGTCCGAAGGGGTTGGCGCCAATCTGTGAGTTTTATACGATAAAAGCAGTCGGTATTAGTGCTCCGTAAAACTATCCTCAGATGGGGCGGCACGTACACTATTTACGAGAAATAATGGTGGTACGATTTAGGACGGGGTACAAATTTAGGGACTTTCCCCTATATTTAAATTAAAATCCGAAAAAATATTAACCGTGTTCTTTATTCTCAATAATTTTGGCTAGGCTCTCGTTTAATAATTAATTTTCTTTACAAATTTATTAATTCATCCATGACTAGAGTAAATTACAAAGGAATTGGATTACATTCCTATCTAACTACTTATATTTCCTTAATTTTTTCTTCTGAAGTGTTGAGATACCTTTTCAATAATTGTTTGTGACCGAAATGAAAAAAAGCAAGTTCTTTTAAATAAAGCGAGACGTAGGTTAATAAAGTTTTACCTAAAAACAAGCATAATTTGAAATCCGAACGCGATAAAACTTAGAAAACTTAGTAAATAAAACAGGCATTTATGCATAAATTTATACATTCTATTGAATTCTCAGATTATTTATCTAGAATATTCCTTGTAATTACTTGCTATATAAAACGGACGGTATCTATTGACATATGATAATATTGATGGTCCCGTAATAGACGTATCTCTCCATATATGCAAAGCGCAATTGTGGTTGTCAAGCGCAGGATGTCACTTGGTATGAGATACGGGAGTGATTTATATTAAAATAAATGAATATTCAACTGCATAGTACGGGCAAATTGAAAATATGAAAGATGGGAAATTTAAGTTACTTGCCTGAAAACTTGTTTATATGTCCTGTTTTAATTTACAATGTAATATAAATTATTTAAATATATATATTAGTTATTCTACACATAAATAATTTATTTTGAAATAGTATTTAACAATTATTTCGTTTACACGTGTGAAAATGTGTATTCATTACATTTCTCGGATTGCGGGGTGTATAAGTTTGGAGATTCCAACGCCAGGTAGCGCTAGGTACACCAGAAAGTGTACCGTATGAAATATACCTGCGTATTAAAAATAGCGTAAGATTGACCACAAACAATCGCTTATTAGTAAGATATTTATTTGAATTTTACTATTTTTTTTTAACAAATAAACGAGGTTTTAAATCAATTTAAAATAAGTAGTCAAAGATTTATAAATAAAAAAGGAAATATTTAAACAATTACTAAAGTAAATTTGAAATAGAAACCAAGACGATTCGCTAAATACGAATCTCGAATTCTGATATGTATGTGATTAAGTTTTATAATTCACGAACCAAATGAAATGGTATCAAAATGTTAGAAGTAACAAGCTGAATAAATCACTTTCTTTATACTTCTGAAATTTTTATTTTTTGTTTTATTTTTGTTTCTTGGATTTTATATAGGGTAAGTGGGGGAGAGATGGACCACATTTTAGAAAATTGCTTCTAACTTTTTTTATTAGAGATATTTGGTAACAAATATTTTATAGGTAACTTAACATAACTTAACGAATATTAAAATGATGTTATAACTTAAACAAATCTTTTGGATACTAACAAAAAATAACATATATAGTGGTTAGTAAAAGTTCATCTCTCCTCCACAGTGCAGGTGAGATGGACTGCGTACAGAGGAGAGATGAACCGATACAAATATGAATAGTAACTATTTGTTTTTCTTTTTTATAGCATGCTTACCGCACTGCTGGCACAAATTATGATAGGTGGTACAATTCTCGTGTAACCAGCGACCGCATATGGTGCACTTAATTAAATCCTCAGTCTTTTTTGTCTTCCTGTAGTCTTCCTTGCACCATGCACATTCATTTTCATAGTCCTCAGCTTCTGCCGTATTATCATCATCTGATGAATAATTTAAAACCATTTCTTCAGAAGTCGTCGTAGAAGAAGAAGAATATCTCCTTCGGTTTGACTTAATATTCTTTCGCTTTGCTTTATTAAATCGCTCAGTATTAGTTGGTCTCTTTTTTGCGCTAAGTTCTTTTTTTTTTTGTTAAGCTCTCTTCTCTTGGTTAAATTTTCTTCTGAGGTAAGAAGATTCGCAATACTTCTCCCGCGTTTACGGGCGTTAAATATTGCTGTTGTTGAGGGTGTGGGTGAAATTAATTCTAGAAGCTTGCCCGGTGTTTCTTTCTCTTCCTCTTTGCCACTCCGTTCTACTTGATCTTCTTTCTCAATAGATGGTTTGTGGCTTTGGGATGAATGGTTATCTGTTTGAGCGTGCACTGTATTTGGTTCTTGAATGGTATTATTAACTTGTACATTATCAATGTATGCGTAATCCGGAATAGCCGTGGGATTGAATGGAACGATACCAGTGGCACGAAATGCTGCAACTGCATTGTCTATTGTAGCAGCCCTATTCCACGATTCCCCTAGAAGCTTCCCAAACTGCAATCTCTTCAATGTACGGCTAGTATTTGATTTTACAAAATGACGACATGCTTGAGAATAATAAGTCTTCAGTGCCTTAAAAAATGCCCGATCCAACGGCTGCAGGTAATGAGTAGTGTGTGCAGGCAAACAAAATAATAGAATATCATTTTGTTCGGCAAATTCCAGCATCTCCAAATTAGTAGTGTGAGAAGTGTGACCGTCGAGTATTAAGAGAACCTTTCCGGGCATCTTTCTAGGCAGAAAATGGGTTTTCAGTCACTCAAAGAAAATGTCAGAATTAACATAGGCTGACTTTTGTGACATTCTAATTGCGGATCCAGGTGGCATTCTGTCCAATAGCTCATCCTTCTTGTTTTTTTCTTTAAAGATACAGTAAGGAGGAAGGAAAACGCCCTCTGCATTACAACAAGTCTTATCGTCTCTCCTTTCTCACCGGAACTCATGGATGTCACATTTTTTTATCCCTTTTCTGCTAAGACTGCACCGGCTCTACTGTTTAATTGTAAGCCTGTCTCGTGAGTATTATAAATATTGCCGGGTTTATCATGCAATTCATTCTCAGTCAAAATGTTATCGAGCAAAGAAAAATATTCTGTTACAGTTTCTCTTGACATTGCCACTGCACGAGCAACTGAAATATTTTCTGATTGGCGTATTGTTATGTCCTTCTGCCTACGCAGAAAAGACTGCAACCACTTATATCCTGCTTTACCTGAAAATGGAAAAATAATATTATATAGTTTTAGTAACGCTGTATTTTGAAACTTTTATTTTACCTTCATCCTTGTCAAAGTTATGTTTTATGCCTAATCTCTCAGCTAAATTAAAAGCCATCATGCGTACCTCATCTCTGGTTGGTGCAAACCCAGTTTTTTGTAGTTTTTTTATGTGACTAACTGATTTTCTTTCCGCATCGTCTCCTAATAGTGATGACGGCCCAAGACTATCTTCCTTAGCTGCATTATTAGTTCGTAATCTTCTCAGTAATGTAGATTTAGGAATTTGAAAGGTTCTGGCTGTACAGTAACCCCCATATTATTTGTTCTTACTGCATTAATTGCATTTTGCAAATTTTGGGCTCTCCAAGCCCCTCTAATCGCAGTATTTTTCTTTCTAATACAAACTGTAGGCATATCTGTAATGTAAAAAAATATAAAAACAACCAGTCCGTCTCTCCTCGATATGAGAGGTCCATCTGTCCTAAATGCAGAGGTGAGATGGACCGTTCAATTTCTGCTCAACCGATACGAATAGAACCGGCTTTTTAGGTTATATTCATTCCATCACATGTGGTGTTAACAAATATATAAAGATAGTACGTTTAAACTTACCTAAATAGTTTTTCTTCACTTCTAGATTACACTGACAATAATTTTAGTAACACTTTGCGGCATTAAACTACGATTTCTTTTCTAAATTAACTGGAATTTTCGCATGCGGCCGCTAGCACTAATGTATTACGACTCACTGACCGCACCCTAACTAGATGGCGGTGTAGCACAATTTTAAAACCGAAAGTCCATCTCTCCTACCGGTCTATCTCTCCCCTACTTACCCTAATCGATATATTTGACACTACTGATCATTGTTTACTACTTTCTAAGTTGAGTTTGTCCGGTTTCAATTTATCTGCCATCTACTTAATTGTTTGTTATAATAGGTTTTACTCCAATACATTTACTGCGTGCTCTGGCGTTCCACAGAGTTCGCACCTAGATCCGCTACTGTTAATTATTTAAATGAATCTATTCTATCTTCTCCATATAAATGTCCTTGCCTACGCCGACGATCGAAAAATATTTGCGAAAATTTCTTCTACCTATATCTGACTGAAGAACTTCAGAGGGATTTAAGTTTAGTCAATCTGCGACAAGAACAAAGTAAAGCTTAATATTAATTAACAAATGTGCCGTTTTCACATATATCACTTTTTCACTATATTTTTACTCCGTTGCCAGGACAGGTAATACTTACCTTCATACGCATCACACACCACATCAAATCCCGTTCAGTCCAACAAATCTGTAGCCGTGCTACCGCCTCATTACTTCGTGAAAGGATAAAGCACACTAGGCGCGATTTGAATTCTCTTTCGGTTAAGATTTTCATTACGCATCTTGAAGTAGTGCAGCATTTCATCCATGACGACTTTTCTCCCATCGATCGAATAACCTTTCTTCAAGCCGAAAAATCACATTCACATTCGGAAATTTAACGTACTTCAATTCAAACAGGTCACTCCTCCGCAACAGACCGTCATCAATTTGTCAGAGCACGTTTTAACCCTCGACGAACAATCAATTCTTTCGAAAGGTTCAAATTTTGCTCTGACTCCGACACACATACCTACCGAAGAGACTATATCCGGTATAGAATGTGCTCTCATATAACTCCCAGATATCATTGCAGACCCTATCAGACACCAAACTTCAACTATTCTTCGACGTGCCAAACCTCCTATACCTAACGTACAAAAATCAGAAATATCTGCCCTGAAAACTCTCAAAACAAACCTCGACATTTTAATATTAAATGCGCACAAAGGGAGGGGGACCCTACGGCCCGAATAAAACATTCTGTAACAGATCTCATCAAACGATCATCTTTCGCCGGAGACATACAAAAATTTCTTATCCCAAGGCACTCAAAGCCGCCGAAATTATATGGATTACCTAAAATTCACAAACCCAACGTGCCTCTTCGCCCCATTGTCAGCGCTATCGACAGCTCCACCTACAAATTAGCCAAATATTTATCTAACACTCTCAAACAATACAGGCGATAGTAACTCTGCGATTAAAAATTCTCAACATTTTGTAAATCGTTTACAGGATTTTTCCTTAGAAACTAGTGATTTATTAGTTAGTTTTGACGTTGAATCTCTTTTCACGAAGATTCCGATCTCGGACACACTGTCAATCATCTCCGACATTATAGCCGCCCACGGTAAACCGAATGATATATCAGAACTTGTAAATGTGTGCCTTACTTGCACGTACTTCCAATTCCGAAACAAGTTCCATGAACAAGTGTCGGGAGCCGCTGTGGGTTCTCCCCTATCCCCGGTTGTTGCTAACATTTTTATGGAAGCGTTCGAACAACAAGTCTTAAGTTCCTTTCACTTAAAACCTAAATGTTGGTTAGATATGTAGACGATACGTTCGTCATCTGGCCGCATGGGCGGCAGTCCTTAGATGGATTCTTACTTTTCGCAAATTCCCAGCACCGTGACATTCGCTTTGCCATGGAGGTGGAATCAAACGGAAGTCTCGCAATACCAATGGTAAACTAGGCCACACGGTTTACAGGAAAGCGACTCATACAGACCGGTATCTGAACGAGTTTTCCCATCATCACCCGGCACACAAACATAGATCCATAGATTCTCTTCTGTTTGCAGAGTTCCTGGAACCTGCTCCTTTACCTCTTCCGTCTTCAATGATGTTCGTCCAGGTTCGGACAAACTTTGCTTCTTTCTTCGTTGTTGTTGATTCCCACCACGGTCGGTGGATGAGGTCTTCTTGCGCAATAATCCGTTAATACTTTCATACACTGTGGATCGACCCTTATTTCCAGGCAAACATGAATAAAGAATCTTGGCATTTTGTTTGATCAACGTTTGCAGTTTTCTGAGCAAATCCATCACACCTGCAATTCCTCCTCGCCTATACTTAGCTACCTTATAAGATCATGTGGTAAGTTTTCGAATATTGTTACACCGAAAACACTTATTCATACATTGGTACGTTCCAAACTTGAAAATGTGTCGGTAATTTGGTACCTCTGCTACGTTTATCAGATATGGCTAATAGAGAAAGTTCAGTGGACATTTTTTAAATATCTAGCATTTAGAACGTCTGGAATTTATCCTCCAAGGGGTGTTGGCTACCGAGATTTGCTGTCAGACTTCGAGTTTCTCCTTCTATCTGCACGCAGAGACATTACCTGTGTTAATTTTATGGTGAAAAAAGTGAATAACAAAATTGATGCGCCATATCTGCTCTCATCTGAAAATATCATAATCCCTAAATATGGTACTCGATCGTATGATCTTTTCTTCGTTACCAGAGCCACAACAAACGTCTTCGCCTGAACACCCCTCAATCATGTCCAGAAACGCTAAAAGATTATGCACTGATCCTTTTTACTTATCCTTAGCATCTAACCAATTTTTCCATTGATCATTTACCATCCACTCCTTCATCTATATTACTTATTAATTTCTTAATTTTTTATTTTTCTTTAATATTTTTATTATTGTATGTTATGTATATTTACGCTCAATTATATTTACACCCACTTTACAAGTATTATTGTATTGTCCTCTTATTAAAAAATCAGTGATCGACCAAATATCTTTATTAGAGTCAATTTCTATTGTAGAATATTGTGAAAATTTTTTGAAAAATGTTCCAGGTCGAACCGGTAAAGCTATACTAGATAAATGTTATAGCAATGTTTGTCGTAATTATGTAATCGTAATGTAATCTAATCATTACAATGTAATATTTCATGGTTTATTATTTTGATGCATGACATTGTATTGACATAACAATTTTGTTTATGTTTGGCTCCACATTACTTGTCTCCACATGTAAAATTGCTCCCAGATTTTCATTTGCCAGACGGTTTCAATTTTTTGTTTTGCCTAGTTTCATCACTGAAAACGTTTGCTCACAAATATACGTCGATCCAAATAAGCTTGCGCATTTCAATGGATTTATTCGCAACTCTTTATAAGCGGTTTTGTCAACGCAACGGTAAAAGTTGAGTAAATTACCTTCATTAAACTTGTTTCGTAAATTATCATCATTTTGCATGTCTATCAATTCCAGCTGTATTGATTCCGGTTCATTTTCGGGTGAAATGTTGAAAGGATTGCTGAAATTGTCTAATAGAGGTTTAACTTTTTGGAAGTCTAGAAAACGATCATGAAAAGCTTGTATTAAAATATCAATTTTTTCAACATAAGCGAAATTTACATCAGTTTTATTGAATTTTTCCATAATTTTTTTGTAGTTCGGAAAATGGCTGTAATTGGCTGAATTGATTTGTGTCCTGAAAAGACTCAATTTGCGTTGAAAGGACGAAATATGAGAGTATAACTGCGAAATCAATTGATCTTTGCCTTGGAGTCGCGTATTTAAAACATTCAAGTGGTTTGTGATGTCTACAAGAAACGCTCACAGAGCAAATCAGGGTTGTTGAGTTCTGAGACGTCCTTTTTCTTTTCCGACAAAAATATTTTGATTTCTTCAATCAAGTTAAGAAACTGCACTAGTGACAACCCACGACTTAGCCACCTTACTTCAGTGTAAAACAGGAGATCACCATATTTTCTCTCAATATCCTCGAGAAACTGTGTGAATTGTCGGTGATTGAGACCTCGTAATTTTATAAAGTTTATAGTAGGTACTACAACTTTCATCATATTTTCAAATCCCAATAATTTTGAACACAGGGCCTCTTGATGTATAATGCAATGAAACTGCATTAATTCCTTGGTATCTATGTTTTTAGTTTGTAAATACTCTTTTAACATAATTATTATCCCAGATTTACTTCCAACCATTGAAGGTGCTCCGTCAGTCGTAATTCCAGATAATTTCGTTAAATCCAAATCCACTATAGAACATTTTACCAGAAGAGCTTTGAGCATGTCACTCCCCTTAGTTTCACTTGTCAAAGAACTCATACCAATCAGTTCTTCACTCACTTCCAAATTTTGCTTTACACCTCGTAAAAATATTAAGAGTTGAGCAGTGGAACTTATATCTATAGATTCGTCGAGTGCTATAGAAAAATACTCAAAACTTTTAGATTTCGTATCTAATTGCTCTTCTATATTAGCTGCTAATTTGGTAAGTCTTCTTTGAATAGTCATCCGATTTAGTTGAATTTTTTCAAACCGCTTTGCATCTTTCGGACACATTTTTTTTGCGGCGATATCTAAACACTGCTTAACAAACTCACCATCTTTAAAAGGCCGACAAGTTTTCGCTATTATTCGAGATATTTCAGAGATAACTTCAGTAGCTGTTTCAACATCTTGAATTAGTTTTGCAAACATAGCTTGCTGGCCTATTAGTTCCCTTTGTAAAGTGGAAATTTTTTGCATTCGATTTTCGCAGGTTAATTTGGTAAAATTATGATGCTAGCTTTCATAATACCTTTTCACATTACATTCCTTTGGAATAGAAACACTACTCTTGCATATTAAACAGACACTTTTGCTATGCGATGAATTAAAAAAGTATTTTTCGGTCCAAATATCTTAAAACTGTCGCTTTTCATCTTCGACCTTACGACTATATTTTTTACTGGGGCCTGGTTTATCCATATCAAAATTGATATTATATTGTTACGTAGGTAGATGCCAAGTTCGAACGACGAAATATTTATTCTTCACAGATTTCAATTCAAAACAATATAACGTTCGCTTGTCCGTAGTTAAAACTTAACTGCTCCGATAGCGGTCGATGCGTTGTATTTATACGGGTTACCTAACATCGAGAACCTACCACATTATTCGGGCATAATACCGACGTGTTTCGCGAATTTTCGAGTAATCTAGTTGGTTCGACAGATTTCTAGTCTCGTTACAATATGCTTGGAACGACAAGGTGCATACCTGTCCTACGTAGTAAACCAGAACAAGAAAGTAGTAGGTACTTAAAGATACATATCTTAGTAACAATTACAAAAGTTAGAATAAAATAAAAAGTTAAGAAATATTGATTTGAATGGATTTTTACCTACTTTTGTAGTTTTTCGAACAATTTTTAAAATTCGTTGGCGGGCCGCATAAATATCGACAGTGGGCGGCTCGCGGGCCGCGGTATGTTTTATAGTATTACAACAAAGAATGATGGTTTTCAAACGTTAACAGAAATATCAAAAATTTTATCATTATCATTAAGTTCGAGTGTTAAAGATAATAATTTACATTTGGACCCCGAAGATCTGGCGTCATTAAAATATGCAACTATCACTTCAGTTGTAGTCGAAAGAACGTTTTCAAAATATAAAAATATTTTAAGCGACAGAAGACAAAATTTTAGTGTTGAAAATCTAGAAAAGCATATATTCGATATATTTTTGGAAAAAACGTTACATATTTATGCGCATATTTAAAGAATTTCTTGTGCATAAAAATCCGAACTTTATTAACATATCTGCAGAACAAACGGACTGTCTGATTTTATATGACACGAAACACGGGATTTTAGTAATGTGTTAGTTGTTATCACTTTATATCAAAGTCCTATCTATCTATCTATCTATGCCGTATTATTATGATTTATTTTGGTTTGAAATTTAGATCCAGAATATCATTAGAAGAAAATTATTATTAGGTACTATTTTCTGTTTAAACTAAGTTGTTAACCTTTGGTTTTCATCCGAATGGTGAAAAACTATATTTTTGGAACTCGATTTTAAGTGCTTGAATAATATGATTAATTGATCCAATTTTATTAATTTGTTAGGATACGGGAATGAGATTAGGGTCGGTTACACAGTTACATAATAACCTAAACTACTAGATTTCAGAAATTTTCCAAGCAGCCCTCGAATTAACAAATTTGTATTACCGACTAACATCTATTACAATTATTCATAATTTTGTCTGGTAAAAATATCAAGGCATTAGAAAACTGGTACAGGTCATTCAAACTCAATAAAATTTAAAATGCAAACACAAACAATATAGTTTAAGGAATGTTATTAAATAAACACAACTAACTTGATTTTGATAAATGAAACACGCCCAGCTTTTCTATCGAAAAAGCGAGTATTTTAATACCATTGTTGTTCGCGCATTAGTTAATGTACACAAACACACCCCAACTTGATTACGCTGGCGAATATTCCACCTCCAGCCGAAAAAAAAATATTAATCTGTTTCCACCCCTTTTATTAGTCTCATCATCCCTCGGATTGATGCTACCGCCGGTTTTTCACAATCCCCGTACAGACGAGCCTTGATCTTTTCACCCCGTGATTAGTTCCGAGTGAATCGCGCCACGGCCACCCTTTAAATCATCTGTCAAACCCTTTCGTTTCACTGCATCTTCGGAAAACGTCAGACTTTAGGGGCAGGTATTTTAGAATCTTTTTAATGTAAAGTAATAGTTAAAAGCGTCTTCAATATGCTTGCATGCATTAAATGAGTTCATTTAGTACATTTTAAATTCGTATCATTCTAGTTTTGCCCTTGGATATCCAAAATAAATTCCACTTGCTGTGCCGAATCTGCAGATAACAAAAGTTTTTGTATATGTAGAATTGTGTTATAGCAAATTACAAAGTTCTAATAAATCAAGTTTCTGAATAGTTTTAATATTTTAATTTTAAGAAATTCAAGTACGCTTAAATCGGATAAATCCAAAAGAATTCCATTCAGTTAATGTTAATAGGTACATAATTTATTCGTCGGTCTGAAATTTACTAGAAAAAAGAACGTATAATAAAGAACACTCAACACAAAAAAAAGCAAGGGGAATTAAAAAAATAAATGATTACACAGGCCTGCGTTTTTTAACTTTCTAAAAATTGTTTTAAATTTGATAGCTGATTCTTATGTGTTTTTGGGCGCTGAATCCAAATATGAACTCAATTTTTCTCCATCACGTAAGGATTTTTTACAAAAAGGCTTCAAATTATATTTTTTAAAAATTAAAAATAATTTTTAGTTACATTTTGAATTTATTTACAAAGGATATAAAAAACAAAATTACTTCCAAATATCATTAAATCTAATGAAAAGGAACAGTAAAATACTATTTATGTCTTTACAAGTCCTTATAATATCTTTTTCTTTGTCTTGCCATACTCCGTTTTGTGCTTTTTCTTCTGTAATCTCGTACTGGACCATCCCTTTTTAACATCCAACAATAATCAGCTATCATGCTTATATTCCATCTTCCTTTGTATCTTCTCTCCATCTCTTTTAGGTCTTGGTGGAACCCTTCCCCCTGCTCCTCACTTACTGCACCAAGATTTTCAGGGAAGTAGTCGAGATGCGAATCTAGAAAATGCACCTTCAAACTCATGTTACAGCCTAAGGTTTTAAATTTTTCTAACATATTTTGCACAATATTTTTATAATCTTCATGTTTTTTGTTGCCAAGAAAATTTGTAACCACATTTTTGAAGGCTATCCATGCTTGTTTTTCTGCTTCCTCCATTTTAGATTCAAAATATTCATCTTTCATAAGCTTTCTTAAATCCGGCCCAACAAAAACACCCTCCTTTATCTTTGCTTCTGACAAGCGAGGAAACTGCTGCAAAGATACTTGAAGCACTCTCCATCTTTTTTTAATGTCTTCACAAATTGTTTCATTAACCCTAGTTTTATACGTAATGGAGGAAGCAAAACTTTGCTCGGGTCTACTAAACTTTTTCTTTCAATGTTTTTCATTCCAGGTTGTAAGGTTTGTCTTGGTGGCCACATCTTTTTACAATAGTGCTGCTTTCTATCACGACTATCCCACTCACACAAAAAAAAAAGGATATTTAGTATAACCGCTTTGTTGTCAAAGTAACAAACAAAGAACTTTCAAATCACCACAAATTGTCCAGCCTTGATCCTTGTAACGAATTTTAATTAAAAGTAGCTCAAGATTTTCATAACACTCTTTTAAATGAACTGAATGTCCCACTGGTACAGAAGCATATTTACTTCCATTGTGTAGAAGAACGGCCTTAAGGCTTCTTTTTGAAGAGTCAATAAACAGTCTCCATTCAAAAACATTATATTCTACGTGGAATTGTTCCATGAGCCCGGGTACATCATTACAGAAAACTAGTATATCTTCTTCGGAATAATATCGAGCAAACTCTTTATCTCTGTTCCTAAACCAGTAAAATGTTGTGCTAGGTGCTAACAATTTCTTTTCTTTCAACCTTGAGCCTAAAAGCTCAGCTGAGTCCTTAGGCAGGTTTAAGTCCCTCACCAAATCATTTAATTCAGATTGGTCAAACAGTTTTGGCTCATCACTTCCAGTATTATAGTAATCACTTCCATTTCCATCCACCATTTCCACCACCATTTCGTCATCAGATACATCATCTAATGTATCTGGTAGTGATGGAACAGGTACTTCTGGTCCATGAGGTATAGGGCGTGTTGCGGATCGAAGGTTTGGGTAAACGATGTCCTTTTTGTTTTTTAAATTGAATCCGTGTACTACACACGAACAAAAATAACAATCATCGCTATGATTGATCGGTTCTCTCCAAACCATAGGCACCCCAAAGCGAAAAGACTGTTTTTTTCCTTGTGACCACTGGCGAAGCTCTTCAACACACACTGAACAAACCTTATGAGGAGCCCAAGGTTTGTCTTGGTCTCCTAATTTCACACCAAAATATGCAAAATATACTTTTTTTCCAAAATCTGTAATGTTTCTTTGTTGTTTTTTTACTGTAAACTTTCCACAAATATAGCGGAAGGAGTTGGGTACATTGACACAGCCTCTTGATGCCATTGGAATTTAATTTTAAAAAACTCGTAAAATAAAAATTAAATTAACTCAGCAACTAATCACAAATGTCAACTAATTACACAAATTCACAACACAGTTGTAAAGAAGATATTGAATGAACTAACTGTTTTGTCTAGAATAGCAATATGTTTGTAGTGGAGGTGGGGAGGTAGACATGCAGTAACAGGAAGATGATGAGTCATGTCTTGCGACATGCTCAATTATTTCTATTTGTAACTTCTTTATCATAAATCTAGTGTATGTTTATTCAGAATATCAACTTCTTGCATCATCATAAGTAAAAAAATTATAATAGTTTATTTAAACAACGGTTTAACAAAATTGTCCTTTTCAAAAAGACTAATACATGCAGATAGGTCAAAAAACCCCAGATTGTAAAAAAACCTAACGTTATGGAATTTTTTAAATAATTTTCCCATTTTCAGCACCAAAAAATCTATTGAAATCACTGTATAAATCCAGACAATTTAACCATCACAGGCCTGTGTTATTTAAAAACGAAATTTTTGGGAAATTATAGTGATTTTAATTCCTTTGCTATGCACTTTATAAGCTGATTGTTGTCATATGATTAAAATGCACAGGTAATGCGAAGGACAGCATAGTACGTCCCGTTAATAGTTTGGCCCATTACGAGATAGTCGATAAGAAGTATACCCTTTGAATCCCGAAATATTGTGGCTACTACCTTTTCGGTCGCATCAAACGTCTTAGCCACCTTTGGCGAAGGACTGCCACAATGTCTCCATGACTGCGATTGCCATTCCGATTGTGGCCCAAAGTAATGGAGCCAAGCTTCGTTGACCGTAACAAAGCCAAAAAATCTATCGGGTTGGATGTTAAAGAGCTTCAAATTGTCGTTAGAAATTTGCAGTTTTTCACATTTTTGAACTACATTCAGTGAAGACACATCTGACTAGACAGACTAGACATGCATAACTCGACATGAAAATATGGTGTACGTATTAAGTAGGCATGCCCATAGTCTTAGAAATCTCCTCGATTTTTACTCTTCGGTCACGTAGCACATCATTTCAACCATTTGTAGAATTGTAACACGTTTTGATATATCCAGGACTTTCTTTATCTATGAACCTCATGTCGACTGCGACAAATCGTGCCTTGGAAGGAGCATTGATGCCCAATGTTTGCTGCAAATTTACCAAAATCACAATTTGGTCCATCTTCTTAGAAAACAAGTACTGAATTTCACCACGAATGGTGATTTTATCCATTTTGCAACTTCCACATTCAAGAAGACGTGTTTTCTTTAAGCAGCTGTATCTTCCAAACCATACGTGAGAGGATAGTGAAAATTTAAATAGCCTCTTGTAAGAGTATGGCCTACTCGCAAATAATACCAATTTTTTTAATAAACAAACACTAATAAACGACATTCATCTTCCGTCAAATCTTCTTTGTTTGTGTTCTAATTATAAGATGGGAAATACGAGAGATTAAAATGGCTATACAACACATACACTAATATGAATTAGAAATATGTTTATATGAAGAAATAGTTATAATTTCCCAAAATATGCTCTTCTATTTCCGATTCACCATATATACAGGGTGTTCCGCGACTCGACCGACAAATTTATACCATATACTCCGACGGTCATTACGATCAAAAAATGTTATATGACCTATAGGTGAATTCCTCTTTGTTTCGTAGATATCGATGGAATTTAAATTTAAAAAAATGAGAAAAGAAAATTTATTCATAAATTGATAGATAATTAACACAAAATTACAGTAACTATTCAAAATGAAAACCGTCATTTTTTAAACAAGCAGCTATTTTTCGTGTCATATAATGTTGACAGTTAATTGATGCCAATTCATTCTTTAGAGAATTTATACGGCCAGTCAACTATTCGCGTGTATCTGGTTTACCATTACTATACACACGAGATTTTAGGTAACCCCACAAAAAAAATCTAAAGGCGACAAATTAGGTATCTGAGCTGGCCAATGTACAGAACCAGGACGAGGTGGTTCAGTACATTGGCCAGCTCGGATATCTAATTTGTCGCCTTTAGATTTTTTTGTGGGGTTACCTCAAATCTCGTGTGTATAGTAATAGTAAACCAGATACACGCGAATAGTTGACTGGCCGTATAATTTCTCTAAAGAATTAATTGGCATCAATTAACTGTCAACATTCTATGACACGAAAAATAGCTGCTTGTTTAAAAAATGACGGTTCTCATTTTGAATAGTTACTGTAATTTTGTGTTAATTATCTATCAGTTTATGAATAAATTTTCTTTTCTCATTTTTTTAAATTTCCACCTTTCCAGAAAGTTTTCATGAAGAAACACCGTCACTTGTCTCCCAAAATGTGGTGATGTCCCATCTTGCTGAAATCACATGCTACGACAAGTTCCCAAAGGAATATCTTCTAAGGAATTCGGCAATTTTTCTTCCAAAAAGTGAAGGTAAGTTTCTGCATTAAGACGTTCTTCAATAAAATGAGGCCCAAGTAGATGATTATTTAACAAGCCGCACCATACGTTGACGGAAAAACGGTGTTGAGCAAAAAAGTCATTAATTTGTCAATCATACGTTAATACGTCACGGCTCACTAAATTAGAGGAATTCACCTATAAGGTCATATAACATTTTTTGATCGTAATGACCGCCAGAGTATATGGTATAAATTTGTCGTTCGAGTCGCGGAACACTCTGTATACATATAATGTACATTTTCAATAATGTACTTGAATTAACTGTACTAATACTCTTCAGCAGATTAGATAACTTATGAATAAATTTCTATTTTCTTTTAAAAGCGGGTCTCAGACATAACGAAACGTTGACTGTCTTAGCACTAAAATTCTCGTTAAAATTAGGAAAGTGTACTATAAATCAGACGATTATGGGACTGGTCTAATTATTCAAATTGTTTTCAATAAATGGTCATTAATTATACCGAAAATAGTAGATATAAAAAAAAACAAATATGTGAAATATTTATTTTCTGTTCTATCAGACCGCCACTTAGGAGTACCTATCTTTAAAAGGGCCTAGGGGTTTTCGATCGTACCTGTGTCCATTAAAAATATCTGCTTCATTAATTGTGAATAATATTAGATAATACCTTTAAGTATATGTACAAATATATGTTTTCTATGTCAGAAATGTATTCTCAGTATATTCTTTTAGAAATATTAACAAAATTTCTTTAAAAATATTAATTCTCGAAGTAATAATACAAACATTTAGACAAGAGCTTAAAGTTTAAAGTATAGACGTCTAGAGAGCGTGCTGCAATAAAGTATCGCAGGTAACTGCAAATCATATAGGTCTTAATGTGAAATAGCGACGGTCCCATTTGTACTATTCAATTTTAATTATGGGCTTTCGAGCTTAACAACAACAACAATAATAATAATAATAATAATAATAATAATAATAATAAACAATATCAAAATGGAAAATGTGATACAATACAAAGGTATTTTTAATAATATAAAATATTATTAAAAATCTGGTGTGAAGAACACAAATGCAGGTTCACTATTAATATTTTCTGTGAACGTGTCCGAATATATCCTATCCCCAGAGACGTAGATACGTATTTCGCTTTTCTACAAGCTCATCGGTACGCCCCTGCTGGAGAAAGGATATTTCCTGAAACATTCACAGAAAAGAACCACCTCGCTCTATCACCGTAATTATCCAGACCGAGCGCAGAAGTAAATTCGGCGCTACCTGTTGTCAGACAGCCGAAGTACCTCGCATACCATACCGTCCACATAATTAATGTGAAGTAACGACGCCCCTGGAAAATGTGGCTAAATAAAAACGCAATCAGTAAGGATATTTGTAGAATTACCTACTATATTCAAGGTAACAATTCAAATAAAGTCACAAAACATCCAAACGAAATCTCTTGCAACACAACACAAGCAATATATGAAATATTCGACACAAAAAACAAAAATTAGCAGTATATGCAAGTCTTTTAAAAAGATACAAAGAATCAAATGAAAGAAAGAAGGTAAAGACTCTATTCGAAATGAAAAACAATTCTATCAATGAGTGACTGTTGTTTATATGAAGATATACGTATCGTATTGTCTGTTTTATAATAGTATATTAAGATAAAAGTTTCATAACTTATGAAACTTGTATCTTAATATACTAATACTACTAATACTAAGTAATGTAATCAATAATCATGTCTTATGAATCATAAGATATGATTTTTGCGTACGAGTTCAAAGTTTAGAAAACGAGCCATAGGCGAGTTAACAGTTTTAACAAACTTATTGAGAAAAATTTGTGTGAGACATTTACTGACACTTATCGAATATTATTAATTATTGTTACAATAACGCAATCATGAATGGCTCGATTGATAAATTATTTAATTTGCGTAAAACGCGTTCGAATGATTTGATTCATCAAATAGTCCTCCGAATACGATTCGTAATCAATGTTATGCAAATCATTTTTGCGGTGGTGTCACTCATGTCAACGACGCTTTCGAATTCGACTTGTGCAAGCACTCGTCAAATCCATATCCCAGCGCCGTTGACATTCGTGCCACCACCACAAAAATAATTGCCATAACATTGACTACTCACAGTATTATAACTGAGAAACATACAAATGCGGTTCTATAGTCTATGTCAACTCAACTTCGAACTATGGAGTCTTGTGGAGTATAACCCTCTCTTATTAGCTTTCAGCGATTCGTATATAACTATATTTTTGCGACACTAGTTATGTTACCAAGACATTTGGCGCGCTTTGTTACTAGGGAATATTTTTATTTTGCCTTGTACTTTTTTTTAAGTCACTTGAAAATTTCGGTCTGTCATCTGTTGTAAAATAAGGTTATTGATTTAAACAAAACTTGTCTAAATGAGTTTGTTGTTTGTTTTATTTATGTACATTTACCTCTTTTTGCATTGATATTTCTAGTTTCTACGAAATTGTACATCTGGAAAGTACAGAATTACGATAGAGTTTTCTAACCTAAAAGGTAAATAACATCAATTTTAACCCTGAAATGCTATTTGGGGTACACATGTACCCCAGCCTTCTTAAAAAATCCCGCTAATCGAAAATAGATGGAGCTGCGCTCGCGGGCTTTTGAGTAGTTTCAGCACACGATGCGACAGTTCATGTTCGATATTGGTGAAAGACAGCGCCTTTGCATCTTTGAGATATTTGATAGTTGGGGTACATGTGTACCCCAGTGTAGCAGAATAAGACTGTATTAAATTTATTTTCGCTTGTAAGTATATATTTGTTTTACTAAATTATTTGATTATTAATGTTTTTACTGCATAGTTTATGCTATTTTTTAATTTAATTGTTGTTTTTTAGATCACGCAAGTAATGGCTTCTCGAAATAAGATTTTCGATCTAACAAATCCTGATGATCTAGCTGAAATACACCGTATTCTTTATGATTCTGTTTCCGAGGGTTCTCAGGACGAGAGCGAGAGGACGATGTTATTATACCAGATTTTAGAGAGGACCTCGAAGAGGACAAAGAGTCTGAAACTGAAGGCGACCCAATAGTTTCCTCTATTCCAGTCCAACCTCAGGATCCCTTACCACCCGTCTATGATTCTGAGGACGATGTACCCTTGGCACAGATACAGCTTGCAGACCAAGATAAGGTTAAAGTTTTCAAGGTTTCCACCAAAGGGGCAAAAATGGATTCAAATGGTCAGGTGTGAAAGGAGCAGTTCATAGTACACCAAAAAGAAATCTTGTTATGCATTTACCCGGAAATAAAAATGAATCAAGACAAATACAATCAGGAATAGAAGCATGGCAATTATGTTTCACCAGAGAAAATCTGGATTCAATAACAGAACATACAAACAAAGAAATAAAAATTCAAAGATTGAAATATGGCAAAGAAATGGGTAATAGTGATACAGAAGATATACCAATAGCTAATAATAAACCTTCCTACACCAGAGACACAGATAATGTTGAAATAATGGCTCTCTTTGGTTTATTCTATTATGCCGGCGTAATGAAGATGAATGGAGTATTTACAAAAGAACTCTTTGATAAAGACAATGGTATACCCATATTTCGAGCAACAATGCCCGAAGCACGTTTTAGATTTTTAGTAAACTGCCTCCGGTTTGACGATAAAAACACCAGAGCTGAAAGAAGAGAAATCGACAACCTTGCACCATTTCGAGAAGTTTTTGAGAGATCTATAAACAAAATGAAAAACTTATATGTACCTTCGGAGTACACCACAATTGATGAACAATTGGTTGGATTTCGTGGCCGATGTCCTTTCAAAATGTATATTCCTTCAAAACCCGATAAATATGGGATTAAAATTGTGATGTGCTGTGATGCTAAAACGGCTTATGTACTCGACGCTGAAGTTTATATAGGCAAAAACTCCACACCATCTAATATTCCTATTGCCCAGTATTATTGCGATAAACTTACCACTTCTTTTCAAGGAACCAATAGAACTCTGACAATGGACAACTGGTTCACATCTGTGCCGACGGCCAAAAAACCTTTTAAAAAAAAATTACAGTTGTAGGTACACTGAAGAAAAATAAAACAGGATTTCCTCCATCATTCTTGGACCTCAAGGAGAGGCAGATAAACTCCGCCATGTTTTGCTATAGTGACCAACTTACATTATTATCATATTGTCCACCAAAAACTAAGAAAAAAACTGTTATAATGCTTTCAACAATGCATGAACAAGGTGATGAGTCAAATACCACCAAATTACCAGAAATTATAGAATTTTATAATTCCACCAAGGGAGGAGTGGACACTTTGGACCAACTGTGCCACACTTATTCTACTAGTAGAAAAACACGCCGTTGGCCATTATGCCTGTTTTATGATTTGCTAAATATTGTGGGATATAACTCGTTGGTACTTTTAGGAGGTTCGAATGCACCAAATAAAGAAATTGTCGAAAACAGAAGAGATTACCTGAAAAAACTTGCACTTGATTTAGTGAAACCTCATATGCAAAGTCGCTTGCAAACTTCAACTATGAGGTGTGAACTCCGTCAAACTATATGCAATGTACTAAAAATAACCCCTCCAGTAGAAGTACTAACAAGGCCACCTGCTATCACCGGTAGAAGTTCATTTTGCCACACAAACCAAGACTGAAAATCGGGGGTCAACTGCGATATATGTTGCAAACATTGCATTGTTTGCAACATCAAAAGAAAATTTGTCCAACTTGTGCGGAGTGATAACAAAATACTATTTTGCTGAATAAACTCAAATGTTGCAAGTTATTTTAACTTGGTTTTGCGTTATATTTAAATAAACACATTTATTGACAAAAATTAGCTAACTTTTATTTGGGGTACACCTGGACCCCACTGTAGCAGATTAAGTTCTGAAAATAAGTGTAGCGTTCCAGGGTTAAATGTCAATTTGAAAAATTCATCTTACATATAGCCAACCTATTAAGTAAATTACCCTAATGTTAAAAATTAGGCAAGTATAGTGCAATCTCTATAAAAGCAATTTTTCGAAGTTGGGGTGACATGGACTGTAGTTTAGAATCAGTTGTAATATGATTGACCTTGTTATAATAAATAATTAAGGTGTGCTGCATACATACACATGTATATATATACCGTACGAACGCCGGGGAGTGATTGATCTACCACAATGTAGTAAGACGAAGACGAATAGCGAGTTTATGTGGTTAGGGTTGAGAGAGTATATTCAATCGGGTTCTACTGTCTAACTGTACGGGCGTTCCCTTTCTTTATCCAACACATTCTACATACGATCTAAGAACGAATAAAATAATCTCTCTCTAACACATTGAATATTCCTATCAGTCGGTCATTGTGTTCAAGCAAGGCCAATATACTTGCAGTTGGCCAGTCATTACTTATATATCCATCGATCGCACGACGTTGGGCACACGGTATACTATTAATATCTTGTCCAAGATAAACCCGATTTATTGTCCGTAAATTTATTGAGTCAACTCTATCATCATCGAACGTCAAAACGTTATGACAATATATTCTAATGAACGAGTGCGTAAAAATGTCTTACTAAAAGTGTATTTTATACTATTTTTCCTATTCCGCCTTTTAAATATTAAAAAGTTTAAAATAATAGTCATGTTCAACACGAATATTTTAGATATTTAATTTTTTTTATGTTGGTTACACTGACTTATAATTTGAACATTTCAAATATTTGAAATATTATGTGTTTTGAAATTTAAATCTTAGACTAATTTATGTAACTATCTAACATCAAAATGGACGAAGTAAGTAATTGCACGCCACCAGAGCTTCGGAAAATTGCATTAGACAATTTGGAAAATCTTCTGCCAAAAAAATCTGGACACATTTATAAAAAGGAATATAACCAATTTATAACTTGGTGTAAAGAAAATAACATCGTGACTATTACAGAAAACATTATGATTGCCTATTTTAACAAAGAAAGTAAAATAAAAAAAGGTATCTTCCTTGTGGTCCAAATATTCGATGTTAAAATGTTGTTTGAATATATATAAAAAATACAGATATCTCAAAATTTTCTAAACTAATAGCATATTTAAAAAGATTGTCTGAAGGCAATGAGACTAAGAAATCGAAGGTTTTAGAAATAGAGAACGTTAACCGATTTATGATAGAAGCCGATGATAAAACATATTTAGCAATGAAAGTAAGTAATAAAATAGTATATTAAAAAACAAGTTTCATAAGGCACCATTTTGCCGCACGACATCAGTTTAGAAAACGAGCCGCGATAGCGGCGAGTTTTCTAAAGAGCGAGTGCGGCAAAAGGCCTAATTTTTTACATTAATAAATTGGAATTATTTAATTTGGAAGTTCAGAGTTTAATTTTTATATAAAGAATGCAGTTTGTCACATTGATACTGACATTGTCAAATTTAAATCTTGCTATCCGCGAAGTATATTATATTACACATTATTTATTCATTTTCGCTAACATTACTTGATATTTTATTTAAAAATATAAACATGAGTGACATAGAAACTAATATATCTTGTTGTCAATTGTATACAATAAACGTTGTTAGTGTAGCGTACGAACATATATCATATCTGTCAAATGTACTTAAATTCTTAAAATCAAATGACAGCAATGATATTTATTTCTGTGTTCGAACAACGCCAACATTGAAAAATTAAAAAAAGCGTATCGAAATGAAGCTCATTTCGATTCTGTTTTGGGTTTCATAATGAGTTCATTTCGAACGCAAAATAGAAAAACATAATTATAGTATTATTTTACCTATTTTGTACATTATTTTGTTATAACAGTCATATTAAAATTATGTTAGGTCATTCTTAAGCCTGTATGACACGATACATAATTTGTTACGGAATGCTCAACATAATTACATATCAAATTATGTAAAAAGAAAATTTGCTCATATTTTGATAAATAAAAATTTGGGTATGATATTGAAAAAAAATTGTGTACAAAATTTATTGTGGACGCATGCGCTTTAAAGCTGTGTCAAATTGATGTAAATAAATAAACATAACCTAACGCTGCTTGTTTGGCTCATATTCACGTCTAATTCGCTCATTGTCAGTTCGGTTGCTGTTATTTTGTAGTATTATAAATGTACAATGGATGAAAAATTGTTATTGGAATCGTGTGGTGTATTATTGAGTGCAGCTGGTATAATAATAAATCGGCGAATAAAAAAACGGAGGAAAAACAAGTCATGGTCAAGACATTGGTTGCAAAGAAAATGCCATGGACTTGGTATTTTGAATATGTTAAATAGAGAATTACGTTGTGAAGATTTGCCAGCATATAAAAATTTCTTGCGGTTATCATCAGAAAATTTGAGCAACTCTTAAAATTTTTCGAACCTGAAATTCATGCTATCGACACAAATATGAGACAATGTATCTCTCCAAGAAATAGGTATGTATAATTTTTTCTTAATCTATTTATGAATTGAACCACTATTTTTTTTATAGACTGGAACTAACTTTACGTTTCCTAGCCACTGGAGAATCATATCGCTCTTTGATGTATAGCACGAGAATATACGAAACAACTATTTCGAAATTAATTCCAAAAGTTTGTAAAGCTATTTATGTAAAATTACGAGAACCATATCTAAGTGTATGTATATATTATTTAACAACCCTTACAATAGTTTTACAATGCAAAACAAACAACATGTAATAAGTCAAAATACATGCTTATATTTATCAGCGTTACATGTTTTCAGACCCCTACTACCACCAAAGAATGGAAGGAAATATCGGATGAGTATAATAATTTGTGGCAATTTCCAAACTGTCTAGGTGCTTTAGATGGTCGTCACATAAAGTTTAAGCCACCAAGATCTGATGGTTCATATTACTATAATTATAAAGGGGACCATTCCATAGTTCTTCATGCGCTTGCAGATGCAAAATATAAGTTTACCTATTTAAATGTGGGAGTCAATGGAAGAATTAGTGATGGAGGTGTCTTTAGACAAAGCGGAATATCTAAAGCTATTAATGGCAACACCATGAATTTTCCTATCAACCAAGCATTACCAGGAAGAACATTAAGAAGTCCATTTGTAATTGTGGCTGATGAAGCATTCCCCTTAAATACTAGAATATTGAAGCCATATCCACAAGGAGGATTATCAAAAGAGAAACGAATTTTCAATTACAGATTATCTCGAACACGAAGAGTAATAGAAAATAGTTTCGGAATACTTGCAAATCGTTTCAGAGTTCTATTAAATCCTATAAATCTTTGTGTAGATAAGGTTGAGCTAATCACACTGGCATGTGTTGCTTTGCATAATTTCTTAATAATTACTCAAAATGAACAGTCCAATAATATAGTAAATGACAAATCATATATATCTAAGTTGCCATGTGTGAATTGGCAAAATGTTAATCGTAGTACCAATGAAGCACAGCTGATTCGAGAAGAATTTCTGTTATACTTTAATAGTCCACTGGGAGCCGTAGAATGGCAGGAAAACGCTATTTCACCATAATAATGTATTTTTTTGTATTTGAAAATAAAATTATAAATACCTTGTTTTTTTAAAATTTATTGAAAGGAAATATTGTTTAAAAACCAACATGAAAAAATATACATATACAAGCAAACATGCATTTAATTTACTTACATAAAGACAAAATTTTTAATATATGTTCAGTTTATAAAATCTAATGTTTTTTTTATAATTGTCTCATTTTATGAAGAGCATCAAATATCTTATATCTGATATCAAATATCTGACATCAAATATCTGATATCTGAATGATATCTCGCTTGGCTTCGTATAAAATATCTTCATCAGTTACTTTAGCTAACTCGCTTGCTATAAATTCCCCAAAAATATGTTCTGATGATTTTATTTCTACTACCCTAGATTCCTTTTTTCCTAATGATTTACTTATTATATTAACTGCACCTCCGATACTTTCCAAAAGTTTTTCATCTGTATTCCTATCACTGTGGTCCTTTTTTCGCTTTTTATTTGTAGTTGGTGTTACACTTGTTGATGGAATTGGAGAATTGGAGAATGTACTGTAGTTCTACTATTTGTGCCGAACTCATCATTAGAATTTCTTTGATTTTGTTCAGAAGTTTCATGTAGAAATTCTACATTTATATTCTCCAAAGTATGGAATGTAGTACTTTCTTGAGAATCCTGGAATAAAAATAAACACTCCATTACTTGCTTTAACTATTATCGATAATGTACCAATACTTGTACTTACATGTTCAACTTCTGCTTCTTCAGAAACAGCAATTATGACCATTGATTTTCTTATTGTCACGTGATCTAACAGAAACTGCATTGAATCGAAATACCATATCGTAGGTTTATACACCTGTAGATAAATATTTACATATTTAATCAACACAATAACAACATGAAATGATATTACATGTACTTCAGAGTAAACATACCTCATCTTCACCTATGCCACTGCTAATTGATTCCTTATATTTTCTATATTCATTTAGGAAGTTGGTTCGTAGGGCATTAAATTTAGATTTTATTTCAGCAATGGTGACATCAGGTTTTGCTTTAACCAGTTGCATTTTAATTACTTCTAGAGCATTTGTTCTGGCTACCCTATTATGATACAACTTGCTTTTTATTGCATATAAACATTCATGCTGTTCATATAATTCAATTAACTGGGAAACTTGTGCCCGTGACCACGACATTTTCTCTCTATTTTATATAGATATTCTACACTACACTGAACACTCTGAACTATATTGTGTGTTGTGGTTATGTTATGAAAAGAAGTGGGTCATTATCGAACTATTGTTCGTAACGCAAGCGCAATTCACGTATTTCATACGCTCCTCCCACATTATGTACAAAAATATAGAGCAAGTTCTAATTTTCTGTACAGAATGAAATTTTTCTGCACAGAATAGGTATGCTACGTACATAATTTTTATGTGTCTAATTCTGTTAGGAATTCTACACCAAACTATGTATCGTGTCATACAGGCTTTATAATGGGCTTTAATGGAGCTTGCCGTCGTGAAGAAATAACAAACATGATTATGAATAAATAAAAACATCATATGTGCGGCTGAATATATTCCCTAAATCTTTTGGTAAGAAAACAACATTCGTTATTCTTATGTATAGGAATTTATTGTTATACTGAAACCGGGGAGTCAGTTAATGCACGTCATACCTAATATATGACGTAATTTTTTGGAATGTTGTCAATTCTAGGGCACCTTACAATAGATGAATGAAACATTAAAATACAACGGAGGGGGGAGACATCCAATAACATGGCAGATCTCGAATATCGAGATCTAGCATGATATGGAATTTCGCGGACGGATGCCTTAAGCAGCGACTTTAACGTGGTGAGACCTGGAGAATTAAAGATATGAGAATATCTTTTAATTTCTCAATATTCGCATATCATTAATTAGCGAACATCTGCTCAATAAAGTTCCTAAAAAACTCAACAAAATACTATTTTAGTCAATTAAATAAATGTGCTTTTAAATGCTATTTACAGAATCAGAAAAAAAATGTTTAATTGAGTGGCATAGCAATGCATGCCGGTTTTTTACTAGTAATACATAAAATACATGACATTTGGTCTAATATTATATCATTGCTAGCTTTCGAAAGTCCATAGATAATTAACTGCTGTTATAACTAAGAGTTATATGATTAGAAAGAATTCTGAAGATTTTTCAGTATTTATTTATAAAATTCTTAATCCTTAATTATAGTATTAGTTATTCATGTTTTTAATATAAAATAGTTCGAATACATGTAATGAACAGTCAATGAACTAAAATTTATGAATTTATTTCTAGAAGACAAGTATATACAAAATTTTAAAAATGATAAAAATCGCTCTCCGTAATAATATGTGGATGTAAAGGTATGTAATACAGAACGCTACCGAATCAGAACGAGAAACTATGTTGAATACTTTTAAAATTTATTTTACGCTGTTGAAATATGCTGGTAATGATTAAACTAAATCTTGTCCATTTAGATGTAGATAATTTCGTTATTTATGATGATAACTCAATAGGCCTAGATCTCGTTGAATATGGTTGCCATTAACTTAATTATAAAATATCAACTTTCATAATATTAATGAAAAGATGTAACTTATTTTATTTCGAAAAGATTTTTAAATATTTTGTTGTTAATGTGTAATTAATATTAGACTGTGCATCAGATTTTTTATAATAATCATTTAAAATTGTCTGAAATTATACTTTTAAAAATGTAAAAATTGGAATATTTTTTGGACAGTGTTTATTGAGTTACGAAAGTGTAAAAATAATTCCATATAAAAAAGATTCAAGAGATGATATATCTATTGATCTATGTGGCCATTTAGTTCAGCCTCTCCTTTCAGTAATTTTTTATTACTTGTCTTAATAAGCGGTGTAAATAATTTCGGGAAATATTTTAAGTTAATGCAATAATTAAAGCATGAAAATGACCAAGTATTTTGGTAAATAACTTTTTACATGTTGCACCTGCCTGCTCAAAAGTTAATGTATTCACATTGACTTTTGAGTAGGACTCGTAAATAATCAATTAATCGGTGCGATATATAAATCACTTCAGCTTGATTTGAGGCAGAGGATATATACGTTAAAGAGTATATCTGCATACAAGATATCTTCTGTTAATAACTTTTTTTTGATAAGTTTATGTACAATCTGTTCCTTAAGCAACATTGAACAATAAGTAAATTTTATGACAATAATCACCCATGACTTCCTAAGTATATCTACAATTAGATATCTCTATATGAATTAGAAAACATCTAATACTAAACAAACACTTCACATATATGTACAATAATTTTACAACTTTGAAAGATTAAATCTGACGGCGATATTTTTTTTTACACACTTCTTGTGTCTTATACTAGGGAATAGTGCTCGATATTATTATTATTAAATTCACTTTATTTTTTCAACATATTTTTGACACACCAAAATAAAAATCATATTAATTGCGTATTCGCGAAGTAATGTAATTGTAAATATTCTTTCTACACTTTAGGACGCTATTTTATTCGAATTTTTCATAGAAAAAATTCGCCCTCAAGTAGGAATCGAACCCACGATCTCTGGCTTGCCGGACCATTGCTCGACCACTGAGCTGTTGAGGCGAGAATTAGAAACTTTTTTTCTGTTTCTAATTCACGCCTCAACAGCTCAGTGGTCGAGCAATGGTCCGGCAAGCCAGAGGTCGTGGGTTCGATTCCTACTTGAGAGCGAATTTTTTCTATGAAAAATTCGAATAAAATAGCGTAGAGAATATTTACAAAAATCATATGTTTGGTGATTAAATGCTTTATTAACACATTACTTATAAAAGAGCGAAATCTAAGCAAAAAGACAAAATAAATAAACAACTTTTGAAACGGAGAATAAAACTGCTATAAATTGGAAATAAAAAGATGTTAATTGATGATGTCAAAATAAAAGAAAATACTTAATTGCTTGTATTCCCACCACTAGTCCTAATTATGGTTGTCATCCGATCAGGCACGCTCCTGATCAAAGCGGCAAATTTCTCTTGAGAAACTTGGTTCTATTCCGCAGTTAGGGCTTCTTCAAACCTGTTCAACGTCGGAAACACCTCATGGTTGTGGTGAATACGTTACCAAAACATGTCCTATGCATGTTCCATGGGATTTAAGTCAGGGCTTCGTGGTGATCATGGCAACAACGCAAAGTCAACTAAGTAAGCACGCGTAACCTTTGCAATGTTTAGGTGGGCACTATCTTGCATTAAACGAAAATTTTCGCCAGTGTATGATGCGAAAGGCATTACATGCTTCCTGTAAACGTTGCTAGTAGAGGAAATGACCCTATCCTGGAACCGCCTTCGCCTCCAGTGGTGGAGGTAACCCAATTCCTAGCTAACCCAAGTGGAAAAAGTAGGAAACTGTGGCCAAGACGGTCCCACTTATCTTGGCCACAGTTTCCCTCTAGCGGCCTAACTCAGGGAAGAGTAGGAAACTGTTGCCACTTGGGTTGGCTACAGTTACCTACTTTCTCTTTGGTTGGCCCACTTGGGTTGGCCCACTTGGGTTGGCTACAGTTTCCTACTTTTTCCACTTGGCTCAGCTAGGGGTGGGATTGCTCCCATTGGAGGCGAAGGCGGTTCAAGAATCGGGTGATTTCCTCTACTGTTGTTGAAAGTAGCCAACGGCGACCTCAGATTCTCAAAAGCTCTGTACTAGCGGTTAAAGAAATGCTCGCCCATGTCATCACACCACCTCCGCCGAATGGCACTCTTGACGACAAGCAGGTTTCAGGTAAGGTCATTTGCCACACTCTATCGCGACCATCTGATGTGTATAGGGTGAATCTGGGCTCAACAGTAAGACCACAGTAGACAATCAATTAGCATGTTTCCGTGTAAATTGCAAACTCTGTCGGCGATGCTTTGCGATTAAAAAGGACCTGTTACAGATCTTCTGTTTAATAGACCAGGATACCTTATCGAACGCTTGGCTAACGTCTAAGAATACGGCCGAGCAGTATTTTTGTTCTCCAAATCATAATTCATTACAAATAATTTAAAGATTGCATAGGGATGTTACTTCTTGAAATTCCATATTAAAATCATCAGGTGATGATGACTGAATGTTGACAAAATTACGTTCAGTATATGTATTCCGTCAAAATTATGGGCTTATTACAAAAGGGAGTGTTATTAACAATCTAGAAAGCCAGTAGGGGGAAGTTATTTTATTCTGTTTGTCCATTTCGTGCCAGACCTATTTGAATATATCTATTAATTTCTTAGGCTTCAGATAAATTAAGCTTTTTGCATTTATCCCGCACAAGATTTGAAAGTCTTTGTTATATTTGTGGTTTAATTCTAGGCAATGATTAGCCAATGTTGAGTTCGTTTTTTTAACGCTGTAGCTTTTATCATGTTCCTTGATATTCTAATCAAGGGTACGTTATTAATTGTTTGGGAATAAGGATTTTATTTTCAAATAACGGAATTAGATAATTCAATAATAGTTTATCACAAACTATCGGTAAGACTGGCAGAAGGCTAATTTGTAGCAAACGATTGCTTCTTCCTATTTGTGCGTTTTAAAAGTCAACAAACAAATATAAGCGATTTCGTGAAGAAAGTGTATTTTTCTAACTTCAAGTTGAAACTGGGAAAGCAAGCCAAAGTCTGGTCTCGTTATAAGGTGTACAGAGGTTGCGAAAAAGACCTTCGGTTGTAGTTTAAGGGTAAAGAATACACATTTCGTTTTGGCATTCCTATGATGTGGTGTGAACAGCAAAATCACACTACCGACTGCCATTTCTGTTCAGTAGGTGTGAATGGTTTCAATATGAAAAATAAAAAGAAAATATCTTACCCAAACTTTAATTCAGCTATGCGTCCAGTGCATCATGGCTCCGAAATACTAGTTCCACAACCAGTAGATTTGAAAGTTTCACAACCACCTTCCAGTTTGGATAACATCCTGAGTGATTCCGAAGATGGAAACACTCCCTCTTCAGGACGAATCCAGTTTAGAATTTTTTGTTGATGAGGGACACCAAGGCTTTTCTCAGAGCGAGCTCAGTGACTGGGTTAGAAATTTAGACCTTTCAAAAGATACTGCCGAATTCTGGAGTCAAAATTAAAAAATAGAAACCTGCCGTCACTCGGAACTTGATTTTCATGGTACAGGCAACGAGAAAAAGAATCGACTAAATTTTTCTCCAAAGAGGGAAATCTTGTTTTTTGTATTGATACTCAAGGTCTAATGAAGTAGAATATAATTCATCTGAATGGATATTGTTTAATTCATTTTAATAAAATAAAAAAAGTGTACGTAATAGAGGAAAATTGACATCATTTTTGGCATTAGGAAACTAGAAAACGTCATATTTACCAAAAGGATCCTACGCAACTGAAAAACAAAATTTTTGCAGACCTGTGCAATCTGAGCAACTTTCCATTGAGTTTGAAAGTATTCTAACCTTAGGATGGCATTAAATATATGTATTAAAAAATTTTTCCCAAGCTCTTTGTAAAGCTTTTCTTGTAATTAAGTCCTGAACACGATTTTTTTTTTAGGTCGATTTTAGTGTTCTCTTATTCTATTAACTTCATACCTCATTGTATTTAAACTTAGTTATTGGTTTATGCAATTGAAAAAGTGCTTCTAGAAATTAATTAATGTCATCCTCGTTTATGTGATCAATTTGAATACTTCTTCTAGCTAGTAACTAACTATAAACGTTACATAATAACTTTTTTATTATTCCCATGACAATAAATTACTTCATTAGTTCACGATATGTTTTTGTGCGGTATAATAAATAACCAGATAACGTTAAACCTCTCTTTTGAGTGCTTTCGAGTTGAATGTAACGTAAAGAAAAGAGAAAAACTGGACGGGGAATAATACACGAACGCAGATTGAAAGGATGAACGTTGCGTACTTAGTGAGTTGCGTGCCCATCTTATTCAGGTAGGTTCCTTAATAGTAATTTATTGTAGTTTTGGTAGTTAATCGATTTGGGGCAATTCAGCCAGTGACTAAATATCCCCAGATGATAGTGGAACATATGTAAATTTATCTTAAACGTCGATTCAATTAAAGTTTATATTCGGAATATGCAAAAATGTTCAAGTGAACCATCATTTAGCTATCCTGATAATCATACATTTCCTTGTCAGTTTAACGCCTCGTACTTCGCATCTATACGCTCCAAAGACGAGTCGTTATCGTCATCCAGTTCCAGCGCGATGAGCTTTTAACTTCTACTTCGAGTAAATTAAGAAATCGAACGTAAAAACCCGATCGATGTATAATTACTGTTCGTTGACTTTTAGCGCACATAAATCTGCTTGCAAGCTCCGGGACGCTAAAATTACAAGGTGACCAGAAGACTTCTAACGTGATTTAAATTATAATTAAGTTAAAGTTTATTCTTCGGACGATGTAAGCGCATTGTATCTGTATAAGTAAGTAGATGTAGTAGATTAACAAAACTACCTCGATTCTAAAATCATTAAAGACAAGCGTAAATGTTCATAAACATAACAAGTGTTCATTTGTAAAGTCAATCTAGTAGCATGTGATTTACTGAGAATATTTAGAAGTATGTCGTAAATTAAAATTTGCTACTTAACCTACGAAGTCGTATATTTTGACAGTTTTATACTTACAAATAAATAATAAATAATAGGTATTTATTGAAAACTATAACAAATGTTGAAAATGTTGTCCTTCAAGATCAATGCACTTTAAAATCCGCCGTTCAAAATTTCTGATGATATTCTGCAACATTACTGCATTGTTATTAATTTCCATGCATCTCTATTAGATTCTCTGTTGCATATCATTCAAATTCAATATAGGTGTTCGAAATATGTTATTTTTTAGATAAGACTACAAAAAGAAGTCGCAAGGTGTTAAATCGCATGAACGTGCAGGCCAGGCAATTTCAGTATTTCGACTAATTATACGATCATCAAAAAATTCTATTAAATAATCCAAAGATTCTGCAGTACAGTAACAAGGTGCTCCGTCTTGTTGGAAATATGCATTTTGAAGTTCATCATCATGCAACTGATTGACAAATGGTTGTAAAATTTCCGCACGGTACCTTTGAGCAGTTAACGTGCCCTTCAAAAATATTGGTGCAATGATTCGCCTTTGACTTATGACTGCCAAAACACCAATTTTCTCTGGATGTAGCGATTCTTCATTAATTACATGTGGACTTTCACTACTCCAAATTCTTGTATTTTGTGAATTTAGGTATCCCGTTTTATAAAACCATGCTTCATCAGTAAAGATGACTCTTTGCGAAAGTTCTCCATTATTGTTCATATTTACAAACGAATTACAAAACTGTAGTATACGTGGGTAATCAATTTCTAACAATTCTTGTACTGCTATGACACGGTATGGATAAAGTTGCATATCTTTTTTTAATAACTTGTTAGTTGTACCAACAGAAAGGTTTATTTGTTGACTTAAATGTCGAACAGATGTTTGTGGTTCATTTTCCATTATTTCTTCAACACGATTAACAACTTGAGGTGTACGTTTCTTAACTGCTCCGCTGCTTGATTTTCTTAAGAGACTACCAGTTTCAGAAGAAAGTTTTAAAGTTCTATCCAAAGTATTCTTAAATTGTATATAATCTATTACAAAATGGCGAAACTCAACTTGAAATTCTACCATGCAATCTTGAATTGAATAAACCCATAAACCATCAATTTTATTACCACTTCGAAAATAAGCCTGGACTGACAAAATTTTATGTTCTAAAGTGAAGGCCATTTTAAAACTGAGAAGGAATTTATTTAAACCGGAATCGACCCACGATTATTTTATGCGCTAACTGATATTTGTGATTGACATTATCAAATGTCATTTGGATTTACGTTTACGGAACAACAAACACATACTAATATATTTGCGTCTTATTCTATCAAAATTTCAAAGTAACTTAGATTGACTTTTCTAATAAACACACGTTATATGGTATCGAGAAAATAAGGGGTAAGAGACATCTATGATTAAAAGTACTAAACTATGGAAGTAAATGTACCTTCCGCTATGAAACGTGCTAATATGAAGTGTGGTTATAAAATCAGGACAGGGAGGCTGAAAAATTTTTATTTTAAATTTATACATATTTAATTACACAGGTTTTCAAAATTAAACTTTTTGACAAATGTTTTTATTTTGAAAACTGATTTCATATCATTTTGGTAGGCAGCTTTCAAAAATTCTATGCATTTATTTGTATCACGTAAGGTTTTTTTTGCAAATATTAAATGAAAAAAAACGATATTTCTAAAAAAAATTATTTGTTTATTGAGTAAAAAGGTGGAATACAAGTTAAAAAAGTGGAAAAAAAAATACTTTACTCAGTCTTTTTTAAGTGAAATCTTTGTCTTTTTGCCAGAAAGCTGCGTTGCCCGGACATTCGGTTGTATGTTTTTAAGGGCATATCCCGTTTTAACATCCAGCAGTAGTCCGCCATCATCGTTATGCTCCATCTGCCTAGGTATCGCCGTTCCATTTCCTTAATGTCTTGGTGAAACCTCTCTCCCTGTTCTTCGCTAACTGCTCCAAAATTTTCAGGAAAATAGTTCAAGTGTGAAAACAGGAAATGCACTTTCAAACTTATATTACAACCTAGACGATGAAAGTGTTGTAACATATTTTGAACAATATTTTCGTAGTTTTCGTCCTTAGAGTTACCAAGAAACTTATCAACTATTTCTTTAAATGAAACCCAGGCGTTTTTCTCGACATTGGTCATTGTGTTTTGAAAATCCTTGTCTTTGCCTAATGTTCTTATCTGCGGCCCAACAAAAATACCTTCTTTTAACTTGGCATCGGATAAGGCTGGAAATGTCTCGCACAAACAACTGCTTTATCAAGCCAAGTTTGATATGGAGAGGAGGCAGTAAAACTTTTTTGGGGTCAACGAAGCTATCTCTTAATACATTTTTGCTACCAGGTGTAAGGCTTGTTCTAGAGGGCCATTCTATTTGAGTCCAATGTCTATCACTTGCTCGACTATCCCACTCACAAATAAAGCATGGAAATTTGGTATAACCTCCTTGTTGTCCTAGTAGCATGCACAGCACTTTAAGGTCACCACAAAGCATCCACTGATGTTCTTGGTAGTTTATTTTCTTTAAAAGAAGTTCAAAATTTTCATACGTTTCCATTAAATGTACCGAATGGGCAACGGGAACCGAGGCCAGCTCGTTACCATTGTGCAATAAAACGCCTTTTACTACGTTTACTTGAGTCAATAAACAGGCGCCATTCTTCTTTAACATTCGGCACATTTCCTAATTTTGAAATTAAGTCAGGAATATTGTAGCAATACACTAGCGGTCCGTCTTGAGTAAAATATTGAAATAACTCTTTTTCGCGATCCCGGTAAAAGCTTGATGTGACGCCAGGTGCCAGTAAATGTTTCTCACGAAGTCAGGAGGCTAACAATTCGGATGCATCCTTTGGAAGGTGCAAATCTCTAATTAAATCATTTAGTTCGCTCTGGTTAAACACTTCGGGCTCTCTGAAATCTGGTGTGAAATCTGAGTCATCTGGGTCGCAATTAGATTCCTCTGATTCTGACGATTTGACGTTTTCTAGTGCTTTTGGGGCGGTAGGTATCGGTACATCAGGTCCATGAGGAACTGGTCGAATAGCAGAGTCAAGATTGGGATACACAATTTGTTTCTTATTTTTTCTGTTGAATCCTTGAACATTACACGAACAAAAATAACAATCATCACTGTGACTTCTAGGCTCTCGCCATACCATAGGAACACCAAAGCTTAAACATTTCTTCCTACATTTTTGACAGTTTCTTAATGCTTCAACGCAAACGGAACAAACAGTATGAGGAGCCCAGGACTTGTCTTGGTCGCCAATTTTTACACCAAAATAAGCGTGGTATACATTTTTCACAAACGAAGTTATAGTTTGCCTCTGCTTTACTGCGACATAACTACCACAGATATAACAAAAGTTATACGGATTGTTCACACAATGTCTTCTTTCCATATTTATACGTTCTAGAACACTTAAAATACGCAACAACGAAGACAGCAAGCGCGCGGACACAGTAGCACGACGACTAACACAACCAAACTGCACATAAGCAGGTTTCAACGTTGTACTGACGCTTCTGCGCTGACTCTGTTGCTTTGCTGAGAAATCTAATATTAACAAGTGTTGCCAAATCACATTTAATTTCATAAAAATCAATTCATTTAAAAATCATGCCTAACATGGAACAAACATATTCTTGTCATAGGTATGTATATTAATAAATTAACATTTTTAAGATATAGAGCGCTATAAAAAAAATTTACGTGATAGAGCAAAAATATGGCGTTTTTTGGAATAAGGGCCCCCAAACATATACAAATTAGCAAACAGCTTTCAAACATCAAAATCACTGTAGACCTGTGTTATTGTCCCCGTCAATAGATGTGCGAAACAGTGCTGGAAGTCCTCCTCTGTAAGTTCGTTCATGACCAGTGCCACTCTTACTTCCACAGCTTCAATGGTCTGAAATCTTGTCTTTCTAAATGCAGATTTGACATTGGGAAACAGATAAAAATCACATGGTGGCAGGTTAGGCGAATAAGGTGTTTCTAGGTAAATAGACCGAACTCAATTGACCGAAAAGCAATAGATCGAAACGTCACTAGATCGAAGCAGCAATTGACCGAAAATCACTTGATCGAAAATATGTTACGGTTACAGTACACATTCGGTAAAAGGGCACATTAAATATCTTGAAAAATTACATTTATTAACAATAGCATCAACTTCCCTTCACACTTTATTCAGGCTTAGGACTGGCAGCATAAAATGCTGGCGTGTTTAGAAGTTTCTTTTTGTTTTTGCTCCTATTTTAAGTTAGTTCTAATATAATTACTTATGAAGTGATTGTTAGTTTGAACCTTTGTGTTAATCACTAAGGCGTTATTATTAGAAATATTTACTCGCGACCGATTTCCGGAAACGAAGATAAATACGTCATTAGCAGGATTAACCCATTAGCAACTTTCTTCAGTTTGTACGTAAATACTTGGAGTAATCATCGTTAACGATAGATAGAAATGTTAAAGTTGGTTAAATTGTCAAAAAATCGTCACAAAGATAGATAAGAATATTAAAAGCACATTAATAGCTTGTAAGGCACATACCTTACTTAATTACATTCTTACGCTAATGATTTGCCATGGTATAAATGCAATTTTTCTAAATTTTCGATTCATTCCAAGTCTACAGCTTGTTAAGGAGTGTTGTAGAAAGTTAATATTGAAAATGGTGTTGCAGTACATAGAGAGTGTAAAGGGCCATCGTAAATTGTTATTAGATGGTCATTTGTACATCAAAGACAAACAAATTGATACGAATATATACTGGAGGTATGAACGTTATAAAAAATTCAAGTGTAGTGTTCACGTTATATCAGTGGACAACGATATTACACAAGAAATTGGCCAACATAACTATGCAGCTGATGTTGCAGAAATACAGGCAGCACAAGTAATGCAAAATGTTAGAGAAGATACAAGACGTATCCAGGACGCTCCACACGCTATAGTATCGCAAGCATCTTTAGGATTATCACAGACAGCGTCCGCAAAATTGCCAAAAGTGGACCACATGAAAAGAACTATATGCAACATTCGATGCTGCTCTGGCTATACCTGGTAATCGAAGCAAACTTGTGATCCCAGATAATTTCAAAATTACTAAAAATGGAGCAGATTTTCTATTACTTGATTCTGGACCCGCTGACGATCGAATACTAATTTTTTCCACAAGAAGGAACTTGCGGCTATTAGCTCAGTCAATGCATTGGTACGTAGATGGAACGTTTTAAACTGTGCCACATCTATTCTGCCAATTATATACAATCAATGGGTTGCAATATAACAATGCTATACCATTAGCATATGCACTACTGCCAGATAAAACCGATGAAACGTAAACAGTCGATTGCTTACAAGTTTGAAAGATATTCAACCGACAGTTTCAACAATAAGCATACTTATGGACTTTGAATTATCGATGATGAATGCAGTGTCTGGAGCATTTCCGCAAACCAGGCAACGGGGATGCTTTTTTCATTTTTCTCAGTGTTGTTTCCGTCACATCCAGTCAGAAGGACTTCAGCGTCGATATGAAGCAGAACCTGAATTTGCCCTAACAATGCGATTGTAGGCTGCTCTGGCATTTGTGTCTGCAGCAAATGTAGTAGATATCTTAGAACAGTTGTGCGAAGAAAATGTTATTCCACAAGAAGCTCAAGGTGTGCTAGACTACTTTGAGGATACGTGGATAGGACGCCCTCAACGACGTCACTGTCGCCCGCCGCGTTTTCCTCAGGTTATATGGAATTGTTTTGATGGTGTGAATGAAGATTTACCTAAAACCAACAATTCCGTTGAAGGATAGCATCGAGGCTTTGACCAGCAAGTTTCTTCAAACCTATCAAATATTGGGAAATTTATTGAAGCACTGCAGAGAGAACAGAGTCTTAACGAACTCAAAATAGAGCAATATTTAAGTGGCGTAGAACCACCCAGAAGTCAGAAAAGGTACCGGGATTGTGCTGACAGAATAAAGTGTCTTGTCAGTAACTTCGATATTCAAGGAAACATCGATTATATACGTGGGATTGCGCGTAATTTTAATTTTTAATATTAGTAGATATGTAATTGGGTAGGATATATCTAAACTTAAAATAGAATCAAAAACAATAAAGAACAAAAAAAAACTTCAAAACAAGCCAGCAGTTTATGCTGCCAGTCCTAAGCCTGAATAAAGTGTGAAGGGAAGTTGATGCTATTCCTATTGTTAATAAATGTAACCGTAAAATATATTTTCGACCAAGTTATGTTCGGTCTATTGCTGCTTCTGTCTAGTGGATGGTCTAACACTGGGATATTATACTTGGCCAGAAACGTCTCGACAGACGATGCAGTGTGCACTTTTGCACACACTTTATTCGCATGTTTAAAATTTTATCTAAAATTTGCCTTACGTACGAAGAATATTTGAAATGTTTCCTGCCTTACCTAAATAAAGTAATTGTAGTAAAAAAATCCTATCGCCGTCCGATAGATGGCATCGACATTTGTAAACTGTCAAAATTGTAAGTCATACTGATCAGATCATTACTGTTCATAAAGTATTTCTTTGCAGTCGAAGGCAAAATTTAAGGCATAAGGATATTTTAAAATAACTAATGTGTATAGTATTACAGCGCGTATTTATGTGTGTCAAATTGAGATAAAGTATAATTTCCTGTTCGCTTTTTTGGGCAGTACGAACTGCAAAAAAATACTTTATTAACTGTAGTTTGTCTATGGTACGCTCCTAAAGTTGTCAGTTCACAATGTCGTTCAGTAATTGAGGAACTTGAGTATCACGCAGTTAGAAAATTTCTTCATTTCAAAGGGAAAAGACTCAGGAAATAAAAGATGAGTTGGACTCTGTATTTATTTGCAACGATAAAACATTGAGTGGCCGAGTACAAACGTGGTCATACGAGAATTTTAGACGAGAAACGTTGCGCGCGTTCGAAAATTGCTACAACTGATGAAATAGTCGATTTAGTGCATCGAATAGTGATGGAAAATCGTCGATTGACCGTTATGGATAGATGGTTAAGGCTTGTGGGATATCATCTGAGCGGGTGCACAAGATTTTACATCAAGATTTAGATATGAGAAAATTATCCGGTGCGATGGGTCTTGCGTTTGTGGACGATCGACCAAAAGCGCATACGGACGGATATATCGGGCGAGTGTCTTAGCTTGCATCAAAAAAATCCGGCGGAATTTTTGCGAAGATTGATAACCGTTGATGAAACCTGAGTACACCACCGTACGCCTGCAACCAAACAGTAGCCAATGCAGTGGATTGCTGTGGGAGAACTAAATCCGAAGAAGGTAAAGATCTTTCTCTCTGCAGGGAAAACGATGGTGGCAGTATTTTGGAATAGGCGAGGAATAATTCTCATCGACTATCTTGCAACGGTTTCAACAATTAACGGACTATAGTACGCTGCGTTGCTAAATAAATTTCAGGCCACAATTATGAAAAACGTCCACATTTGGCAAAAAAGAAAATCCCGTTTCACCAGGATAACGCTCGGATTCACACGTGCATGGTTGCGATGTCAAACTTGAACGAATTGAAGTTTGAATTGCTTTCGCATCCACCCCATTAGTCAGATCTAGCTCACAGCGACTTTTACCTGTTTTACTTCGACGGAAAAAAATATGGATTAAGGTTGAAGACGCTGTAAATCAGTATTATTCAGGTTTGGACAATCGACTTTTTCTGACAGTTTGTAGGAACGGATTAAACTTTGGAGCAAATGTATCGGGTTGCAAGTAGATTACGTCGAAAAATTAATTTTGTTTTGCTTCGAAATATGTGTTTTTGTTAAAAGGGCCGGAGACATTTCAAATATCCTCGCATTCTTTGCCAATTCCAGTTTCGGCAATCGCACGAGTAGTTAACTGACGATCACATCGAATCAGATTACCGATTCTTTCAATATTTTCATCCGCTTTTGACGTGGTAGAGATTCCATGCATGCATCATCTTCAACGTCCTCTCGGCCTTCGTGGAATCGCTTAAGCCATTCAAATATACTTCTTTCAATGAAATATAATCATCAAAAGCGGTTTTTTCAAGTTTTATATGAAATCACACCATAATTAGTTGCTCTAATAGAACACTTGTCATTTTTCCGGCAAAGCAAAAAAAAAATGATCTTATACAAACGAAGGTCATGGCCAAATTATTATGTCTACAACTACAGGAAGAGGAGCAATCGAAAAAGAAGCGTTCACGTTACACAGCTGTTGGCCGTGAGACTTTGACACGTGCGTAGTTCGTCTGTAGTAGTATCAGTCATTATTTTATGGCCACACCCCGTATATGCGGAAGATACATACCGTGTGAAAATGTGGTAAGTTAACGACACTGGTGCGAAAGACGCTTCCCCGCCAGCTTTACTTCCCCGATATATTCAATATATAGTGTAGCATTTGTTGGATATGCAATAGGGATAGGTCAGAAGTAGGTGTGGTATATCGTATCCATCGTCGACGTATCTGATCAGACTAGGCACAGACACGCCTGGCGCCTGGTATGGTACTTCCCGTCTTTCTTAATTAGTGTACTGGTGGGGATCGTTCACGTCTCCGCCGTTAACTTACCACGTTTACAGACGGTATATGTTCCAATGCTTCAAGTTAAATTTAATAAAATAGGTACATGTTTTTTAATAAGAGAAAGCAGGTAAGCCCTTCTTTTCAAGATTATCTTCAATGAACTGTATAAATCGTGTAGAAAAAAGGGAATAATTTGTTTAGACAATTTCTCTGAAATTTTGCTTCTATGAAGTATCCATTAGCATTTTAGTAATAAAATAATTTTAAGTTAAAACTTTAATATTGGTGATTACGATTGTTGCATATAGCCATAACATCAAACAGTGGATCGACTAATAGTACTTTATTGTGTTTCAAAATATTTTCCACAAAAATTGATGCACGTCTGCATTTGTTCAAACCAATTGTTAAAGAAGTTATTTCAGTCTTCAGTTTGGACAGTCAAAATCGCATTTTGAAGGCATCTAGTGCTGCTTCCTTGGACTTAGGTCGGGATTATACGAAGGTTGATCTAATAATTCGATATTTTGCTGCTCCGAGAACTCAATTGTCTTTCGAGCTGTGTGCGAACTCACATTCACTTGATGCAGGATAATTGGCCATTACGGGTTGATTTCTCAGAGCACGGCGATTATTTCTGGCAAACAAACCGTTGTGTACCAATCTGCGTTAACCTTTCTTCGATCTTGCAAAAAGAATTGTAGCTATGGCCTGATTTTGAGACACTTCGCGAACGGATGACTTTTGTCAGATTCCCTTCATCTTGAAACACCCAAACAGCGAACTGATGTTTATTTTTGGGTTCGTAGGAATAAATCTATGATTCATTGCCACGCATGATGCTACAGACATTTTTGAGTTTCCGTCATTGAATCTGCTCTCATTATTTTTTAGCACCAATTAACTTTGCTCTTCGGTTGAAAGATGCGGAATTCAATAGGAAACTTTCTCACAGCCAGTTCATCATGTAGGATCGTTTGGATTGACGTGTTTGAAATACCCATCGATGTATCAATTTCACGTCTATCTTCCTTAATCAGATGGCGCAGAGCATCGATGTTTTACTGGGTGGAGTTCTTGAGAAACCTGTTCTGATATCGTCGCTGACGCTGGTGCGTCTAAGTTGGAATTCTAAGTGCCAACGTGAAATTATCTATTGATGTGGAGCGTCAGCTTAAAAACCAGAATCCTCTCCGAAAATTGTAAAAATTATTGCGCAAAAATTTTCTCGACTTAATTCTATTTTTCGGTCGATTTCTAAACTTTAAAAATTCACTATGACTAAATCATTTGCCGTATCTTGAGGAAACTTAAGATTTCAGTTAACGAAAAATTGAGGTTAATTTTGACATCTGATTTTACTACTGGCGCCCTCTATGAAGCCATATGTAATACGAAAAAACATCCGTTGGATAACACCCTTACCCTTAAATTACACAGGTCTGCCAAAATTAGTTTTTCAGCTACATAGATATTTTTACTGAATTATATGCTTTAAGGTACGCTGATTTCAAAAATAACTTCTATTACTCTCCATCACGTATAGTTTTTTTGCAAAATAAGAACACAATAATGAGCAAAATCAACTATTTATTACAACAAACACACAGCATAATATTTATCAAAACCTATCAACCATTATTTTTCTTATTTAAATTTATACACAACTTTATGTTTACTCTTTTTCCTTGAGAAAACTTTTCTTCTTTTCTTTGATGCTTCTCCAAACTCGTTTTTGGTTTCCTTCTTTGGTTTCTCGCTTAAGCATCCAACAGTAGTCTGCTAACATACTGACATACCATCTTCCTTGGTAACGTCTCTCGATATCACGTACATCCTGGTGAAATCTTTCACCTTGTTCTTCACTGTAGGCACCCAAGTTTTTAAGAAAATATTCAATATGAGAGTGTAAGAAGTGAACTTTTAAGCTCATCTTGCACCCTTGAGCTTTATACGTTGTCAGCATGCGCTGTACAATAGTTTTATATTCGAGATCCTTAGTATTGCCCAAAAACTTCTGCACTACATTTTTGAAAGAATCCCATGCTTCTTTTTCGATTTCTCCCATTGATTCAGGGAAGAGGGGATCCTACAAAAGTTTTCTTATGTCGGGGCCAGTGAAAACTCCTTTTAACTTTGCTTCAGACAATTTCGGGAACTTGGAACAATTATATCTAAAACAATCCCCATCTTTTTGCCGTGATTTTACAAACTGCTTAATTAGCCCTAATTTAATATGAAGAGGTGGCAGTAAAACCTTTTCTGGCGGAACCAAAGTGGTATTGATAACGTTTTTCTCGCCAGGAGTTAAACCGTGTCGTGGTGGCCAGTCAGTTTTTGTCCAGTGTAGCTCTCTGGCTCTACTATCACACAAACATAGAAAACAAGGGAATTTTGTATAACCTGACTGTTGACCCAACAACATTGTTAGTATTTTCAAATCTCCACAAACCATCCATTGATGTTCTTGATATTTGATTTTCTCAAGAATCGTAGCTAAGTCATTGTAGTTTTCTTCCATATGAACTGAGTGTCCCATTGGAAGAGATGCAAATACATTTCCATTCTGCAGCAAGACTGCTTTGAGGCTAGTTTTGGATGAATCAATGAATTAGCGCCATTCTGATGAATCATATTCTATTTCAAAGCACTTCATGAGCCCACGAACATCATTACAATAAACCAGATTTCCCTCTTTAGGGAAATACTGAGTATATTCTTTCTCTCGATGTCTGTACCAGGAAAATGAGGTACCAGATGATAAAAGGTTTTTGTTTTTTAGCCTTGAACCTAGCAATTCTGCTGTATCTTTTGAAAGACCCAAGTCTCTGACTACGTCATTGAGTTCAATCTGAGAAAAAAGTTGAGATCCCTCGTCAACTGAAAAATCTGAGTTAGATTCGTTCTGGGGAACAAACATTTCTGAGTCCTCTGCATCACTCTGGATGTCATCTAAATTAGGAGGTGGGTGCGGAACTGGTATTTCAGAGCTATGGGACACTGGACGAATAGATGAGTCAAGGTTAGGGTAAGATATTTTCTTCTTATTTTTCGTATTAAATCCTTTCACGTCTACCGACAGCAGTCGGTTGTGTGATTTTTCTGTTCACGCCATATCATAGGAATGCCAAAACGAAATGCAGTTTTCTTACCCTAAACCACAAGCGCAGATCTTCCTCACATCTTCTGCACACCTTATGAGGAGCCCATGCTTTGTCTTGATCACCAAGTATTAATTTGAAGTAAGCAAAATAAACCTTCTTCACAAAATCACTTATATTTCTTTGTTGACTTTTCACTGTATATTCACCACAAATATAACAGTAGCTGTTCGGAGAAATTACACAACCTCTATGAGCCATAACACACATATAAAAACAAGAGCACAGTAGCGTTTGAATGCTGGATGTCAACTGAGTGTGACACGATAATAATGCAACCGTCTGCCTAACACCAGAAATTCTTTATCCCCCCTTCACTAAATTTTTTACGTCCATTATTTTTTTCTTTATTCCCAGATAAATATACTATTAAAATTAGGGTAAGAAATCTTAATTTTAATTAAATTTGAAGCTTAAAAAATAAAATACAAAATTTTAACTAAATAAGAATTTTACACAAAATAAAAATATAAAAATTAGTATTGTAAAAAATTGATGAGATGGAATTTTTTAAATATTTTTTTCGGTTATAGGACATCAAAATCTATAAGAAAATGTATAAAAAACCTATGCAGTTTTTTACTTGCAGACCTGTGTTATCTATATTTTAACTGACTATATATTCCGTTCTGTAATTAGATTTACCTTATTAGCTTGAAGAAGCCACAGTTTTGGTGAAACAATTGTTACTACAAGTAAAATAAATATTTGTGGAAATCACACAATTGGGTTGCTTATTTATTTTTACAATGAATTTTCATCAAGGAAAGGCCACATCAGTTAGTTAATAATTTGGTTTGTAAATTTACCTTACAAATCTAACATATTTTTATTTATTCATAAAGAAGTTGGATCCTTTTCTTATCGTTTCCATTGACCAAATACATTCCAAAGATCCATGCGGTATAATAATGAAATCCAATACCGGCAAATAATTTTCGAGTGCACGCGTTTTTAAGGTATCCCAAAAGAATCCAACTCTCATATACAAAGACACATTCTTAGTGACATGTACATACACCCGTTTAAACTTTAACTGATCAGCAATGTGAATTAATACACGTTTCGGACGCGAACGGAATACTAATTCCGCTAATTGGATCCGGCAATAACAATTGGTCCGAGGCCGGTATACACTGGAATGCACCTTTATTGTGCTTCGCATCAGGAAATTAACGCTTTAATTAATTTTTTACAATTGGCAAATGGAAAAAGTGTGTCTGATCACGTCCAAAATAAATGAGCTTTAAAATTATTACTCTTAATTAGTAAACATTTACAGTTGAAAACATTTTACATGCATGTTACAGATACCGACGTCTTTCCAATATTTCCTCGAACTTTCGTTCCGTTTATGTACATGTTGTAACGTAAATGAGGTAAAGAGATGCACATTAATCTTAGTAATGTTTAACCCTATTCCCATTTCGCAATATTCTACATTTAAAATAACATTCATGTAACCAACGATCCTTGTTTTTGTGTAATTATTTATTGTTTAGGCATTCAATTCTTGTGTACACCTTCATTCATTGAAGAGCGACAAATATATCTGCTTAATGTACGAGTAATGCTTGACGGGAACGCGTCTTTAAATTAAAAACCATTGTCGGTGGAAAAATATATTTTATTTTTCTACGTAAACGAGTTTCAACTTTCCATACAGTACACAGGACAATGCAGAGACAATCGATAGGTTTAATAGGGTGATCTATGAAGATGTTGTAGAAGAGAGGACCGAAGTTTAAGCCCTTAGGTACTTTTGAAATAGAACAGAAAACCCGAGTACTGAACTCATTATAATAATCTAATACATTCTATTAGATAGATAAGACTGAAATAATCTCAGCGATGATCTACCAATGACAAAAGGACTTAACTTTAACGCAAAATGCGATGATCAACCAACTTAAATGCACGCGAAAAGTAAACAACGTTCAACTGGCAACCAGCATTAACTATTTCTTAGGCGATCTATTTCCTGAGATATCAGTGTTAAAATTGTTGTAGTACAGCTTCCTGACATAAATCGATGTTGTGCAATAGAAAGATGTGCTCTAGAGTCCTAAGATATGTGCTTAAATACCAAAATTTCAAATACTTTCGAGAAAGTAGAGATAATTGTCCATAATTGCGGTTATTGGTACTATCGCCCTTCTTAAAAATTGGCAACATTCTAGGAATCTTTAATCAGTCAGGACACACAGACTAGCGAATTGAAAATCTTACGTAAGTGATCACCAAAATTATAGGCACGATCCATCACCAACGAACAAGGAATATGAAACAGACATAAACATGAAACATTTATAACCACAATATAAATCAATATACTCAAAGACGTATTTCGACAACTAAGTTGCCATCTTCTGTAGAACAAACTGAAAAAGAAAAATAGTGGTAAAAGTAGCGTCTCTGGTTAAGGTACAACTTTTTAAAAGATAATGTCCTCACCAAAATGCTAGTGTGATAACACTAAATTCCTAACATTAAAACAAACCCTCATATGCTACTTAAACACAACCTAAAAACTAAAGAAACGTGAAAAAAAAATGAAGAGTAAAAGTAATTACAATAGTCACAATAAAGCATACAAACCGGACTGAGGAATTGGCTCATTGTCATAATTCATTAAATTACTTTTATTTCTATATACACAGATACATTCGTAGATATTAATTATTTGTTGTTTTAAATAGTTAAATAATCGCATTCATAAAAACGTGTTCACAAACGTGTAATATATTCACACCAGACGAATTGAAGATAAAACATATTTAATTCTCACGGCTCACGCCGATAAGTAGTAAAGACACGAGAATACAGTTTTTTATAGATACGGTGGTTACCGACTATAGAAAACACGTCTGCTTCGGCTTTTATTATGTAGACAGCACTGAATATTCCTTCACGCTCTGTCTGAATAATTTCGGCTAGATAGTAACGTAGTTATGTTTGTTTGAATGTGTCTTCTCCAACAGGGGCGTATTGAGAATCATGTAGAAATGTGAAATACGTATCTACGTCTTTGGAGAAGATACATTCAAGAATACATAAATGAACTTGTATTGTGTTCTTCACACCCCATTTTTAATAATATTTTTTATATTATTAAAAATACTTTGGTATTATTTAATTCTTATTGTTTTATGTCTAATAGAATAGTTAGTAGTACATTTATTATATAACTTGATTAATTATTAGAAAATAAAACACTTGGCTTAGTTTCACGACTTCTTTAATTAGATATACTAACAATTGTTTCGGCTATTAGGCCATTATCAAAGAGCTATCTAAAACTAAACTTACTCTACTTAAGGTTAACTTATATTCCTGTGTTCATTATGGGTGGGAGAATGAGGGTAATTGATATTTAAAATTGCATCGATATAGGGGGTATTTATGAATTCTAATTGTGTGTTTGTGATAACTCGATTTTGTTTTTGGGCTTTTTTAATTTCAAAAATCTCTAATATATTTAACTTTTTACTTTTTACTACATTATGAATGAGGTTACAGCTCTTTATATCGGGTAAGTGGTTCTGGTCTATACAATGTTCTGCGAACCCTGTGTGTTTAACACTATATTTTATATCTCTAATATGTTCTGTTAACCGTTTATTAATACATCTGCCACTCTGTCCGATATAAATAGCTTCACAATTCTGGCATTTTATGGAATATACTCCTGATTTATCTAAGTTATCTATTTTATCTTTAGTATTATTCAACAATGTACCTAAATTTACTTTATTTATCCACACTATGTTAATGTTGAGTTTCTTATCGATGCAATTTTAAATATCAATTACCTTCATTCTGCCACCCATAATGAACACAGGTATATAAGTTAACCTTAAGTAGAGTAAGTTTAGGTTTAGATAGCTCTTTGATAATGGCCTAATAGCCGAAACAATTGTTAGTATATCTAATTAAAGAAGTCGTGAAACTAAGCCAAGTGTTTTATTTTCTAATAATTAATCAAGTTATTACAAGAATGTTTCACCAAGAAATATCTGCGAAGTCAACCAATGAAATTTATTATATTTTATTTTGTTCAAAATAAAAATAAACTTGATGGTTAAGTATTATCTTCTTATAGTTTAACGCATTGCAATGGACCAATAAATAGACTTTTCAAACTTGATGTATAAAACGAAATATAATATACTGTATACTTCATGCTATAGTTATAAAGGATTTTTCAATAATTATGTCACATATTTAGAAGTAAGAGGTGATAGGTAATTTTATTTTTATTTGACCGCATATCAATTGGCACTATTTACAGAAGATTATAACACCGACCACCTCTTCAACTTCATCTGGCCCAATTCTCCAATCCAATTTTGGAAAACCTCAGCACATAAATTGAACTCAATTCTCGAACAATCGACGAATGTTGTATCTTACTTTGCCAATAGATTGCCGTTTATTTCTGTGTGATTTAGTATAGCTCTACAAGAAATAATGCAAAGGCATCACATTACGAGATCTTGATATTTTAACCCACACCATTTTGCTCTCAACCAATTGATTGTTAAAAGCACTGTATGGCAAGTGTGAAATCACATGTCATCAAAGTTTATACCTTTCACGTCTAGACACATTGCCTACCGATAATTATTAATACTGTCAATGGCGAACGATGCTATTGACAGTAGTCGGCATCATTTTGAATGAAATAGGGCCCGATGATTTCACCAGCCCACTTTTTCTGCGAGCAACGGAGACTTTTGAATCTCTCGTGGGCTTTACTAGGTTTATATTCTGCAATTTTCTTATTAACGAAAGTATTTACCATTTCGTTTCTGAAGATTATTTTCGTATGAAAATTACCGTCTATTTTCAATTGCTCCAGGGCCAATTTTGCAAAATTTCTGCATACTGCATTCTCATTTGGAAGAAGAAGAGGAGGAGGAGGAGAAAGAGGTTGAGGAGGAGGAGGAGAAGGCGGAGGAAGAGGAGGAGGAAGAAGAAGAAGAAGAAGAAGAAGGAGAAATAGGATTTCAAATTTGGATTGTTGCTGCCAGATTTTTTGGAATTTGGTTCTGACAAAGGTCATGGTTTGGGAGTTTGAAGTGAGTGTATCCATGTATTGTAGCCAGGAGATCAAAAGATATTATATGTTCCTTCTAGCTCATTTAGCGTTACATAAACGTGGACGTGTAGCATTCTGCGATGGACGCGAGCTAGTCTACATCCCATAACGAGACCGAAACAACCATTTTCATAATAAATTTGAATAATCTGGACATGTTACTGAATTGTCCATTGGCTCCATTATCAATTTGTCAGAACTTATAGACTATGAATATCAAAAACCGATGTCAAAATACTTTGCGATGCCAGCGCTATTAACTGTGAAAATAGGACATTGCTATTGTAAGACGCTATACATCTTCTGCTGCTTCCACTACTAAGGTAGAAGTTTTAGCTCCGTCTGTATTATAGACAGCTCGTTTTATTTTCGCACTAACCTATGGTCCTAAAGTTGTACTAAATGAAGTTTGGTTAAGTTGTTGCTGGAAGGCTTATGTCACAATTAACTCGTTTTAATTATTATAGTTTAGTGTTTGTGATCTGGTTCATCAAAATGTATTATAAGCTAGATATTCGTAAAAGAATTTACAATCTCGTTGGGCGAATGCCCAAAGATGATATTTTTGCCATTTATCGTGAACAGGATATTTCTTTTTCTGAAAAATTTGTCGAACCATACAGGAATCTTCTTCTTCTTTAAGTGCCGTCTCCGCTTCGAAGGTTGGCAATTATCATAGCAATTCTTACTTTTGAAACCGCAGCTCTAAACAGTTCATTATTATTACATCCAAACCAGTCCCTAAGGTTCTTCAGCCATGAATTCCGTCTTCTTCCTATAGATCTCTTGCCCGGGATTTTTCCCTGCATAATTATTTGTAGTATTTGATATTTTTCTCCCCTCATGACATGTCCCATGTACAGCAGTTTTCTTCTCTTAATTGTCGGAATCACTTCTCTCTCCTTATGCATACGTCTCATCACTTCTACGTTGGTTTTTCTCTCTACCCATGAGATCTTCAATATTCTCCGGTATACCCACATCTCAATTGCCTCCAGTCTCCTCATGTCGGTTACCTTCAGCGTCCAGGCCTCCATCCCATAGTATAGTATAGACAGCACATAGCATCTCATCAGTCGTATTTTTAAGTCAAGGTTTAAATCTCGGCAGCAGAAAAGCCTTTTCATCCTTGTAAAGGTGCTTCTCGCCTGTTCTATTCTGACTCGTATTTCTTGGGAGCTGTCATTGTTCTCATTAATGATCGTGCCCAGGTATTTGTATTGTCTTACTCTCTCAATAGGCTGGTTCTTCACATATATCTTACGATTATCTTTAGTTGTTTTTGTTATCAGCATATATTTTGTTTTGCTTATGTTCAGCGTTAGTCCATACTCTTCGCTTACTGTGACCATTCTGTTAATTAGCGTCTGTAGGTCCTCGTGTGTTCCAGCTAAAATAACTGTATCGTCAGCGTACCTCAGATTATTTATTGTCATGCCGTTAATCTTAATGCCCATGTCCCGATCATCAAGTGCTCTATTTACTATGTCCTCCGAGTACAGATTAAAGAGGATTGGCTCTTCGTATTTCTATTTCCTCTGATGTCGTGTCTTCTATTCGTACTGCTGCTTTTTGGCCATAGTACAGGTTTGAGATTAATCTTATGTCTCTGAGGTCTATCCTTCTCTTGACCAATGTTTCTATGAGTTGGTCATGTCTAACTTTATCAAATGCTTTATTGTAATCTATAAAGCAGGCGTATATGTCCTGGTTTACGTCTAGGCATCTTTGTGATAGGACATTTAGTGCAAAAAGTGCTTCCCTTGTTCCTAGGCCCTTACGGAATCCAAACTGACTATCGCTGATATCTACATCCAATTTCCTGAATATTCTATTATGGACCACCTTCAACAGGACTTTCAATGTGTGACCCATCAGGCTTATTGTGCGGTAGTCAGAGCAATGCCTGGCATTTTTATCTTTCGGAAGGGTTATAAAAGTTGATAGCAACCACTCATTTGGTATTATTCCTGTTCTATATATGGTATTAAGTACTTCTACCAAAACATGAATCCGGTCCGCCTCTATCAGTTTAAGAATTTCCGCTGGCAGTTGGTCCGGACCTGCAGCTTTTCCGTTCTTGAGCATACCTAGTGCATATGTTACTTCATCCTTAATTATGTCCGGGCCCAACTCCCCTTCCGTATTTTCAAGAGTCGTATGCCGTCTCTCATCTTCGAACTGCTCTTTAATGTAGTTCTTCCATATTTCTAGTTTTTGCTCTATTTCTGTGACTATTTTCCCGTTGTTATATAATATATTAAGTTGCTTTTGTTTGCTGGTGCCGACGAGTTCTTTAATTTTTTGTGCATGTTAAAGTTGTCGTATTTGGCTTGTAGCTCCTCAATTTCTTCACATTTTTGTTTATAATAATCTTCTTTTGCTTTTCCGATTTTTGTGCGAAGTATTTGTTGTGTTTCTTTATATTGTTGTTCGTTTTTTCCCTTATAGCTTCTTCTCTTTTCCATAAGATTAAGAATTTCACCAGTAATCCATTCCTTCTTTCCTGTGGGTTTCTCTGTCTTCAGAATCTCCAATGAGGGTTCCAACAAGGCTGATTTAATTCTGTACCATTTTTCGTTTATGTTTCTGCAGTTTTGGTATTCTTCCTTGCTTTCGAGTGTTTCCAGATTTTTGTTTATTCTTGTTTGCAACTCATTCCGTATTTCTTGGTTTTTTAGGTGTTTTGTATTTATCCGAGTTTCTCTCTTCTTTGGGATTCTTTTAAGTTTGAGGTGCATCTGGGCCACCAGGGGGTTGTGGTCCGAAGAGACGTCAGCGCCCGGGTAGGTCTTAACTGATTTGATGTTGTTTCTATATCTTGCGTTTATCAAAACGTAGTCTATTTGATTTCTCATCGGGTTCTGGTCACTGTCTTGTGGGGATTTCCATGTGTAGAGTCGTCGGTTTGGAAGCTTATAAAAGGTATTGGTTATTATCATCTCTTCCTCTTGGCAAAACTGTACCAGCCTATCGCCCCTCTCATTTCTTGTCCCAAACCCATATTCACCTATATACTTGTCACATCTCCCTTTTCCGACCTTCGCATTAAAGTCTCCTAGAATTATATTGATATCTCTTGGTTTTAGTGAATCAAGCGTTTGTGTGATTAGTTCGTAAAACAGCTCGTTTTCTTCTTCAGGTTTGTCTGCGGTAGGGGCATATATTTGTATAATGTTTAGTTTTCTTGAGTTGGTCTGTAGTTGTAAGAGTATGATACGGTCTGAGATAGGGACAAAGCTAGTAACAGACGCCACAATATCTCTTGAGACAGCGATTGCCACACCATGTCTGTGATAATTATCATCGTTACCAGAGAAGTACAGCATGCCTCCATTTGTTGGGATTTGGCCATGACCAGGCCATCTTGTTTCACTGATTCCTAGGATGTTAAGTTTCAGTCTTTGCATTTCGTGTACAACGTTATGCATCTTTCCAGCTTCATACATGGATCTCACGTTCCATGTCCCAATCTTTAACTTGTTTGTTAACTTGTTTGTTGTCACAGTCTTGTTCATCACTGTTCCCCCCGGAGATCCGATTGGGGAACTTATTACTCCGGATAATTTGGTTTTGAACATTGCCATGATGATTTGTACTAAGGATATCCATAGATCTTTAATGCAGTAGTTTCCTCTTGCTTTCTGCATCCTTATGCCGTTGACTAATTCCTTAGTTCATCCGCCTTTAGGGCCATTTTCCCAACCCTAGGACAAAAGAGTGCCCTGCCATTTACTAGCTCCTCCACCCGAGGCTGTTGGCCAGTAAATGGGGTATTGCTTATACCGGCAATCACTCGGTCCCTATCTGCATTAGCCACCAAGATTGATGTTGCCCGCCTTCTGCCACGTGGAGGTGCAGATTCGGATTTTTCCTTAATCGAGATTAAGACCTTTCGGCATTTCTTAATCTCTCCGGAGCTTAAGAAGGCATACAGGAATATCAAGCGTTAATTTGCCCAAAGTGGTCGACCAAGAGCCATGTGAGGGAACAAAGAATGCTTGAAGCCGTTAAGGACAGAGTTAGAGTTTCACAGCGACAAACAGGTTAAAGATTTGGCATCTCAAACTACCACTATTTTTCGAACAATATCCCAAAATAACGTGGTGTTTTGAAGACGAAGGCAAGCACCAAAATATACCGCGAGCCAGTTAGAAATAATACCCAGGTATTGTCATGCGCTTAGGCGCATCCATTTTGTTAATAAACTGATTGTAATGGATGATGAGAAATTTTTCACCTTGTCTCATTCAGAGATGAAGAGAAACGACAGTTTTTACACCGACGACATAGAAAACAAACCAGACAATGTCAAATTCAAAGGTAAATCAAAATTTGAAGACAAAATTTTAGTGTGATGTGCCATTTCTGAGGCCGGATTTATCTTGCAGCTGTATATTGGTCGTGATCGAGGTGAAGCCTTAACTGCACAGCTTTACATTCAAAGATGCCTTTCAAAATACCTACAGTTTTTAAATATACATCATGGCAATGATGATATTATGTTTTGGCCTGATTTAGCTTCATGCCGTTATGCTAGAGTTACTAGAGACTGGTGTAATGCCAACAATATAAACTTTATCCCTAAACTAGACAATACTCCCAATATACCTCAGGCTCGGTCAATAGAGGAATTTTGGTCAATATTGACAAGAAAAGTGTATGAAAATGGAAATGAAGACAAATTACGACGTCGAATTTAAAAAAGAATACGAGAAATTGATCCTGTTGTTGTCCAGGGCATGATAGGACTAGTCAGAAGAAAACTGGGATCCATCGAAGATAATGGCACACTATCAATAATTTGAAGGTTAAATATTTATTGTTAATTGTTGTAATATATAGTTAATAAAGCTAAACAGTTTTGAGAAAATTATCGACATCTAAAATTTTTCCTAAAACTTTGGGACCATACATTAGACCACAATTCTCCAGTATATACTGGAACAATTTGATTTATGGTTAGCAATGTTATATTTGTTACTGTTTCCTACAAAATATATTTAAATTTTTGATTTTACTTCATGGAATTTTTATAAGTTTTTAAAACAAACCATAATTGAAACGTTTTCGGTTTTAATATCTAGCATACGTAATATTTTACATGTATTCATAATAATTGCGATGGTTGTTTGATTTATTTAATTTAAAATGAAGATTTTTTTATTGCGCAAACATGAAAGTTACTTTATATAATTCATCCACTCTTGTACCACTATGTATCTCTTATCATCGTTTTAGTAGATGCGAGAAAGTCAAATAAAGATAAATTTTCTTTTAGAGAGAGCGACTTGCCCAGTTGCCTTTCGTGACCTAAATTTTGGTGCATTATTTCTAAACCAATTCGTATTAGCTTAGTATTATTCCTTGAGATGCCTTTTCATAATTTCCTTTTTCTAATCCTCACAAATAAAATGAAATTTGAAATTAATACTGTGAATTAATGAATACAATCCGAAAAAATTGATAGGCGGTAGCGTTGTATTGACTACTTAGATTATAATTAAATCGCAATTCGTTCTCGATGTCTATTTAATACTGAGAGGTTGACTACATCTGACAAAATGCGTTAATGGATGTTTAATTGACGGTATTAACTTAAGGAATTTTAATTTCTGTACACAGTGGTCAAATTCAAAATCAATACTAAAGAGTAATCTACATTTAATTCATTTCCTTCTTCGCTTCGAGTCGCTTTATTTGAAGTCCCATTAATTTTGAATGGAAATTTCACTATCCAAATATATAATGCGCGAAGTAATTTTGTTGTTCGATAATACGAAATCTAACATCGACTTTTATATGGCACATATAATATATAATAATTATAATTTATTAAATGTCCATTAGATTATATCCATAGCTGGACAAGGACAAAATGGAGAAGTATGTAATTAGTATATACGAGGGTCGTTTGACAGGAGAGTGACTTGTCAATGAAATACTTATTTGAGGGTAAAAATATGTTTTATCTTTCAAATTAATATTCTTGCCTAGCGAGTTTCCTATTTCTTCTAACTATCCAAAAACTAATCTTTCGACAATTTTGCAAAATATGCATTTGTCTTGTATCTTGCCTTGTCTTGTCTTGTATTCTTCATTGGTAAATATTGCTTTCTACATTTTTCGACGCTAATTGTTCGAACTTTTTAATTGAAAAAGTTAGCCCTTAAGCAGGAGGCGAACCCACACCCAAGGTTGCCGGACCATTGCTCTGCCACTAAGCTATTAAGCACTGTGGTTCCGAATACATCGTGAAGCCTTAAGCTACATTAAGGAAACATATATTAATATTTTTGACTGTACGAATTGTTGCAAATTAATAGCATTTTCGTGAAGTAATATGAATGTAAATATTGCTTCTTATGACGCTAATTAACGACGATAAATTCGTAAAGCTGCAAATTCAATTAAAAAAAATGTAACCTTTGCATAAACAGTAATGGTGGTCATTTTCAATACTTGTAAGTAGCTGTATTTTTATTAATGTAACGAGCGATCATTAAAATTTTCACTCGTAGCTGGCCGTGTATATAAAAATTATGTCGTAGCTTTAGTCATTAAGATGTTATTTCAAACATCTGTCAGTGTCAAATTGTGATAACGCAATGCAATTTGTGTGTATGCAACAATCTGAACCAGGCCACAGCCTCGTTCCCGTAACGCAAGTGTAACGCATGTTACAAAAACGTCCTCGCTCACGCGAGTTGTTTGCAAACACAAGTTGCATGTCAGGGTTGTATAACATTCCCTAAGTAGTACGAGGATAAGCTAATGCATATATAACGAGAGTAATGAAAGAGACAGACATTCACATATTCACAGACACAGTCACATTCACACATTCAGTCTACATACTAGTTAGTAAGAATGTATATAGTTGTTAACCATTTCTAAGTGTTATGTATTAAATATATGTTACCCGAACTATGTGTATCATTTAACGGGACAACGATATCTGCGTGAAGGCTCAACGATGTAGCCCTCAGGACCAGGCTAACATCACGTGGCGTCCTGCCACGAAGTGCACTAACGGCACTAATACCACATGGCGATTCCGCCTCAGGGCTTAAGGCCCCACCGTTATCACATGGCGATCCTACCTGTCCACACCACTAGATGGCTCTGCCAGCCATCTAAGGCCGAAAAAGACCAAGTGGAAATTTGGAACGGACCAAGGTAAAAAAAAAAACCTACAGTTTAGCAGGTCAAAACCAAGAGGATGGCAACAAGGAACGGAGGAAATCATCTCCGACAGAAGCTCCACACGAAAGAAGAAACGCAGGTATTCTTTAAAATAAATTTTAACAAAGACAAATATTACGGTGTATAAAAATAAAGTGCAAGACGTTCATGAATTACGTACATTTCGCGAGTGAAAATGTTTATTTGTTTTATAAGAGACAATAATATTGATTTAATCCAAGCATACCATGTTATTTACGTTTATGTCTACTTACGCAAGAATGCAAAAGTTGCAAAGCGCGTACCATACGTTTCTTTATGTAAAGGTCAAGTTTATTTAAAAAAAAAAAAATTAATATGTACTATATGACTTAGAGACGTTATATTTCGGCCGTACACTTCGCAATTTTGTTAATAAACGCAAAAGTTTAAGTATATTTTTTTGTTTAGAAGGCGCATATATATATATACATATATCGCAAAATTATGATATATTTTTTAATAAGTTTAATTACGTGCATAAAAAAAATGCATGCGTTGTACTTTTTAATAAGCGCCATATATTGCATAGTTTACAAACAAAATTAAAAACAATAACTTCTATATTCAAACTAATCGCGAGTAAACAAGCATCGAATTCAAATTAAATATGTATAGTTTAATAATACTCGAGTCAAGTTCGCTTATAAGAATGCAAACACATCATTTATTTCTAAACGACGATACTTGGCATTGAATATAGTGCCGACGCATTCAAAAGTTCGCAATAAAAGAGAATAACTTTAAATTAATAGAAGAGACCAATATACGAGGAGTAGTATATTAATTTTATTGGTAAAGATTCCGAAAATTTGTCACAAATGCCTTAGAAGTTGATTCCAATGCCATAACGGTTAGTAACGGGACAATACGATAGCATCCTAATCACGTCTGGAGCTCTATAAGACGACAGAGACCTATCGATTGTACCTTTACGACACCAACAACAGTGCAACCTACAGGACAGATCATCCTAGAGTTGTGGACTTGGCGAAAACGTTAACCAACCGAATCAGACGAACTTCAAAGTAGGGAAAAGGCAAAAAGACTCCAATTCGCCCCTAGGTCGTGACGAAGCAAGCATGCGCTTCCAGGAAGTGATCCTGCACGACAAAAAACGCTCTCAGAATTTTTTTTTAGAGACAGTTATAACAAAAGTGTGTTTTGTTAACTGGTCTCAAGTTTTTCTAGATTGAAGAAAAGGCTTACAGCATAAGGGAATTACCGCTGCACGAGCCCCCTTACTGTAGTCAGAATAAGCTTCACAAGATAGTTCTGCGCAGGAACATGACAGACACGAAATATGTGCTGTCCAGGGAAATACACGAAAGAGTGATTTCCAGTATAATTTTTTCCATGGAGGAAAATAGATAGAAAAACGGAGAGTCGATTTATTTTAAAGTATGGTTGGAAGGGAAGCATAAGAATTGGGAGCAAACAATCATGCACAAAATGGAAGACAAACAATCAAGTATAGGAATCGAAAACGAACAATCAAAGCAAAGAGTTAAGACAAACAAGCGAACATGAAGAATTCAAGACAGAGAATCAAATGCGAAAAATTAGAAATTAGAAGCAAGAATTGCAAATACGAGGAAAGTCAACTATTAGATATATACGAACTCATAATATAGGAATAAAATATAAAAAGCGAACAGACTAACAAAATTGAGACAGTGTACAAATTACGAAGGCCCGATTATTTGATTATTAATTATTATTATTATTTAGCAACAATGTAAAAACATACTATGTAGCAGTACCTCGAAAATTTATTTAAAGTTTTATTGTATTATTGTATTGCATTGTATTGTATTTTTGTATTGCATTATAATATTGTTAGAATAAGTGTAAACATGTTAGTAGAAAATAAGAAACTTGTATACATGTAATAAATAAGCAACTATTTTTAAGGTATATGTCATATTTTTAGTGATCACCGTACTACAAGAATAAGAAAGGTATAGATTTTAACATAAGAAAAACAACACCTCAGCGTTATTTTTCTTAACCCCTAGGGAGGGTGGTGTGATAACGCAATGCAATTTGTGTGTATGCAACAATCTGAACCAGGCCACAGCCTCGTTCCCGTAACGCAAGTGTAACGCATGTTACAAAAACGTCCTCGCTCACGCGAGTTGTTTGCAAACACAAGTTGCATGTCAGGGTTGTATAACATTCCCTAAGTAGTACGAGGATAAGCTAATGCATATATAACGAGAGTAATGAAAGAGACAGACATTCACATATTCACAGACACAGTCACATTCACACATTCAGTCTACATACTAGTTAGTAAGAATGTATATAGTTGTTAACCATTTCTAAGTGTTATGTATTAAATATATGTTACCCGAACTATGTGTATCATTTAACGGGACAACGATATCTGCGTGAAGGCTCAACGATGTAGCCCTCAGGACCAGGCTAACATCACGTGGCGTCCTGCCACGAAGTGCACTAACGGCACTAATACCACATGGCGATTCCGCCTCAGGGCTTAAGGCCCCACCGTTATCACAAAATATATATTTTAAATACAGAAGTATTTTTAATAATATAAAATATTATTAAAAATGGGGTGTGAAGAACACAATACAAGTTATATATTTGTGAATGTATCTCCTCTCCAGAGACGCAGATACGTATTTCACCTTTCTACAGGATCGTCGGTACGCCCCTGCTGGACAAGAGATACATTCAACCAAATATAACTACCTTGCTATCAACCAGAAATTATTAAGACAGAGCGTGAAAGAATATTCAGCGCTGTCTAGATAACAACTGCCGAATTAAGCAACGTGTTTCTCTAGACGGTAACATACCATATCTATAGAAAACTGTATTATCGTGTCTTCACTACTTGTCGGGCGAACCGAATGCGTATATAACAAAATAATTTGAAACATACATGAGTGGGTAAAAACCACACCAATTTGTATAATACAAAAGTATTTTTAATAATATAAAATATTATTAAAAATGGGGTGTGAAGAACACAATACAAGTTATATATTTGTGAATGTATCTCCTCTCCAGAGACGCAGATACGTATTTCACCTTTCTACAGGACATACCGACGATCCTGTAGAAAGGTGTATGTTTCAAAGTATTTTGTTATATATTTTAAAGTTTTATCAAAAGAAAAAGTAATGGCCTTTAATGATATGCATAAAGCGTTTATGGTAGAATGTTACTTCCTGACATCTCAAAAAATTGATGGTAAAATTGCCTTCGCAGTTTGAAGAGAGATATCCAAATACTGTTCCTAGCTATAAAACTTTCCGTGATACGCTAATGCATTGTGTAAATCTTTTTCGTCATACAGGCAGTATTTTAAGGAAAAAAGGAAGCGGTCCTCCTCTCAAGAGAAGTCGCGGTGTAATTTAAAATATCAGACAAATTATTAACGAATCTCCTCAAACATCTATTCGCAGAGTTTCGCAAGTTGGGCTTTCGTATGGAACATGTCAAAAAATTTTAAAAAAGGACTTGCATATGTATCCATATAAATTAACTTCTGTACAAAATCTATTACCTACGGATTATGAAAAAAGAACACAATTTTGCCAATGGTTTATTCAAACAATGACAGACAATATTTTAAATCATTCTTTTTTCACCGATGAAGCTTGGTTTTATTTGAAAGGTTATGTTAATTCGCAAAATATGCGTATGTGGGCGAGTGAAAATCCTCATTTCTACAGAGAAGTTCCTCTACATCCAGAAAAAATAGGCTTATGGGTAGGTATGAGTCGTCACCGATTAATAGGACCAATATTCTTTGAGGGCACGATAACATCGGAGAAATATCGTAACGAAATTCTCAGTGTTTTTACTAATCAATTGACTAATGATGAACTCCAGGTCGGATATTTTCAACAGGATCAGGCTACATCTCACGTTACACTTGAAAATATTCAGTTTTTGCAACAATTTTATGGCGATAGGATAATAAGTAGAAATACAGCGATTCCATATCCACCACGATCGTGTGATTTAGCAGTCATGGATTTTTTTGTGTGGCCATATATAAAGAATATTATTTATGAAACACAAATTAATAATCTACAAGAGTTAAGACATAAAATCATTGAAAAATGTGAACACATCAATAACTCACCGCAAATACTGATCAATGTTTTCAATGCTCTACGAAATAGCGTGCGATTATGCTTGGTGGAGAGTGGTCATCATTTTACACATTTTTTATAGTATTCTATTACTTTGTATAAAAATTATAAATATATTTAATATAAAAGTCAGCATATTTCAAATTATTTTTTAATAATCATGACGTTTTAAATTATAATGACAGATCTCCTCTAATAACTGAAGTTAGGACATACTTTTTGTGTACATGGCTTACTTGAGCGAAAATTTTAATGATCACTCGTTATTTTGAACAGTTAATCTTGAATTTAGTTTGAGTTGGTTTGTTCTGAATTTTATAATTTAATTTGTTAAGGTGTGACTTATTATTTTTGCAATAAATCGAGGTACTTTGTTTTGTGTTCGAATATCGGTTTTCAAAGGCCAACCCTGTTTTCAGTCGCAAAGAAATTGAAAAAGGCTATAATTTCTTAATTTGACACAATAACTTCATGAAGTGGTACATTGTTGTAACGGGAAAAATAACCTCTTTTTGATGAAATCATAGACAAATATGGGCGCCATTTAAGAATACAAAAATTTGTGTCATAACTCGAAAACAAATCCGATAAAAAAATAACTCATGCAGGTTGATAGAGGGTGTAGATACCACAATATATTTCCTTTTCAACGTTTCTCTAAATCCAATAATAAAGTAGTTGGACAAGATTAAAGAAAAATGGAGAAATTTAGTTTTTTACAAATATCTAGTAAGCTCTGAACTTTTGCTGAAGTAAAAGAGCAGCACTAAGTCAAGCTCGTAAAGCTTCACTTCTTTCCGAATTTAACCAAATCTTTATCTATTTTAGTTTTCGAGATCCCCATACAAAAAATTTAAAAAAACACTCCCACTGGTTTTACATACTGATGATGACAACTTAGGTGTCGAAATACGTATTTAGTAGGTAAAATCACTAGTGGTTTTACCTACTGATGATGGCAACTTAGTTGTCGAAATTCGTCTTTAGGATTCGATTATTAATTGCGGTAAGGATTTTATACCTTTTTTGAGTCTTTACTTAACCTCAGTCTCCAAAGAAGGACTTTTCAAACGTGAAGTGTACAACGACAAGAAGATAGTGTACGACCAAAAGTCCGAGCAAAAGAAGTAATTAATAATTTCAGACCAATCATGAGAGATGCTCCAAAAACTTCGATACGAATACTCAGAAAGACTTTTGTACGAATTACAAGCAATCAAATATTTCTCTGGGACTGATGGATCCGGTTTATGCATCTTAGTGCTAACAGTCTCATTTAGGTATACTAGAATTTCAAGTTTCCTAGTATATTTTCCGATATTGTCAATTCACAGAAACTAAGGTAAATAACTGAAGTATAAAAGTGTGTATACAAAAAAGGTTTAAGTTTATCAATATGTTATGCACGTATTACGCATTTGTTACAAATGAAACAGACATGCAATATACATATCTATGTCCATGTGTATAATTACAGATATGTATATTGCATGTCTGTTTCATTTGTATAAAGGTGTGAATAACAAGTTGATTGAAAATTAGAATTTGCTAAATTTATTACAATCAAGGAATGACTACAAAATTTGAAAATTGAAACTGTAACAATTTTGTACACCCAAATTAAAAGAGTAAATGACTGTAATTCATAATGTACGCGGTGAATTTTCTTTGGTACAGCAATTATTTAGTGCGTGGTCGAACCGATAAAAGAAATGAAAACGTGCATACCTTGATAACATGTCAGATTCGCCTTAATATATTATGCGTGGTACGATTTTAAGAATTTTTACATTGAAGAATTATCGAAATTAAAATGCAATATCGTACACTGGGTATCGCCACACCTTGTTGAATAGCGAGCATTTTAACTGAACGAAATATGCAGAGAAGGCGAAAGACCAAAAAACCCATCAACTTGGCAAATTGTTTCTTTAGAAAACACGCGAATGTTAAATTTCGACCAGCGATCTCCAAAACAAAAGTATCATAAATTTCGGCATTTACAAAAGTAAACACTTTTGTTCCGTAATCAACTGTTTCTGCTTTCCTTTATTCTTTAAGTTGCATCTATGCAATCATATTTATCATCTAATTAGCACAGTATTTACTTGAACTAAGTAATTTTTATATGGCCTCACTTCATATTTCATATATTTATAAATTCGTATAATAATTAACTGATTGTGCAAGAAGTAATGGTTGACAAATCTGGCGCTAATTTAGAACAACTTTGCTAAATCTGGAGTAAGCCAAGTAGATCTTCAACCAAACCCAGCTTAGATTGATTGAACGAAACCGAAAAAATAAGGAATTCGTTCTCTATGCAATACAATTAAAACAAATTTTAAAGTAAATATAAGATGCGGTGAATAAAACTTTTTCTCATTAATTCCTGAAGAAAAGAGAATAAACACAATCGCTATCATTCCCTTGAGGAATCAAAAATAAATATTATAATACTCACGTGGTAAGTACATTATTCTGTGCTACAGAGGCTCTACTGGCCTTATTAACTACTGAGCCTCCCTTGTATGAGGGTGAGATAGTATATAAGTCACAAACGACAATGTCCCTTTTACCATTTGTAAATTACGCGCACATATTGTGCCAGCAGATGGTAGCATATGTAAGCTTGTCGTAGAGGTTGCGTCATATCTCGTAGGGACACGGTCGGTCAGAAGCAACCAGTGCACGATAGCGGGTATATTGCATGAGTGTACACGAGACGAACAACGTGCGGCTGTGCGTTTTTTGTTGGCCAAAAGACTGTCGACAGATGAAGTACATCGCGGAATGCGTCCCGTCTATGGTGACAATTGTTACTAATGGAAATCTGTGTTCTATTAGGCACAAGAGTTTAACAAGGGAAGGCAAAGCATTAGAGATCGGAAACGTCACCTGGACGTCCTGCGGGGGGTTTCAACTGAAGTCACAGCGGGGTGTGGAATAAATCATTCGCAATAACAGGCGTGATCGATGACGTAGCGCGTGTTATAGGCTGTTCACACGGAACCGCTCACAACATCATGCATGAGCGGTTGCAGTTTCGTAAAGTTTGTTCAGGGTAGGTGCTCCGCAAGTTATCTAAGGAGCAGAAAATGACTAGAATGACTCTGTTCTTGCAACACCTCACTCGATGCGCTGATGAAGGAGAGGACTTCATGGCTCGAATTGTTATGAGGGGTGAGTCGTGGGTTCACTTTCAACCAGAATCTTCTATTATCTTCCATGGAATCGAAATGTCCTACCTCGCCAACACCGAAAAAGTTCAAAACAAATCCATCTGTCCGCAAGGTTATGATCACCATGTTTTGAGGCATGCAAGGCGTCATACTGGAGAAATACCTGTTATACGGTGAGACTGACGACGCACTGCACCACTCGGTGGGAACTCCGATAGGCCGTTCGCCGCAAGCGCCTTGTATTCCTGACAAAGGGACTGCTTCTTCTGGATAATACTTCGTTGTGATCGCTTGGAACATCCACCGTATAGTCCCAATATACTCCCCAGTGATTTTCATCTGCTCAGACTTCTAAGAAATCATTGTGACTGTCGTTTTGAAACTGATGATGTCGTAATCCAAGAGATTACTCGTTGGCTGCAACAGCAACCAAAAGACTTCCTTGCCGACGGCTTTCGAGGACTTGTAAAGAGATGGAATAAATATGCGAATGTACAGGGTGATTATATAGAAAATAAAATAAATTTCAAGAACTTACTTTAATTATTATTGCCTATCACGTTGTGCGACTTATATAATATGTCCAAAAAATTTGAAGGGATGGTAGAGGACATCAAAATATTTTTTTTTTGTCGAGTAAACATATTGTAGTGGAATGTGCTTTTGATTGCTTATTAATCTTTTTGTTCACACTACAACTTATGCTTCCGGCTGTTCAGTCTCGTAGATTTCCTTGAGCTCACTTCTTTCGGGTCGATCCTTGCGGATATGGGCCAGGTTATATTTAAAGTAAAACGACAAGCATTAATAAAAATCAGATCTAGTTTGTTTACAAGTTTAATAAAAATAAAAAAAAAAGAAAAAATCCCTTTACTGAATGTACAGGGAGCTAAAGCAGATTAAACAGTAGCTTAGGAGGAAAGACTCTTTATGAATATGACTCGCACAAAGAGAAAAAACCCCTGTGACTCTCGAGCAAACATATAATTAATAAATACTTTAGAAATTTGTCAAGTTTGACCTCTACTGTAACCCCTAAAAATCAAATGTCAACAACTACAAAGTTATCAAATACGCGTTACAGCCTTACAGTCATGCGCAATAAAACATGACAAAATCAAACCCATAAACAAAAAAAAAACCAACCTGAATTTAAAACGATCTAGAATATTTTATCTTGAAGAAAAAACTCCATTACAAAAAACATGACAATTTTCTCTAATATTCATATACTGATTTAAATGTCAAAATAATCACAAATTATACACTAAAATTACAATCATAAGCAAATCATCATATAAGCAATAATATAATTAAGTGTTTTTACTTACATCGATCTAAGCACAATCAACACAAAAAACTACGTGAGAGATACCATAATTTAATTAAAATATCAAAAACGAGATCACAAACTCTCGTAAAAATCGCAATAACTTAAATGCACAAAAATAAATGCACCAACTAATAAAAAACCCGACTTTACTCAAAAACAGAGAATAAAAATGAATTTCTTATACTCTATGACCACTTGGTTTGCTAGATCTGGTATCTCTAAATAAATTACCGCGAAAATCTCCTACATCGAATTCAATAGTACACCATTTAGCCGCACCCACCAATCTGATATAATACATACAGGGCCGGTCAAAAAATATAATTACAAACATAATAAATATAAATAAAATTCAAAATACATTTAAATCCCAAATTATTCAAATGTAGTTCAAAACTTAATTCTACAAATTTTTCTCTCTCTCTCTGGTTAGAAAAATTCACGACAATATGTCTGCAAAGGAGCCGTCTGTGCTGTAGAGCAATAAATTGTTTTAGATCATATCCAAATAACAAAAGTAATTCTTCGTTTTGTTGGACGCCACTGTCTTTCGTTAAACATTTTTTGTTGAAACTACGGTTTTCGTTAGGAACCAGAAACATTTATTTATCACAATAAACATTCCACAGATGCCGATTTTGAGATCGTAGTAATTATTTGTGACATTTAATTGTCACCATAACATTAACTTTGTTGATCGTGAATTTAAAATTTAATTGAAAGGGAATGATAATTTCCCATTTGAAGAACTTGTCAACATTAACCTTGCTTATGGTACACCACAGCATAATGGAAGAGACTTAACACGCTTGTATGGACAGTGATCCATCGTCGTCTTAGAGAAAGTGGAAACATCATACGTCCTGGTGGTGGTGGTCGTCCAAGAATAGCTCATATGGTTCAGTTTCAAGAAGAAGTTCTATACCGCGTGGAAGAAAACCAATCTACAAGTATTCGCGCAATTGCACACCTTATGGGATCCTCCAAATCGATAGCACTTCTCTACCGTTACGATTTATAAATCGTACAAGCTTTAAATTCTGAAGATTATCCGCATCGATTGGGTTTTTGCTGATGGTTTTTGGGTTACAGCGAACCTGATTTCGGGGATTTTTGTTTTCTGATGAGGCATGTTTCACTTGCGATGGTTTTTTAAATAGTAGAAACATTCACATTTGGCTTGATGAAAGTTCTCATACTGTGGTCTCTAGAAGACACCAACAACAATTGAGTGTTAACATGTGGGCTGGTATTGTTGGAGAGGTTCTAATAGTTCACTTAATGTCTGCTCGTTTGAACGCAGACATTTATCTGAATTTTCTGTCAAATGTTTTGCCTCTATTATTGGAAACATTAGAAATAACATGTGCTTTCAACACGATGGCGCACGTCCATATTTTGGTTTAAACGTGCGCTAGTATCTGCATGAGGAGGTCAAGAGGAGGTCCCGCAACCTGGCACGCGCGTTCTCCCGATCTCAACTCCCTGGATTTTTACGTTTGGGTTTATCTGAAATCTTTAGTTTACGAAACGCCTATTCGTAATGAGACAGACCTCTTAGCAAGAATAATGGCGAGTTGTACACATGTTAAATCTATTTCTGGAATATTTCATAGGGCCCGCAAGCTTTCTATTGAAGCAAATGCTCAACATTTTCAACAATTTTTGTAAACCATAATTTATTTGTCAATAAAACAAATTTCAACATGAATAAAAAGTGATTTATTAATGTCCTCCTAATTCTTTGTAATTCTTTGTAAAATAATACCAAAACAATTCCTCCTTTTTTATGCTAAAACGGCATATTTGCGGACACATGTTTATTAAAGAAAAAATGTTTTGATGTCTCCTACCGCCCCTTAAAGTTTATGGCTTTGTTTTTGGAACACCCTATATATTGACTTCCCCTCATATGTAATGGGTGATATAATTTGAGTTTTTTAGATTGGCTCCTTTGTAAATTAGACAGTAGTCATTAAAAGCGCGTGTTTAACACGTTGAATGTTAGTTTGAAACCAACAATTTACGAAATGGATCGCTTAACCAACGCTTAACGGGTTACAATTGTTCCACAGCAATAACAACTCTGTACGAACTGTGTATCGACGTTTACAGGAAGATTGTGATCAACTTAATCATCCTACTAAGCGTATGATTCACAACGTGGTGAAAAAATTTTAAGAGACTGGAAGGGTAAGGCTTGTGCATTATTGCAACGCATGTTCAGTTGAAAACATTGCTACTGTGAGTGATAGTGTACACTGAAGACCGGGAATTATCGACTTGTCACCGTTCGCAGACGTTGGGTCTTTACTATGCAAAATCCGCCAAGGGGATCCCATTTTGCATAAGGACCTGTACCCACAGCCGTATAAAATTCAGTTAATATTATAATTGAAGCCTATAGATCTTGTACAGCGTAAGACTTACGCAGATTTGGTGTTAGAGGAGCAGGAAGTTTATGCTGATATTTGAAATTTCTTCTCTGATGAGGCACATTTCCAATTCTTTTGGTATGTTAATTACCAAAGTTGCTGCATATAGGACGAGGAAAATCCTCACTTGATATACGAAACACCAATATATGTTCAAAAAATAACTGTGTTACGCATTTCGGAATTTTGCAGTTTGCTACCGGCTTGGTTGGAGGATTTGAGGGTCGGGACGCCATTATTACCTCCTTGGCGGGCGCGACTAGTGCCGCCTTACCTGGCCCATCATGTATACCAATTCGAGTTACTTTGATTTGCAAAAAATTTGTCTATTTTAGTATTTTTTGAACTTGCATTTATCCTATTTTTCGTCTTAATTATTTAAACTCATGTTTAATAATCAACCTGTCCATTTAGGAACGACTTCAACATGCTTGCCTTTCAATTGCTTATAGGATGTTAGAGACTAAGCAATGAAAGGAAATCGCATAATACGATATTTGAAGCATGCTATTAGTTGGTACAAGATAATAAAATTTATACGAAAAAAAAAAAAGAGAATGAAACAACCACGTTAGCCAAACAAAAATCATCGTTGGAATCGGAAAGAGGCAGATATGCAAATCGCTGAAAATTGCGCTGAGTTGGATACAAAATTTGTTTTGAGAAGATGGACAAGAAACTGGTACTTCTAGATTACAACGCCTGCTTTCTTCAAATTATTAAACAAATAGTAAGAACGGTTCCCCAAATCTTCTAATTAATAAATCCAATGATTTATTATACTCAAGAGTGTCTCTTTTTAAAATAATGAGACTTTAATTGATCAGGAGCACATGTAAATTTATTAGAGCTACATTTCTTTTGCTAATGAAGAAACACATACCTACTTAGTGGTTTGGTGGATTACTGATTACTTTTTATTTGATTACAAAGTGTATTCGCCGCCCAAGACATCTCAGTTTCACGAGGATGCGCTTTTACCGATGGAGAAAGAGATTATACAGAAAATTAATTAACATTTCTTCATACAGATAATTATAACAAAATTAAAAATACTCCAAACAACTTTTTTCCGGCACACGACGTTGGCCCCCCTTAATAAAGGTGTTTTATTTGTGATAAATCAATCTACATGAACTGTGTATGCCTTACAGTAAACAAAGATTACCAATAAAGTTCGTTTTAATTAAAACTACACTCTCTGAGTATACGCCACATTCTAAAATACACCGCGCAAGCTTGATCTGAAAATAATGAAAGTGTCAGTCAGTCAGGGCACCGATATTATCGACTGAGGCCAAGTTCTGATTAAGCTATTCCTCGAGCTGCGACCGTAATATTTACACACAGAGGTGGTGCACACGGACACAAACAAGGAACATAATGAATCCATGTCTGGATGTGTGTGTTTGCGCGAGCAGTTATTGCAATTTATAATTAAATTATTCCGCATGTGATTAATTACAATCCGCTTTCTTAATTAAGTTAAAGAATTTAAAATTTCACTCGATTGTTCTTTTTTTCTTATCTGCGAAGGTTTGTTTTACTGTTTGTGTATTTAAATTGCAGAAACTAATGAAGAAAATAGATCTAGTTTACTAGACGGCATTGATCTAAAACGTCCTCAGGTTACTTACAAAATTATGCAAAGTGTCTCGCTTTTGAGATATACATTAAAAGGACGAAACCTGAATATAATCGCTGATGAAATATTTTAGATATAAGAGAATTTATTAATTATAAGAAAGTGAATTTTTTTACGACTATCACAATTTTTTTTATCCTTAAAGTTCTCTACGCTGTCTGGATTCCCACAAGGTTCACATTTAGGTCCTCTCTTGTTTATCTTGTTTGTAAATGATCTATATAGTATTTGTCTTGTCCTGTCCAGTGCTTGCCTATGGAAATGATCTAAAAACATGTTCATCTTACATAACTTTGGACAGTGTGTTACATTTTCAAAGGAATTTGTACATTCTCTCCCAATGGTGATGTACTTATGAAGATCAATAAATGCTAGGTACGTCTCTTACACAAAAGAATTTAATTTTACTAATTCCAGTTATTTTGCAAATGATACAATTCCTAATAAAATTGATACCATAAGGACTTTGATGTTTTGTTCGATTCTTGTTTAACTTTTCTGTCGCATATTAATGGCTGTTTGAAAGCAGCAGATTTTGTTTTGCGTACCTGCAAATTCTTCACTTCTACGTTATTATTCAAAACTATGTATTACATCCCCGTCCTTATTAAATTACAGTATGCTTCTACTGTATGGTCTTATCATTATATTTATCTCCAGTTGTCTATTGAAAAGATACGACGTCGTTTTTCAAGGTATTTATCATTTAAAATTGATGGCATCAATCCCGAGCGAAATGTGGACTACAATTTGCTACTCAGAAGACATGGTGTATAATCTTTAAGCCATCGCCGGGATACCCAGGGCAGGGGGTTTGTGTGGAAGATTGTTCGTTATACCATTGACTGCTTTCATTTACTTTCCTTCATCAACTTTCATGTTCTCCGTGTGCCCTCCCGTTCTTCTCGCACCTTGGCTTTACCTTTCCCTAGGACCAATTTGTTGCATGGCTCTCCGCTCACTACAATGTTAGCTTAGCATGTTTATATATATATATATATATATATATATATATATATATATATATATATATATAAGTTAAACTTAATAAGTCGGCGATTAAAGGTCTGGTTCATTACTTCAAAGTATATATATTTAAAACAACCCTACATGTTTCGGCAATGATGCCTTTGTCAAGGGAATAAAAAATATAAATTTATATTTTTTATTCCCTTGACAAAGGCATCATTGCCGAAACATGTAGGGTTGCTTTAAATATATATACAAACGAAAATAATATTTAGTATTATAGTAGTATTACACTCTAAAAACTTAACAATAATAAAATACTTAAAAATAAAATATTTACTTCTTAAATGAACGATATTTATTAGTACGTAAAATCTTTTGAGCCGTTGTTTTACAGATACCTAATTCGCGGGCAATTTGTCGAGACGACATAGTGGGATTTACTTCGACTAAAGCAGATACTCGAATTTTTATATCACTTATATTCTTATCCGGAACAACTTTATTTTTATTAGTTACTAAAGAACGGAAAAGAAGATATGGAAATAAACAGCAGAATAGAAAATGCAACAAAACTATATTGTGCACTAAACAGCACATTTATAAGAAAGAAGGAAATAACGAAGAAAACAAAAATCACAGTATATAACGCGTTGTTCAAACCAATAACGACGTACGGAGGCGAAAGCTGGATACTTAATAAACATATGAAGAGCAGACTACAAGCCGTAGAAATGAAATACCTAAGAGCGGTGAAAGGAGTTAGTAGAAGGGACAAAATAAGAAATTAAGTAATAAGAAAAGAATTAAATGTACAACCCATAATGGAAGAAATCGCAAAACAACAACTAAGGTGGTTCGGTAACGTAGTAAGAATGGAGGAAGAAAGACAGACTAAAAGAGTATGGCTATCAAGAACAACGCAGAAGAAAACAAGAGGAAGACTACAAAAAACGTGGGACAATGTCATAGTGGAAAATTTAAAGAAAAGAGGAGTAACATTGTACGAAAGGAAAGGAAAGGAATGGGCAAGATTTATATATCAGGAATAGTCATATAAGCAAAATGTAAATAGCTTGACACCCTAGGGGTAAACAAGCTTATAGATTATAATAATATAATAAGTTACTAAAGAAAATGTAGTTTCGAATCGATTAACTGTCCTACGAATGGTGCTTGCATTGGGAATTTGACTTTCAGGGTAATTAGCTGCAAATAAAGCTCGACTTACTTCCGCGGAATTACCACCGTAAAATTGTTTAATCATAAAGAGTTTTTGCTCCGGTGTATTATACTCCATTTTTTAAATGACCGTTACGTACACCAACAACGCGGTTTATTAAATATTGTGAGCGAGTAGTTCCCCTGACGATATAAACATTGCAACTAACACCCATATGCGGGAGCGACAGCTAATGCGCTTGCGCGGCTAAATCTGTCTAAATGTGAATTTATTGGACAAATACGACTGCATCATAGGGATATGCGAAATACTAGGCTCTCTTGTAATCCATTGGAACATTGCGTCTACTTCTTTACCGTTCTAACACACGGACACCTCTGTGTGTTTTGCTTACACTACAGGTTTCCCTATAGTGCAGACGCACGCGGCCACATGGTATGTATAGCTGCAACGTATATACAACGTGGGGTACCCGGGTACCTACGTCGTCATTAGAAGGTGTTATTTTTCCCAGTCACATATAGGTTAATGGCGTTCGGTGTTGTAACCATACATGTTGTCTCGTCTACTTTTTTTTTTGGTTGGTTGTGTTCTTTTGCCAGGACTGCTGCATTAGTCCACGTAATCCTATGACCGTCTTCTCAGGCATGTTGTGCTAGGCGCGATTTGTTTTTTCCTCTATTTGGACCATATCTTGATATTCAAAGGTTGTTTAGAACTGCTCTCTTAATGCTTTTGTGAAAATTGTAATGGTGAAACTTCTACGTAATTTGAATGGTATAGTAGAACAAAAAAATCGAGACGTATGCACTCATTTAATAATACTTTTGTATCTGAAAAAATACTATAATAATAATAAATTAATTCTGGCTGATCAAGCCTGCAGATGTTTTTTTCTGTGTTAATATAAATAACATCATGCATGCTGTCTCTTCCATTGGTCTCTATTATCGGTATTTAATAGCATTAGGACTTTTGAGAATGTAGTAATGGAATAGTTGGCTTTGCAGCAACCAAACAAATTATACATTTCTAATATGTGGATCGGCCTATATACTATATCTCCACAACACATTTATTGCCACTATGTTAATAAGTGTATTCTTCAAGCCTCTAGCTGATAACAAATTAAGATAAAATTGAACTAAGAAGTACTGCAAAGTCCTCAACCGAATACACTATATGTTCCATAAACGTACAAAATATACACATTACGTACGCGTGTATGTTCAATTAAGAAGGACATTTTAAACAAAATTTATGTTATCTATCAATTAAACAAGCAATTGCTTCTATTTCAAAAATAAATTTCATAAGTTTATGTGACAGGTCGTTAAGAAGGTATATAAATGAAAGTTTAAACAAAGTAATAAAAGTATTATTAGAGTATTTTTATAGCACTGTATTTCACGGCATGCGCTTATAAATTTTACACTAAGACGATAACATAAACTTTACACATATGAGAAAATTTATTGCCTGAAAATAAATTAAACGTTGTGTTGCAAGAGATTGAACGAATTACGTAACATCACCTTCAGATTATGCGTCGATTTATGTGCTGTCAAGGACTGTCAAAAATTTAATTAAAATTCACAAGTATGTACAACAGAACCAGTTAATTAACACGACATACTGAACTTGAGTTAGCAAGTGCAGGAGCTAGATGATTTATTATAATATATCAAATATCCACTACTGTTTGTTATAAAAGTAATTCTTTGGAGACTATGGTTAAGTAAAACTTAAAAAAAGTATATAACCCCTTACCACAATTATTAATCGTATCCTAAATACGTATTTCGACAACTAAGTTGTCATCATCAGTAGGTAAAACCACTAATCAAGGTGTCGCACATACGGCACAGTAAAGCTAGAACACTGCTTACGCTTTACACGGCGTCCACGTATAGACTAATTTAAACATGCTAATATATCCAACGAAAAGATAACAAAAGAGAGATATGAAATAGAACTGGATTTCATTAAAAATATCGCGACACATAATGGCTTTGACATAGAAATAATTAATAAATGAATTAGAAAAACAAAAATAAAAAATACAATCCGCGAATCCACAAGTTTGATATCTCAAAGTAACCAGGAGAAAAAGTACATGTGTTTACCATACCACCCCATCACGAAAAATATTAATAAAGTTGTGAAAGAAAGAGGTCTCCAAGTTGCCTTTCGGTCCGAAAATACTATCAAAAGTCTCCTAGGGAATACTAAAGATAGAGTAAATTTTAATTCGAAGTCAGGTATATACGAAATTAGTTGCCATGATTGTAATTTGAAATATATAGGCCAAACAAAACAACCAATAATAACCCGGTTTAAAGAACACATATTACACAATACAATAGACCGGATAAATCTAACGTTGCCAACCATGCTTTAAGTACACTACACAATGTGTCGATTAAAGGGTTAAGGCTGGTCAAGGGCATTAATAACCCCCGCGATCTTGACGCCTACGAAAGTATACATATCGCTAAAAACATACAACACTCCATGAACGGTGATAAAGGACCGATCCCCTTCACTTGTCTCTTTTCATTGTTAAAACCATCGACGTTTTAAATTGAAGTATTAACTCATGTTGAGTGCCGTTTCCTTTAGAGAGGTAATTTTTGTCGATCTTTCGTTCGATATATTTCAAATTGGAGTATAAACATATGTGAATGCCGTTTCCCTAAGAGAGGTAAGTTTGTCGATCTTTTCGTTGGATATATTTGCATGTTTAAATTAGTCTATACGTGGACGCCGTGTAAAGTAGTTGTTGCGTAAGCGGTGTTATAACTTTACTGTGCCCCATGTGCGACACCTTGATTAGTGGTTTTACCTACTGATGATGATAACTTAGTTGTCGAAATACGTATTTAGGATACGATTAATAATTGTGGTAAGGGGTTATATACCTTTTTTTTACTGTTTGTTATATTAATCAATGACCTTCTTTTATGAATTAATTGTCTAGTTTTCTGAAATTAAAATCTATTCTGAAACCTCTTCTACCGATTATCAAACTTCAAATCAATCTTGATGTGTCGTAGTTGCTCTGGTTCAATTTTAAAGGTGTTAATTTATTATTATTATTATTATTATTATTTGATGGTTGATAGTGTTGTCCAGGAAAATAATGGGTTTTTGCGTCTGTGCAACTCCTCACACATTAACAACTTCTGCAAAAAATCAACTAACCTCATGGTACAACTTATGGTGGTGTGTAGCTGGTTTCATGAGCTCGTAAAGCGCGGAAGAAACCAAGAATAGCATATTTCTGCATGCTAGTTGTCGTAGTTTTTATTTTCTTGCATTTAAGTAAATTTTTTGTTATGTTATCGCTGATTTTCCCAAGAACGCCAATTATCAGGGGTATAAACAATATTTTATAATCTGCATAAGTTTATCACACCTTAAATAATTGGTCACGGTATTTGGCTGTTTTTTAGCTTTCGCTTCTATGATGTTGTCCTCACTGGGGCATAACATTTAGAAAATAAACATATATTCACCTGCGTAATCTAACAGCGTCACATTCGTGTCTAGCTGCACTAAACGCAAAATTACAGAAATTTTTTCGGTTTTTACTTTCAATGACTTTGCGAGTCAGCTTAATGTCGTACTATTACTATTATAGCGTCGAGTTTTCTAGCACTCCCTCAGCCTGTTGCGGAGAAACATTTTACTCTAACCACATATCCGTAGGTACACAGCTGATGTTGAAGTGTGGGTATACATCATAGAACAGTATTTATTGCAAGTTATATTATGTCATTAATTGTTATTATTACTTCCTCCACTTATAAGAGCTTTCAATTTATATTTGGTTGCCAGTATGTTAACCCATCAGTTTCATTTGTACATGATGGTGGGCATAATTATGGTCCTATTATATTAAACTTTATGATATTACATATTGTTATGATTTTTCCCCGAAGACAATTTTAAAATTTATAAATTAATTAATGTACTTTTATTTTATAGGTCACCAGATATATAGATATATTTTGAAAATTATTTAAATTTAATTCTGGTACACTTTTGTTGTTGAGGACTGTATATTTTATATTTAGGTTTGATTTCGGCAGTTTCCGGGAAGGTGTTCGATCTGCACTGTATTTTGATTTATTTGTACCTTTCATGTGTGGTCAATATTTCCGCCAGAGATTGATTTTGTTTCAAGTGAGACAGTTGTGGGGAGATAAAAACTTTTTTATCTTTTATTTAAAGTAAGTGTTTTGTGCTTTAGTAAGTCGTTATCGTAGTTATACGAGTTTTTCTTTTGTCATATTTTGAGATATTTATACCTCACTTGCAATCTCTCTAATTAGTATTTTTTGTGTGTGAAAATTTTACGCTAGCGTAAGTAATTTTTCTTACTATTTGATTTCATTGCATTTCATTGTAATTTAATTGTAATTTTGATGATTTAGATTTATGAATTTATATCTATTTTAGTTGAATAGATAGATGGTGAAAAAAACTATCATTTTTTATAAGGGAGTTTTTTATTATAACGATATTCTAGAACATTTTGAATTAAGGTTGGTGGGAGATTTATGCTCGTGCTATTGGGCATGAGTGAATGTTATTTACGCGTTTGACAGTTGGATCTGTGTACGTTTGAAGTTGGGGTTAATTAAATTTTGAAATTGAAAGTTTTCTAAACAATCTATTAGGATTCATTTTGCTCGCGTTTCAATTGAGGTTTTCATTGTATGCGTGTTAATTATCATACAATCTTTTTCCTCTGTGCTTCTGTATAATGTTGTAGTAGTATTCTTTACATTTGGTAAAAAAATTTTATGGTTTTTTTTTTAATAAAATATAAAATAGACTTGTGTGTATGATTACTAATTGATATAAATTTCCACGTTCCTTTACGGGAAACCCTGGAAGAAGAGGAGTCTCATATAAAAAGAAAAAGCTGACTAAGTTCAGGTTCGGACAAATTGTGGTGGATAGTGGACTATCATTCATTTAAACCTACTATACACAGCAATATATATATTATAATATTTATTTGAACATACTTTGGTACAGTGCGTCTTGACGCGATGACGATGACCGAAAAATAGCGAGATCGGTAGTCGTAACGCACTGTAATAGCTAAACCAGGTCATGTATTTACAAAACATATATTTCGTCAACACGGCCTCGTTGAGTTATGATCTTTCACCATATTGTGTTTATCTTGTAACCACGTCACTAGGCTAAGGGGACACACCCTAATATATAACGAGACGCTCAGAGGTCTCGAGAGTCAGTTACAGTCAGAGTCAGAGAAGTCAGAGAGTTAGAGTCACAGTCATTACCAGACTAGTGCCTCATATTTATAATGTAGTGTTTACTATTGTTATCATTGTTATTATCTTTATTAAATTATATGTCGTTATTTAATCGTTGTCCTGCATATTATTTATCACACCGATAAACCTGCTGTATAAATGGAACTGCCTAGGCAACAATGCTTCCTCCGGGACCAGGTGACATTACATGGCGATCCTGCCCACGTCTGATATTACAAGGCGATCCTACCTTTAGTTAGATGATCAGATATTACATGGTGATCTTGCCATCCCATCATCTGACATTACAGCACAATTTAAAAGGGAGTTTCTATTTATTATGTATGCTCTTAGTTAGTGGAGACAGTCGTAAATTGATTAAACAGATGGTAGTTAGTAGCGCACTTAATTTTACGTACGGAAGCTCGGAAATAAAAATTAAGAAAAGTGTTACGCGTTCGTGGGCGCAGCCGCTTACAGGCTACTAAAAATTAATCAAAACGATGAACTAAACTAAAGGAGGGATACCTAAATCCAAATTAAATAAATGAAATAGTTAATCCGTATATTGACAATTAAAAAAAAAGTATTCATAAAGTGGCTCTTAAGCCGTAAATAATAATATAACCTGATCCAGAAATCTCCAAATTTAAGTTAAATTAGTATGACAAACAAAAATAATGAACACTCGGTATATTATGACATTAAAATATCAACATAATACAAAAATTATACATAAAATTGTATTGAATCAGGAAATTGTTCCAAGAATAAAAATAAATTGAATTAACCTGCAGAATGTACCAAAAATACGACAATTTAGTTATTCAAGAGATTTAAAATTAACTTATACCTAGGATCGAAATTTAGTTCTACCTCAGATCTGTAGCGGAACCTTACAATATAATTACGCAGAGTATATTACCTAAGCATTAGTAAAATGGTTTCAAGAAAAGTAATAAAGTTAACGGAAATTACAATTTATCAAAATCTTCTCGCACGCCTATGGTTGCGTGGTGACAAAACAATGCAATACGTCCTAGGATTTTTTAAAAAATTTCCGTTAAATTTCTCACAAGTGTGAAAACAACTAAAATAACCATTTATTTAAATAAAAAATTATTTTAAAAATAAATTTCTTCGTCATAGGATTACGTGGGCTGATACAGTAATCATGGCAAAAGAAGACTACCAAACAAAAAAAAAAGTTGAAGGAGGCAGGATATTTTTTTAAAATTTTAAATGAGTTTGAATTGGAACAAATACATTTAAAATTCTTTAAAAAAAATTAATGGATTTGGTTTTTAGCATCCGCCTTCTACTGCTCCTTTTCCATGCTACTACTTTAACATTTTTCCAATCCAAATTTCATTTGGATATCTCTGCTGTAACGTTCGACACAGTTCAGGGGATTCTAGGGATGATCATTCATGTACCAAAAGTAATTAATTTGTGTTACAAGCTTTTGTAATTATATTCCTTCTTTTGAGAATTTAACATAGTTGTTAATTCTTTGAAGGTTAAACAAAACCACAGTAGACTCAAAGCGTCTCCCTGAAATATACCTCTTTTAATGCTGATCTAACCTGCATCTATATTTGCTGTTGGGTTTTTTAGCAACATAATTGTCTATGGCATAGCTAAGAAAATTAATGACGTGTTTCTCAATCCTATATACTTTAAGAATCTCCGAGAGACCCGAGTGAGGTATACTGTTAAAAGCTTTCTACATATACCATATAGAGATTTTCTTTAGATTTGATCGCATTTATTAGTACAACAGAGTCTATTAGGAGCTGTTCCTTACAACCTCTTGACCTTTTCCACATCCCTTCAGTTCTTTTACTAAAAGGTTATTGTTTTTCAAGTGGGTATATATCTTTTCAGACATATGCCCACTTGGAAAATTTATGGTAAACATCTTATATATTGCGAGAAGGCATGTAATTGGACTGTATTCAGAGGGATCTTCTAAAGATGCATTCGTTTCGGGAATTAAGAAGGTGGTTCCCTGTGTCATAAATTCTGGCAGTTAGTTTGGATACTCTAGTAATTATTGAAAGCACTTTGCAAGTTGTAAGTGCGCTGAAGTAATTTTTTAGCCAGAAATTACAAGGTTAGGCTGAAATGAAATGCACACCTACTTGTACAGCGTGAACGAAATTATTTTCACAAGCGCGCCAGGCGGAATGTGGAAGTGACATTCCCCCTCTATACGCAAGCACAGGTTTGAGGTCGTTGAATTTATCCAGTGTATTTTAAGGAGCAGAAGTATGCCAACGCAAGTTAAACTTGTTATCGAACTTTTGACGAAAAAGTGATTCTTAGTGAGATTCATCGTCGTTTAAAGGATGTTTATGGTGACGATGCTGTTGATAGGTCTAGTGTAAATCGATGGACAATAAAATTTCGTGATTGCAAGCCTGGAAAAGCCAAAATTGTTGATAAAACACGCAGCAGACGTCCGATCACTACCACAGACGATAAATGACGATTTGATTCAAAATGACCGGCGAATCACTCAACAGCGTATCGCAAACCGTATAGGAATATCCAAGGAACGTGTGGGCTTCATTTTTGGACAATTTGGATACCGTAAAATCTGTTCACGATGACTACCACGCCGTCTCGCGGAAGAGATCAAACAGCTCTACTCAAAAGAGACCTTTAGGATAATTATTACACCTCTCCCAATGAGGTGAAGGCAGTTATAAAGTCCTGGATTCGGGAAAAGTCCGAAGAATGTTTCAGTGACGGAATGAAAAAATTTGTTACAGGTTGCGCGTTGGGAGAAATGTGTTAGCCTTAACGGTGACTATGTAGAAAAATAAATATATGAGTTTGAAGCTTAAGAAATGTACTTTAATGAGCTTTTTGCCCGATCTTGCTATTTGTTTTCGTTCGCGCTGTACAATCATGTGTGCATTATTTTTCAGCCAACATTCATATTATTATTATTACGAGGGTCGTCCGGAAACCCGTTTGCGCATGCAAGTTATTTTTTGGCGGCGAGTATCTGAGTCTTCGTTAACTTGTTTTAGTCAGTCGTCTGCTCACTGCGTACAAATTTAGGTCGCATTCTGATAGTCAGTGTTATTTTGGTAGGCGATAGATATGTTAAAAGGAATTGAGCGTGCCGCCGTTTGGGAAAATAGGGCTGTAATTCACTATATGAACTCTAAAAAAGTCATGTATGGTGATATGATGGGTGAGTCATCTATGCGTCGTTGGCGTCGAAGTTTTAATGCTGGAAGAGAAAATATATATCTCCATCATTACGGATTTGTTGCAGTCTGTCGACGAACCGATTAAGCAAGATCGACGTTTGAGTTTCGATGATATTACTGAGGATTTTCCACTATTATCCACGAATTTGCCACAATTCATCTGAAATATAGAAAAATTTGTGCCAGGTGGGTTCCAGATGAGCATAAACAGAAAAACATAACTTCTACTTCAAGCTTTTTAGAGTGCCATTCAAATGAAGGAGATGACTTTCTTTCTTAAATTGTGACAGTGGATGAAACTTGGGTTTCTTGTGGTACACCTGAAACTAAACGACAGTTATGATGGTTCATTGACGAGACAAAAAAAAATTAAGCAAACGATCTCGACACGAAAACTAATGGTAACAGTGTTGTGGGACCGCCAAGGAGTATTGCATATTGAGTTCATGCAGCAAATGGCCACCATAGATGCAGATGTAAACTGCGAGACACTGAAGAAACTGCGGCAGTTGATTCAGAACCTAAAACGCGGAATGCTGTCCAGTGACTCGGTGATTTTGCACGACAATACACGGGCTAATGTTGCCGTAAAAACGAAACAAGTTCTTGAAAAGTTTCGTTGGGAAATTAGAAATCTTATCATATTGCCCTGACTTGGCCCCTAGTGACTACCATTTACCAAACCGTAAGAGTTTTTGCAAGAAAAACGTTATCAAAACGATTAAGTGCTTAAAGAAGAAGTCAGAACTTTTCTTAATGGAATGGCGGAATAATTAAATGATGCTGGTATTCGAAAGCTCAACAAATATTTGAATTTAAATGGGACCGATGTAGAAACGTACCATACGGTATGAAAGAGTAAAATAAAAAGTTAAAAAAAATAATCAGTTACTGTTCTATTTTAAAACGGGCATTACTTTCCGGACGTCCCTCGTATTATTATTATATCTTAGTAACTGCTATTTTTGTGTATTATTTTTATTTTACTGCTATCTATTTCTCTTATACAGGGTGCGGCAAAACTACCTCCCTAATTTGAAGGTTGAATAAAAAACAAATGGTACAAAGTAAAGAAACTGTATTAACGTGAATGAAATCTACGAAATGGGAAATTACGTTACATGTTTTACAAATTTCATTATTTGAACAGTATATCGCTCAACTGTTTCCTTCATTATCAATGCATTGCCGAATGCGAGTTCGGAAGTTCGACATTACTCCCAACTACCAACATTTCTTGAAGAATACGAGCAACCTCTTCTTATATCGTATGTCGTAGGGCTGGCATAGTCCCCGGTCGATGTTCGTAAACCTCAGCCTTAAGAAATCCCCATAGAAAGAAATCACAGGGGTAAGGTCTGGCGATCGTGCTGGCCAGGGGTTGTTACCACGCAAAGACATCAAGCGTCCTGGGAACAGCTCTTGATGGATCTGCTTGTGTGAGCAATGCAACTCCTCCCTCTTCAAAAAAGTAGGGGCCAATGACCCCGACACTGCTAATCGTAACATGTTCATTATGCAGAGGTATTTCATGGAGTTCCCGAGGGTTTTGTGCACTCCAATAACAATAGTTTTGTTTATTCACATATACCGATATGTGAAAATGTGCCTCATTACTAAAGAAAATCACAACATCATATGCACATTTTCAAGGTTGCTTTCACAGGACGTCACACGATTTTGTCAATCACGTTCAGACATTTTGTGAACAACGACCATTTTGTAAGGATGATGTTTCAAGTTTAGGTATAAAATGCAACGCATACTCCGATCAGGCAGCAGAAGAGCTGCAGCATGTTTGCAAGCATACCGCTTTGGAGACTGCTGAATCGAACGTCCAACTGTTTCAATCAATGTTTTCTGGAGTGCGAGCCCTACGTGGCCTTCCTCCGCTCTTTTCTAATACAGAATCACTTACTCTAAAGTTCGATACCTATAATGTTATGCTTTTTCGATCTGGAACTGCCGCGCGAAGAGCAAGCTGGAAGCATGTGCGAAAAGCACGCTGGACAGCGACAACGGAGTTACCGTTTGTGAAAAATACTTCTGTAACGAAAGCGCGTTCTTCAACAGTCCACGGCATGGTGGCTACTGAACAATGGCGGTAAACAAAACTCCCCCCCCCCCCCGCGTCCTTCGCAAACAGCATCCCCTCCCTACAGTTAATACTCGCCTTTCTACACGTAAACTAAATTAGGGAAGGAGTTTTGCCGCACCCTGTAGATAACCTCTTAAAATATATTCTAATAGTATATTAAAAAACAAGTTTCATAGGCACTCGCTCTTTAGAAAACTCGCCGCTATCGCGGCTCGTTTTCTAAACTGATCTCGTGCGGCAAAAGGCCTTATGAATCGAGTTTTTTATACTATTTTTTCTATTTTGCGTTTTTTACATTAATAAATTGCTTAAATTGGAATTATTTAATTTGAAAGTTCAGAGTTTAATTTTTATATAAAGCATGCAGTTGGTCACATTGATACTTGACATTTTCAAATTTAAATCTTGCTATCCGCGATGTATATTATATTACATATTATTTACTAATTTTCGTTAACATTACTTGATACTTCATTTAAAAATATAAATATGAGTGACATAGAAACATATATATGTTGTTGTCAATTGTATTCAACATACGTTGTTTGTGTAAAATACGGACATATATCATATCTGTCAAATGTACATAAATTCTTAAAATCAAATGACAGCAATGATATTTATTTATGTATTCGAACAACGCCAACATTGAAAAATTAAAAAAAACGTATCGAAATGAAGCTCATTTCGATACTCTTTTGGGTTTCATAATGAGTTCATTTCGAACGCAAAATAGAAAAACATTTTTTTGTTCCGTCATTACTGCTATTTCTGTTCCCTATATTTTTGTTTCTCTCGTTCTAATTTTATGTCCTAATTACTTTCTTTGGCGCGAGGTTCTTCAAGTTTTGCTACTGTTTTGTCCTTAATTTCTAATTCTTGCTCACCATCGCAAGTCAAGAGTCATGAACGGAATATTAACCGATTGTTAATGCAAGTTGTCAGTATACAAATATATCCGGTTACTATCGGTAATCTGTTACAAACAAATACAATAGAAGACGATTCATTTGTTAAGTAGTGTCTGTTATTCATATTAGACATAAAACCTCTGATTAGACAAGGCCAATTGTGTTGTCCAGCGGCCTGCTAACAGGGTCCGATCATTAATATCCAACGTTAAACCGTGATCTATTGTTATATTATAGATTATTGTTCAAAACTGGTATCAGTATCTTGCGCGTGAAAAGAAATTGGTGAATAGAGGGGAACGAATTAAGAATACCAATCAGACTCATTCATCACCGTCGCTATTTTACGCTTTCTTCGTGATTATTCCCGATTTGTAAATTACAATGAGATAACTAATAATTCCCGATCGAAAAATAAGGGATTTAGAACGAACAGGTATGTTTCTGGGTTGTCGGGGATGATTTTAATTACATCTATTATGTTCGAAAATCCTATATAAACATATTTTATAAAACTAGGTAAAAACGGTAGCGGTAGCACAAAGCTTCAATAGATATTCGACGATGTCCAAATCAATAGAATTCTTTTTCAGTACTCATTGGAAATGCTATATTTTACAGCGCGTTAGCCAATAAGCAATAATAAATTACAGCAAAAAAAACACGTGTGGATTACACAGCGAAGCGTTTTTTTTAATAAGTAAGGAATGTGCGCGATATGATTGATCCATCAACTTTACAAGTAACCGTTTGGTGTTACTGTCTTATTCGCGCATGTTCGCCCGGTGTTATCGATGAGGTAACATGTTAAATTATGTTCTCGTTATTAGTATTGTGTGAATGAAATATAGTAAAATAACAAACCACTTGTTCTATTATAAGATGGAACCAATAGTACAAGCACATTTATTAGATGCAATCATAAGTGATCAATTCTAGAACAATTTTCTTATTAGTATGTAACAATAGTTTGTTGAGTTGCGACATGTTTTATTCTTACAGACATGTTTGAATTGTTTTTGAATTATTGTTTGAATTATTCTATGTTTAAACATACGAAATTTTAATCGTTAGAAACCCCTACATAAAATTTAAATAATAAATGTGCCTAGTAATTTTTGCATTCAAACTTTGGCGTGAACTCATAGAAATAGAAATAGAATTTATTTAAAGGAATTAAAATTATATCAGAGCTAACTGTTACGAAATCATTATTGGAACGAGGGTTTAGATATGAATAATGGGTAGAGCAGACCAATTTCCGTGCGCGCCATGTGCGCCGATGTGAGGATGATTGTATTGCATCAGAACTAATAAAAAGCATTCAGTATGCGTTTGGTACTTGCGTAGATTGCATGTAAGTGTAAGCATACGTAATAAAATGTCGTCGACACATAAATCGAGAAAACGACCGTTGTCAGAAGAAGTGAATAAGTTTATTATGGATTTCCCGGACTTAATATGCGATGGCTCAAAAATTAAATGTTTAGTGTGCGATACATATCTAATGTGTTGGTCAAAAACACATTGTAAAGAACACGTAAGCAGTTCGAAGCACAATAATAACAAAATTAATCGACAACAGTTTATACATGAACTATGTGTAACTATGATTGTGTGTACACTTGTACCTTGTTAAGTAATGGTTCATTTATTTCATTTTGGAATAAATACGCGATTCAAATATTACCGAGCACGACAACGCTACGAAGGTATTTACCATCGGTGCGTAAACATGTTGAAAATAAAATCAAAGCCGAACTGAAAAATAAAAAACTGTAGTTATGTGTGGACGAAACAACTGACAGCAAAAAACAATCTGTAGTTAATGTGATGGCGCGTAATATGGAACCATATCAATCAACGTCTTCAATTTTATTAGCATCCAGACGACTAAAACAATGTAATGCCGAAAAAATTTCAGAGGTGCTATTAGATACTTTGGCAAAATTAAAACTTTCGAAAAACCAAGTATTAATGTTTATGACCGATGGTGCCGCAACCATGTGTTCTGTAGGCCGGTCTCTTAGAAAATATTGTCCTAACTTGTTACATATTACTTGTAAACTCGATGCTCTACACCTTGTGGCAGAACAGGTTCGTAGATGTTATCCAGAGGTAGATGCTTTAATATCGAGTACAAAGGTAGTATTCCTGAAATCTCCAAAACGTATTCGGTAATTTCACGAATTGTGTCCCCATACCCCTGAGCCACCACAGCCGATTCTGACACGTTGGGGTACATGGTTACGGGCGGAGTTTTACTGTTATGAACATTTTGAAAAAAATTAAGGACATGGTTTTATTATTCGATCCGAAAGAAAGTGCAGCTATCAAAACAAGCCAGAAAAAATTTCAAGATGCCCAGATTAAAATGGATTTACAAAGTATTCGTGAGAATTACTTGGGACTAGAAGAAGCAATAACAAAATTAGAAAATTCGTCGCTGTTGTTAGAGGAATCACTGCAAATAGTTAAAGATATTCACGCACAATTGTGTGCTGTAGAAGACGCAAAAGTGAAAGTGTTATAATTACATTTTAAAGTGTTTTAGACAGAAATGCAGATTTTGACACCTTGACACGTATTTATGAGGGCACATCTACAGATGCGTTAAGTTGTTTAAAAAAGTATTTTGATTATGCGAATATAACATCGCTATATGTAAAACGCTCGTTTTCCGAATATAAACATATTTTTTCCTCACGGCGGACATGTTTTTCAGAAATAACCTTAGAAACGCACCTGATGTCGAAAATATACAATCGAGTTTCTCCAGTTTGTCAATCCCTGGAAGACGCTTAAAACGATAAGGGTTTTTTTAAATCCTCTGTCGTGCACACAATCACTGATTTCATACATTTTCCATTTTATTTATAGGTAAATACAACGCTGCTATAATATGTACTATTCTTATTTTTCGTGTGTTTATGCATATTACTTTAATAGCAGAAAACCAAATGTATATTTATTTATTTCTGATAGAATAAATGTCTCTGCGTCTATACTTAGATCGGTAGCAGGCTCATGTTGCGTCCCTATTCTATCGCATATTCTAATATATTACGAATTACACTCCCACACCGGCGCTCATGGCGCGCACGGAAATTGGTCTGCTCTAATAATGAGTATGAAATATTTTAATGTTAGAGTAGAGAAAAATGTCAGAAAAATTGTTGAAAGATAAGACATTGTCAAATGTTTTAGTTAAGTTATTAAGGAAATTGTTTTGATATAATATTATAAGCTATCAGAACTTTATATTGTTAAAAAAAGAGTGTTATTGATTAAGGATAGCAACGAAAAATGTTGATAAGAATAGACATAAAAATTTTGGAAAAACTTTTGGAAAAAAATTTTGGGTATTTATCTTGCAAGTTTCATTGCATATAATGAAATTAAAAAAAATAAGTCTGTTAAACAATAATGTAACAGAAAAATACATATATATTAAAGTTAAATAAGAAGAGATATACGAAGATATATAAAAGTTAATTACAAGAGATAAACGACGATTATTCAAGTTAATAAAGACGGGAATTTGCGTTAAATAAGGAAGAGACAAACGAAGGTTATAGAATGATAAAAAAGGACAAAATAAAAAATATTACGATGAGAAAAATTTAATATAATAGGAAGCTTAAATAATAATAATTTAAATAGGAAATATTACACAAGATTTTTGACACAAGGCAGATTTTCCCAGATAAGACATTTACGAAGTCGACAGGTTTTTAATAGCTATAAGGAAGTTTTTGTTAGAATAATATATTAGCAACATTCAATATTTCATATTAATTTATTGGTTAACGATTGAAAAAAGAGAAAAATACAATAAATTTGATATACATTTAAATATAAATTTTTTTGTTTATTTCGTAGTAAAGAAACTTACAATTTCAAATTAAAAGAATCTCAGATCCTGAGTTTTTTGAGATAATTCGTTTGCTTATTGAAATTATATTGATGATCCAATGAAGGGTCTCATTATATTATTTTGGTACACAATGTTGAGGTTAAGATGTAATGTTTATACTGTGCAACGTGTGTATTTCATATTAATATATATATATATATATATATATATATATATATATATATATAATCCTAACTGATAATAATTATCCACCACAACTTATAGACCAAACTATTAAAAAAAGAGTACACCAAATATACAACACTGCAGACACCAATAAAAATTTGAACAATGACACAACATATATCACAATTCCATATGTTCCACAACTATCGGGAAAAATTAAAGACACTTTAAAAAAATATGATATAGCTACAACATATAAACTTAGTAATACTAATAAACATTTATTTTCAAAACTTAAACCTAAAATAGAAAAAAATCGAGAAACACATGTCGTATATAAAATACCATGTCGCGATTGCGATAGTTACTACATAGGCCAAACGAAACAATATTTATACAAAAGAATACAAGCCCACAAATACTCTAGAACAGACAAAACTGCATTGTCTACACACAAACTACAACGCGATCACCATTTCGATTTTGAAAACACACAGATAATTGATAAAGAACAACACACAGTGAAAAGAAAATTAAAGAAATTATCAGTATTAAACAGGAAAAAAATTCAATTAACAACAGAAATGATATAAAAAATCTAAGCAGTATATACTATAATTTAATTTTGTAACGATCTACAATTTACCATCATATTATATATTTTTTTTTTTTGTTATATACCTTATGTTATTTAAAAATCATTTAAATATCATATACTTTTGCTTATCTTGATGACTGTTCCGTGTTTTGATTCCTGTCTAGTTGTCCGAGCAGGTTTTCGTGGTTTTCCTTCTCGTTTTGAGCGAATGCCGACAACTTTGTATCTTAAGTCGCTCCACGGGCGCATACGTAATAATAACTCATGTCTTGCTTTTCCCTGCCTATCCTTGTTTTCTGTTTTTTGCTGATGTGGTCCTCTACTGGGTTGCAGCCTAGCATATGCGCTACAAAACTCTAGGGGGGTCTGCCCGTTGGGCAGTCAGGTGCCATTCCGCCTTTCCAGTAAGAGTGAGGAACCATGCTACGCGGCGCTATCTCGTCGCCGCGCAATGCACACACCACTAGGACCGGTCCTGGGCGACAACCTGGCTAGGCTGCCATTAACAGCACACACACGTTCGACGTGTGTGCTATGGCCCCGCTTCGGCGGAAAACGTTAAGATGGCATAAGTGTGACCATCGTCGACCGAGGTAGCCACTAAGAGTGTTCCCTTAGTTGCGATGAGCAACCCCGTACAGGGTGCGCTTCGCCTGTCTGCGCCTTGCCTCGTTGGGGAGGGGGTCAGACCGTCGAAGTACTGCACGGAATTGTAAAGAAGTTGTCGGGAAAGGGTTGGCGGCCCTACGCAACGGCTGGTTATCCGACCTCTCTAAATTCATGCGACCGGTCACTAAATACACGCACGAACGCACCGACATACAAAACCCTACACTTACGCTCTCACACAAAACCACACACCCATAGAGAGACGCAAGCTGCCAGCAGCAACCAACACACAAGTTCATACCCAGAAGGAGACACAAATTGCTAGCAGCGAACAACACATATTTTCACACCTTGTTATCTATTTTTTGGAATACTAAGGCATGATTTATTATTATTACTAGAATGTATCTTTGAATAGTTTAAACCATAGCAACTTAATTACTTGACATTTATATCCTGTCATTCATATTTTGTATTCTCTTGATAAAGGCGTATACAGCCGAAACATGTAGAGTTTTTTAAATACATTTATTTTGAAGTAATATACAGACCTTTAATCGCCTACTGATTAGGTTTACCATATATATATATATATATATATATATATATATATATATATATATGTATATATATATATATATAATTAATTTAAATTCGGGTAAGCGGTCAATTAAGAAAAAAAACTCCTTTATTAAATAACCCTATATTTCGCAACAGACTTTGTCGCTTCTTCTGGGGTAAAAAATATAGAGTTGAAAAATAATAAAATTGACGTACAAAATATAAATATAATAATATATATATTTTTATCTTTTCTACGTCAATTTTATTATTTTTCAACTCTACATTTTTACCCCAGAAGAAGCGACAAAGTGTGTTGCGAAATATAGGGTTATTTAATACACACACATATTTGTTAAAGTCAATAATAACAGAGATATAGGCGCCGGACAAAATAACAAAAAAAAATATTTTTGCGATATATCTAGTTAGCCATGCATTTTTTCCAAAAAACAAAAACCTCATTAAATTTAGCTCATTAAACTGCAGTTCCTTTCCCATTTAATTGTCTCTCTATCTCCGCTAGTTTCCGCGATCCCATGCTAAGCATCGGAAAAAACTTATATATATATAATATTTTCGTGACTTTGGTATGATATGGTAAACTTAATAAGTCGGCGATTAAAGGTCTGGTTTATTACTTCAAAGTATATATATTTAAAACAACCCTACATGTTTCGGCAATGATGCCTTTGTCAAGGATATAAAAAATATAAATGACAGAATATAAATGTCAAATAATTTAATAGCAACTAAATTATTTGACATTTATATTCTGTCATTTATATTTTTTATATCCTTGACAAAGGCATCATTGCCGAAACATGTAAGGTTGTTTTAAATATATATACTTTGAGGTAATAAACCAGACCTTTAATCGCCGACTTATTAAGTTTACCATATATATATATATATATATATATATATATATATATACAGGGTAATAAAAAAATTGGAGCTTTATTTTTAATTGAAAATAGTACACACAAAATAATGACAAATCAAAAAATGGTGATAGAAAATATAAAATATCAAATATATTCAGACTTATGCGAGCAATACAGGACCAACATGAGGTGTTCACATGTATACCAGGTGTCCACACGAAAACTTAATATTGAATTATTTCTAGTATTTTTGAAGACAAAAATTTGAAATTTTGGGTTGTTGTTCAGGATATAGGAACAGTATAATATACAGTACCGCCTAATTCTGAGCAAACGCAACGATCCTAATGTATGAATATTTCTCCCGCTTCGAATACAATTCCCCTGAATGCTGTAGGCGTGTCAACATCAATGTCATATATCATACATACTTACATATTATGGAGCCGCGTAAGAAAAATTATCTGATTACCAAATTACTATTAAAGGACTATAAATTGCTTAGTCCTGTGTTATGGTAATGAGTAAATTGCAATACGTTATTCTACAAAGCGTAATGAAATTATTAATAAGCGGTTAAGAAAATTGCAAATAAGGCATCAAGAGATTTAATAAATTAAATTTTAATAATAAAGGTCACAAAAACTGTTCATAGTAAACTAAATAAACTTCAGAAATAAATAAAAACTAAATTAAATTCTAGTAATGTTAAGAAAAATTTACTCTTACAGATAATAAAATAAATTGTTCATAATGAGAAATTAATTATATAATAACGGAAATTCATCCGTTTAAACTCATCACCGTAAAATAATTGATGATGTTTGGAATATTTATAATTACGAAAACCATTTAATTTTAGTATGCGGTTAACGGAAGAGCAGCATATGCCTAAATCGTTGGAAATATCGCTAACTGTCAAATTTGAATTTAGTTCTATTGCAGCGCATACTAAAATGAACGTATCATTAGGAACTTTGCGATTTGGGAATAATGGTTTTAAATTTTGTACAGAACCAGTAATGTCTATTTTCTTTTCTTATTTTCTTATTTTCACTATTCAAACGCTTAAGAGACTCCGTATAGGGTGACAGTGGTGACACTAATTTGTGACATTAGTTGTTAAATGGTTGCGCGACAGACTGGTTTGTGATTGGCTAAACGCGTTCAGGGGAATTGTATTCGAAGCGGGAGAAATATTCATACGTTCGGATCGTTGCGTTTGCTCAGAATCAGGCGGTATACTATAATCAACATTAATTTCAGTTCAGATTGCCACATGTATTAAGCAGTATTTGCGACAATATGCAACTTGATTAAACTTCTTTTTCCATTCCTATCATCTATGATTAATTTCTCGAGTTACTGCACTATACAGAGCTTTATTATACCTAGAATTCGGATTTTATGTAAAAAAATATTTTGTATTATTAGAATATTGCCCTAATATATCAATTCTACACTGAAATAATGCGATTAACGGTATATAAAATTACATTTTTTTTGCATAAAATTAAGATTTAGTTAATATTTTTAGTTTGTGTGCATAACGTGAATATTTTGTATATTTTCAACATAAAATCCCATATTTTTGATGAAACGACTGATGTTCGTGGTCGTTATATTGCAAATTTATTAGTTATTCTTAACCAAAATATTTTGCTAAAATATTTTTTAATCAGTACGGAAACCAATAGCGCAGAAACTTTTTATTAATAGTTTGATTACATTTTTTTTGCTTTAGATATTCCGCCGATGGACTAAATTCTTCTTTTCGTCACTGATGTGGCAGCGTATATGACTAAAGCAGGGCCAATTTAATTTTTGTTACGAAAATTTAATACACTTTACTTGTCTAGCGCATGGAATAAATAGAGTTTGGGAGGAAATTAGTGGTCAGTTTCCTTTAGTTAATACTTTAATTTCAAACGTAAAAAAATATTTAAGAAAGCACCTCTGCGTGTCGAAGTATATAAAGAAAAATTGCCGAATCTTCCTCTAGTTTCTGAACAGATAATTACCCGATGAGGAACGTGGTTAGACGCAGCCATATGCCACGCTAATAAATATAATCATATAAAAAAACATTCTATTAGATTTTTTTGATTCAACTGAATCAATTATAAAATCCAAAAGTTTTTTCGAAAAACGCGAGATTCTAGATGAGTTGGCGTATATTAAAGCCCATTATAATTTTTTAAGTGGATTAATTAAAAAATTAGAGACTGACCAAATATCTTTATTAGAGTCAATTTCTATTGTAGAACATTGTGAAAATTTGCCTGGGCAAATTGGTAAGGTTACACTAGGTAAATTTTATAGTGTTACAACAAAGAATGATGGCTTTCAAAAGTTAAAAGAAATATCGTTTTATCATTATCATCAAGTTCAACTGTTAAAGATAATAATTTATATTTAGGCCCTGAATATGTGGCGACATTAAAATATGCACCTATCACTTCAGTTGGAGTCTAAAAAACCTTTTCAACATATAATAATATATTAAAGTACAAGTTGCATAAGACATGATTTTAACAAGTGCACTAAAATATCTTATGAAACGTGTATTTTATACTATTTTTTCTATTTCGGACATTAAAAGTTCAAAAAGACTTAATTTTGTACGAAAATTGTAGAAATTTTCTTTTTTTGAAGTTGGTAGCATTGATGTTTAACTAGAGCATTTTAAATAATTGAGAATCGGCGGTGTTATATGTCATTTTAAGTTTAAAATTTAGATTGATTTATGCAATAAATTATTAACGAAATGGACGAAGCAAATAATTGCACGCCCCAGAGATTCGCAAAATAGCAGAAGATAATTTACAAAATATTTTGCCAACAAAGTCTCGACATATTTATCAAAAACAATACGAGCACTTTTTAACTTGGTGTAAAGAAAATAATATCGCGAATATTACTGAAAATGTAATTATTGCTTATTTTGATAAGGAAAGCAAGATAAAAAAGGCATCGACCTTGTGGTCCACATATTCGATGTTACGATGTATAAATATTTATAAAAATATAGATATCTCAAAATTTACTAGGCTTCTTGAATATTTAAAAAGATTATCTGAAGGCTACGAGCCTAAGAAATCCAAGATTTTAGAAATAGATCATATTAACTGTTTTATAATAGAAGCCGATGATAAAACATATTTAGCAATGAAAGTAAGTAATACAAACATCCTTGTAATAGTATTTTATTAATGTTCTACATTATTTTGTTATAATAGTCATATTAATATTGATAGGTTATCCTTATAATGGGTTATAATGGAGCTTGTCGTCGTGAAGAAATCATGAACATGATTTTAGATGATATACAGTTTAAAAATGATGTCATAATGGTTAGAGTGCCAAAAACTAAAACTTATATTCCAAGACAATTTATTATAACAGAAAAATTATGGATTGATTTGGTTAAAAAATATTATTCACTTCGTCCCACTCATGTTACACATAAACGCTTCTTCCTGCAATATAGAAATGGTTCTTGCGTGAATAATCCAATTGGCATTAATACTTTGTGAAAGGTACCAAAAGTTATTGCTACTTACGAGTACTTAAATTTGCCTAATCCTGAGCTCTTCACTGGACATTGCTTTAGGCGTTCAAGTGTGACACACTTGGCTAATAGTGGAGGTGACTTAATAACAATTAAGCGCCATGGAGGATGGAAATCTTCAGCAGTGGCTGAAGGTTACATTGATAATTCCACCATGAAAAAAGTTGATGTTGCTCGAATACTGTCTAGTGCACCTAATACATCCACTAAAATTATTCAGAATCCTTCGACTTCTGATGCAATAGGCAGTGATGTGTCAATCAATGTGAATCAACAGGAATTCAAACAAAACATAGTGTGTTCCCAGAATCTGCCTGGAATCTCCATTAATGCACATGAATCTTCTAGTGTTACAGTAAACGTTTATAACAGTTGCACTATTCAAAATGGGAAGTAAATGTCAATAGTAGCATTAGATCTTCCAACTCTGTTTAACAATTTATATTATTAATTAGTATAAAAAAAAATGTTAGCAAGTGTTTTTTATTCTTTGTACCTATACAACTTTTACTATACATGCTTGTTATACACATTTATATTTGACATTTACATATGATTTAGTTCCATTTCTTTTTTTGTGACCAACCTCTAAAAACAAAATTTTGCGTGCGAAAAAGTAATAGTTTATGCAACCCAAGCGGGTGTCGAAAAGTGCACTTTATAGCACTGAAATAGAAAAAAATATTTTAAGCTATAGAAGACACAATTTGAGTGTCGAAAATGTAGAAAAGCACTTAATTATTAATTGGGACAATAATAAGTTAAGTAGATCTCATTGCGAAAGTGAATAGTTATTAATAATAACAATGCATTCATTCCCTGGATGTTAATTAATAACATAATAACTTATTATGTTGCTATTATAGCTATTAATTGTTAATCTTTTACCATATTATTATGCAATGATGTTGTCATATATAATGACCATACTTAAAGCATTTCTTATTCATAAAAATCCGAACATAATTTATTACAATGTTTTATTATTACCTATATGGTACTGAGACATTTTCCTTTGTTTTCTGTATCGTAAGTCTGGTTCTTACAATTCAAATTGTCTATTTTCAAGGAAATAAAAGAATACTTATCTAGATAAATGTTTATAATCAGCTTACACTTCACGTTTTAAAATTGATTAATTATGCTATGGTAGTAAATATAGATTCTCGTAGTAACTTCAACTATTTTAAAATTAACGAACTATTAACGTAAAGATTCAATAGACAAATATTTCATGTTAAACACGGCGTTATGGTTCGATGTCAGGGCAATTATAAAAAAAACGTATCTTTTTATGAATAAATCGTGCATATATAATCAGTTACTAAAGGCACGCGTCCCACGAATTCAGCTTACTTTGATCCGTCAAATTTTTGTGACGTATAAACCATCAATTTTCCAGTCATCACTGTCAGCGGTCCATTTCTGTGCGCTCTTTCTTTACGGTATCTCGTGGACTGGTCGTGTACGACCGCGATCAATGACGACAGCTAAGCCGGCTTAATTCAGTCGCTTGTAAAAGAAACGCGTTGATGGTGATCGCTATTTATTTCGTTCTCCCACAATCCATTTAAAATTGCTCAGCACACAAATAATAATGTGAGCGTGATACTTACGTATAGCATATTTAACCAACAATAAAACGCGATTAACACAGTCAATTTAAATGCTATATCTTACGTGACGGTTTTATGATCTTCTGTCATAATAGACTTCAACAAAAATCGCTTTAAAAAAATTTAAAATAGTCTTCAGTTGTAAAAACGAGATCGACTAAGGGTTATACCGCAGTAGAAAGGAAACAAATCAACATTTGTGTTGATTATAACAAAGGCACTATGTACAAAGGTACATAGTGCCTTTGTTATAATATACATTTATTAAATAAAATTAAATAAAAAAGATCACTGGGGCGGAATCGATCCTTTTTAATTCGATTTTTATCTTTAAATGAAACAAACAATTAATCTGTTTAGATGTACACTATACTTAAAAAACAGATCAGCTGATTCCTTGCAAAGTAGCTTCCTTAGGTGGAGATATTACATTAACTAAAAACCTACAACTTTCAACTCTTATATAACAGTTGGATATAAGAGTATATAGTAATCTAGGTTTAGGATCTTTATGCACTAAAAAACTTCAAAATATGCATGCAAGTATGCACCAAAAACATTCAGAATATGCACTTAACAAGCACTAAAAACCAACTTTAAAAAAAATAAATAAATTTTTTTTTATATAGGGCATTTGTGTATGAGGATACCAGAAAAATGGAAATTTCGAAAGATTATTTCGGAAAAGCTCTGGGGAAATGGATATAGACGTAAAAGGATCAGGTATAACATTAGGAAATATTGTACAAGAAGAACTGGACCGACAAGACAACGTAACGGAGGCGGAAGTCACTTTAGCACTTGCTAAATTAAGTTAGGGAAAGCTGCGGGATATGACAACTTAGCCCCGGAGACAATTAAATTCTTGCCAGATAAAGGAAGGAAAATAGTGAATATGGCCTTCAAAACAAAAGAAGTACCCTATGATTTGACAGTAGCCATACTGCTACCAATTTATAAGAATGGTGACCGTAGAAGCTGCGAAAATTATAAAGGAATCTCGTTATTATGTGTCGCAAGTAAAGTCTATGAAAGAGTACTTGAAAATATATTGAGAAGGTACGTCGAAGGGGAAATAGAAGACGAGCAGGGACGATTTCGTCCATGCAGAGGTACGCAAGATCAATTTTTTACCATTCGACAGATAATTGGAAAGACGTTCGCATACGGGAGAAAGACGTATTTGGCGTTCATCGATTTAGAAAGTGCTTTTGATAAGATAAGTATTAATGCTATTTGGAAAGCAATGGAGAGCAGAAATATAGCAAGTAATATCATAGGCAGAGTAAAAAGTTTGTACAGACAGACTCTAAATATCATTAGACAAAATAACAACAACTCAGAGATCTTTGAAAGTAAGAGAGGAGTGTGACAGGGTAGCATCCTAAGCCCCCTTCTTTATGTTTTGGCAATGGATGATATTATGAATGCCACCTATTTATGACCGTGGGAAGTGGGATACTATAATTTACAGAGAATTGTAATTAAAACCCTTGCATATACCGATGACCTAGTAATTTTCGCACCATTAGAAACCGCCCTAAATTATAATATCAAATTATGGGACGATGCTTTGCACAAGAGAGGTTTAAATATAAACGTAAACAAATCCAAAGCGATGGTAATCTCCGAACATCAAGACCAGTTAAATATAGTAACACAAAATGAAAAAGTGGAACAAGTAGATAGCTTCAGTTATTTGGGTGCGGTAATACGGGCAAATGGACAAACGGATAAGGAAATCGCCAAAAGAATAAGAAATGCGGAGAAAAATTGTTTTGCGTTGGGGAACGTAATGATTCATAAAAAAGAAATATCCAAAAATACCAAGCTAAAGGTTTATAAAACTATATATGTACCAACTTTTACATATAGCTGTGAATCTTGGACCATAAATGACAGAACGAAGGCCCGACTACAAGCAATTGAAATGAAGTATCTACGTAGAATAGAGGGTGTGACAAGGTTGGATAAAATACGAAACGTCGAGATGAGACGAAGAAGTCGTGTAACTTCGTTAAACGTAACGATTGAGCAGTCGCAATTGAGATGGTTCGGGCATTTGATTAGAATAGAACGGAGCGGAATGGCAAAAAAAATTTGGGTGCAGTAAAATCTATAGAAAAGAGAGCAAGAGGTAGACATAAAAAAAAATGGAACAATCATATAAACGAAAATTTAAGGAAGATAAACTTAGAATGGACACAGGCGATACGGATAGCTGGTGACAGAAAGAGATGGAAAAGGACATATATGGAAGACGTAAATTAGAGCCCCCAATTTAGAATCCAACACTGGTATAACCGGTATGTGGAAGTAAAGTTTATGAATGTATAAGACATTTTTATTTTGACGTTAAAACACACAAACATTTTTTTTAATTCAAAATTATTGGAATTATAGAAATAAATTATAATTACATTTAACTACAACGTGATGTAACAAATTTTCAAAAATAAATTTGCACCTATTGTTGGTTAGAATATTTTTGTACTGTGAAAAAAACTCTTGACATGAGATGACACTGTTGGTAGAAATTCATATTTTACAATGTCACTGGCATTTAAATGTTAATTTTTTTCATTAAGGGTTGTTTTATTTCGCAACACCTCACTGATATGCTTCAGTTGTTGATAGTCCATATTTTTGGCAGCAATTTTTGTGGAGTTTTGCTAAACGTTTAACTACTATATTTTCTATTATTTCAGTGCTGTCTTGTAGAGATCATCCTTTAGTTTCTAGTGAAGAGATTGCAGATCGAATAAAAATGTAATCTTATCGAACATTTGTTTATCTCATAACACTTACGTATGGAACATACGCTTTGAGAAAAAAATCAAAGGTAAAAATCGATTAGTAGTAAAAATTTTATTAAAACAAACATTGGGAAATTATTATATACTATTGCGTCATACAATAACTAAATTCACAAAACTGAGAATTCTCCCCATCATTCTCTGGACGACGTTTATATTCACTTCTCGTATCTTCTGGTATATTCTTGCCCGTAACTGTGTTTTATTTTGGGCTTCCCAACCCTTGTTATAAACTTTCCTGCTCAACAGTGCCCAAAATGCCTCAATAGTGCGCGCCTGGGGTACGTTAGGGGGATTGTCTTTCTTAAGTACATAATTCACGTTATGTCCAGTTAACCAGTTCTGAGTGATTCTAGCATAATGGCATGAAGCCAGATCGGGACAGAATATTACATCATCATTTGGATAATGAGAATTAATGAAATTTATAAATTTAGATAGATATTTGCGAATATAGACGTTTGCGTCTACAGCTTCATAATCTTATCGGAAAATTTCGCTTTCGGTTGAAATTTTACGTTGTTAAGACATTTTGAAGTGGAGGACGTGTAAAAACCATCGTTACACTTTATTTCCGAATTGGATAATGTCAAAAATATCTCATCGTCTAAAACAATAATTCTGTCTATGAAATATTTCTAATCGCATAAAACAATAACTCTGTTGCCAATAAAATGTTGACATCTTAATGTTCGGCAGCATCTGGGGATTCCCACTAGCTGGGTTGCAGTGTATTTGGGAGACTTCCTCCTTTTTCGATATTCTAATCTATTTTTAGTCAAAATTCTGACAGCAGTCCTATGCGCAATTCCAAATCTACGGCATAAAGAGCACGTGGACGTCCCAACTCTATCTTGAGCAGATTGGATGAGTCTGTTTACTTCATGTGGGGCCAAAACTGGAGGTCGTCCACTTTTCGGTGAAATCATACATGGCATACCTTCTTCACGTTCCTTAATTGTGCGGTAAATGGTTGACAGTCCAATATTTTGGTCTCGAAAAATGTTAATAATCTTGATTTTAGATACTTGTCCAACTAAATTATATATTGACTTTCGTGTTTCAATTTTGTATGACATCTTTTAAAACTATTTCTGATAAATCTAACACGTCACCATAGTAACTAACAAACAAGCATCTTTTCTAGCCCAGTGGTAACTAATTTGGACCATTTTTGGTAATAACATTCTTCGTCAAAACTTTTTCCCAAAACTTATATTCCAATGTTCCAAACGTTATGTGCTTCTCAAATGCACTGCGCTTCTTCAGAGTCGAATTCATCAACAATTTTCTTCAGAATTTCAAAATGTTCATCATAATATACAAGAGCGTCGACCCAAGTTCCCCATATTGTAATGATTGGCGCAGGTGGAAGTAGATGACCTCTGTAATTTTCCGAAACTTCTCGACACAAGTTGGTGTTTTAAAGAAAAATCTTTTTCACAGACGGTATCAGCATATTAATGTCTGGATAAAGAGTACGAACTAAATCAGCTACTCAGTGTAAAGCATGTGCTACACAGGTCACATGTATCATGTTTGAGTACAAAATCTGTAATCCCCGCATTGCTGATGCAGCATCGCTATAAACTAGTAGCACTTTTTCATATAAAATCCCAGACAGCGACAATAAACTTAGAGAATCGTTGAGAAAAGCAGCGACTGTTGAATGAATCACTGTATCCGGCGCCTTTAATGTCAGCAGATATCATTTATCTTTTCCTTCACTAACTCGTAATATACCAAATGCAAAATTTTGCTATGCATCTTTATAATCCTTCAGAAATTGATGTAAAATTGCACGTCCACAATTTTTTCTTTTAGGATCTTGAAGGATGTTTATGCTATTATAACTAGTACACAACTAATACAGGTTGTTAGAATGTAAAAAAAGGACCTGGTAAAATTAAGGAAGCCTCCACTATATTTATTTCTCGCTCTTCGATTACCCGGATATTTCCAGATAATCCTCTTAATATTTCCAAGTATTGTGGTTTCAAAACACTAAATATTGTGTTTGCTGTTTATAGTAAATCCAGTTTTAACTTGCTATTCACTTCACCTATCTATTCAATGGACTAGAAGATTATTTAATTATCTGCTATAAAGTCTCTCTCTGCGTTTGGTATTCAGTTAATGGGTGTTATTTTACAAGTATGTGAAATGTCAGTGTTAAAAGTTGTAAGAAATACTAACCGGGAGACACAAACAAGAGAAATCGCGAAAGTGTAATTATACTAACAAAGAGATTACATATTTAAGTGAAGTCATAGACTGTTTTAAAGTAGTAATTTACCGAAAAAAAGGTCAAATGTGCATTTATAATGAAAAAAATTCAAAATATGCACTGATATATAAAATATGCATTTCATATGCACTCATGCAAATGCATTATTATCGGAAGACTAGTGATAACTAATAAATATATATATACATTTTAAATAAAAGGTTTTACAGCATCATTCTCCTTATTTTATAGCCACACCTGGTATATTAATTTACTCTAGATTGAAAGCAGCATTTATTGCCGTTTTACACAGATTATTTGAGGAATTATCATAAAAAATATTCTTAATTATATAAATTTTACGAAGCAAAGTTGATGAATTAGATATCATTTAGTCAACTTCTTAAACTTTAAATGTATTAAGTCTTCGTCCAAATTAATTTTGAACAACTTTTGCTCCCTCTACATTTAAAATTATATTAGAAGTGGCAGAATGTCAGGTATTGTTACATTATTTAATGATTTAAATTTTTATCTTCAATCTTAACAAATATATATGAAATATTATCCAATGTACATAGTTGAAACCGAAGCCGATAACTAATCGAACATAAACTGACAACAGGTAAAGTCACCGCCAGATCATTTTCTATTAGTTCCAGACGTTTAACACAATATAGACAAAAGCAGAACGCTTGCAACCAGGAGATTAATACAATGAAACAGATATAGAAGTTTATCTGATTATAACAAAATGAAACGCGCCTACGAATCAATAAAATAGATTAATCAGATTGAACGGAAAGGGTGATTGATAGGAAAAGGGTAAATCACCCTTATGTGTCCAATTATACGATTTCCTACCCTTATTTTGTAAGTTCTAAAAGTTATTCCGTCTATCAATTCTAATTTATATAGAAATCTGAGCCGATCTCTTACTCTGCCCTAGTGATTCGTCAGATGATAGCATCCAGAAAGTTTTATACAATGTGTATTATGCTGGGAGAAACGTAATGGTCGAAGCAATGAAAAAGAAATACGTTTTAATATTTGATTTTGTAATTAAACACTTCATAAGCTAGAATGAAGTGTTTTGAAATACACTAATAATAATCACAATAATAAATTTATAAATTCAAGTGTTTCCTAAGAGTTTAGTTGATTTAAGGGCTATTAAAATTAACAAGCTTTGCTTTTATAGACTTGAAGAAAAACGCGAAAAATTAAACTAAAATACCAATGGTTTTCTCATGAACTTAAAGCATAATTTGTAATAAGTTAACGAAAGTATTATTATAAATCACGTGTATGCGATCTTCGTGCAGCAATATACGCTGCTAATCTTCTTAGCAGGCTTGAGATTAATTCGGATCCTTTCTTGTGGTATCTGTTCCCATTCTTGAACAAGTACATTAGAGAGCTCATCAAGTGTTACTGGCGGTCTCGGTGCGTTTTAATTTTGTTGCTGAATTGATCCAAGAGATGCTCAATAGGATTGAGATCAGGACTTTTGTCAGGCCACTCCAAACATTGGATATTTGCATCTCTCAACGCAACTGTGCTAATGTCAGTTGCATGAGGTTTGACCAAGGATTGTAAGAACATAGGATAGCCAGATCCCTATACCGGCAGTGTTGTTCGCATCGAGCCGTGACTCCGCCTCCTGTGGCGTCACAAACGGACCAGTCGCACCGATAAATAGTTGAGGTCTTGGGTTGTTTGAGTTAAAGTAAAGTGTTTTAATTTAGTTTTCGCCGTTACCCTTTGTAAATTAGCGACTGAAATGCCGGGACGTCGTTGTGCGGTAGTTGGCTGTAATAACAGTAGTATTTCTACGAAAATTACCAATAGAGAAATCGTTTATCACAACTTTCCAAAGGCGACAAACTTCGTATCCGATACTGATCGTAAAGAAATGGATAAGGCGCTGTAAACGAGCAGATAAGTGGAATACAAATACTAGCCAAATTTGCTCAATCCACTTTAATGCAAACGATTATGAACGTGATATGTGGAACGAATTATTAGGTAATAAATGTATTTATACGTTATGAGATAAATTATTCTAATACAAAGTAATTATTGCTAGGGTTACCTGTACGAAAACAGCTTAAATACACTGCTGTGCCTAGTGTAAATCTTCCACAAATGTCCAAAGATATAAAGAAAGTTGCGACAAGAGGGGAAGCATATTTAAAAAGAAAAAAGGAAAATGAAAGGAAAGAAGAAGTAAATAGATTGATTGCCGAACAATCGATAGCTTCATGTTTAGTGGCAAGTGAGCTGTCAACAGCGTCTTCAACAGCAGAATTTAAAACCGATAAGCCTTTAACTGTCCCAGCAGAAAATATATTATCTAAACAATATGCGGAGCTTCGTGAAAGTCACACTAAATTATCTACAGAGATGGAAATTATGAAACGCAAATTGAATTTGCAGAGAAAACAACTTTTATACTATAGAAGAAAGAACAAGCAAGATAAACCTGCACAAAAACAGGAATCGGTAAAAATACTGAGAAAACACTTAACAGAAAATCAAATTTCTATTCTTCTAAACAAAAAGAAACGCGTTAATTGGACTACTGAAGAGATTGCAGTTGCTTTTACTATTCGTTACCTCAGCAAGAAATGCTATATATTTTTGCGAACTAAACTTAATTTTCCGTTGCTAGCGTTGTCATCTTTGAGAAAGTGGGCATCAAAAATCAGAATAACGCCGGGAGTTTTAGAAGATGTACTAACTTTTCTAAAGGTAACAGGAGAAAATATGTCTGCAAGAGAGAAAACTGTAGTAATTTCTTTTGATGAAGTCAAAGTTAAAACCACTTTAGAGTATTGTGTTGGTGAAGATCAGATGCTAGGTCCTTACAATTTAATGCAAGTCTGTATGGTTAGAAGCTTATTTTCTACTTGGAAACAGCCTATCTATCTAGACTTTGACAAAAAGGTGACAAAGGATGTGTTAATGGATCTGATCACCCAATTGCATAAAATATCATATAACTGTGTTGCAATTGTAAGTGATTGCGGAAGCAGTAATGTTGGTCTCTGGAAAGCGTTGTCCGTTGACATAAATAAGACCTATTTCGAGCATCCGCAAACCAAGAAAAATGTTTATGTTTTCGCAGATGCTCCCCATTTACTGAAACTTCTCCGTAATTGGTTTTTGGACACAGGATTTATATTGAGAAGTGCTGGAAAGAAAGAGATAAGAAAAGAACCTTTAGAAAGTTTGATAGAATTAACCAATGTAGAAGTAAATTCCTGTTATAAAATTTCTGAAAAGCATATTACAGTTGAAAAGAGTAAAAGACAAAATGTAAGACTAGCGGCTGAATTGTTATCACATAAGACCGCCCAGGTATTATTATGATACAAACCAGGCCCTGATAAAAAACTTGCTGAAGATGTCGGAATGTTCATAGACAATATTAATTCTTGGTTTGATATTTTTAATAGCCATGTGAATAGATCTCCTGGCCCTGACCCTATGAAAGCCCCTTTTGGAATTTATTTACAGGACCAAGAACAACACTTAAATAAAGTTAGAGATTTAATATTTGACATGAGAGCTGAAGGAAAAAACACTTTGCAAATTTTTCAGAAAGGTATACTAATTTCTATAGAATCGTTGAAACTACCTTTACGAGATATGAAGACCGAATTTGAAGATGTACATTATATATGTACTCATAAACTTAATCAGGATTGTTTGGAGAATTTTTTCTTCCAGCTTAGATGTCGAGGGCCGAATGAACATCCATCTCCATTGGAAGCCATCAAAAGAATAAGAATGATTATTCTTGGGAAGAATCCTGGTATTTTAGAAGCACAGGTACATAAAATGTGTTTATTAATTCTTTACATATTCCTAGTATTATATAGGTACCTATCTACATAGCTATACTTTAAATAGTTAATTGACGAAGGAGATACTTGTTGAAACTGCATTATAACGCTAGGAAAAAATTGGTACTTTCATTAAAAAAGTTAATAACGAACATATATCATTTAAAACAGACAATACTATACAGAACTTTATTAAAAATAACAAAGATAAAATAGACAAAGAATCAAACTCTGGTGTGTGTATAAGTTAACATGCGAAGATTGCCATAAGGTATACATAGGACAAACGGGGAGGACATTCAAAATTAGGATGAAAGAACACGAGAGAAGCCATAAGGAAAAGAAAACAGATTCAACTTTCGCAAATCATTGTTTAGAAATTAATCATAGATTTAATATAGAGTTCAAAATTTTACACGTTCAAGGAAAAAGTAAAAAACTTAACCTGTTAGAAAACTTAGAAATTAATAGATACAATAGTTTAGGATTAGCTTTAAATGACCAACTAGATTTAAACAACTCTCCTCTACTAAATTTAAGATTGTAAAAATTTTTCCACCACCATTCCCCAATAATTTTCACATAAATATTCTAACTTGCATTGTACATATTCAGTATTCATCCACCTGATGAAGCCATTGTATGGCGAAACAATATTGTAGTGATATTTATAATAAATAGAATTTTTTGAAACTAAAAGTTTAATTACTTATTTCGTAGCGTAGCTATACTTTTTTTAAAGGTGAACATACAAGAAGCTGTTCCTGAAGAATATATAGTGGCAACAGTTTTGGAACAAGCGAAAGTTTCACTTGAATTACCGGAAGAGAAGTTTGACAGCAATGCAACTCAAAGTAGCAATGGAAGCTCGTTTTCATCATCAGGGATTTCAGAAATATCTGATGCAAAATCACCAGAAACAACAGACGATGCATTTGAGTACATGTCTGGTTTTATAGCGTATGAATTATTTAAATACAAAAAGAACCATTTACAATGCTAAAAAATCGAGTAATCGTAAGCTTTCTACTAGTACACCGTCAGACACTCAACGAACACTAGCTAAAAAAATGCGAAAAACCACTACTTGATTCGTTTTTATTTAATTACTGCGTAATAAAACATTGCTATATACTGACTCTTTTAATTGAAAAATATATATTTTTTGCTTTGTATAGAGAATACATGCTCATCGGCTTTCTTTATTTATGTTTATGTACCTAATAAATGTGTTTATTTGAAGTTGGAAAAGTTTTTTTTTTAATTATAAACCAAAGTATTACCTTATGGCAATAAAAACGTGTATTATATTTATAACAGTACACTGACGGATATGTTATTATCAAATGAAATATTATATACCATAATAATAGCACTAATATAACTCGATAATTAATTGTTGTAGTAACTAAACACATTTTATATGGTGCTTTACAGTAGTGAACGCGTTCAACCTGGTCCGTTTGTGACGTCATGGCTCCCCACTACGCGACGAAAATATTGCGGGATCGAGCAATCCTATGTTCTTATACAATCCTTGAGGTTTGACATTGTCTTGCATAAAAATGTATCCATTGCCGAAATTTTCGGCAATAGGTTGAACATAGGTACAATAATTTCGTCTCTATATCTCATTGCTGTTAGCGATCCATTTCGTATCAACACCAATTCTGTACGACCATTAAATTGTATGCTGCCCCAAACCATTACATGCCGCCCAGCAAATTTTACAAATTCTCGAATGATACATGATGCAAATCACCTGGTCTTCGTATGACTCGAACATGGCGATCATTCCCGTTTAGGAGGAATCTGGACTCGTCCGAAAACAAAATGTAACTCCACTGCACCTCGTTCCAACTTTGATGATTTTGACAAAAGTTTAAGCGATTTCTTTTGTGCGTAACTTTGAGAATTGGGCAGGTCTCTGGTATAATAGCAGGAAAATTGACTTCTTTCAATATTCTTCTTATTGTTTTGGCAGAAATGTATTTTCTAGTGGCTAAACTTTGAAGTTCGATATAGCGATCTTCCCTGCTTGTTGTTTTTCCTTTAACACCTTGTCCGCGTCTTCTTTTGAAATTACCAATGCTTCTGAATTGTACTGCTACCCTCTATACCACAGATTTGTTGGTATTTAGAATTCCAGCAACAACTCTTTGTGAATATCCTTCACGAAGAAGAATAAACAATTGGGATACTTCTTAATGTCTGCAATGGCATCTTGAGATATTTAGTTAACTTAATGCAAACAAATCCACTAATTTTAGAAACCGAAAACAACGCTTTATTAACTAAAAGACTTAAAAAGCTGTCAACAATTAGGCATTTTTATTGACATTTCGTTTCCTAACAGATAATATTTTATTATTGTTAATTGTTCCATGCCACATTATTTGAATTGTGTTTAATAAAGGTCAAATTATGACATACGTAAAGTGTATTAAAATATCTTGCAAATTGGAAAAGTTTACTTAATTGCCCCTTAATTTTGTCTACAAGTGTAGTATAGAATTTACAGTCAAATTTAGAATCAAAATATAGATAAAAAATTACATCTTCTAGATAAAATTTGATGGATGTGTTACTTTTCAAAAGTTGGCAGCACTTCGTCTATTTCTAACTTTTTGTGTTAATATCGAGAAGAAAAGGAATTCGTTTGTTAACTAGACATTATTTTTACTACGGGCAAGATATATATCATCTGTTTCCTTGATATAACTCAGGACAACCCCACAAAAATTCGAAATTACGGCCTTTAATAGCTTAATGGTAGAGCAATGGTCCGGCAAGCCAGAGGACGTGGGTTCGAATTCTATTTAAGAGCGAATTTTTTTTCCATGAAAAATTCGAATAAAATAGTGACGTAAAGTGTAGAAAGCATATTTACAACCCCATACAAGTTTAGATTTAACTTGTATTGAAACCAATTTCTTTAGCATTGTCCGGCTGTCGAGGGAATTGACCACGGAACGGTTTGTTCTACCTTGCCTGTTGATTACCTCAACACATTGATGAAGTGATGGAACTCCTGCTTGAAATACCTTAGTATCTCTCCTTAGACTCACCTGGATCAGCGTCCTTTCTTTAAGCCCATAAAGATGTATGTTCGTGCCCGTCTCTAATATCTTTCTGTATTTGAGAGCCGTCAGTATGCCATACAGATTCTACCTGGACGAGTGGACCTTTTTTCCACTGTCTCCTATCTGGAATGACTATTTTATGTTTGTTATCAAAGTTGAATTGTTGATCCATGGCATTAGTGAGTTTCCCTGTAATGGGACCTGTCTTGAATTATTCTATCAAGTTACGATGGTCAGCGGCTTATAGATGCTTGAATTTGCATTAATCCTACTGACCTTGCTTCTCGTTGTATGTGGGATATCTAGAGGTGGTGCAAAATTTAGTATCACCAGCGCGATGGTAGGGTTTATTCTCATATTTTTGACTATCATGCAACTGTTCCGTAGCTTACCACGGGTCTCGCTGCCCTTGCATATAGCCATAGAGTCACCTTGGGACCAAGTCGCCAGTTTTTCTGAAACATTCACCGATACCTTATTTTCAAAATAAAGGTTGGTTTATTGGTGACTTTTACTATTTGAAGATTCCATGTAAACTTTTGATCAAACAGTGCCCCAACTACTTAGTTTTCTTGGCGAATGGTACCACACTTCTTAACATTTTCTCGACTTTTACATCCAAACTTCGCGGAATATTATCTTGCAAACTTGGCAGAATAGGAACTAGTTATACAGGTTAATTAAAGTATTTGATCTATAGCAAAATATAAAATCATTTGATAAATTATATAAATATATTTCGGACTAATTCCCGGAGTAATTAATGCAACCGAAATGAGCTAAACGTCAAACTTAGTTAATAAACGTGCTATTACTTAATGGTGGCAGTCATGAGACTTGATCTCTATACAGGGTGTAACAAAATAAGTGTAAAACATTTCAGGGAGTGATTCCTCATCGAAAAAGAGATAGGGTCTTTCATATAGAGAAACTTCATTGGAGCATCCCTTGTTAAGATACAGCCCCTTAAAGTGGGTACATAAAATTTGTTTTCAATTTTTCTCACAAACACTAAAAATGTATTTTTTTGGTTTACCCCATAGTTTAAAAATTTATTTCCAATAAAAAACTAATTTATTAATAACAAAACATTAAACATGTAGAAATCATAGTAAATGTTCAATATGTCCACCTTCAGTCATTACACATGCGTCTAGACGTCGGCGCATTGAGCCACGTATTCGCTCAAATATTCCTGGAGTCTCTATAAATACCCTGCACGCATCGATGATGCGGTTTCTTAAGTCAAGCTGTGTTGTTCTTACTTCTCGATGGCGACCACAATCCTGCGTTCTTTTGTCGAATGAACCATATTCTCATAATCGTTGATGAAGTCGGGCAAATATTCTATGCGAAGGAAGCTGCCGTTGAGGATACATTTCAGCATATCTTCTAGAAGCTTCTAACCCATTCCCCTGCGACAGACCGTAAACGTAATGCATATCAGCCATTTCCTCATTTGTGTATGCCATTTTAATAACAAGTGAATTATTAATCTAACAAATTAAGCACAAAACAACGACACACAATTATTAATTCAACTACAAAAATTTACAAACTGACAGCGTGATACCAATTTAATTGTCAATATCACTAATAGCGGCTTACTAGATAAATAAGTTTCGCATTTTCGTTTTATGACGATGTATCTCTGTAGTTGTTGGTAAAATAATTTTTTGCTGCGAACTGATTAATTTTGGGCAAAAAATTCAAGAGACATTTTTTGTTTAGAATGAAACATGCTATTGGAAATAAATTTTTTAATGGTAAACAAATAAAAAGACAAAAAGTTACATTGGAAATAAATTTTAGTGGTTGCGTTTTCCACCCCTTACAACCATGGGGTAAACCAAAAAAAAATACATTTTTAGTGTTTGTGAGAAAAATTGTAAAACAAATTTTATGTACCCACTTTAAGGGGCTATATCTTAACAAGGGATGCTCCAATGAAATTTCTCTATATGAAATATCCTATCTCTTTTTTGATGAGGAATAACCCCCTGAAATGTTTTACACTTATTTTGTTACACCCTGTATAAGCTCTGTATATATAAATGACGTAACTGAAAAACAATATTTTTTCTCTTTGTATTAATGGTACACATAAATATCAAATGTTTCTACAAGAACAACGCGCGTATAAACTATTTTAGAACGAACAATACATCTTTTAAAGACTATTAAGTATATACAAACGCCAAATATCCATCGCAGGAGCAAAGTAGATAAGATCGTTTATATTACTTATAAATATAAAAAGGATACCGATCGACCGGCCACTACCTCGTTCTCATCCATTTGAATGTTCATAATACGGTTCCGAATGAACAATCCATTAAGAGTGTGTTGTCACTCCATCATCGTATTATTATATTATCGCGTTCTCTCCTCTTCATCTCTCTATATCTGTATATATATGTATAAAAGAACATTAAATTACCAGAGTGCGAAGAATCAGAGAGAGAATGCCGACCGTTGTTGTAATACAGCAGCGTATCTTCACACGATGCTCTCGGAGTAGTTATCTCGTATTCATCGTCCGAAGAACGAAGTAATCTGCTACTATTTGCTATGATTAATGATTCGGTTGCTTTACAGGAAGAAGGGGCTCTCGAATCTAAGTTTATATATAAATAATCACTGCCCAAGAAAAGAAATTAAATGGGGGACGATTTCCGTGGTTAGTTTATTAGTTTCTAAATTATATTAAATGAACCGTACCAGTTTGATTAACAACAAAAGGCGCAAATGCGATACCAAAAAAAAAACTAATGTAAAAATCATTAAAATCTATGAAATTTGTATTTTTCAATGAATATTACGACGGTAGTTTAACAAGAGGGTGACTTTTCAATGAAATACTTATTTTAGGGTAAAAAATATATTTTATTTTTCGACATAATCTCTTTTCAAGTCTACACATTTAGCCCAATGAGTTTCCAATATTTTCACACCCTCTAAAAAGTAATCTTTCGGCAACTCTGCATATTTATCTCAGATATCACTTCTTCATTTGTCCGAAATCTCTTACCACCGATCTTTTTAAATTTAGGAATAAAAAGAAATCACTTGGAGTCAGAACTGGCGAATATGGTGGATGAGGAAGGAATTGTGTTATTTTGGTCTTTTACTGTGCTTATCGTTTAATACAATCGGGAGCAAAAAAATCGACTCAGACCACACTCTCGCAGTAAAATGTCCCTGGCACAAAAAATATAACATAAATTCCAGTTTTGCTTTTCAAACCTTTAAGTTCAAGATCTTAACATAAAAATGAGTGCATATTCTTCTAAGTTACATTTCTTTTTCTTTGAAAAAATAAAGTTATGTTTTAGGACTTCTAAAACTTCAAAACAGACGCGGAAAACTTAAAAGAATAGACTAGGTAATATCAAGTACATTTTTATTTTAATTTTCAAAAAACATTATCAATATTTAGTTCTACCGCCCCTAGCCCTAATTACCGCTTGGAAACGGTTCTTCATGGAATGAATAAGTTTAATCGCGCTGTCTTGCGGGATAGCGTCCCATTCTTCGGTAAGTGCTGCTTGAAGTTCAGCTCTCGTACCGGTGCAGGAATTCTAGCCCGAATTTTCCTTTTGAGTTCATCCCATAGGTGTTCAATAGGATTCAAGTCCGGGCTGCGCGCCGGCCAGTCCATAACTCGTATTTCAAGTTCTTGCAAGTAATGCCTTACAGAAACTGCACTGTGTGGTCGGGCATTATCTTGCATGAGAATGAAGGTTTCCCCGATAAAACCAACGTAAGGAACGACATGATTCTCTGGAATTTCTTGGATGTATCGGTTCGCACTCAAACCTCCTGCTCGGCCGCCGGTTTCAATAAAAACCAGCTCAGCTTTGCGTCCATAGAAATGCCAGCCCACACCATACAGGAACCTCCTCCAAAAGCCACCTTTTCTGTTATGCAGCATTGTGCGAATCTTTCTCCCGGCCTTCTGTATACTTTTCCTCTTCACTGCCGTGTCCTGTAACTTCTTTGAAGAGAACGGAGTGACAATGACGATTAACTCGGATCGTTAAATAAATATGTTAAGTAATTTTTTTGTTCCGGAACTCTATAGACGACGAACATAATTTGTGGCGCCAACACGACGGGGAAGAAAGAAAATCTAAATTTTATGGTAACTAATTTGATACATTGGCCAAGGTTGTAGCAAGAGATCTCAATTGCATATAATAATTACTACGTTGAGACTTAACTTACACATGATCTTGCAGTATCTTGGAAATATATTGGAAGTAAAAGACGTGACGCAAGGATTCCTGTGTGTCACTTAATGGTGAGGACTTTTGTACTTCCCAAGCGAGGGTTGATATCTATATTTCCGAAATAATAAACGAAAGCAAATATTTATCATTGAAAATTATTTTATCAAAAGTAAAAACACAAGAGCTTTTTTTTATCGGATAAATTTCTCTTTGTAACGAAATTATTTTGCCAATCAGTAATTTGACGAGAAAAACTTACATGAAAAAATGTAAGTTTTTCGAGCGAAATTACTGATTGGAAAAATATTGAGTTAAAAAGAAATTTATCCGATTGAAAGAAAAGCTCGAGTGTATTTTGGCAAGATAAATTAACGACATGAATAAAACTTTTTAAATTGTCTCCATATTGACGATTTTGTATTTCTTGTGTATTGTGGAATTGATCTTTTGATATTTGTTGAAATTTTCCTTAACCGACTCGTATATTTTACGTTCAGCGATACTTAATAGTTATTACCTGTCAGCTGCCAAAATAAATTAAGTGATGCAGGGCTACTAGAGGTGATAAAAAGCTATGTAGGTTTTTATCACTGTCAAAGTGACAAAAATGTCACCCGCAAATGGACATTTTTATATAGGAGTTAATTTATCGTTTTTAAAAGCATTCTCTGTAATAATCGATGCACTTTTGCATACGTTTGACTAAATTTTCACAGCACATTTTCATTCCAATCAAGCTCTAAAACATGCATTTTTAACGCATCAATCGCTTCGTCAAGCGTTGGTAATCGTTGACCACGTACGTAGGTTATTCTTCACGGCCGAGAACAAAAAGGAATAGCTGTGTGCCAAATCAGGTCTGTACGTCGGATGACCCATTAATTCGATATTTTGACCGATAAGAAGAATGATCTTTCGTCGTTGGTTGCCCTTTCTTATTTCTATGTGCTATATTTGCACCTAGCAATACTAGTGTTGCTAGTTCCGGATACATAAATAGCTACTCTCGTATATTAGTTTATATGGGACTTAGGATGTGAGGACGGTGAGCTAGTGAGCAAATGAGTGAGTATATCGGCTCCATCACTGCGCTGAGGTATAGTCTGGTTCAGTGTGAGTCTGGAGTACTAGTAAGAGAATCGTTCTGATATTCTTTCGTGCTTTTTGGTTATTTAAAATGACTGATGCAATTGAAAATCCCCCGACTGTGAATTGCCTGCTGTTATCCGATATATGTGTGCAAAAACATGAAGGCTGTCGAGATTCATCGTGGACTCTGTTCTGTTTATGGTCAAAATTTAATGAGTAACAGTATGATTAGAAGATTGTGCTGTATCGTTTTAGAAGAACGAATTAAGGTTCATGATAAAGAACGGAGTGGAAGACCAACTGTTGTGGCGAACGAACTTGTGGGTAATGTCGAAGAAAAAATTCGTGAAAATCGACAATTTACAATCACTGAACTGAGTGCTTTTAATCCCTGAAATTTCACGTACAGTTTCGTACAAGGTTGTCACTGAACATTGGTCACGACAAATTTTGTTCGCGATGGGTGCCAAAATTCCTTATCGAAGACCATAAAACAAAGAGAATGGGATCGGCACTAACATTTCTGACGTGTTACGATTTTGAAGCTGAAGATTTCCTCTGGCATATCGTGACAGGTGGTGAGACTTGAGTCGCCTATTACAACGTTGAGACGAAAATACAGATAATTCAGTGGGGTCGCTCTAACTCGCCTACGAGGAAACCTTTTAAAGTGCCGTCAAACTTTCTAGGTCACTGTCTTTTGAGACAAGAAAGGCGTCTTTCTTGTAGACATTATGGAACGAAGGATAACAATAAACAATATTAGAGCATGGCTTAGTTCACAGGAGACGGAATTTGATGAAGATGACATTAAAAAGCTGTTTCATCGGTATGACAAACGTTTCAATCTTCATGGTAACTATGCAGAAAAATAGCTGAAAGTAAACATGGATCAGGCAACTAGTCGTTGCTTCTTTCAATTGTTTAGTGTAAATCTACACACATAAATTGTTTGTTTCATTTCAAGTGCAAAAATAGTAGCTTTAAATTGTAGATATTAAAAATTTCTTTATCTATCGGTGTTTTTTTTAATAACTAAACGGAACCTACTTTACGAATCGCTCTCGTATATCCAACTTTTGAAAATATAAAATTAGTTCATATTTTTTAATGAAGAAAAAGTATTTCTTGACAGTATTGTGCACATCGTATTTTTTTACCGTGATCTGTATATCTAATATCTGCTGTTTAGCAACATTAGTGTTGCCAATTCAGGATCCATAAATAAGTAACGTCTTGGATTTACATTGTTTTGTATATATTTGATTTAAAAGCTACCCATTGTAAAATGAATATTATTATTGTTATTATCCATGTTTACTGATCAATGATCAGTAAACATGGATAATAACAATAATAATATTTATTGCATGATCAGTGATCATGCAATGTACATCTATAATAAGACAATAATATTAAATTGTTAAATTAATTAATTCCTTGCCAGTGAACTTTTACTATCAAAATTATTTTTTTTACTTTAAAAATTCTTGGTCATCCTTAAACGAACTGATGTCGGCAGAAGGTTCTTCTTCTTTGAACTATAATTAGCAAAGGTGTGCTATCATTTACCTAATTATAACGTCTAAACTCAGAAGAAAAAATGTGCGTTTCCCAACCAAAAGCCTAGTGAACTTAAATCGGTAATTCCGAAGATTAATACTTTTATATCGTCCTTAATTTTAGGCGGTAGCTGGCAAGAGGTTACTATTTGCTATAAATTATTTTTTTGTGTGAATTTCTAAGTTGTACTTAAGAGGAAGCGAGATAGATAATACTGAACATCTTTATCTTTATCTTCCGGAGAGAAAACTAATGTAAAACATAATAGTGGTAATAATGATATTAGTAATCATCATCTTATACAAAAATTGCTTTCTGTAGAAGGAATTTGTATGTTTTTATCTACAACATATTACGTTATATTTAAAAATGATTTTCGTAATCACAAAATATGTAATTCATAGATTTACCGTTATGATATACGAGCTGTGTTTTCCATTTCTATTATTATAAATTTGTATGTTTCATAATAATGTGTTTACGAAGGAGAAACCATGAGCGAAGTACAAAAATTAAATACTAGGACTTAGATAAGAAGCAATTTGCGATAGAACGCTTCCAAATTTTTCAATTCAATCATTAATAACACATAAAATAACCAATTAAATTGTTAATTATTTTAATTTATTTGATTCGGTTTTTACTTGATAAAGGTCCATAATCTTTATCTCTATATACAAGCTGTCCCGTGTCGTTACGTTGAAATTTTGGGAGTGTTAGTAGACTTCAAGTCAAGTAAAAAAAACGCAAAACTTGTAGATCAAGTTTTATTTGCATCAAAGTTACAGGCCTATGAATATCGTTGTCGGATAATAAAAAAAAAAGTTATACTAAAGTCAATAAAAAGTGAAAAGTGATCATTTTTATAATATAAAATCTCCTGTTTGAATGCAGGCTTGTGCCCGTAAGCCAACAGATATAAAGTACTTATCCGTATTTGTAACTGCACGTTTGTAATGTGCCTTTGGCTGTAAGTACCTGATGAAGCCACTGTGTTGACGAAACAATTATCGTTCTACGATTACGTGTTAAAAAGTGAAGATATTGACTATTAATTTTATTTCTATTTTAATTTATTAATTTTTAAACTTTCCAATACATTTAATTTTGTGTGCTTATTTTCTAAACGTATAATTCGAAAATCATTATTGAATGTATGGTTTTCTTCTATTAGATAACTGACGAAAGTGGAATCTTCTTTAATTATTCTTAGACAAAGAATAATGTCCAGCAATACATTTTTCTAACAATCTTTGTGTTTGACCAACATATATCTTACCGTATCCGTATATTAACTTATAGACTCCAGATTTCTTATTTTTATCTGTTCTATTTGTATTGTTCTTAATGTGTTTAGATAAATTGTTATTCGTATTTAAAACCGTGTTTATATTAAGTTTTTTTAATGCATTGAAATATTATCACCTAAAAGCGCACTCGAGTGATTGATGAATCATAGCTCATAGGCCTCTGCCTTGTATTCGCAATAGGTTTGTTTCTGTAAGCGATCCGATCTGTAATTTGATACGTGTGGCTAGCTACATAAGTGGCACACCTGCATATGCAGTTCTTATGTATCTGTCAATGCACAATAGAGCGAATGTAATAAACGGTTTGGTAACCGGCAGCAACTACTGCTGAAACAAAAGTAATGCTGACAAGTTAATTGCGTATAAAAATAATTTACAAAGAACAAAACTCAAAATTATGTATTTCCTGTTAAACATTTGTTCGAGGTGTACCTGTGTTAAATTAGTTCTTTTAGATGTTAAAACGTCTTTAAAAATAGAAAATGTCCATTCCACATCACAACTGGTGATGGATGCGTGATTAAAATGTTGCAAATGTACACCATACTTCGAATGTATAGATTTTTCAATCGGCTCTGTGCAGAATTGATATCATGTATTCAAATCTGGATTTCTGCTAAATATGGCATCAACTTTTTCTCTTATAGCTTTGATAAGTATATTTTTAAATGACGAAATTAACTTATAAACATTTGAAAAATTACCACTGGTGTATTCACGTACTCTGTGTAGTGCATGTGCTGCATAGGTAACGTGTAGCATTTTGGGATAAGATTACTTTAATAACTTCCCTGTTTTTAACATATAAGCTACCGCATCAGTAAGAAATAATAGCATCTTGTCCTTATAGTTGTTATCCGATATTATGAATACATTGATCAATAACAGCTGCAACTGTTTCACCATTGACGACCGGCAATATTTTAGTAGCTATTAAGTATGGTTGGTATTAAGTTGTCGGATAAAGAATACCAACAACTTCATTTAACACGTATCGTCCCATTACATCCGTTGTTTCGTCTTCCCCAAAGATAGTGACCAGATAGGTTGGTTCGTATTTTTTCAATGGTTCTCAAATAACATTTTGGTAAGTGGTATTTACGTAAAGTAGATTCATCTGGTATATGACGATCAGTATATTTTGCAAGAAACCTCTTGAGGATTGGATTGTTAAGCTTTTTGAATGGGATATTGGCCGCCATGAAAGCTTCACACAGTTCTTCGTTAAAAGTGTCAGGTGCAGATGGACATATGTTATCTACATGAGTTTTCGAAGAAACATGTCTCTGCACATTACAATTTTGTAGACGCCTAAAACTTAATGAACATGCACTGCAATACAGGGTGTCCAGAAACTCTCCTGACAAACGAAGACCGGAGTTTCCTCAGATAATTTTAAGACAATTAAACCCAAATTCACCTAGTCCGAAAATGCTTCCTAAGGGAGCTAGATTTCTTTGAAGATGGCGCCTTGTATTTATTTTTTTTTTAATTCCTCCAGAACGCTTCTATATAGAAAAACAAAAACTGGTATGCTTATTTATCCTCCAGAGATGAATCGATTCCATCAATTGCGAATTCCTAGTACCGGTCATAGGCGTCCGTTTTGGGTAGGTTAACGGTTATTTTAAGGCATAACTTTTTTGTCTTTAATTTTTAAGCATTTGTGACAATAGATTATTAAATTTTCAGGTATTCCAGTACTAAAAGGTACTCTTACTTTAAGTCGGTAGGATACACCGTTTTCTAGAAAAATCGATCTGTAAATTTTTCGTTTTTTCTTCATTAAAGTTCAATTTTTTATTTTTTGCAATAGTTAGCTCTGAACTGCCAACAGAAGTAAAACCTACGTTTTTCATTGTCAAATTGTTGTCAGTTCGCGAAGTTTATCTTTTCATTTTTTACTTTGTGTTATTCAAACACAACGATTTCAATTTAAAAAAAAAATGGTTTTTACTAATGAGGAATACGCCGATATGCATTTAGTTTATGGCGAAATGAGGTGTAACGCTCGAGCGGCGCAACGTAGATACGCTGAAAAATTTCCCAATCGTCAGCATCCCACTCACTCAACATTTACAGCGATCAACGATTAAGAGAAACAAGTTCAGTGGTCCCAAAAAATAATGAAACAGGGAGACATAATGATGTAACAGCAGAACATGAAGATGTTATTTTAATGGAAGTTGAGGAAAATCCAGAAATTAGCGTTCGAAGACTATCTGCCATGTACCCCACAATTTCAAAAGCTTCCGTAGGAAATATCTTACATAAAGAAAATTTATATCCTTTTCATTTTACAAAGGTGCAAGCACTGCTAGTAGGAGATTTTCCTGCTCGCGTAGAATTCGCTAGATGGTTACAAAATCAGAAAAATCAAAATGAAGATTTCTTCAGGAACATTTTGTTTGGCGACGAAGCTACATTCTCAAAAAATGGAATTTTTAATGTACATAATGCACAGTTATCTGAATCCTGTAGACCGCGGTTTCAGACATAGAGAATTTGTATACTTTACCAAAAAATAGTCAATTTCATAGTTACTTCACTCGTGGAAATGATGACCTTCAGATACCTATGCACAACTTAGTTCTAACTGAGCATAATCCTTTATTACTAGGAATTAAGTTTGACAACAAATTACCACGATACATTAAGCATGTTGCACACATAGTTCTTTTTAAGAGCTAAATTAAAAATTACATGCTGACACATTGTTTTTATAGTACAAAGGAGTATCTTGATAGCTAAATTAACAAATGTAGACTTTTTTGTTTATGTTTTGTTTTCCTATATATTTTTAGTTTTGTACTACTTTTTGTAATGTTATAGGATATTTTGGATTCAATAAATATTATTATTATTTTCATATCCAAATATTTATGCAAAATTGAAATCACTGATCTATATGATATCCTTGAAGCCTCTTCAAGTTCGCACACCTTCACCCGTCGATCGTCTAATACAGGCTGGCCCAAAATGACCGACAAGGTTTGAGTTCATTATAACTTCTTATTTAAGACATAATTATTAATTTTTTTTTAATTTTAAATACAGTATATTAATGGAGAATATTTTTAATTTAATTATGAAAAATTGTATCTCGCAAGTGGTGGCCATTTTCTGCTTCGCATATTCGTGCTCTTTCCAAAACATTTTTCATAACCTTTCGCAAAACTTCAGACGTTATGTTGTTGATTTCGTCGCGTATATTATTTTTTAATTGCTGTATGGTTCGAGGCTTATTAATATAGACTTTTCCTTTCAAATAATCCCAAAGGAAACAGTCTGAAGCGGTTAAATCCGGTGAACGCGGAGGCCAATTAAAATCGCTTGTACGGGAAATAATTCGTTCACCAAAGATGTCGCGTAAAAGAGCCATTGTGTCCCTCGCAGTGTGCGCTGTGGCTCCATCCTGTTGGAACCATACTTGCGGATGGTTTTCCACGCCTGGCATTAAAAAATTTTCCGACATTGTCCGATATCTAACACCAACACCAGTGATGGAAACGGCGACACGGTGTTCATTTTCAAAAAAATATGGGCCAATTATCCTTTCCGACGAAACACCGCACCAAACGGTACACTTAAGTGGGTGTAATTCTCGCTGTTGAACTACTCTTGGATTTTCCGGAGCCCATATCCTGCAGTTTTGCCTATTAACGAACCCATTTAATTGGAAATGGGCTTCGTAGCTCATAATTAAATTATGAATTAAATCATGATTTTCTTCTGCTTTTTTACGAAAATAAATTGCATAATCAAGTCGTTGCTGGTAATCTGTCGGTTTCAATTATTGGACAAGCTGAATTTTGTACGTTGGTGACAATCCCCACGTTGTTCAAGAATTTAAGCATCGGCATAGGTTTAGCATAAACGTCTGGATGGGAGTAGTTGACGATTATCTACTTGGACCTGTGGAATTACCTGCTCGTTTAAATGGTGCTGATTACTTACATTTCCTGCAAAATATTTTAACTGATTTGTTAGATGAGGTGCGTTTAAATATTCGGCAAAACTTATGGTTTCTTCAGGACGGCTGTCCGGCCCACTTTAGCAGGAATGTACGAGACTTTCTAGATAATAACTACGAAGACCATTGGATTGGAAGAGGCGGTCCAGTTGCTTGGCCAGCAAGGTCGCCGGATTTGAATCCCTGCGATTATTGTGTTTGGGGATACATAAAAGCATTTGTTTATTCCGTTCCGATACAAAATCGCGCACAACTCTGGCTAAGGATACAAGATGCTTGCAACGAATTTAGAAATAACTTTGGAATTTTTGCAAGAATTCGGCGTTCTCTAAGCAAAAGGGTAAACTTATGCATAGAGACTAATGGTCATCACATCGAGCAACTTTTGTAACAATCTACCTTTGATACTTGTTCTTTTTTCGTTAGTTTCGTTCCATTGTAATAAATAATTTGTTTTTAATTTATTAAATTAATTTTCATCCATGCCTTGATAGTCCAAGCCAACTTCGTCGCTAAAAATAAGTAGGTACATAATAAATTGAACTTTAATGAAGAAAAAACGAAAAATTTACAAATCGACTTTTCTAGAAAACGGTGTATCCTACCGACTTAAAGTAAGAGTACCTTTTAGTACTGGAATACCTGAAAATTTAATAATCTAGTGTCACAAATGCTTAAAAGTTAAAGACAAAAAAGTTATGCCTTAAAATAACCGTTGACCTACCCAAAACGGACGCCTATGACCGGTACTAGAAATTCGCAATTGATGGAATCGATTAATCTCTGGAGGATAAATAAGCATACCAGTTTTTGTTTTTCTAAATAGAAGCGTTCTGGAGGAATTAAAAAAAAAAATAAATACAAGGCGCCATCTTCGAAGAACTCTAGCTCCCTTAGGAAGCATTTTCGGACTAGTGAATTTGGGTTTAATTGTCTTAAAATTATCTGAGGAAACTCCGGTCTTCGTTTGTCAGGAGAGTTTCTGGACACCCTGTATATCTCGGTATCATTACGAATATGCAACCAATCTGTATGGCCTCTAATCCATCCTACCATGGTTACCCTACGAGAATTCTCCATAGTTAATGAAACGAAAACTACTCCAAAAATAAGGTAATACATTAAACTTAATATTTATAAAAAATTATAAGATAAATATAAAAACCCATAGATTTCTTTAAAAACGTTGTAAAATAATACCAACCTTGGTGATTTTATATATATGTTTTTAATTTAGTTTGTAACGTACTCTGTAGCTGTAAGTACCCGAGGAATCCACTCTGCTGGCGAAACAATTGTCGTGTTACCATTAAATATTAAAAATTGAATATTTGAAGCCTAGTTTTATTACAATTTTAAATTATGGATCTTCATCAATTAAAAGCCAAATCAATTCAGTTATTCAGATAAATATACAATATAATAATATAACACGGCTTTTTTTAAATACTAGAAGTTGTAACCAAATAACACTGAAAGAAACGAAACCAGAAACAATCCCGTATATAAGAGAATAGAAAATATTCTATCTCAAGAACAATAAATATATATATATATATATATATATATATATATATATATACATGAAATAAAGCTAAAAGGTCTTTATTTAAAATTTAATGATTTTATGTTGAAGCTGATATGTTAATTTTTGTAAAAAAGTATTATAAATCTCTATTTAAATAAGGTCGTGAATATTACATATAGATGGAGTGGTGTGCAATATTTAATATGTTGCATGTGCATAATACAATGATGCATAAACGTTAATAACGAAGCATACTTAACCTCAACATGTATACATGTGAATACCTTTTGATCGTTTACCTTTTGGTGGGCTCAGGTTTATGTTATATGTTCGGCTAATGAGAACAATTAGACTCTTGTGTGGGGCATAATAAATACCCTGATAATGTAGGTTCGGTATTTCAATCAGAATATATATAAAATTAAAAGGTAAACAAACTCGATGGATGATGGAAATTTATATAATGCAAATTCTACGAAATGAAACTTGTGAGTAAAGGATTAATGTAAATGCTTTAATGAACGTTGTTTCACAGGTAAGTGAGAGATATCATAAAATTAGGATTAATTGAAATGCATCATGTCACGTGATAATCGCTACATATAATAAATTCTAGGTTAAACAAATTAATTAGACAAGATTGAATTTAATCACTACCAAACATAGATGCTTCTCTCAAAATTTAGCATTTGTAAAAAAATAAAGGGGGAACTGTATTCTTATGGCCTTAAATTACATAATACTTAATACTAAATGTACCCATAAGGTATATCTATTCAAAACAAAAACTTTAATAAAGGTTTTACGGAATTAAATGAATTGATACAACATTTTCAAAATTTTATAGGAGATTTCAAAATACCTATGTTACAAATGGACGAGGATTGATTATTCTGGAGTCTTCCCGTTTCCAAAAATGCAGGAGACAGGTTTAGGCGGTTTATCGGGAGGCGTCACAAGGTTCGCTTCGGGTCTCGCTCGATGTTGCCCCCGGAGAAATGCAATTTTCGTTTTATCAGGAACTGGTGGATGTATAGATGCACAAAAAGCGTTAAAATGGAGCTGGATCAACAGGTAATATTTTTATGTGTTTGTTGTATAGTTTTCTAATATAAAAACATGGTTTTTCTACTTATTTTCAGAGAGGCACTTAATTAAACGTCGGCGTGGTTTTTAGAATTTTTAACATAATGACGCCAACTATCGTTTGTTTTTAATCCTCGTTTCTTATTCGTTCAATTTGTATTTATTAATTTAATCTCGCTACTTTTTTTAATGAAAATGACAATTTAATTATTTTAACCAAATGGCTACTTTACAAAAATTATATACATTGTTCTAGTGAATAAATAATAGTTATTTGTACATACAAGTCTTATTCCTATGCTGATTTATAGTCGAGATATTTCCCGCGGTTATTAATTTGAAAATGTACAGCTTTCTCTAAAGTATATGTCATCGATAATGGATCAATTAAGTTGAAATGTTTTCGGCAATACAAGATATATAAATAAACTGACTAAGGCAAAAGAAAAGATAAACATAAATGAAAATGCAAATTAATTTTTAACAATTAGAACGCGAAATCAACTTTATTGATATGACAGATGAAGAATTCAGTTCCAAAAACTTCTTATTTCCTAATATTTACATTTTAACTAAATTAATCTGTATCTTACAAAACTATAGTATTCTTATGTGTAGGCTTGACCTACCACAATATATATATATATATATATATATATATATATATATATATATATATATATATATTTATATAAGGTAAACTTAATAAGTCTGCGATTAAAGGTCTGGTCTATTACTTCAAAGTATATATATTTAAAACAACCCTACATGTTTCGGCAGTGATGCCTTTGTCAAGGATATAAAAAATATAAAATATAAATTTTATATTTTAGACCTTTAATCGCCGACTTATTAAGTTTACCTTATCATACCAAGGTCACGAAAATATTATATATATATATATATATATATATATATATATATATATATATATATATGTATATGTATGTATAACAGCTTCTAAACACGAGAATACACTTTGGAAATTAGCGGATATAACGAAATAATATATAAATGTATATTCCGTCCTACACGCTACAGTAAAATAGAATTTATGAATGAATAGACACAATAACGACGGAAATAACATCTGCTCGACGAATGCAATCAAGCTAGAAAATAGTGGGGCTGTTATAACATTCATAATATACCTGATACCGCTACAACTTTTTAACGGAGCAATTGGTCATTTAATCGCTTCAGCCCGCTCTCTGCTTATTACTTAACTGTTTCGTATTTCTAGCAAAATTCGACATATTGCTACTTCGCTAGTGTCATTTTTGTCGAAAACTGACCAATAGGAACCATGCCTTTAGCGCTTCAATTTAAAAAACACTTCTCTGAATTAGAAAATAGAGTATAGTAACTTCGCAGAACTTGAAAACTTGTCAATAGTTTGCCATTTTTGCTATTGCATCGGTATTTAAAAGTACGAATTTTTTTTCTATAAAATGAAACAAAAAGAGAAAATATAAATGAAAGGTTAGATATGTATGTATTTTTGACAAATTTTTGAATTGAAGCAACTTTCTACTAATTACGCGTTATAGAATTACAAAAACCATATTTACTATTGCTTGCATCATACATTCAAGATCCTAATGTTCGTCATAATGTAATGAATTCTCACTGCAGTCCTTAACACGGAATATAAATACCATCTCCAGTTTCATCTACTGCATTATGTAAATTTTATTATTCGTAAGGCGTGTACACTATACTTAAACACTTGGTACAAGTATCATGTCGTTTTATCTACACAATAATATCTAACGCATACAATTTTGACAAGCTTCTACATTTTCTAAAACGTGTAGCCCGATATTGCCCAGCATGTCTGTAATGCGTAGTTTTTTTTTAATTTACTTTCCCACATTTTTCACTTGAGTATAAGCGATTCTTTTAGCTAACTATAATTTTTGTAGCTGATAATCTAATCAATATTCCAAGCATTGTTCTTAAATTACCCGACTACAAATAATTATATGTCGATAAAACAAACGGCGAAGCCATGTAAAGTTAAAATTTAATCTTGATAACTGTCTAAGGCTAAATAAAGTTTAATATTTGTCGAGGTAAGTATGTACGAGGGCAGGATGATAATTAGGCAGCCTAATAATGAAACAACGATTTTATGTGTACAAAAATAATTTCATTCCCAGAAACGTTCAATGGACTTTCTCCAATGGTGTTTCAATACATTTATACCATTGCAAAAGTTACACGACGGACACCTTTCATATTTTTACAATCGACCACTAGATAGTGCTTTTGACATATTGCTATGAATAGTGAGTTAGAAGTTGGATGTACCACTATTCACACCAACTCTGTCCAGCTTAGATACTCAGTCGGTTACTTTTCTTTTAATGAGACTGCTTTCCTCTCCGGGTTTCCAATGGAAAACTTGGAAAACACAATAATGTTAGTTAACTATTCTTATATTGGACGCCTCTCAAAACTTGTTTGAGAAAATATTTAATAAAGTCTTTAATTTATTTAAAAGCACAAAAGAAAAAAGGTAGAATTCAAAAACACAATGAAATTAAACGAAACTTTAATTAATACAGGAGCTAAAAAAAAATTTTAAAAAAATGTCTTTATGAAGTATAAAGACTAATTTTGCATCATTAAACAAAATTATTAAGGTAAAAATATTATACGAGTATTGACCGTTACGTATAATTAAACTTCCTTAAATGAATCCCGAGCAAAGTTGGTAAATTCAATTTGTTGGCGATTTAAGGTCTGGTTTTACTTCAATATATATATATTTAAATTTCAAAGAAGTCTTTTAATTTCACCCCAGATAAACAACTTCAAAAAGTAAACAAGTACTGACAGATCCGAAACAAATCTCTAAAACATTCGCAATCGCAAGTAATAAAAAAACTCCCCTTGAACACCAAGCGAACAAAATTTTTAAAGTTAAAGAAATTTTTTTACGAGAAACCTTAAAAAACTTTCTTTTTCATCTATATTAACTACAATTAAACAATATATATCAATATTCAAAAATGAAAATACAATATCAAATGCATACAAATTAAATAATGATAATAAGTAATATCTTTCTTTTACTTAGATACGTAAATAAAATGTGTTTTATATTTTTTTACGAGACACCAGAGTCAGAAGAACGTACAAAAATCACAAAATTACGAGAATAACACACTCGTAAATATCACGGTAAATGAAATCAATCCCAATCCAAAATTTAATACAATTCACGAAGCTACTAAGAAACTAATAAAATATAGAATTATATTTTACAAAATACGTCTTCACAACTCTGATCACATGAAGTGTCTAACGGAAATATCCAGGAAATCGACGTACTATAACAACGCAAGTCAAATAAAAATATAATAAATCAAAATAAAATCAGTATTCATAGATAAATTCACAAAAATATACACTGGCATCAAAAATTATTAGTTCAATATAAAATAATGTTTTTCAAAAATGTTGCGGGGAAAAATCCACTGCAATATGTAATCACTATATTCTTAAAATTTTACATCTGTCAATGAGAAATCCGTGATAGCTTAGAAATTGAGTAAGTAGTTTGCTGACAGTGACAGTTTTAAGACAGTGAGTTTGTAAAATAATACAAATTACTTGTAAAGGTTTTCGTGGCATGTTTTTTACGATTATAAAAAAGGTCTAACTCCACAAGAATACATTATATCGCTTCGGTCAACTCTTGGTAATGAAGAACCATCAGAGAAGACAGTTTACAATTGGTTTGCAGAATTTCGTCATGGTCGTGCCTCAGTGAGTGATGATTATGAATCATTTAAAGGTCGACCAAAAACTGTTGTGATTCTAAAAGACATCGATGCCGTGCGGAAAATGATAGAACATGATCGACCTGTGACCTACAGTAAGGTAGAGGCATCTCTTGGCATATTGTGGACTGCAATTCATTCAATTTTACAATAATATTTATTTGTAAAAAAATATATTTCAGATGAATTCCACATAACTTGACCGAAGCACAGACAGCAGCTCGTGTCAATTGGTGTAAATAGATGCGCAAAAAATTCGACGTAGGAACCGCAAAATCCGTATACAACATCGTCACAGGTGACGAAACATGGATATATGCGTATTAGCCGGAAATTAAGCAACAATCTACTGTATGGGTGTTCCAAGACGAATCGAACCCCTCAAAAGTTGTTCGTGCAAGGAGCACTTCCAAGAACATCGCAACAATTCCTTTAGAGGATCGAAAAACTGTTAACATTGAATGGTAATTTGTTTACCAAAAGTTATAGACGAAATCAGGAAGAACAACCGAAAGCGTCGCATTATTCATCATCACGACAATGCAAGTTCCCATACAGCACGTCTAATAGTTGACTATTTGAAGGAAAAAAAGTGTTGAAATAATGTTTCATTGCGCATATCCACCTGACTTGTCGCCGAATGGTTTCATTTTGTTCCCAACTGTGAAACAAAAAATGCGTGGACAGCGATTTTCAACACCTCAAGAGACAGTTGAAGCCTTTGAAAACCTTGTTTCTGAGATACAACCTTTATAGTGGAAAAAATGTTTTGAGAACTGGTTCGTACTCATGCAAAAGTGTATAGACCATAAAGGCATATATTTTGAAAAACAATAAAATAGTTTGTTCTCAAAAATGTTGTTTCCTTCCCAGATTTTATAAAAATATGAAAGGTGGCCCTAGTATTATTCAAGTCCAGCATGGATTTCCTCGTTTATTGGAAAACCTCTGTCCACCGAAAAAAGTTTTAAGCTCTGGTGAGAATAGGTGAGAGCCCCAGACAGCGAATTTGCGGGAATATAGTGGTTGTGGTAGCAAATCTAACTTCAGTTTACGAATTTTAGATGTTGAAACCACACTGATATGGGACCCTGCATTATCGTGGTGAGAGATAATATTTGTTCGCGCTAATCCAGGTCTTTTTTCTAAAATATTTTGGTGTAACTTATCCCTCCGTTTGTCCCTTCGGAGGGTAATCAATCAGCAGGATTCCTTTTACGTGTGTATACGTGGATATACGTGTGTATAAGTGAACGCCGTGTAAAGCTTTTGCGTGTTTATATGTGTTAGCTTTACTATGCCCCATGTGCGACACCTTGACTAGTGACTTTACCTACTGATGATGACAACTTAGTTGTCGAAATACGTATTTAGGATACGATTATTAATTATGGTAAGGGGTTGTATACCTTTTTTGAGATTGTTCTACCTGTTGCTTCAAGTTGATTCCTTCTTCTTTAAGTATTTTGGCGATTTTGTTATTTCACGTGTTCCTGGAATAATTATGTTTTCTTTTCGTACACGTCCCTATTTCTCGAAATATTTTGTCTATTCTATATCCTTCCGTTTATTAGATAACTAAACCGATTCATTTGCTGTTTTTATGAGTTATTAGTAGAGCTGAGGATTTTTGCGGTATAACCATGGTTATATAATGTAACCATAGTAAATTACTATGGTTATATGATATAACCATGGTTATACCGCAAACATCCTCAGCTCTAGTTATTAGTATAAATACTTGTTGTTTAAAATGATATTGAGTTGCGTACAAATCAGTTTTAAAGTTTCTAAAAAGGAAATATTTTACAACAACAATCTCGCAATATTTTATTAGTCATTATAACAATAATAATAATAATTTATATAGGATAACTCAACAATCTAAAGAAAAATAAAATCCTAATCGTGGTCACAATTCTTCTTACATATTAATATGGCTTTTTCCCCGCAAACTTTTTGAAAAACATTATTTTATATTGAACTATTATTTATGAACGCAGAGTTTATTTTGAACTGATCTATTTTGATTTATGTGGTGGCACGCCGGATTTGATATCCGCTTCAGACACTAACTGTTATCTTAGTTGACAAGACGTATTTTTGTAAGATATAAATCTCTATATTTTATCTTAGTTTATTAGCTTCGTGATTTTTATTAATTGGTTGATGTGTTTGAATTCATTATCGTTATTTTAATACGAGTTTGCTGATCTCGTAGTTTAATTTTATACGTTCTTCTAGCTTAAAGTGTCTCGTGAAAAAATATTTTTTCATATAAAGTAAGTTAAAAATATTATTACTAATTTATCTTGTATTATTTCTTTACTGTATGCATTTATTATTGTATTATTGATTGTATGAATTTCTATATACATATTTTAATATTAATTAAAATATAAATGATAAAGATAGTTTTTCGTTTCAAGTAATTTTTTGTAACGTTAAATTCTAGAACGTTTTAGATTTCAAGGTTGGTGTTTTTGTACATGTGGTATCGCGCATGCGTTATAGATTTCGGTCTGACAGGTTTATCTGTTTACTTTTGAGTTTGTTTATCAGGGGTGGAAGAAAAAAGTATCTTTGCAATTTATTAGATATAATTTAGTTCGCGATTCATTAGAGGACGTTTGAATTTGCTTTGCGGCCAATTGCAGCAAATTATTTTACCTCTTTGTGTATAATTGTTTTACACCGCTCTTTATGCTTTATAAAGAATCAAATTTTTTTATTTTTTTTATATTAAAAATTTATTTGAGAATTGTGATTTTTATTTATAATTAACACTTTCGTCTATACTTTTTACTGGCGCCGTATAAATGTTGTAGGAGTATAAATACCACGTTTTCCCATTGAAAACCCGGAGAGGAAAGCTGTCTCATTAAAGAGGTTAACCGACTGAGCATCAAAGCTGGACAGTGTTGTTGTGAATAGTGGTTCATCTTCATTCTTACCCACTATTCATAGCAATATGTAAGAGCGTCAATATCGATATATAAAATAAAATTGAGATGTAATACTACTGCTTTAAGAAGGGTACAAAAGAAAATATGCAAGGAACAAAATACTAAAAACCTATGAAATACGAGTTTCACACTAACCTTAACTATATTGCAATTAATATTATACATCACAATCATGAACAAACTCCTCTACTGAATAATAAACTTTCGAGATTAATAGGTCTCTAATACTGCATTCAAATCTAGTGGTAGCTGTCAATACTTAAGTGTTAACCGATTTTACAAACTGATTGCCTGGTATTTAGGACTTTTTCCAGTAAATGCTAATCTATGGTTCTCATTTAATTTTGACATAAATTAATAATTTATAAATATATACACATGACAATGTCATAATCACTTTAATAATGTTTATTTCCTTGAATAAGTTTTTACAACTTACTCTTACACTGACATTGTTCATTAATCTAATCGCTCTCTTTTGAAGTCTAAAAATTACTACTACTTCTATTGAACCGCCCCAAGCAAGTATTCTATATGTGAGTTGGAAGTGTAAATTAGCAAAATAATAAATTCTAAGGACACACGTATCTACCCTGTTACGTAATTGACTTATTGCTTAATATATAATTGTCAATTTCTTCGTCAAGCAATCAATGTGTTCATTAAAAGAGCAGTTCTCATCTATATGTATACCCAAAAATTTTGGGTATTACTCTAATTAATTGTGAACAATTCCTCTCGCGTTTTTTGCGCTAAATTCCACTATTTTTGTTTTTGTATTCTTTAAGTACAAAGCATTGTTTTGTAAATACTCGTTCATTATATGCAATGAGGTTTCCACTGCATGACTTACATTTTTATATTTATTACACGTCACCAGCAATGACGTGTCATCCGCGTATATCACCATTTTACTGTTTGGCGCATCATTTAAATAAATTATGTAAAGAAGCGGTCCCAATATACTTCCTTGGGGTACTCCTCTCCCTATTTCACTTACATTTATAGTGATTATATTGTGTATAACACCTCATACATTGAAAACCATTACACTTTAATGTCTTAAACGAGATTCCGCGTAAAATATTAACGGTGTGCTGGCTAAATACGCATGTCAGTATATTTCTTAGAAAGAGTAATAATAGATTCCAATATTTTCAGTTAAACAAAGAATTTTTAAACTTATAACAACACTTAATAACGTACCTACCGTTTCATATCTAATACTGCACATAATTATAAAGTATATAGTTAGTTCTGACGTTGGGAAGCAGTCAATAAGACGTTACAGTCGACCACCGCCGATGGTTTACTTCAAAAACTTCACGTGCTGGGTCAGTAATTTTCGTTTGATTAATAGTATCGATACAACGGAACCCATCAATAGGGTCCTGCATGGCGGCGGCAATAGCACAGTACAAGAACAAAAAAATCAGAACGTTTGATTACAACAATTACCGGACAAAGGTGATAAAACACTACCGAAGCTATGTGAACAGCGTAAATTACAACTCATAAAGGATAATCTGTTGACCTCATATAATATATACACATACATATACATGTACGTGAAGTCTTTACCATGTATAGGAAAGGAGATTTAAGTAGGATCACGTTCTTGTCACAAATTATCGTTGTCTTTATATGGGACGCTTTTATTTAATGGTATGCATGATGAGTGTTATTAAAAAATATCTTTCATAATCAAGCGTATCTGAGATATTAAAAATCTTGGTTATCGTATCGTTTTAACACAAACTAAATAAGGCGTTTGTCTTGTAAAGATTAAGATGTAAATTTAAAACAATGTTCTATATTTAAAATATGGGAACTTTACCTTATACTATACTAGCTAAACCTGACCACGCTTTGCTGTGATTCGATCTCATATGAAACTATTAATAAAACTAAAACGTAATAAAATTATTGTTGCGAACATATATTCACCGAGAAAACACATTGTCAATTCAATACCCTGCCTTGCGTTGCTGTGGCTATGTGAAATCAAAGGAAACGAAGAAAAACGATGTTCTTCACAAACAAAATATTTTTGTTTGTCCGTTTAATTACACATGTCTGCAAAAAAATATTTTTTTTCAGCTGCATGAGATATTTTTGCTGAATTATATATTTTAAGGTACGCTGATTTCAAAAATAACTATTACTCTCCATCACCTATAGTTTTTTTGCAAAATAAGAACACAATAATGAGCAAAATCAACTATTTATTACAACAAACACACAGCATAATATTTATCAAAACCTATCAACCATTATTTTTCTTATTTAAATTTATACACAACTTTATGTTTACTCTTTTTCCTTGTGAAACCTTTTCTTCTTTTCTTTGATGCTTCTCCGAACTCGTTTTTGGTTTCCTTCTTTGGTTTCTCGCTTAAGCATCCAACAGTAGTCCGCTAACATACTGACATCCCATCTTCCTTGGTAACGTCTCTCGATATCACGTACATCCTGGTGAAATCTTTCACCTTGTTCTTCACGGTAGGCACCCAAGTTTTCAGGAAAATATTCAATATGGGAGTGTAAGAAGTGAACTTTTAAGCTCATCTTGCACCCTTGAGCTTTATACGCTGTCAGCATGCGCTGTACAATAGTTTTATATTCGGGATCCTTAGTATTGCCCAAAAACTTCTGCACTACATTTTTGAAAGAATTCCATGCTTCTTTTTTCGATTTCTCCCATTGATTCAGGAAGGAGGGGATCAGGCAAAAGTTTTCTTGTGTCGGGCCTAGTGAAAACTCCTTCTTTTAACTTTGCTTCAGACAATTTCAACTTGGAACATATATATCTAAAACAATCCCCATCTTTTTGCAGTGATTTTACAAACTGCTTAATTAGCCCAAATTTAATATGAAGAGGTGGCAGTAAAATCTTTTCTGGCGGAACCAAAGTGGTATTGATAACGTTTTTCTCGCCAGGAGTTAAACCGTGTTGTGGTGGCCAGTCAGTTTTTGTCCAGTGTAGCTCTCTGGCTCTACTATCCCACAAACATAGAAAACAAGGGAATTTTGTATAACCTGACTGTTGACTCAACAACATTGTTAGTATTTTCAAATCTCCAGTGTCCCATTGGAAGAGATGCAAATACATTTCCATTATGCAGCGAGACTGCTTTGAGGCTAGTTTTGGATGAATTCTGATGAATCATATTCTCTTTCAAAGCATTTCATGAGCCTACAAACATCATTACAATAAACCCAGATTTCCCTCTTTAGTGAAATACTGAGTAAATTATCTCTCTCGATGTCTGTACCAGGAAAAAAAGGTTTTTGGTTTTTAGCCTTGAACCTAGCAATTCGGCTGCATCTTTTGAAAGACCCAAGTCTCTGACTAGGTCATTGAGTTGAAGTCCCTCGTCAACTGAAAAATCTGAGCTAGATTCGTTCTGGGGAGCAAACGTTTCTGAGTCCTCTGCATCACACTGGATGTCATCTAAATTAGGAGGTGGGTGCGGAACTGGTATTTCAGAGCTATGGGACACTGGACGAATAGCTGAATCAAGGTTAGGGTAAGTTATTTTCTTCTTATTTTTCGTATTAAATCCTTTCACGTCTACCGAACAGAAATAGCAGTCGGTTGTGTGATTTTTCTGTTCACGCCATATCATAGGAATGCCAAAACGAAATTCAGTTTTCTTACCCTTAAACCACAAGCGCAGATCTTCCTCACATCTTCTGCACACCTTATGAGGAGCCCATGATTTGTCTTGATCACCAAGTATTAATTTGAAGTAAGCAAAATAAACCTTCTTCACAAAATCACTTATATTTCTTTGTTGACTTTTCACTGTATATTCACCACAAATATAACAGAAGCTGTTCGGAGAAATTACACAACCTCTATGAGCCATAACACACATATAAAAACAAGAGCCCAGTAGCGTTTGCATGCTGGATGTCAACTGAGTGTGACACGATAATAATGCAACCGTCTGCCTAACACCAGAAATTCTTTATCCCCCCCTTTCACAAAATTTTTTTACGTCCATTATTTTTTTATTTATTCCCAGATAAATATACGATTAAAATTAGGGTAAGAAATCTTAATTTTAATTAAATTTGAAGCTTAAAAAATAAAATACAAAATTTTAACTAAATAAGAATTTTACACAAAATAAAAATATAAAAATTAGTATTGTAAAGAAAATTGATGAGATGGAATTTTTTAAAATATTTTTTTCGGTTTTAGGACATCAAAATCTATAAGAAAATGTATAAAGAACCTATGCAGTTTTTTACTTGCAGACCTGTGTTATTTAACATAAACGCTTATAAACTATGTAACCGGCTATTTTAATAATGTTCCTGTTATTTGGCTTTTGATACTTTGTTGAAGTTACTTCAAAAACGTCAAATATCAAATATCTTTTAATAAAATTTGTTTCCTATATGTTCTCTTTTTTTCAATCCTATCTTGAATAAATACAATAGTGTCGTATTCTCTTAATAGTTATTTATGCACCAAAGGCGTTATGGGTATTATATTGCTCCGGGGTCGAACGTTAATTCAGCCCGAGGGATGAATGTCGACCGAAGGTTCTTATTTAAAAATCAATACCCAGTCTACTTGTTTAATTGTTTTTCAAATATCAATTATCATTAATATTTTCGCCTTTCAAATTTGACAATTACATGTCATAATTTTTTTTTATATAGCTTCTTCCTGACATTTACGTCTAACCTATACACCGTGTTAGGGAATGCTTTAGAAAAAATTAAATTACAGATTCTTCAGAAAATGTTCTGCAAAAAGTTTATTATCGCTTTTACCTTAGTCGTATGTTTTTTTTGAGAAACACGATGTACAAGATAGACCCCAAAATTGAGGCAACTACTGATATAATTTCCTATTTTCTATCAAGTAACGTGTTGATTAAAATATTTAGGATGTTACTTTTATAATATAATATGTATAATATATTCTGTCATTTATATTTTGTATTCTCTTGACAAAGGCATCATTGCCGAAACATGTAGAGTTATTTTAAATATATATACTTTGAAGTAATGAACCAGATCTTTAATCGCCGACTTATTAAGTTTACTTTATCATACCAAGGTCACGAAGATATTATATATATATATATATATATATATATATATATATATATATATATATATAAATTTAAAGGAAAATATCGACCGTACTATATTGGATAAAATAAAATAATAACGGGCATAATCTGTCAATTAAAAACTTATTTATTAATTATCTCTATATTTCGCAAGTGTGTCTGAAGATATCCTTTCTCCATGAGCCTATAGAAAAGTGAAATACGTATCTGCGTCTCTGGGGAGGGATATATTCGGACACGTTCACAAAAAATATGAATAGTGAACCTGTGTTTGTGTTCTTCCCAACAGATTTTTAATAATATTATATATTATTAAAAATACCTTTGAAAAGGTAAACACTAAATGATGAACTAAGTAAACCTGTTTAGTAAATATTGTACTTTACTTCAATAAGGGAAATTTAAAGAGCAAATAAAAGTATGTAAAATTAAAAAAAACAAGTTACAACTCCTAATAAAATATAAACAAATTTTAATTCTTTTTGTTATTACTACAGTCCATACATATTTTTACCTGGTGTTCACCACATAGGGCGCGAAAACATTTAAAGTAGTATGTACAGGCTGGCCCAAAATGACCGAAGGGGTTTGAGTTCATTATAACTTCTTATTTAAGACATAATTATTAAATTTTTTTAATTTTAAATACAGTATAGTAATGGAGAATATTTTTAATTTAATTATGAAAAATTATATCTTGCAAGTGGTGGCCATATTCTGCTTCTCATATTCGTGCTCTTTCCAAAACATTTTCCATAACCTTTCGCAAAACTTCAGGTGTTATGTTGTTGATTTCGTCCCGTATATTATTTTTTAATTGCAGTATGGTTCGAGGCTTATTAATATAGACTTTTCCTTTCAAATAACCCCAAAGGAAACAGTCTGAAGCGGTTAATTCCGGTGTACGCGGAGGCCAATTAAAATCGCTTGTACGGGAAAGAATTCGTTCAAAAAAGATATCGCGTCAAAAAGCCATTGTGTCCCTCGCAGTGTGCGCTGTGGCTCCATCCTGTTGGAACCATACTTGCGGATGGTTTTTCACGGCTGGCCTTAAAAAATTTTCCAACATTGTCCGATATCTAACACCAGTGATGGAAACGGCGACACCGTGTTCATTTTCAAAAAATATGGGCCAATCATACTTTCCGACGAAACACCGCACCAAACGGTACACTTAAGTGAGTGTAGTTCTCGCTGTTGAACTACTCTTGGATTTTCCGTAGCCCATATCCTGCAGTTTTGCCTATTAACGAACCCATTGAATTGGAAATGGGCTTCGTCGCTCATAATTAAATTACGAATAAAATCATGATTTTCTTCTGCTTTTTGAAAAAAATAAATTGCATAATCAAGTCGTTGCTGGTAATCTGTCGGTTTCAATTGTTGGACAAGCTGAATTTTGTTTGGAAACATTCTTATTGTATGCAAAATTCTCTGCAGCGACCCTCTTGAGAGGCCTAGTTGTGTCGAACGTCTCCTGGTTGATGTTTCTCCATCTTCCCGAATACTCTCCTGTACCCGTTCAATATTGTCATCCGTGTGCACCGTTCGTCGTCTGCCGGCACCAGGACGGTTCCTTACTGCCCCTTGTTCTCGAAAATTTGCAACCAGACGGTTTATTGTTGACTCTGAGGGTCCAACCCGCACATTAAAATAACGACGATATGCACGACAATGGATCGTTGATATGAGAAATAAAGTTTAACGATTTTGGCACGTTGTTCAATTGTGTACTGTTCCATTTTAAATTCCCCAAGTCTTCTTTACAAAATACTGAAAACAAAAACAAAAAAAAATTATAATAAAAAAGTTATAAGGAATTAAAACCCCTTCGGTCATTTTGTAGTTGTCATTCTTTTCTTTGTGGAAGGGCAGTATGCAGTATGTCCTTTTTCCTGGTTGTTTCCTTGATTTTCTGTTGAGGGTTTTTCTTACTCTAAACTGTTAGTTGTACATTCTTTTAACTTTCTAGAAAGCAATGGAATATTTTGTAAATTTTTCTTTCAGTGTTCCTTAAAACATTAAATTGTCGTCCTATCTGGACTGGCAAATTACCATCGTCCATTCCTGTGATTATTAAAGCACGTGCCTCGTTCGAGATTTTGTTATTTTGCCGTCTTTCAGCATTAATTAGCATTAATTCTTACATACACGTAATAACAATAGTTTTGCCAATTAGGGAAATAGTTTTGCAAATTAGGGAAATAGTTTTGACAAAAGGGGAAATAATTTGATATACACAGCACAGCACCATCTTTAATTAGGCTGTGAAATAGTTTTAAGAAATAGTGAAATACATTTGACAAAAGAGGAAAACCAAAAGAAGATTACTGTAAGGACACATAACAAACACGTAAGTTATTGAAATACGGTAATCACAAGATACTCACTATATTTTTACATTAATGTCTAGATGACAGCTCGATAGTAAAGAGTACTGCTTCCATCATGATAGAATATATAAAGGGAAAATAAATATTAACAACACAAACGATACTTGTTCACGGCTGTGATTAACAAAAGCAAGTGAAACAACTGGTTACTTCCATATACGACGACTTCATTACGTCTTGTCTATCACACGCACCTAATCAAATTTATCGATTATGAAAATCGTGAAGAGCAATTTAAACTAGCATGTGTTGATACGAAATTTGACTCCAATGAACGCACGAAACATCCAAAGTTGCACTACACTTAATTGAAGACAATGTAGTTATACAACACTTTAATTTATTAGACGCGTAAATTATACTGTTCCGCATTATTAACCTTGTCCACTGGTCGGTAATTAAAAATTAAATAACTTCTGGTATTTGATCTATGATCCGAACTAATTTAATTTACATTAAATCATCGAAGATGTATGACGGCGCATCGATTTGCATATGGTTTCGCAACATCATAATTACGTTGTGTTGTAAATTTGAGTTTCTTGCATAACTTTAATCACAAACAAGCCGCATATGAAAAAGTATTACTCTATTTCTTACGCAATGCAAAATTATGATGCATTGTGTAGAAAGCTAGTTTTAGATAATTTAAGGGAGCATCTTAATAATAATAATAATAACATTTATTATCCAACAGCAAGCCATTTACAGGCTAATAATTAAGATAATTGTAAACGGTTGTTATCCACAATAGTATATACAGGGTTAGTTAAAAGTATGGAGACGGCGATTTATTGTCATTAATATTCATTTTAGGGAATATGTTCAATATAAAAGTTTGTTACGATATTTTGATCTACATTTGAGAATATTTGAATTTTTTTTCTTCAATTGTTTTTTAGTTACGCCTGTTCGCGCAGTTTTTTTTAAATGGGAACTAGTAAATTTTACTCTACCATTCGTTAGAGAATTTTTTTCTCTTTACAATAATATTTTTGGTTTTTTAAAATTCATTTTAATAACCTTTTTATAAGAAAAGGCCGGTTCATGTGTTTAACAGATGTTCGGTAAATCGCAGATAGACAGAAGCGTAGTGATAAACAAACTTGAGCGACATAATTTTATCAGTGGTTATTGTGTACGTCAAATCTTTGACAGAAATAATTCATTTGTGCAATTTGTTGCTGTTAATATTAACAATGGCGAGTTTAAGTGAACATGAACGAATTGAAATACTTATGATGTTGGGTTATGGAGATAGACGCAGAAGTTTACAAGACGTCTGTAATGATACGCATCCAAATAGAAATACAATTTCTAAATCCGTTGTTGGTAAAACTTTAAGACGCTTTGAATAAACGGGTAGCGTTTAAGATTTGCCAAGGAGTGGTAGACCTAGAACAGCAAAAAGCGATGATAACAAACTGGATATTTTATTGGCTGTATCTGAATATCCCCATTTATCAACCAATCATTAGCGGCCAATTTCAATATTTCACAGTCATCGATCGTGTCATTTTTAAAAAGTGAAAAGTATAAACCTTATAAGGTACACCTTGTACACGAGTTAACGGAAGATGATTTTAATAGGAGATTACAATTTTCTGAAGAAATGTTAAATATTTGCAATAATAATGAAAATTTGTCAACAATATTATTTTCTCTGACGAAGCTACTTCTTGCCTTACCGGTGAAGTAAACAGACATAACTGCAGATACTGGTCATCGAAAAATCCCTCTTGGTTTTTGGAGCACCATACGCAGTACCCCCAAAAGGTTAATGTTTGGGTTGGCATTCTAGGCGGTCATATTATCTGTCTATTTTTCATCAATGGCAATTTAACTTCGGCTCTGTATTTGCAGTTATTGCAAAATGAAATAATACCTGCTTGTGCTACGCTCTATCCTCATGAAAATAATGAACACCTGCCCAATGACAGTATCTGGTTCCAGCAAGATGGCGCCCCACCACATTATGGTATAAATGTTCGTCATTATCTGGACAACGTTTTTCCCCACAGATGGATTGGAAGACGAGGAACCATTGAATGGTCAGCCCGTTCGCCAGATTTAAGTCCTTTAGATTTTTTTCTTTGGGGATACGTAAAAACCAAAGTTTACAAAGATATATATATATATTATATTTTTAACGCAATACTTTTAAAAACACATACTACAGTCTAGTTCAAAATTTCATAAAAACCAAAGTTTACAAAGATAGGCCCGATAACGTCGTAGATTTACAAATCCGAATTACCAGAACGATACAAGAAATTCCCCGAGATTATTTACAGAACTCTGTTCGGGGTTTTGTAAATCGATTGGGTCATTGTCAAATTACTAATGGACGACAATTTGAACACTTACTTTAATTTATTTTGTTAATAATTTGTTTAATTTTTCTTGTAAAAAAGTTATTAAAATGAATTTTAAAAATACAAAAATATTATTGTAAAGAGAAAAAAATTCTCTATCGAATGGTAGAGCAAAATTTACCAGTTACCATTTAAAAAGAAAATGCGCGGACAGGCGTATTTAAAAAAACAATTGAAGAAAAAAAATTCAAATATTCTCAAATGTAGATCAAAATATCTTAACAAACTTTTATACTTAGCGTAATTCCCTAAAATGAATATTAACGACAATAAATCGCCGTCTCCATACTTTTAAGTAACCCTGTATACATAAATAAAAAAATTAAAAAAATTAAAAACGAAGAATTAGCCAAAAAGGAACCAAAAGAAGAAAATTCTAAATTAATACAAAATATGCTTATATAAATTAAATTCAATTATGACTTATGTTATGAAAACAGCCTTAGCCCTTTCGTGACGCGACTGGTTTTCACTGTCGTGCCCTCAAAACGGGGTTCTCTGCACTCTGCGCAAGCGCGCGGTTTCCGATGCGAGGGTGACTTTGGATAGCGCGCATTCTCGCGGTTCCCGACTGGAATTGCTGTTTTTAGTAAACAATTTTTTTTCTATATAACAATAAATTAAACGCATTTGTATTGTTAATGGAATAATAATAACAATTATAATATTTCTTAAATTTTATTCTAACTTGCAATGTATAATATGTAACTAAAAAATTTATCAACATGTCATTACAAAAAATATAAACATTTTTATTTACCATAAGCTACAAAAGTGTGGTAGTTTTTAAATCATGGTATTACACAAAGGGGAACATCGCAGCTAGGGCAACAGTAAGTTGTTTCCTTGCGAATATTCGTTTTTGAAGAAACTAGGCATCTTTTCCTTGGTTGTTTATTTGTACCTTGATCCTTGGAAAATTGAGATATAAAGTGTCTCTCTGTCAAGCGAAGGGGAGAGTCTGTGTCAGGAGCCCTTCGGCTGGTTGATCGTGGTTTGCTTATCTTATATTTTGCAAGCAACTCTTTCAACAATTTCAGCTGAAAATCAGCTACAGATATATTTTCACCCGTTTTCATTTTATAGACCGCGTGAGAATTGAGAAGTGTCATATCAAGCAAATGAAAAAATAGTTTCTTGTACCACTTCACTGACTTTCGTACTGATTGTATCGAACTTTTAAGGATGTCGGTTCTATCTACTGCTCCCTTATTTGCATTGTAGTCAACTATGCATTTAGGTTTACTTATGTCTGTTTTCTTGACTGGATCTTTTTTCCCTGTATGGACCATATCTGCAGTATGTCGTGTCGAAAGCATTCTCACTTCTCTTTTATCTTGCCACTTCACTGCAAGTATATTGTCAGTGGAAAAATGTATAACTTGTCCTCTCGAAATTTTTTCTTTCATGTCTGGCATGTTCTTTCTGTTTTGTTTGACAGTTCCACACGCATTTGTTTGTCTAGCATAAAGCATACCATATAATACTGGACTGGTGTACCAATTGTCAGTGTATAAAATATGACACGAGCGAATGTAAGGCTGCATAAGTGTAAAAACGATATTTTCAGATTTACTTAATTCTGTATCATATTCTTGAATATCAGAAGTTACTCCGCAGTATATTATGAAATCCAGGTACATACCCAGTTTCGCAGTCGCACAGCACAAACAATTTAATTCCAAAACGGTGCCGCTTTGAGGGAATATATTGTTTAGAAAAAGAAAGTTTTCCTTTGAAGAGCATCAAACTTTCGTCGATACACAGGTTGTCAAATGGGTAGAATGTCTTTTGGTACCCTTTTTTTAGGTGATCTACGACCAATCTGATTTTATGCAATTTGTCATTTTCATTTTGATTTTCCTCTGAAAAATGTAATGCCCATAGTATCGAACGCAAACGGTCACGAGAGAACACCTGTCCAAAAATCGGTGTAACTAATAAAGCATCAGTTAACCAATAATCAACAATTTTCAATTTCTTTACTTGTGCCATGAGATAAGATACTGCGATAAAGCAGTAAAGTTCATCGATTGTAACGTCTGTCCATGTTTTTCTATTCTGTGGAGCTTGATCGCGTTTATTATTATAAAATAAGTTGGTCTATATTGGGCGATACGACTTACGAAATCTTCGGAGAAAAAAAACTCAAAACTTTCTAATATTGTAAGATTTGCAGGCACATTATTTGTGCAACCAGAGTTAAGTTTTCAAATAAATGAACAGTCGGTTGATAGTTAGGATCTGTTTTCCATTTGAAACCGGCATCAGGTGTTTTGAGTGTATTACCAGCTTGTTTCCTCTTTGTAGTTTTCCGACCAGCTAAAATATTAAGAAAATATAAAAAATGTATTTATATTAGATACCTTACCATTATTACTGCCAAAGTCATCATCCGAGGATAAAGGGTCTTGTTGAATACCGACATCGGTTGCATTCCTCATTACAGAACGTTTCTGGAAGTACACAGACAATTTCGGGAATGCGGACTGCGTGATTATCTTTTCACCGAGGAGTAAATTTGCTAACAGACTTAGAGGAAGAAGCAGTGGCTATTTTGACAACGGATCGAACTCTCAGTGTACGTCGAATCACTATAAAACTAGGAGTGCCACGAACGACAGTTTGGCGAATTTTAAAACGTGAGGGCTTATATCCATATCACTATCGCAGGGGACACGGTTTGCTTAAGGCAGACCACTATGCTCGTCAAGTTTATTCTACCTGGATATTAAGACAGTCACGGCTTAATTTTAATTTCTGCAGAACAGTCCTCTGAACAGATGAATCTGCGTTCACGACAAGTGGTGTTACAAATCTGAGAAATCTGCACAGGTGGTCATAAGAAAATCCCAAAGCTATACGCCCATCCAAATTTCAACATGAATTTTCTATTAACGTTTGGGCGGCCCTAATCGATGACTTGTTGTTTGGTCCTGTCGTTCTTCCTAGTAGGTTAAATGCGGACAATTACCATAAATTTCTTATTGACGAACTGCCAGGTCTTTTAGAGGATGTCCCACTGAATGTTCTACGAGACATGTGGTTTCACATGGATGGGGCACCACCACATTTCGGAATTGCTTCGAAATTGTGTTAACGTCAATTATCCAAGATGGATTGGTCGAGGTGGTCTTGTTGCATGGCCAACCAGATCAGCCAATCTTAATCCCCTTGACTTTTATTTATGGGGTACGTGAAAAATTTAGTCCACACGCAAGTTCTGAACACAAGAGAAGAGTTGTTGGATCGTATTCACCTGGCTGCCGAGCAAATCCGATAAAACAAGAATGAAATTCGGATAAGTACTTCTTCTGTTGACTTACGGGCACAAGCCTGCATTCAACAAGGAGGTGGACATTTTGAAAATATTATTAATTGAACTTTTGAATAAAATCAGTTTTTATTGACTTTAGGAATACATTTTTTTTCATGATCTGACAATCACATTCATAGATCAGTAATTTTGAAACAAATAAAAATGGATATACAAGTTTTGCGTTTTTGTTACTTGAAATGTAGTCTAGTTTACACTCCTAAAATTTAAACATAACGATACGGGGCATTTTGTATATTAGAACCTTCTAGTTTTCACTGCTTTCTGTTTCAGAGCATACAGCATAATTGAAATCTATGCATCTGCTCTAAAATTCTACCTTTTTACACTAACACTGGTATTAAATTAAAAATGAAAAGAGCGTGTACCCTTTATAGAAAGTAATTATTTATTAAACACAAACAACTACAAATGTACGCGTACATATTAAAACGTATCAGTACATGTAATGCATACATCATAAGTAAATGCATTTATTTCTATTTAAACATCCACGATCGCATACAAAATAAAAGAGAAGCGCAACATACAGAAACGGTTTTAATATATTTAAATGTAGATGGCTTGTAAATGTCAGATGAGTCGATGTAAAAGATAAGATAAAAAACATTTATACGGATTCACCCATTAATAATAACAATATATAAAAGAGCGCATGAATGGATGAAAATAAAAGAAAAAGAAAAACAAACAAGGCGTAATTAAAACTTCTAAAATGGATATCGTGATCCAAGTAACTCGATAGATATCATGTAGAACTGATTATGGCAGCCGATCACGAAGATATGTACCTACCATTGGCTATTGAAAGTGGTTATACTGCATTTCTCGCATCATTATTAATTATATCGTGGGTACTTACAGTTGACTAATTCCTGTTTATTATGGAATACGATGTATGTGTACTTAATACCATAGAATATCTAGATAAAAACAGGTACTTATAAAGGCAAATAAAATGTAGAAATTTATTTTAACCATATATAATGCTGTATGAAATAATGACCTTGGGTATATGTACGAGGGTAGCTTTTAATGTATACAGGGTGTCCAGAAACTCTCCTGACAAACGAAGACCGGAGTTTCCTCAGATAATTTTAAGACAATTAAACCCAAATTCACCTAATCCGAAAATGCTTCCTAAGGGAGCTAGAGTTCTTTGAAGAAGGCGCCTTGTATTTATTTTTTTTTTAATTCCTCCAGAACGCTTCTATTTAGAAAAACAAAAACTGGTATGCTTATTTATCCTCCAGAGATGAATAGATTCCATCAATTGCGAATTTCTAGTACCGGTCATAAGCGTCCGTTTTGGGTAGGTCAACGGTTATTTTAAGGCATAACTTTTTTGTCTTTAACTTTTAAGCATTTGTGACACTAGATTATTAAATTTTCAGGTATTCCAGTACTAAAAGGTACTCTTACTTTAAGTCGGTAGGATACACCGTTTTCTAGAAAAATCGATTTGTAAATTTTTCGTTTTTTCTTCATTAAAGTTCAATTTTTTATTTTTTGCAATAGTTAGCTCTGAACTGCCAACAGAAGTAAAACCTACGTTTTTCATTGTCAAATTGTTGTCAGTTCGCGAAATTTATCTTTTCATTTTTTACTTTGTGTTATTCAAACACAACGATTTCAATTTAAAAAAAAAATGGTTTTTACTAATGAGGAATACGCCGATATGCATTTAGTTTATGGCGAAATGAGGTGTAACGCTCGAGCGGCGCAACGTAGATACGCTGAAAAATTTTCCCAATTGTCAGCATCCCACTCACTCAACATTTACAGCTCTTCATCAACGATTAAGAGAAACAGGTTCAGTGGTCCCAAAAAATAATGAAACAGGGAGACATAATGATGTAACAGCAGAACATGAAGATGTTATTTTAATGGAAGTTGAGGAAAATCCAGAAATTAGCGTTCGAAGACTATCTGCCATGTACCCCACAATTTCAAAATCTTCCGTAGGAAATATCTTACACAAAGAAAATTTATATCCTTTTCATTTTACAAAGGTGCAAGCACTGCTAGAAGGAGACTTTCCTGCTCGCGTAGAATTCGCTAGATGGTTACAAAATCAGAAAAATCAAGATGAAGATTTCTTGAGGAACATTTTGTTTGGTGACGAAGCTACATTCTCAAAAAATGGAATTTTTAATGTACATAATACACATTATTATTCGTACGTTGGTGACAATCCCCACGTTGTTCAAGAATTTAAGCATCAGCATAGGTTTAGCATAAACGTCTGGATAGGAGTAGTTGACGATTATCTACTTGGACCTGTGGAATTACCTGCTCGTATAAATGGTGCTGATTACTTACATTTCCTGCAAAATATTTTACCTGATTTGTTAGATGAGGTGCGTTTAAATATTCGGCAAAACTTATGGTTTCTACAGGACGGCTGTCCGGCCCACTTTAGCAGTAATGTACGAGACTTTCTAGATAATAACTACGAAGACCATTGGATTGGAAGAGGCGGTCCAGTTGCTTGGCCAGCAAGGTCGCCGGATTTGAATCCTTGCGATTATTGTGTATGGGGATACATAAAAGCATTTGTTTATTCCGTTCCGATACAAAATCGCGCACAACTCTGGCTAAGGATACAAGATGCTTGCAACGAATTTAGAAATAACTTTGGAATTTTTGCAAGAATTCGACGTTCTCTAAGCAAAAGGGTAAACTTATGCATAGAGACTAATGGTCATCACATCGAGCAACTTTTGTAACAATCTACCTTTGATACTTGTTCTTTTTTTGTTAGTTTCGTTCCATTGTAATAAATAATTTGTTTTTAATTTATTAAATTAATTTTCATCCATGCCTTGATAGTCCAAGCCAACTTCGTCGCTAAAAATAAGTAGGTACATAATAATTGAACTTTAATGAAGAAAAAACGAAAAATTTATAAATCGATTTTTCTAGAAAACGGTGTATCCTACCGACTTAAAGTAAGAGTACATTTTAGTACTGGAATACCTGAAAATTTAATAATCTAGTTTCACAAATGCTTAAAAGTTAAAGACAAAAAAGTTATGCCTTAAAATAACCGTTGACCTACCCAAAACGGACGCCTATGACCGGTACTAGAAATTCGCAATTGATGGAATCGATTCATCTCTGGAGGATAAATAAGCATACCAGAATTTGTTTTTCTAAATAGAAGCGTTCTGGAGGAATTTAAAAAAAAAATAAATACAAGGCGCCATCTTCAAAGAACTCTAGCTCAATTAGGAAGCATTTTCGGACTAGGTGAATTTGGGTTTAATTGTCTTAAAATTATCAGAGGAATCTCCGGTCTTCGTTTGTCAGGAGAGTTTCTGGACAGCCTGTATATCCGAAATTGGCAATACTAGTGTTAAAGGCGCCATCTGACATATCTATTGTAAAGTTTGACATTTTTAAGGGTATACGTACTCAAAACATTTTGTCATATGGGTGCTATTTGCGTTGTTTACACTGACTTGAAAATTTAATCTGTCAAAAAATTGAAATCGCTCGAGTACGAATTTAGAGAAAGTCGTCCAAAATTGATTGTTGTACAAAAAATCATCGTTACTGTGCGCGAACTGTTAATCTAAGACCGTCATGTGATATGGGAGTGAATGTTCCGTTTGTTGCAGGTTAGTAGTTCGGAATCGGTGTTGGAGAGGTTGGTTTCTTTCGGCATTAGTATAATCTTCAGTTACCCTTAAATGTTCAGGAAGTGAAAGTCAAATCAACATTTCTTCTCTCTACGATGAGGAGGTGTAGTAACCAAGCCATGTATCACTTTACATATACTATACATAATCCAGGTTTTGAACTCTTCACAAGCTTGTAGCTTAAGGCACTAAGCATACACCATAAAACCTCTTTCTTCTGTAATTGGAAATAACAGGAATACCACTACAGCCCAAAATACTTCTTCGAAGTACTTATACCAATGTTGTTTCGATGGTTGCTTCGTTTAGGACGAAAAACCGATTTTTTAGTTAGCAATGCATTTAATTTTAGATTAAGAATATGAAGCATTTGGAATATTACTTAACTTAAATTACTACAGTTACTTGAATCTGAATATTTCCAACGGTTCATCCTGGTTTTTATACGTTTAGCAGATTTAACTGATATGGCTACTCTTGGGGTGTATGTAGCTGGATTTGACACTTCTTCAAATCACGAGTGGTAAATCCCTGATGACTAGTTTTTGCTAAATTATTCGCCGTTGATTTTAAGGTTGTGAACAAGAAGGTCTTCTCCCGGTCAGTGGTTCGCAAAATAACACTTGCCGAATGTACAATACTCTTTAATTATTAAAATAAAAGAAAACAATATTACATAAGTCCCAAACAGAACATATAAAACTTGCTTGCATTTCTTAAACCTAGCTTGAAGCTGCGCGGAAAGGCATGTGTGATCTAGTTGGCAGAACTTAGAAAACTTAAACTTTTAATTCTAAAATATTAGCCAGGTAAAGAAGTTGCAGTCATAAGACTCCACCCTATATCTTGTGATTGATCGAAACAGAATAGGTACATAAGTTTACATAAACTTGACATCGCTACATTGTATAGAATAGATAAGTAGATGGGTCAGATACATACGATTTTACCCAGACTTTACCTTGGCTAAATTGCGTGTCCGAAATACTATTATACAAAATACTTTCGAAAATGTGACAGTAATGAAAATTGTAGAAAGTCCGTCTGGCTTAACGGGGAACTACGTGTTTATAACAATAGGCGGCAAGCCTTCTATTTAAACATTACAATGCTTAACTGATGTGTTTGAATATTTGGTGACTAAGGCGGCTACACCTTAAAGTAAAAGCAATGCAACTAGAAAAATACCTTAATAAATAACTGTAAACAAAATGATAGCTACGCATTTCAAAGTACATTTTCTAAGAAGGATGAACCGAAACATAATTGTGAGAAAAACGGTTAATGCAAGCCGTGCTTTGAACAATATTTCTTGGATAAGGTAAGTAAATGCACACCATGAAATTATTTGACGCTACCAGAAACGTTAATAATGTGTATAAATTTCAAATTATAAAGAAATCTTGCCTAAATAAAATTCAATATTTTAATCGGATAAACTTATGGTCCAGATTTTTAGACAGCTACCCTGCACTGTGCTCTACTTTTCCATAATCACTGCACTATTTATCAAGTCGAACATATCAAGAAGCATTGACGATATTCCGTTGCACTCGGTTTTGCTGAATACTTAACGTAATTGTTCTTACTTCCTTTGGTACAACCCCACAGTTGAATGCCCTATGACCATACTGGTTTAAGCCCCTGTTGGTATATAAGTACTTTCCTTTTAATAGATGGCTGAGAATTTCTTCCCAACAGCCAGTACATATTTTTATGTATCAATTTCAATTGTTCTGTTTTGATTTTTACCTGTTCTTTTCATTTAAGCTTGGCATCGGCGTTGAGCCCAAGAATTTGGTTCTTTTTTTTTTCATGGAATAGTATTGTTGTTCAATACCACCTCGTAATAATTTATTTTTATGTTCGTGAAGTTGATTTGAAGAGATTTTCTTTAAGTTAAATTGATGCGTCATTGATTGGTCCATGCGTTTAAGTCGTTTTTTGCGACTTGGAGATTGGCAGTTGTTTCTTCTATGGTGCTTACAACTACTAAGACTGCAGTATCATGAGCAGGTATTGCTAGTTTGATTTTTTCTGCTACTGCAATATCGCATGTGCATAACAGGTGAAGCGTCGGTCCCAGTACGCTGCCTGCATTGATTGTTTAAATATAATATTCGAATATTCGTTTTCTTGCTTAACTCAGAGAGTACGTTGACTAATGTGTGATTCTACGAGCTGTACATAATGCATTGGTAAGTCTTTTTTAGTTTCATGATTAAACCTTTATGCTGGACTTTATCAAATGCTTGTGCTACGTCCAGAAAAATGGCTGAGCATATTTTCCTTTCCTCCAGGCATTTTTCTCTCACATCTGTTTATTATGAAATCCGAAACTGATGATCAGCTACCAGTTGTTGCTCTTCAATGTAAAACAGTGCATCCAGATTCTATTAAGCGTTATTATTCGACGCCCAAATATCCTTCAGTTTGTCTTGGTTTCGCTAAATTAAAGACTCGAGTGCGTTCTCGTCTTTGCAGTCCACAGAAAAAAAATGCGGTACTCATCCAGGACATCATGCAAAATAGAAACCACTGATTCAGATGAGATGTGTAGAGTCTCTGCTATTTCGCCCACCTTTTAATCGACCGTCATCTAGCACTACAACAAGCATTTTTTAATCATATCTGAAGTACACAAGTCTTTTAGTCGTCCACTTCATTGTGAAACACACATTGGTACAGCCACGTTTCAATTCGGTTGTTCATTTTATGGTTGCAATCAATGGAGATTGGTTCCCGTAAAGATTCCGGCTTTGATTTCATAGTTTTTTGTTCTTTAAAAATAAAAATTTAATCACAAATCGGTCCACACGCCTACTTTTTCCATGCTTAAAACAAGCTAAAAACAATTCATTTTTTACTAAAACAAGAAGCGATCTTATGATCGAAACGAATGCAGAGTTTGACAGTTGTTATGTCATCAACTCAAACAAAACAAATTGAAATTTGACCTTTCGTCGAACTCACTAATTACACAGGCCTGCATAAAATTTGTGATGACGTGATTTTTTTGTTAAGTTCAGTTTTTATATAGAAATAATTAATTAAAATACAATTGGTCTCTACCACCCACAGATTTTTTTTGCACAAAAGAAAAAGAAAAAAATATAAAAGAAATCTTATAACAGGCGTTTTAATACATTTTAAAATGAATCTACTACTTCAAATTCTAAGTATTAACCCAAAAATGATTTTCTGTTGTGGTTTTAAAGAAATTTGTTAAATAGGCCCTCATTACCTAATGTAAATCTTTTATTACATGTATTAATTTTGAACAAGATTTCCGAGAATTTTTGCCAGCTAAATCCTATTTATTATGCTTTCACTTTATTAGTACTGCGAAGAAGGATTTCAAGTTTATCACTCCAAACAAAATGTATATTTTAATGTCATTTACTTCAATATAGAATCTGAGTGTAAACAAGTAAAATTAATTTGTCTTTAGTGTTGTGCGCGGTATTTGATAAATAAACATTGCTTAAAAATATGTCTAGCCGGCGTTGCAAAAACAAACAAAATGATTTGTATTATATTTGTGGATATTTCGCCTTGAAAAAGTTTAAGAGACCAATTGGTGAATTTGTGAAAAATGCATATTATGCTTATTTCAAAATCAAATTAGGAGATCAAGATAAAGATTGGGCACCGCACGTTGTTTGTAAGGTATGTGAAGAAGGTTTAAGACATTGGACCAAACCGAATAGAAAAAGCCTTCCTTTTGGAATACCGATGGTTTGGAGAGAACGGCAAAATCATCATGAAGATTGCTACTTTTGTCTTTGTGATATTAAGGGGCATAATAGAAAAACTTTGAAACATATTTTGTACCCAAACAATATGAAATCAGCTATCAGACCAGTTCCTCACAGTGATTATGTACCTATACCTCTACCCCCCAAAGTACTACAAAAAGATATTGAAACCTCTTCAACTTCCGGCTCCGTACAGATGGATAGTGATTTTTAACCATCAACCTCAGGTCAAAACCAACCTCAGCTATTTTCACAAGCCGAACTGAATGATTTAGTAAGAGATTTGGGACTTTCAAAACATCTTTCTCAAACACTGGGGTCTAGGTTGAAACAAAAAATTGGCTGCCCCAGAAACTATCTTCTCTTGGTATATAAATCGTGAGGTTGGATTTGTAAAATATTTTGCACAAAACGGACCACTCGTGTACTGCGAAGCAATTGCTGATCTACTTACTTTCCTCGGAGCTCCTGAGTACACACCTTCTGACTGGAGACTTTTCATCGACTCTTCATAAAGGAGCCTTAAAGCTGTTCTTTTATATAATGGCAATGTTTTTGCTTCGGTTCCGGTCGGCCATTCTGTTCATTTAAAGGAAAACTATGAAAATTTACAGGAATTACTTTTAAGAATACAATATGAAAATCACAACTGGGAAGTGTGTGGAGATTTAAAAATTTTAGGCCTTCTCTTGGGTTAGCAGTCTGGATATACTAAATTTCCATGTTTCCTGTGCGAGTGGGATAGCAGAAATCGAGAACAGCATTGGATAAAAAGAGACTGGCCACAAAGGGTGACTTTAACACCTGGAACCAAAAATGTAATTCGCGAAAGTCTTACTGACTCTCAAAAAGTTCCACCGCTTCACATAAAACTTGAACTTATAAACAATTTGTTAAGACATTAATCAAAGAAAGAAATTATTTTAAATATTTGTGTAAAACGTTTCCGACTCTGTCAGAGGCAAAATTAAAGGAGGGAATCTTTGTAGGCCCGCAGATTAGGAGCTTGGTGAAAGATCAAGAATTTGAAAATGTGATGGAGGATAAGGAAAAACATGCATGGCATGCTTTTAACGAAGTTGTACATAAATTTCTAGGGAATTATAAAGACACAAACTATGTTGATATCGATGAAAATATCCTGGAAAAATTCAGGATTCTTGATTGCAATATGAGCATAAAAATTCACTTTTTAGATTCCCATTTGGACTATTTCCCAGAAAACCTTGGGGACGTGAGTGAAGAGCAAGGAGAAAGATTTCACCAGGATATTAAAGAGATGGAAAAAAGATACCAAGGGCGCTGGGGAACAAAGATGATGGCCGATTACTGTTGGACATTGAGAAGAGATCTTCCTTTAGCTGAATATGACAGAAAAACAACCAAACGAAACTTTTCTGAAAAACGAAAACGTTTTTTTAAGAAGCATACAGAATAAATAACTATTTCTAATAGTTTCTATGTGTATATTTTTGTATTTTTTTTTAATATAATATAAAACTAGCTTATAAATGAAATAAATCGTGTTTTTTCTATATTTTTTGATTTTACTGGTTTGAAAAATAACCTTACGTGATACAAAAAAAAAATAAAAGCAGATTTGAAATAAGCGCTATCCAATTACTAGAAAACAGTTAAAATGTTTAAATCAACTTTAAAAGTGTTGAAAAATGCAGGCCTGTGTTATCGACTCGTCTTCTTGTTATGCTCTAAACAGTAATGAAAAATCATTAAGAAGGTTGAAAATCGCCAATATAGGCTGAAACTGTTGCTCTTTCATAAGTATTTTTTCTATTTTTAAAACAATCATGAATAAACAGGTGCCCTTAAACTAATTTTACAAGTATATAAATTACAATCCTATTTAGGAAACGTGTGTATCTCTTTTTTATTAAAAATAATAGATGATCATCAACAATGAATCGTCAGTATTCACCAGTACTTGAGGTTTTTATCAGTAGAATTATCTCTCTGACTTTTTATGCATGTTTAAACACGCCATTTATGTAAATTACCAATTTACTTCGTGATCATTATATAATATTGCAATATCCAGTAATTTATTCTAAAATCTATTTACATTGTAAAAGAGTTTTAATCATGAAGCCATCTATACATATGCCCAAAATTATCCATTGTAAATATTAAGATGAAACTGCTTCTATTACATGAACTACATACATGGTTTAAAACAAACACACCGTTAATAATATATTAGAGCTGTCAAATAAGTACCGAAAGGCGCAAGTTGAGTGACTCTTATCTATAAAAGATAATCGAACTAAATATAATTATAAATGCAATATACTTCGAGTAATTAAATCAAGATAGGTACCGTACAATTTTGTAAAGGGCGCAACGTAAATAACTTTAAGACGCAAAGTGGTAAGCACTGTCTACATAAAAGAATCAGGTGCGTATGCGTGTTTGAAATATACGACAACGAATGGAAGTCTTATCAGATAATGGCATTAAAAATCAATTAAACATCACTGACCGTTGACAGAACTAGATATAAAAGTGCCTTGTCGGACACAACTATGTAACTACATTGTTGGTCCGTTAAGTCAATGGAAATAATTTTTGTCCAGATAACCATATCTACATCAATATTGTTTATAAATTATATTCTTTCATAATAGTGTACGGTGAAACACAAACCACGATAAACTAATGCGTGATGGAAAGTTATTCGAGTTGATTTTGTTAACAACACAATATCGATTTACCCTGTGAAATATAAAGTGAAACTTGTGTTCGAAATTATCGATGGTTCCGACGTACTGTTTAACATAACATGTTTTACAGTCATTGAGATATTATCACGAACCATTTATTTCTATTAATTTATTATTAGTGGAACGAATCATTGAATATAGTATACAGTATCAAAATTTAAAAATTAAATTATATTTTCTTAGATACAGTATAGGAACCGCTGTCTTTTCGACATCGTTACACAACTATACCTTATTTTTTTTAAACTACGGAGTAGATCGTGTTAAGATTTGTCGCTGGAGTTTTAACCTCTTTTATATTGGTTAATAAAAGGCACTTTTAAATATAATAACTTTTAACTGGAAGGGCGTCGTTACTTCACATTAATTATGTGGACGGTATGCGAGGTACTTCGGCTGTCTGACAACAGGTAGCGCCGAATTTACTTCTGCGCTCGGTCTGGATAATTACGGTGATAGGGCGAGGTGGTTCTTTTCTGGGAATGTGTCTGGAAATATCCTTTCTCCAGCAGGGGCGTACCGATGAGCTTGTAGAAAAGCGAAATACGTATCTACGTCTCTGGGGATAGGATATATTCGGACACGTTCACAGAAAATATTAATAGTGAACTTGCATTTGTGTTCTTCACACCAAATTTTTAGTAATATTTTATATTATTAAAAATACCTTTGTATTATACAAAACTGGTGGGGTTTACCTACTCATGTATGTTTCAATTATTCTGATATAATAACTTTTATTAAAATCAACGTTTGGTACACCTTAGTATTTAACCCATTTAAATCTAAAGGCCTTTTAAAAGCCATCTTTAGTGTAACGTGTTAAAATCGCACCTTGATAATTTTTAGTCATTTACTTCAATCATTTTTGATCGGACCTGTATATCTTCGATTTTCGCAAATATTTTTGGATAATTTCGATATTTAAAATTTTTATTAATGTTTTTCTATTGCGGAAAATTGTGTTATTGTTAGTGAAATTGGAAGTTTCCTCGTATTAATTTTCTAAATTGATTTAAAATTTAATTAAAGATTTACGTTAAAGCAGGCAACTTTGGTTCAGTATTGTTTAGTTTATATTTTACGCGTATGAGACGTTCGGATTCGCACTAAATACAATAGGGTTGATTTAGTGTAGACAATAATTGTGTTAATTTGTACCGGTTCAATGCGAATTTTTATTTTAAAAATTATGAAAATATTTTTACTGCTTGTCTGTAGCAAATTCAGTTAGAATTGTCCTTAGTATTGTCATTTAAGATCTCCTTAGGTATTGTAACGACAGCGTCATCCCGTGTTCATTCTTTTAAACAACAAGTTTTCGTTTAATAATTTTTTAATTAGGACCTAATTTAATTCATATTTTTCGTAAATTAACTTCCGAATATTATTGTCTTCATTTTGAGGTAGCGAAATAATCTTCTAATAATATATTTCATCGTTAATTTCTTCTATACTGTAGCTTCCTCCTATCTTTTGATTTTTGTAGGAACTAAGTACTGTTTCTTATATAAGAGCGAGTTGAGAAATTCTGATCCTCTTTTTGCTGTTGAGTTTAATGAATTAACACGTGGTACTGAAGATTGTATGGTGCGATTGCTTAATGGTTTCTTATAAGTATTTTATTATTTCGCTATGTGGCTTTTGAGGCACTTTTAATTAAATTATACGTCTAAAGCCCTTTTAAATGTAGAACGACCATTTTTGCTGAATTTATACACGAAATTGGCGTTCAGGTGAAGCGCGTGTTTACGAGGTTTCCCTATTTTAATTTAGGTAAATTCTGTTTACGATATTCCTACTAGGGCATTGTTTTTTTATATTTTATTTCGCTACATTGATTTCTTTTCTTCCTGGAATTCAATAGGAAGCCAGTAGAGACTATATTAGCCAGTAGAGGCTACATTTGCTAGTAGAGGCTACGTTTTCTAGTATGAGGTTAAATGAAGCACATGGTGAATTTAAAGCACAAAGTTATCATTATTAGTTTTTACAAGTTGAGATTACTTGGAATTGTCGAGTAAAATGGCGTTCCCTTTGCAGCCAGCAGGGTTAGCGTATTTACATCTGTACCATTCATTAATAATAGATTTTTATGATACATGCGTATTTGGCAATAGTGAGACTATTATGTATATTAATATAATTAACAATAGCAGGTATTGAAGGATCTATTGAAATTGTTCACTAATTACCTTGGGCAATAAAGAAACAATCTAAATGTATAAAACATGTAATAAACAGATTAGTAAATGTAAATCCTTTGAATCTAAGGAAAATATTATAATTTTGAATATGTTGAATATCAGCGTGTCAAAACCCGTCGGGCAGTATAGGATACGTCATCTAGAGCCAGCTGGTTTCCGAGATACAGAGAGGCTGCGAAATCGAACATCATATTTCGGCGAAATTTTCGCGATTTTGAAAATTTTCAATCTCGAATTTCCACTCAAAATCCACCTTAAGGTTTTGGGGGGTGCTAAAGAAGACCGTCTGAACGATTTTCCGCTGAAAATTCGCGATTTAGTTTTGTTGCACTTTTGACCTGTCGACACTTTTTCCTAAATATCTCGAGACCCAAAGCAGATAGCGAACTCTAGTTTGGTTTATCGTAATCAGCGGGTCGGATTACATATAGGGTTGGTGTCAAGACAGGGAAAATCGAGACTCGTCATTTTTGTAATTTCTAAATTTCATCGCCTGAGGTTCAACTTCAAAACGCCATAACTCCCTCATTTCTCATCCCATTGTCGCGAATTTTGCGCCAAATTAAAGATCCCGTCCTGAGGATTAAAACGAGTATACAATGTGCCACTTTAGGACCAACCGCTTGGCCGCTACAGCCAAGCGAATTTTTGCAAAATAGACATTTTCGATTACGAAATTTACGGTTTTCTTGGAATAACTCATGAAGTAGGCGTCCGATAGCCTTTCGGTTTGGACCAGTCGATTCAGCGTGTCGAAGCGCGTCGGGCAGGATAGAATAGGTAAACTAGACTGGTTTCCAACTGGTTTCCGAGATACAGAGAGACGTCGAATTCGAACATCATATTTCGGGGAAATTTTCGCGATTTTGAAAAATTTTCAATCTCGAATTTCTACTCAAAATCTACCCTAAGGTTTTCGGGGGCGCTAATGAAGACCGTCTGAACCATTTTCCGCTGAAAATTGGCGATTTCGTTTTTTGTACTTTTGACCTGTCGACACTTTTTTGTAAATATCTTGAGAACCAAAGCAGATAAGCGAACTCTAGTTTAGTTTATCGTAATCAACGGGTCCGATTACAGGGTTGGCGTCAAAACAGGGGAAAATCGACACTCGCTATTTTTGTAATTTTGAAATTTCATCCCTGAGGTTAAAAAAAATTGTGAAAATTTCAAAACGCCATAACTCCCTCATTTCTCATTCGATCCGCGCGAATTTTGTGCCAAATTAAAGATTTCGCCATGGCGATTATTAAACGATTAAACAAGTATGCACTGTGCCACTCTAGGAAGAACCGTTTTGCCGCTACGGCCACACGAATTTTTGAAAATCGACATTTTCGATTACAAAATTTACGGTTTTCCTGGCATAACTAAAGAAATAGGCTAAGAAGTTTGAAATGCTATTCTTTAAATCTGTTATACTAAATTTACATACAGGGTTAGTTAAAAGTATGGAGACGGTGATTTATTGTCGTTAATATTCATTTTAGGGATTTATGTTCAATATAAAAGTTAGTTAAGATATTTTGATCTACATTTGAGAATATTTGAATTTTTTTTTTCTTCAATTGTTTTTTTAGTTACGCCTGTCCGCGCATTTTTTTTAATGGCAACTAGTAAATTTTACTCTACCATTCGATAGAGATTTTTTTTCTCTTTACAAATTTTTTTTTGTTTTTTTAAAATTCATTTTAATAACTTTTTTATAAGAAAAAGCCGGTTCATGTGTTTAACAGATGTTCGGTACATCGCAGATAGACAGAAGCGTAGCGATAAACAAACTTGAGCGACATAATTTTATCAGTGGTTATTGTGTACATCAAATCTTTGACAGAAATAATTAATTTGTGCAATTTGTTGCTGTTAATATTAACAATGGCGAGTTTAAGTGAACATGAACGAATTGAAATATTTATGATGTTTGGTTATGGAGATAGACGCAGAAGTTTACAAGATGTTAGTAATTTATTTAATGATACGCATCCAAATAGAAATCCAATTTCTAAATCCGTTGTTGGTAAAACTTTAAGACGCTTTGAACAAACGGGTAGCGTTAAAGATTTGCCAAGGGGTGGTAGACCTAGAACAGCAAAAAGCGATGATAAAAAACTGGATATTTTATTGGCTGTATCTGAATATCAACCAATCAATAATCAATTAGCGGCCAATTTCAATATTTCACAGTCATCGATCGTGTCGTTTTTAAAAAGTGAAAAGTATAAACCTTATAAGGTACACCTTGTACACGAGTTAACGGAAGATGATTTTGATTGGAGATTACAATTTTCTGAAGAAATGTTAAATATTTGCAATAATAATGAAAATTTTGTCAACAATATTCTTTTCTCAGACGAAGCTACTTTTTGCCTTACCGGTGAAGTAAGCAGACATAACTGCATATACTGGTCATCGGAAAATCCCTCTTGGTTTTTGGAGCACCATACGCAGTACCCCCAAAAGGTTAATGTTCCTCCGGTTGGCATTCTAGGCGGTCATATTATCGGTCCATTTTTCATCAATGGCAATTTAACTTCGGCTCTGTATTTGCAGTTATTGCAAAATGAAATAATACCAGCTAGTGCTACGCTCTATCCTCATGAAAACAATGAACACCTGCCCAATGACAGTATCTGGTTCCAGCAAGATGGCGCCCCACCACATTATGGTGTAAATGTTCGTCAATATCTGGACAACGTTTTTCCCCACAGGTGGATTGAAGGACGAGGAACCATTGTGTGTGGATTAAAATATCACAACAAACTTTTATATTGAACATAATTCCCTAAAATGAATATTAACGACAATAAATCGCCGTCTCCATACTTTTAACTAACCCTGTATATTTAAAATATAAATATATACAATTTAACAGATTTCATTTTATGACGAAACAATATCTTTTTTAAGTCCTTACTTAGCTACAGTCTTCAATGAAAGATTCTCCTTGTCATTTTCTTTACTAAAAATATGCATCAAGAACCAAAATTTCATATACAATATTTATTAGTAAAATTATAAATTATAATTACATTGTGGCCAAGAGTAATTTTCTGATATAACATCACATGGTATCATAAAGCAATAACAATGAAAGGTATGCGTTAATTACTTCGTATTACAGTAAAATTAGATCAATCCTATCTAGCAGGAACAAATAAGAAATCTTAAGAGTGTATTATATCATGGGCATCCTTGAACTTACTATTCTAAGTAGGCCCTTACTTGTGTTAATTACTTATTCTTGTGTTATTGTACACACGACAACCACAAAGACATAATACAATTTCATTTTACTTTTGGACAGACTAATTGCCCCACGTCATTAGAAATGACAAGATTTAATTAAAAAACACTGATCCTCACCTAACTACAATTAATTTCGACTTTCATCAAAAGCACTCTCTGCGCACGTATCTCTAGACACCCACGGTCAACATCAATTAATGAAGAAAGAAATGGTAGTCCGTATGTCCGATGTTATTTTATAATTAAATAATTTAGTATAATCAAGATAAGAGCCGAGAGCAAAAAAAAAATTATGGTAAAGAATAGCCAATTGAGAATCAACTTGGAAGAGAAGGGAATCGCCAATTCGTAAACCGTTACGTAGCGACGAAGGAACCCACGGAGATCCGAGGAAAAAATCGATAAGTGTTAAATTTCAGCACTTTTGACCATTTAGACGCACCGCCGTAATAATTTCGCCACGCACGAGATCGACTATCTTTGATGTATTGCGGAAAGGTGTTAAGATACTACACGAAATAAGTACCCCGCAGTTCGCATTATTTTACAAGAATGGTATATCTAACCCGTAGATCACCGGTTATCTAATGTTTAAAATTAAATTCGGCAATTTTAAAAATTGACCATTTAACTACCGACATCCTGAGATAACATCTTAAAATGTTCGTATGGGTGTTCGATATTTTTTTAAATAAATGAGAATTATGAAGAGAAAAACTTTAATAAAATGGGTTTAAATTGTTAGGATCTGTTATGGAACCAATTTTTAATTTGTTTTAAAAATCTTCTTTAAATATTTAACACTTTGAACTGTTAAACTGTGATATTCCATATTTAATAAATAATAAAAATACAAAAGTATTTTTAATAATATAAAATATGCTTATAGCTAACCTCCGTAGTGATATCGTTACAAAGTATAGTGTGTGATTTTAATATGTATTATATTCATTAAATATAAGAAATGTTTAAACAAAAAATATTTTTTACTAAAAATGTTAGTAAAGCTATACATTCACTCAAAATAAACAGAGTAATAATAATATCAAAAACAACTTTAACAACATTATGGTAAAATTAATAAATTATTTAATAAATTATTAGGGAGAATATGAAAGTAAAATAAAGAAATTAATGACACCGAAATTCAGAATTTACAGATACTTGATTTAAATACACTGACTTGGAGCAAATAATCATGTACTTATAATTAGAGAATACAATCCCGGGATCTCGTGATCCCGGCCGGGTTTTGATCCCGTAAATTTTGGGACTGTACTTGGCTAATCTAGGGATTTTCGGCATTGCCAGTTTGCATTCCGTAATCCGTTGCGCCTTGACAATGACCTTACCTAGATTATATTAAGGGCACTTATTACATAAAGACAAAAAATCAACCTTAGGTACGCCGTACGATAAAGGAACTACACAAGTACAGCCCAAATAATATGTAACTTAGAAGGGACTTCCCCGCCCGGCATACTTCAATACAATACTGTTAAAGTAATTACCAAATGGGCAAACAGGGAAATCACCCGATCACCTCATATGATATATCATAATTTTTTTGCGATGGATTCCCCGTCGGGGATTCCCTGTACGAAAGTATAAATACGCTTACTAGGATTTACTTTTTTCATTTATTATTCTACCAGCGACAAGATTGCGCAGGTTACGTCATTTAAATTTTAAAGTCAATTATCTGAAAACGTTATTTTAAATGGCGGGAGACTTTGTTCAACATAAAAAAAACAGTGATACGTCGTCAGCTTGCAGTTATTTTTTAGTTGTGAAAGACGGGAATAGTGCTAAATGTAAGCGACGCGCTGCCATTCTCAAGACTTTGGGTGGAACGACTAAGGGATTACATACACATTTGTCATCAAAATATAATATTAAGATTTTAGCTGACGTTAATCGTTTAACAGCTTCAACAAGTCAAGATTCTGAAAATCTGAACACAGCACCGCCGCCAGCTAAACGAAAGTTAGAAGATTATTTTATTAAAAGTGCCGACGATAGCCTGGATGATGTTTTGGCAAGAATGATTGCATTAGATGGATTTCCATTCAGTGTATTCATAACTTCAGACGATTTGAGAAAATTGCTCTTAGCGAAATACACGGATTTACCAACATCAGCCGTCACAATTGGAAAATGTGTTATGAATTACAGTAAAAAAATCAGAAAGCAAGTAACTGCAGAATTAAAAGATTTGAAAAGTGCAGGTGAAAGATTCAGTCTATCTTTGGACGAGTGTACATCAACGTCCAATAAACGATACATGGCTGTCAACGTTCATTCACATAAAAAAAATTTAGCTTAGGACTCGTTCCTATTCATTGAATTATGACGGCTGAAAATTTTCTTCGTATATTGAAAGAGCGTCTAAGTAAATTTGATATTTCCCCGGAAACTGATATTGTGGCTACTGTAACCGATGGACCGAACGTTATGAAAAAGGTGGGACAGCTTGTTTGCACTGAACAACAACTGTGTCTCGCACATGGTATCAATTTGGCCGTCTGTGATGTGCTTTATAAAATAAAGAAATATTTCCAGACAGGCAAGACAGCCCTACCTCAGACTCAGATGATACTATAAATGAACCAGCTGTGACTGTTGATTATATGAACGATAGCGATGATGATGATGACAATTTAGAAGACTTAGATTGTCCAGAATCAGGTTTAATCTTAATGTCACAAAATGAACTTGCGCCAGAACAAATACCAGGGTTAACGAAAGATGAAAACATGAATGAGCTGATAAAGAAAATCCGCAAAGTTGTAGTGTATTTCAAAAGATCACCATTGAGAAATGAAACAGTACTTCAAAAATATGTGAAGATTGAACATGAAATTTCTTTTGGACTGTAAAACCAGGTGGAATAGTCTTTTAACCATGCTGGAATGATTTTCTCTTTTAAAAACCTGCATTCAAAAAGCTATTATAGATTTCAATCATCCAATCCGTTTAGAAGATGCTGATTTTGACTTGGTAAATAAAATTATTGATGTGCCGACCCAAATTAAATTAAGAGTAGAAGCAATCTGTCTACGAGATGCTAATTTATGCACAGCTGATGCCGCTTTGAAATTTCTTATAAAACAGTTGTCTAGCAAAAACTCAGCACTCACCAATAAAATGAAAACATCCTTAGTGGAACGTATAAAGCAACGACGAAATGATGATTTAACTGGTGTGTTGAATTATTTACAAAAACCACAAAAGATAATGAAAATCAATTATTATCGGATTAGGAATGGCTTGACTTATTTCCAGTTCCTACTATATCGATAATGTAGTTTTAAAGAATTTCGTCGATAAATTTGCAAGTGAAATGTTGAGAAAAGGAAACAACTTTATGGCAAAGGCAAGGTTAAACAGTTGGAGAAATGTATAAATAACGACATTTTTCAACAATACAAGATGACGCTAAGAAATAAGTAATTAAACTTCTAGTTTCAAAAAATTTCATTTATTGTAAATACCACTACAATATTGTTTCGCCATACAATGGCTTCATCAGGTGGATGAAATACCGTATTTCATCCACCTGATAAAGCCATTGTATTGCGAAACAATATTGTAGTGGTATTTACAATAAAAAAATTTTTGAAACTAGAAGTTTAATTACTTATTTCTTAGCGTTATAATGAAGTTTCAACAAGTATCTCCTTCGTCAATTAACTATTTAAGATACAGGATATATTAAATGCTTGCTCTTGGCAATTAGCAAGAAACAATCGAAAAGCTTTTCTAAACCAGGAAAATGAACACATAAGTAATTGGATAAATATGAAGCATTTACTTCATGCGAGTATACAGAAAATTCCGTTCACAGTTCGGTGAAGCATGAACAGCGTAAATCACTATTACTTTTTATTCAAACGTTGAAGCGTTGAGTACATTGCCAATATATTCAACAAATGCACTGTAAATAGAAAAGTATCAGAATAATTGAAACATACATGAGTAGGTAAACCCCACCAGTTTTGTATAATACAAAGTTATTTTTAATAATATAAAATATTATTAAAAATCTGGTGTGAAGAACACAAATGCAGGTTCACTATTAATATTTTCTGTGAACGTGTCCGAATATATCCTATCCCCAGAGACGTAGATACGTATTTCACCTTTCTACAGGCTCATCGGTACGCCCCTGCTGGAGAAAGGATATTCCCAGACACATTCACAGAAAAGAACCACATGGCCCTATCACCGTAATTATTCAGACCGAGCGCATAAGTAAATTCGGCGCTGCCTGTTGTCAGACAGCCGAAGTACCTCGCACACCGTCCACATAATTAATGTGAAGTCACAGGCAGCGCCGAATTTAGTTCTGCGCTCGGTCTGAATAATTACGGTGATAGGGCGACGTGGTTCTTTTCTGTGAATGTGTCTGGGAATATCCTTTCTCCAGCAGGGGCGTACCGATGAGCCTGTAGAAAGGTGAAATACGTATCTACGTCTCTAGGGATAGGATATATTCGGACACGTTCACAGAAAATATTAATAGTGAACCTGCATTTGTGTTCTTCACACCAGATTTTTAATAATATTTTATATTATTAAAAATACCTTTGTATTATACAAAACTGGTGGGGTTTACCTACTCATGTATGTTTCAATTATTCTGATACATTACACATGCGGTTAAGCCGCGGTATGAGTGAAGACACAAACAAAATGCAGTTTTCTAGAGAGATTGGCTGTGCCACCCTTTGGGAGGACGTCGTTACTTCACATTAATTATGTGGACGGTGTGCGAGGTACTTCGGCTGTCTGACAACAGGCAGAGCCGAATTTACTTCTGCGCTCGGTCTGAATAATTACGGTGATAGGGCGATGTGGTTCTTTTCTGTGAATCTGTCTGGGAATATCTTTTCTCCAGCAGGGGCGTACCGATGAGCCTGTAGAAAGGTGAAATACGTATGTACATCTCTGGGGATAGGATATATTCCGACACGTTTACAGAAAATATTAATAGTGAACCTGCATTTGTGTTCTTCACACCAGATTTTTAATAATATTTTATATTATTAAAAATAGTAAATAGAAAATACTGTATTAAGTTGTCAGCAACATGCAAGGTTCTACTTTGTTGCACGATGGTATAAAACCTTACATGTCAGTGAAAACAATTTCAAAACCTAGCTATTTAAACTCTAAAATTCACTAGTTTTCACAACCGCATTCACGAAACATACTTCAAGAGATTATCACTTATTTAAACAGCTAAAACGAATAGAATTTCTTAAAAGAAGAAGGGTTTAAAGGCAATCAGCTTAAAATGCTTATATACTCTAGGGATTTAATATTTTTAGTAGGGCTCTGTATTAGGTTCAAAATACTTTCTTTTCCTTGTAGTGACATTCTGTTGAAACCAATATATTTTACTTTCCCGAACTAATATTAACACTACATTAAACAATCTGATTTTCTCTCACCCGGACTGTATTATTTCGAGGCAATAATTTCCTATTGCATGCAATTATATGCATCGCATTTGACACATAATAACAGTTCTAACTTACACTCGTGTATTTTCGAGTTACATATTTCTTCCAGACTCTGACCATTTGCTACAAAACAAAGCAGCCCCGTGAATAAAGCGGGAGCATCAATCAAGTGGGCGACCGTGTGCCGACAACAAATTGGTTGCCATCACACACTACGTAATTAGCTGCGAGGTTAACAGCTCACCTCGGAGGTGTGAAAGGTACCAAATGCAACCAACCACCGAAGGTATTTTCTCGATCAGGACCGGATTAATATATATGGATTTTAGTCGAATTAATTTTATTTTGATGGTGCTCTTAATTCTTAGAAGTCAGTTATACAACATAGTTAATAAAGCTAATAAACAGGGATTGTTTATGAAAAATAAAAATAAAATAAAAACCTCTCACTAGTTCTATTACATTTAATTTAAGTCAAAAAATAAATTAAAATAAATTTTGCCGCTACGGGACGCCCGGCAGATGTGAAACATCAAAATCGATTGTTATTTAAAGAAGGGAATTTAAATTAAAGTAAAGAAATATTTAGATTATCACTAGCACAGTTATGAAAATTCTTTCTTTGGAGACTGTGATTAAGTAAAAACTTAAAAAAGGTATATAACCCCTTACCACAATTATTAATCGTATCCTAAATACGTATTTCGACAACTAGGTTGTCATCATCAGTAGGTAAAAACCACTAATTAAAAAGTCGCACATGAGGCACAGTAAATTTAGAAAACCGCTTACGCAACAACTACTTTACACCGCGTCCACGTATAGACTAATTTTAACATGCGAATATAAACTACGAAAAGATCGAAAAGCACTTACCTCTTAGGGAAAAGGCATTCACATATGTTTATTCTCCGAGTTGAAAAATATCGAACGAAAGAACGACAAACATTCCTTTCTTAAGGGAACGGCACTTAACATGTCCTAATAACTTCAATTTTAAAACGACGATGACACAATTATGGTAATAAAAATGAAAAGAGACAACTGAAAGGAATCGGTGATCTATCGATATTCATGGAATATTGTTTATTTTTCGCAATATGTATACTTTCATAAGCATCAAGTTCGCGGGGTTTATTAATTCCTTTGACCAGCTTCAACACTGTGATCGACACATTGTGTAGTGTGATTAAAGCGTGGTTGGCAACGTTAGATTTCTCCGGTCTATTGTATTTAATATGTGATATGTGTTCTTTAAAACGGGTTATTATTCGTCGTTTTGTTTGGCCTATATATTTCAAATTATAATCCTCGCAACTAATTTCGTATATACCTGATTTCGAATTCAAATTAACTCTATCTTTAGTATTCCCTAGGAGACTTTTGATAGTATTTTCGGACCGAAATGCAACCTGGAGACCTCTTTCTTTCACAACTTTATTAATGTTTTTCGTGATGGGGTGGTATGGTAAACACATGTACTTTTTCTCCTGGTTACTTTGAGATATCAAACTTGTGGATTCCCGGATTGAATTTTTTATTTTTGTTTTTCTAATTAATTTATTGATTATTTCTATGTCAGAGCCATTGTATGTCGCTATATTTTTAATGAAATTCAGTTCTATTTCATATCTCTCTTTTTTTAACGGAAAATTTAGTAACCGATTGACTAAGAAATTAAAGGAAGCTGTCTTATGTTGATAACTATGAGTTGAATCCGCGGTGATGAATCTATTAACATTGGTTTATTTCCGGAAAATATCGATTTCTATTTTATGTTTATTCCTAATCAGTAAAGTATCTAAAAATGGTATCTTGCCATTGTGTTCCTTTTCCACTGTAAATTTAAAACGTCAGTAAGAGCTGCATTAAAACATAAAGGACAGTTTTCTAAATCTCCTGGAGAAATTCTGAAGAACAAATTTGCTTATAAAATATCCTCTCAGATATTTTGTTAAAGCTCTGTTCTTAATACAATTGAAAATCTCTGCATTTTAAAATATTTAAACGATAATATAATCTTGTGTATTCTCTAATGTTAAAATTTAGAATTCAACAGCGAAGAAAGATCAATAAACAGCGCAAAGTGCTTCTAAAAAAAAGGAAAAAATTAGACGATCCATGTTGACGTTTCGCAGATACATAATGAAAAACAAACAAACTTTCAGAGACTATTAACACGTTAATACATCGAGAGTTGACGGTCTGCATCGAAAAGGGTGTAACTTGTTAAACCCAATAAAAAATTGTAAAAACAGGCACCTTTTAGAAGCGCTTCTGAACTTGTATTTTTCTACATCCATAATATATAACAGATATGAATTATTAATGAACTAACAAGTAATTGTTTTGTTTAAATCTCTTCATTATGTATGGTCTTAGATAATGAAGCTGTGTTTGTTTATGCTAAATTTAAGCCGCCTTCCTATTAAATTCTTATCAAGGGCTTGACACGAAGGAAGAGTTGTGTGTTTGAACTCAGGCCTCTCGTGCTTATTATTGCTTTGAATTAGGAATATTTTACCGTTAGATGTGAATATATATTAAGTACATTAATAAAAGGAAATTATTCTTGCGTCTACCTGTCCAAATTAGATGGAGAAATTTTATAATAATAATACTCACAAGTCTTAATTTCCATAATCAAACAGTCGTATGTATGTATGTATATAAGCAGATGATGCATTAATTTATCTCTAGAGAAGTTCAACTGTTTGATTTTAATATTCTATTGGTGCTGTATTTAGAATATTGGAATGTGAATCCATGCATTTGAAATCTTAAAGAATTGATTTGAAATATTTTTACTGACTATTAAGGTTATGCAACAATAGTTGTTTTTTTTTCTATTTGTATTTTAGTTTGCAATGCTACGAGAAAAACGCTAGCGATGCCTTAATTTAAGTGATTTAGTTTTTGTCTGTTAATACTCTAGCGGATCCTGTAATAAATGCCAGTAATTCTTCTATTATTAATAACAGGTATTTTTTTAAATTTACACTCAAGTTAAACCATGAAATGTACATTGTAAACAGTACCACACTAAAAATTCTGCGGGGAGGAGGATATATACTGGGCAGGTATATTGCCGACAAGTCATTTAAATATGTTCTGTCACTTATGGAATTTGCGTTTCTTTGCATGTGGACGCTCTGTTGTTTTTTCAGATCTAATTATTACCGTTTTATTAAAATTGAAAGTTTTGTTTGTTTGATATGGTCTTTAAGGTTATACTATTGCTTGAAGATGTGTGTCCATTTAATCGCTTTTGTAGATATTGTGTTGTTTAGCCGATGTATACGCCTTGGCAATCGGTGCATGGAATTCCATAAATAATGTAGTTATTTTGTCTTTCAATTTTGAGTATAGGTTGTTGAGATTATTGGAGTTTTTATGCGCTTCTTTTATGTTATATGGTGTCAAAATTTTGTTTATTTTTTCTGATAAGTTGTTTATATATGGTATTAGGACAAATTTATAAGTAGTTTGAGGGTTGTTTTTCTTGACTTTTCATGTAATTATTTAATTTTTTTTGTAGTGTTGATATGATTATTAGTTTTATGATTTTGTTAATGAATGGTAGGGGATGCAGATGCAGTTGATTTATGGTATAATTTTGTTAAGATATTTTTAGGTGCGCATTAAGGTTAAGCTTATCCCTTAACCGGCGCGGCCGGAAATTTTATCACTCAATGTGTTGCGGAGTCCCTGGGACTCCAATATAAAAATTATCAGTGAAGCAAATATTTAATTGACATGAAAAATAATTCAAATTATGTGGTATTCGTTTCAGTGAAATGATGATAATATTTCCCTTGTCATTGCGATAATACTACTGTTACGGAACAAATTATTTTCCCATACCAACGCGAATTTCTTTATTTTACTTACTGCTTGTTTTACAACGAGATTCGCCAATGAAAAAGAAAAGATCGAAGCATAAATTTCGTCTCTTTATTATTTCGAATGTTTACCGCCAAATAAGAAAACGTCTAAACAAATTATTATCACTCCAAGATTAATAGGTATTTAGTTAAATAATGTGCTTCTTATAAATTATTGGCGCGGCATGAAATACCAAGTCCTCAGGTAGGAACTGCTCTATATTTCAAATGGACACATGGATTAATCGAACTCGGTAAGGTCGTTGTTCGCTGGGACACCAGATATTTACGTTGGATACCGATTCAAAAGAATAAATCATACGAAAACAAGAGCGAGAAGAAACGAAAGTGCTAAAGTGCGAATGACGCGGTCTCATTATAGAAACGTACGTTGATTGAAGTCATTGTTTCATAAAAATCGGTGCGAATTGTTCACATCGTCGCCTCGTATTCGAGTTTTTGCTGATAAGGTACAACTCAATCAAGTTGAATGGGAGCGAAGATGAAGAAAAAATGAAGTGATACATTTTTCTGACAACGAAATGACCACTTGATATATGTACATATTTGTTGGCAACGATTTATTTTCCTTCGCGCTTCTATTAGACACTTTAATATAACTTAATGGGAACTGTGATTTAAGAGGAAATAAAAATTGCCAGACAATATTTGAATTATAGCACTTTACTATAGACGGGGAGATGAAATTATAGAACTTTAAATAACCAAGCTACATTAATTTAGTTTTTTATGTATTTGCTTGCATTTTTCAATACTATAATTTTCGTATTTAAATAAGATAATTAGTTTTTTAACAAGCTAACCGCAAAATGTCATTTCGCTATTGTTTAAGCGTGCGCGAAATCTGATTTTAAACACTAGTGCTCAAGGTAAAAAGATCATAAAAGGAATATATCGGTCAATAAATTTTATATTCCACAAAATTTATTAAAAACTATTTAAAAATATTGGAATATTGTGAACTCAATCCGGGGACACACTGTATATAACAATGTACATGAATAACAATTTACTCTGTTGTAACTCGTTTTAATTGTTACTGTTAGGAGCAATTAAATAAGTTTATTATTATTATGGGGTATCTCGTAGTTTCCAGCTTGTAACCGGTAAACATTTTGCTCTACCCACATATTTGAGGGTATGACCTCAGTGGTATGCTGCTGATATTGCGGTATTGGTATACTTATATACCTTATATACTTATATAGAATTTTTATTATTTAATTTATTGTTATTATATTATTGTTCTTTTTTGTAATATTCATGATCTTCAAGATTATAGAAGTCTATATCGAGGTGTTTAATCAGCGATTCGAATTTATTCTGAATGTCCGAATGATTCTCTCACCAGCACTGCCAGACTCATACTGAACCAGACTACACTGCAGCACTGCGATCGCGCCGCTTTCCAAACTCTTCTGCTGGCTAGGCGGAAACAGAACTTACTTTGCCAATCACCCTCGTGGATAGTATTTATAATACAGATCAACCGAACGGTTGAAAGTTTCACAACTCAAAACAAGACTCATCACCCGAGAACTTCAGATCAAAAAAATATACATGTTAGGAAGTGTAGAAGTGCTTCTACTTAATATCGAACACTGATACAACAAAATGCTTATCCTGACCACGCAGTTTATTCTACTAAAATTCGTCAATGCGAGAAAACAGAATTGTTTAGCCTGTCTTTGACTTGGAGAGTTCTTCCATCTTTCCCTAGATCTTTTTTCAGCCAATTTTTTTCATAGATGTTTTAATAATTGTTCTTGTAGTGCCAAAGAGCGGCTCCGGTTCTATAAAGGCTGTAGAGGAGGTCTGTGGACCCAATTCGTCTACCTTCTCATTAGATCTATGGCCTGTGTGGCCTGAAACTCAGACTAATGTCTCTTTCTTGTTATCACTGAGCTTGTTCAGTGCAGACACACAATCCCATACAAGTCTAGATTTAACCTGTACTGAATCCAGAAGAATCAAGAATTGTTCTAGATGTATATTTATAGTAAGGTGTAGATTTTTCATTAATGAGGTTGCATTCTTGTGCTGTTATTATTATTATTATTATTATTACTGATTAGAAAATCATGTGTGGTTTCCAATGGAACTGTGTCCAGTTAAACCTCATCAGAGAAGTGTTTAGCAATTTCATCTTGACGCAGATTTTTCTGATGAACTATAGTTTGAGTTTTAACTACTTTTTCTCAAAAATGAAGGCATGATGACATAGCCATCTAACTATCACTAATAGAGTGTAATGTCTACGACGCACTTTTGCTGACAAACAATAAGTTCTTTGAGACGTTCCGGCAAATATTTTATCATTTTATATTGAACTTCTGCAATTGTGAAGACTTTCTAATAATTATTGTTTATGTAATATTGCAAGAGTTCCCAGCTAATTGTGACGCCAAGGATTGTTGTTTAAAATCTCGAAAAATAATATGTAAAAGTAATATACACCAGGCAAGCAGTTTTACGTAACCGGTAGTTTACGAGATCGACAATTTAAGTGTTAAATTAGTTATTATATAGCTTCTAAATCTTTCTTGTAAAAATGTAAAGTTTTCAGTGAAAATAATGAATGTTAATGTAATTAAGAAATCCTTCGTCGTTTAATTTTTGGGATCGGTTCAATTGAATTTATACGTATGTACAGCTAATGATAAAAAGATAAGATTCTTCGTATCCAATTAAGATAAGGACTGTAATAAATAGTCCACGTATTTACATACTGTGCATATTTATAAAGTATCGGTCTCATACCTTAAGTACTAGAACACCTATCCTTGAGCATTGCCCTTAATTACAAACTAGAAACAAAATATGTGTGAACTTACTTTTATTTATATTCAAGCATTACTTGAACAGATTCGAAAACATAAGTAAACATTGAATTCTTAATAGACATTTAAATAGGTGGGAATTTACATTGTTTCTGTTGTAGAATTAAGTTGCCACATGCTTTCAAATTAGATGAAGAAATGCAAATTCTTAACATTGTAATGATTTTAGTTTTTTAGCTAAATTTAGTTTTATTAGTCTAAAAGAATGAAGAAGTATAAGTGGTTTATAACAAGATTTTTTTGTGAATTATGTGGAATTTAATCTATTTTGATTATAAAACAACATTTTTAATAATATAAGATATAATTAAAAATTGGGTGTGGACAACACAGTATTTGTGAAAGTATCTATTCAGAGACGCTGTTACAATTTATTTCCCTTTGTTTTAAAAGTTTAGTGTGGATAAAGTTATACCGCCCTGTATTTCAATTTGACATTTAAGATTGAGTACGTTATATCCTTCGCACGGGTGTTTTAGTAATACTTCCATTTGTGCGATCAGTGAGTAAGGTTATTATTTCTTTGTGTACTCCGATAATCGAAATAATTAACGTCTGCTATAAGTATTTTGGAAATTAACGCAGTTGGTGGATTCGATTAGGGTGCAGTGAGAAAATTTAAAAAGAATGCTTATTACCGTATCGAATAATTTAACGTCTTGTGTTTTGAGGCAAATAGACTTATCTAGGCATCGAGGCTTAGTTTTGTCTGTCCATTCGCTGGGAATGTATATTATCTTTTCGAGGAGAAAAACCAGGTAATAAAAGATTAAAAATAGCTAGAAAATCAGGGCCACCTCGTTTTTGCTTGAAGTCTGTAGCAAGTGCCGTACGTCGTTTTTTTGTGGACCATGCCGTCCGTGTCGTCTTACAGCCGTTGAGGTATATTGTACAAGAGTTCTTTTGATGCAGCGAATTTGAAAATTCTCGCCGATATTTTCTTTACTATAATTACGATTCTGAACTTTAATCATAATTAAAACGGCATTTAATATTAGTTTAATTCGTATATGTATTTAGGAAAAGCAATAAGCCAGGTCGACAATCTATTTTTGCACATTACACAAGGAAATATTTCGCGCCCAGTTCCATCGGTAGCAAAGACCGTTCAATTTTTTCATGATTCGAAATAAAAATGGCGGTATAAAAGCCTGAAAAAGCGCGTAGCTCGGTCATATCTAAATCCTGAAGTTCAGACCTTTGTTCATTTTTATACTTGACTCTCATACACTGTAACTTTATATTGGTCCACCGTAGCACAACTTGCAGTATATCTTCCGAAAATAACATGTTCCAACAAGTAATTGGATCAGCGTTGTTACCCAAATTTGCCGATGGACGTATAACAGGAAGTTGCATTACAATATTATGTTTTTGTGTTTTGGTCCAAGTTATAAAACTTTCTGATGACCACTTGTAGCGATTTTTGCCATAGAAATTTGTTGAGTTATTAGCTGATGCTGTGTTACTTTCTTCACTTTCACTCTGCATCTCCTCGATACGTTCAGCCTCATCTTCATTAACTGCCTCTGCTTCCGAAGCTGAGTCATCACTTACTTCGTAATAATCTTCATCGACTCTTTCGTCATCACTATTTTCACCATCTGCTTTATTAAATCAATTTAAAAAAGTATTTTCAAGGTCTGGATCACCGTAACGAACCCTTTTTGATGAAGTAGGAAAGTTGCTCGTAGTAAAAGGTCACACATTATAAACGTAGATAAAATTAAAATAGTTACACTAATGCCGTAGTCCAGTAACTGTGACCGCGTCGAAATTTTAATCTCACTCTTGTAAGATATAAGTTCACCAATTCAACGTTTGCATGTAAACTGACGATTGGGTGATTTGAAGGTATTAAGACGCACATTACGCTATATTAAAGTAAGGACAATTTCCAAGAAAATACAATTTCTCAGTGGTCTGTGTGACCGCACTAGGGTGGGTAAGGGTTAACTATCCTCTTTGTCGTTTGGTTTAGCCCATCGTTTCGGTACATTTTTAGTAGTCTGTAAGCCCATACGCCTACGAACGCGCAAGCCCTTTTCTTAGTTTTCAGTCTCGGGGCTCCGTACGTAAAGCTAAGTAGCGCTACCTATCATCTGTTTTAGTCAATCAATGTGCGCGGTACGCGTGTTTCATGTTACTACAGAATCAACAGTGCGCCACCACTGGAGAGATACGTTCACAAAAACAACAAACTTACTATATAACAGAAGTTATTATGGCAGAGCGTAGAGGAACATTTAGTGCTCTTCATTGAGGAACGCCAAAACAACTACCGCTGTCTCAATAGCAAGTGCAAAACTAAGCCAGGTGCTTCCATCTGACAGATACAATCGTAACTTGTAGAAGCTGTATATTAACGTGTCCCATTAACTCTTTATCGGACAAACCGCTTACGTATATAATAAAGTAATTTGAAACATACTTAAATAGGTTAAAAACTCACCCAAATTTTATATAGAACAAAAATATTTTTAATAATAATATTTTATATTATTAAAAATTATTTTGTTTTGATGTATGACTTCGCAATCCATATCAGATAAAACGAGATCTAGAAATGTTTTGTTAGAATTAGTAATGCCGTTGTATTGATTAGAAGAAATTAGAAGAATGTGACGTAATCCTGGATCATACCACATGTGCAAGCCTTAGTTTTATAAAGAATACTCACTAATATCTCAACTGGTACATATATCATATTTAAAGTAATAGACTAAAGTGCTGGATAATTCCTAAATCCCTAATATATTGAACTACATTAGCTTACAGTATGGCAAGTCGACTTTATAATTTTTTTAAGATAAAACAACTTAATTACATTATAAATAAGCCCTCTCTAAACTCATAGAGTATTCAACATCAATCACTTTTTTGTTCAGGATCTTTATTCCTTTATATTAATTGGCTACTTCATTTTCTGAAACCCTAATTACATTAATTCCGGAGTAAAATCAAAAGTCCATCAAGTAGCCGGGAATACTTTTCATTAATGTCAGAATTTCATCACTTTTCTGGTAAAATCGAGGGAACCTATAATAAGGTACACAAAAATACAGGTTTCTCCGCAAACGCGATCCAAACTGCCCCGAGCCATGCACGCTTAGGAATTAAAAATTTGTCCGGAAGTTTATTTTTTATCTTACGGACGACCTGCATGACGAAAAAAGGGATAGTAATGTATGGTTTTCGGCAAAATTTTACCTTTACCTATACAAAATACACAAAAAAAATCACACCTTTTCACCAATTCGCAAACCGTAGGCGTTCGGATCCTTTCGTAATTCGGTTCGGTCTTTCAAATTGTTTTCTTATCAGACATGGTACGTTAAAAATTACTAGAAATGTGGTGGTTTTAAATTTAAGCGAACCCTGACTTATTAAATTTACTACTAACTGGATGAGCTTAATTAATTAAATAGTATCATATGAGGTGTGTAAGTCCTTTGTAATTTTTCCTTTATTCATTCTTAAATCTTTCTACAATTCGAAACTTTTGTAAATCAATTGTATATAAATAATAGTAAGAGCTGAAGTTATGTTGCATTAATGTCAAAGGCGTGTAGAGATTCATTAACATTTTCTATATTGCATGTGATTCAATTGAATGTAGATGATACAAGTTCACATATTTGAGGGGAATAAAATAATATATATATATATATATATATATATATATATATATATATATGAAGTAATATACAGACCTTTAATCGCCTACTGATTAGGTTTACCATATATATATATATATATATATATATATATATATATATATATATATATATAATTAATTGAAACGAAATTATCGACCGTGATATATAATAAAAAATTAATTTAAATTCGGGTAAGCGGTCAATTAAGAAAAAAACTCCTTTATTAAATAATCCTATATTTCGCAACAGACTTTGTCGCTTCTTCTGGGGTAACTACAATATTAATGAGAAAAATAACAAAAAATAAATAAGAGTATAAAACAGTAGTAAAAATACTTACAAAATGTAGAGTTGAAAAATAATAAAATTGACGTACAAAATATAAAAATGATTAGATATAAAAAATAAAGTAACTATAGAAACAAGCCTTAAGAACTTTTAAAAAACATGTATATGAAAAGTTAAAACATGAAAAATAAAAAATATAATGCAATATAAATTAAAACAACATATGGACCAAATAACAAAACAATTTAAGATCGTCAACTAACAGTCAAACCCAGTATATTAAAATAAATTATACTAAGACCATTAGTATCAGATCTATAATTTATGTTATTTGTGTCTCTGTTGATGTAAACCATTTCTAAAAAGGTTCTTTTTTTAAGGTTATTTTCAACGTCTAAGATCTTAACGTCAACAAAATTGAATGTATGGTCACGATCAAGTGCATGGTCCACCAATGCACAAGATCTCTTACCAATACGGACAACACTTTTATGCTGAGTAATGCGCTGTTTTAGCCACTGTGATGTCTGACCTATATAAGCGCCACAACAATCCGAACATGCTATCCTGTAGACAACATGACTATTTAAAAAGAAAGGTGTTATGTCTTTGATCTTACTATACAACTTCTTCAAGGTATGGGTGTTGTATTTAGCAATTTTAATGTTATTAAATTGTTTAAAATGTGATACAATTGTATGAGTAAGGCCGCCATTGTATGGGATTTTTTTGTAAATCACACTGTCTGCAGGAATGTCCTCAGTAGGGCCATCAAAAAAGTTTGAGCTAAATATCAATTTATTAAGTATATGCTTAGGATAGCCATTGTTGACGAAGATGTTGAAAAGTTCTTTAAGATTGTCATTTAAAAAGGTTTCATGACAAATATGTGATATTCGGTTTCTCATACCTATAATGGTGTTATACTTCTGATTGAATCAGAAGTATAACACCATTATAGGTACACAAATAGACACAAATAACATAAATTATAGATCTGATACTAATGGTCTTAGTATAATATATTTTAATATACTGGGTTTGACTGTTAGTTGACGATCTTAAATCGTTTTGTTATTTGGTCCATATGTTGTTTTAATTTATATTGCATTATATTTTTTATTTTTCATATTTTAACTTTTTATATACATGTTTTTTAAAATTTCTTAAGGCTTGTTTCAATAGTTACTTTATTTTTTATATCTAATCATTTTTATATTTTGTACGTCAATTTTATTATTTTTCAACTCTACATTTTGTAAGTACATATTTTTACTACTCTTTTTTTATACTCTTATTAATTTTTTGTTATTTTTCTCATTAATCTTGTAGTTACCCCAGAAGAAGCGATAAAGTCTGTTGCGAAATATAGGGTTATTTAATAAAGGAGTTTTTTTATTAATTGACCGCTTACCCGAATTTAAATTAATTTGTATATACATATATATATATATATATATATATATATATATATATATATATATATATATATATATACTTTCCAATTTGATATTTGTAAATATTTCATATAAAAGCCGAAAAACTCCAATAATTTATCAAATGTTATGTATATATATATATATATATATATATATATATATATATATATATATATATATAAGTAGACAAAGAGTCTTTGCCGTTTAAACAAGTATGTAAAATAAAAAATATATATATATATAGTTTCGTTATGTTAAACTTTTAGGAGTGTAAAGCAGACTTCATTTCAAGTAACAAAAATGCAAAACTTGTATATCCATTTTTATTTGTTTCAAAGTTACAGATCTATGGATGTCATTGTCAGATCATGAAAAAAATTTAATCCTAAATTCAATACAAACTGATTTTATTTAAAGAAAGTTATACAATTCAATAACAAGCCTGTGATTGTTAACGTCGCATAATAAAATGTTATCCTAAAATAAATAAACACGTGTCGTTGTGCATACAGTAATTTCTTAGAGACCTACAACAAAAGAATACTGGAAATTGATTTATGATAAAGAAGGTTCTTACTTATTTCGTAAGTGCTGAACCATGAATATCATACAATAAACAAATGTCCAGATGACTATTAACGTTGCATTTTTTAATAAAGGATTACATTAAGTTTCAGTTCAAGCAACAGCTTAATAGTGAGTTAACACGTTTTTTTTTTTGAAAATGCCTTAACGATTTTCTTCTCAAGAGTATGCAGACATGCATTTTGTGTATGGCTGGCTACTGTAGCGCCAGTGCACTTCAAGCAGTTATTGAATACCGACATCGGTTTCCCGATAGGGGCATTCCTCATTACAGAACGTTTCTGGAAGTACACAGATAATTTCGGGAATGCGGACTGCGTGATTATTTTTTCGACTGAAGAGTAAATTTTCCAGCAGACTTAGAGGAAGAAGCAGTAGCTATTGTTACAAGGGATCCAACTCTCAGTGCACGTCGAATCGCTAGACAATTAGGAGTGCCACGAACGACAGTTTGTCGAATTTTAAAACGTGAGGGCTTATATCCATATCACTATTGCAGGGGACACGGTTTGCTTGAGGCAGACCACTATGCTCGTCTAGTTTATTCTACCTGGATATTAAGACAGACACGGCTTCATTTTAATTTCTGCAGAACAGTACTCTAGGCAGATGAATCTACGTTCACGAGAAGTGGTGTTTCAAATCTGAGAAACCTGCACAGTTGATCATCAATTTTCCATTAACGTTTGGGCGGCCCTAATCGATGACTTGTTGATTGGTCCTCTCGTTCTTCCTGGGAGGTTAAATGCGGACAATTACCTTCAATTTCTTATTGACGAACTGCCAGGTCTTTTAGAGGGTGTCTCACTGAATATTCTACGAGACATGTGGTTTCACATGGATGGGGCACCACCACATTTCGGAATTGACTTGTTGAAGTAAACGATTGATTCAGAGTAGCTTGTGGTGCATTTTTAAATCTCGTGATATTTTTTTTATGCAAATCAGTTCCTACATGCTGTTTAAACTGTAATCTCATACCACATGTAATCCTGAAAAAGGTCTAGTTTTACATGAATATCAATTGATCACACTAATATTTAAACAATATTTCTATTTACAAGCGTTTTTATGTGCAAAAATGCAGAAATGACCCCATGCGCCTACTAATGTGTGGCCGATTTGATCAAGAGCTATTGATTGAAATTATTTATAATAGTTTGATCGATATGGATTGTCTAGAAGACATTTAAAAGTATTAACAAAATGCGATTATCAATAACCTCTTGCATCCTGCATAACCTTGAATGGCGGGTACCTGGGCTTGGTTTGTTCTTAGAATGCCCTAATTAACCGGCTCACTCTAATGATCTGAAAACAGCGCTCAGCGATAATCCGCTTATCCTGTGCGCACGATTATCTCTTGGTAAGGTTGCTATTACCTGTCCGCTCTAATTACTCCAAGGGTTTTCTACGATATTTGCTATATAAAAGCAGAAATATCGAAAATGATTTAATGCGTTTTTTTCCCTGGCCAGCGATATATTGCGTGACCGCGATGGCAAAATATGTGCATTATTTGACTCAGGCGGAGTTGGAGGAGGAAGCTAGGAGAATATGGGACGACGACGATGACTACGTTATAGAAAATTTGGATGCTGCTACAGATGCTCCCGCGTTGCTGCCGCGGCGGATGACAAGTATAACTCTGATGCTGATGGCGACGATCACAGCCAACTCATCGATCCCGAGAATCCACCGGATGAACATGACGATTCCTGCAGTGAAATTGAAGCCGACAGTGACGATGAAAACAACGAAGTTCAGAGTGGTGCCGAATTCTTCCTTGGTAAAGATCAATCCAAGTGGTATGAGAGACCAGTTCACAAGCAAACCAGAACACGTGCTGTGAATATCGTGAAGGAGAAAAGCGGCCCAACACAAAAGTGCATCAACGCAACCACTGCTGATGAGATTTGAAGGTGTTTCTTCAACGATCGTGCACTCCAAATTCTTGTGGATTGCACCAACATCTTTATCCAGAAGATTCAATCAAAATTTGGAAGACAACATGACGCCAGATCTACAACAGTCGAAGAAATGCAAGCATTCCTAGGACTCCTGTACATGGCAGGCGTTCTTCGATCTTCTCATCTGAACTAGTTGGATGTGTGGGCTACAGATGATCCCGGCGTCACCATCTTTCGAGATACCATGCCTGCATAACGATTCATGTTCCCCCTTAGAAGTCTTCGTTTTGATGACGTCAACACTAGAAAAGACTCAGTGCTATATTTGATTTAATTTATTATTTACTGTATGAAATATTTGATTTGTTCTCAGTTATAAACGAAAATTGTATCTCCAATTACGTGCCAACTCAAAATGTGACCATAGATGAACAAACGTTGGGATTCTGTGGACGCTGTGGTTTCCGCCAGTATCTTCCGTTGAAACCGAACCGATACGGCATCAAGGTCTTCGCGATGGTAGATTCGACGACTTATTACCTTCAGAATATGGAAATCTACGTGGAAACACAACCTGAAGGTATCTCATGAAGAACTCAGCAGAGGAAATAGTGTACCGTCTCATCTCCCCCATGCATGGAAGCCGCCGGAACGTCACCACCGATAATTGGTATACAAGCATACCTCTAGCACATGGCCTGCTGAAAAATCACATCACACTTGCGGGTACACCTAGAAAAAACAAGCGCGATACCACCATCATTTCAACCCTGCAAGGAACGTCAAGTTAAAAAGTCGCATCTATGGACACCAACAAGACATGACCATGTTTTTTTGTCGCTTCGAATCTACAATAATTAAGTGCAGGTAGTAAAATATGAAATTAAACGTAAACAAATATAATCTACACAAAACTCAGGATAATATTTTATCCAGATCGACACATGTGAATATGATTTCAACATTTAAAAAATAACAAGGTTAAATTATGTGTACATATACTTTCGAGAACTAACTAAACACAACGATATAATTAATCTATAGGTCAACCTCATTGGTCGTAGATTCACTGGAACATGCGGACTGTTAGTGTAATTTTCATATATTATAAATAGATGGTTTTATATTTTTTACGGTATGAACAAATATGCAATTTTATATGAAATATGCTCAAAACCGTATTTATACGCAAAATATGGAAAACAAAAGTAGGTCGCAAATGCTGTATTTTTAAGTGATCCGTATAGATCTGCAACAATTTCGGTAAACATAGGGTAAGTGGGGGAGAGATGGACCACATTTTAGAAAATTGCTTCTAACTTTTTTTATTAGAGATATTTGGAACAAATATTTTATAGGTAACTTAACATAACTTAACGAATATTAAAATGATGTTATAACTTAAACAAATCTTTTGGATACTAACAAAAAATAACATATATAGTGGTTAGTAAAAGTTCATCTCTCCTCCACAGTGCAGGTGAGATGGACTGCGTACAGAGGAGAGATGAACCGATACAAATATGAATAGTAACTATTTGCTTTTCTTTTTTATAGCATGCTTACCGCACTGCTGGCACAAATTATGATAGGTGGTACAATTCTCGTGTAACCAGCGACCGCATATAGTGCACTTGATCCAATCCTCAGTCTTTTTTGTCTTCCTGTAGTCTTCCTTGCACTCTGCACATTCATTTTCATAGTCCTCAGCTTCTGCCGTATTATCATCATCTGATGAATAATTTAAAACCATTTCTTCAGAAGTCGTCGTAGAAGAAGAAGAATATCTCCTTCGGTTTGACTTAGTATTCTTTCGCTTTGCTTTATTAAATCGCTCAGTATTAGCTGGTCTTTTTTTCTTTTTTGCGCTAAGTTCTTTTTTTTTTGTTAAGCTCTCTTCTCTTGTTTAAATTTTCTTCTGAGGTAAGAAGAGTCGCAATACTTCTTCCGCGTTTACGGGCGTTCAATACTGCTGTTGTTGAGGGTGTGGGTGAAATTAATTCTAGAAGCTTGCCCGTTGTTTCTTTCTCTTCCTCTTTGTCACTCCGTTCTGCTTGATCTTCTTTCTCAATAGATGGTTTGAGGCTTTGGGATGAATGGTTATCTGTTTGAGCGTGCACTGTATTTGGTTCTTGAATGGTATTATTAACTTGTACATTATCAATGTATGTGTAATCCGGAATAGCCGTGGGATTGAATGGAACGATACCAGTGGCACGAAATGCTACAACTGCATTGTCTACTGTAGCAGCCCTATTCCACGATTCCCCTAAAAGCTTCCCAAACTGCAATCTCTTCAATGTACGGCTAGTATTTGATTTTACAAAATGACGACATGCTTGAGAATAATAAGTCTTCAGTGCCTTAAAAAATGCCCGATCCAACGGCTGCAGGTAATGAGTAGTGTGTGCAGGCAAACAAAATAATAGAATATCATTTTGTTCGGCAAATTCCAGCATCTCCAAATTAGTAGTGTGAGAAGTGTGACCGTCGAGTATTAAGAGAACCTATCCGGGCATCTTTCTAGGCAGAAAATGGGTTTTTAACCACTCAAAGAAAATGTCAGAATTAACATAGGCTGATTTTTGTGACATTCTAATTGCGGATCCAGGTGGCATTCCGTCCAATAGCTCATCCTTCTTGTTTTTTCCTTTAAAGATACAGTAAGGAGGAAGGAAAACGCCCTCTGCATTACAACAAGTCAGAACACTTATCGTCTCTCCTTTCTCACCGGAACTCATGGATGTCACATTTTTTTATCCCTTTTCTGCTAAGACTGCACCAGCTCTGCTGTTTAATTGTAAGCCTGTCTCGTAAGTATTATAAATATTGCCGGGTTTATCATGCAATTCATTCTCAGTCAAAATGTTATCGAGCAAAGAAAAATATTCTGTTACAGTTTCTCTTGACATTGCCACTGCACGAGCAACTGAAATATTTTCTGATTGGCGTATTGTTATGTCCTTCTGCCTACGCAGAAAAGACTGCAACCACTTAGATCCTGCTTTACCTGAAAATGGCAAAATAATATTATATAGTTTTAGTAACGCTGTATTTTGAAACTTTTATTTTACCTTCATCCTTGTCAAAGTTATGTTTTATGCCTAATCTCTCAGCTAAATTAAAAGCCATCATGCGCACCTCATCTCTGGTTGGTGCAAACCAGTTTTTTTGTAGTTTTTTTTATGTGACTAACTAATTTTCTTTCCGCATCGTCTCCTAATAGTGATGGCGGCTCAAGACGATCTTCCTTAGCTGCATTATTAGTTCGTAATCTTCTCAGTAATGTAGATTTAGGAATTTGTAAGGTTCTGGCTGCTACAGTAACCCCCATATTATTTGTTCTTACTGCATTAATTGCATTTTGCAAATTTTGGGCTCTCCATGCCCCTCTAATCGCAGTATTTGTCTTTCTAATATAAACTGTAGGCATATCTGTAATGTAAAAAAACATAAAAACAACCAGTCCGTCTCTCCTCGATATGAGAGGTCCATCTGTCCTAAATGCAGAGGTGAGATGGACCGTTCAATTTCTGCTCAACCGATACGAATAGAACCGGCTTTTTAGGTTATATGTGGTGTTAACAAATATATAAAGATAGTACGTTTAAACTTACCTAAATAGTTTTTCTTCACTTCTAGATTACACTGACAATAATTTTAGTAACACTTTGCTGCATTAAACTACGATTTCTTTTCTAAATAAACTGGAATTTTCACATGCGGCCGCTAGCACTAATGTATTACGACTCACTGACCGCACCGTAACTAGATGGCGGTGTAGCACAATTTTAAAACCGAAAGTCCATCTCTCCTACCGGTCTATCTCTCCCCTACTTACCCTATCATTAATAATAAATATGCATTTTCATATAATGGCAGCTTTAATAAGGATACAAATTACCGTCTCATTCATTGTATCTATCAGATCTGGTTCCGAATGATTCCTTCTTGCTCTCAAACATGAAAAAATGGTTTTGGGGAAAGAGATTGGATATAAATCTAGAGGTGATAAACGTATGCCTATTATAAGAAGCTTTCGATAGATAACATTGTAGACAGCTTAAGAAAATATGGTCCTTGGTCTTAAGTGTATAGATGGAAATTATATTGAAAAATAGAATATATTTTTTACCTTAAAACAAGTAATTCATTGAAAAGTAATTCTCCCGTCAAATTACCCGCGTATAATATAATTACGTCAGAGGAAAATTGATTTAAGCAAATACCCTCTGATTCTGATATTTTATCGCATGTACGTGTTACAAGTCAGTACTATAAGACGTGACAAGGACACAATATTAAACCTATCCGATAAATTAATTCATCACTTTTTCTTCTCAAACACTAAATCTCCCCGGCAAGTATCTCTATATCGCTGTTGACTCAGGTGTATTATCAAGAGAACTGTAAGTAAATATACAATACGTAATGTACATTGTTGTAAAAAAAGGCGATGAAGAGTTACGCCACCGTTTAAATGGTATTTCTTCACCAAATCTGGAACTGAATGGCTTTTAACCATTCACGGCGACATCGGATTTTTCGCCTTTGATCTGATCAGTCCGTACTGCTGGCTGCGTCCGGATTTTGCGGTCGTTTAAAATTGCCGTGCTTTTTGTTTTGAGCGGTCGAATTAAAATAGCCGCATAACATACGGATAATTACATCCGATTGACACCAGCAACGCGAATTGATCGAAATCTTTAACACATTACAATTTACATATAAATATTGGAAAGTTACGAAACGATATTTTGCCGATTTCACTTTAATATTTCAGTGTACATCGAAATTACAAAAGTCCCCGTAGCATATTTAATAAATTACATCAGCGACACTTTAATGTATGTCGCTGGGTTTTTATTTTGTGGAACTTGATTTAAATTTATGCATCTATTGTATTAAAAATATGTTAAGGCATTTACAATCTACACATGGTGTAAACATAAATACCTCCTCAACACGAAAATCGTTAAATTGCACGTTATTGCTAATAAGGAAAATATTTAAAATTCCTTGGTTGATTTATTGTAGCGCAATCGAATTGTCGACAAATACGGCGATTCCAGAAAGTGCAATACAAAATGTATATTTTTGTATACAATGTGATCAAATTAAATTTTTATTTTATTTATATTTCTTATGAATTAATTTGTTTTGCTAAATAACACTGTCTCTTTACAAAGCTTCATGGCAAACCATGAATTGTTAATTGAACGTTTCGTTTACTGTTGCAAGGAACATCTTCAAGGCTGCTACTATGATTGCTGCACTAAAACTCCCTTGCGTCCCTTGCAACAGTTGACAAAATATCGACCAAGAAGGAACCAGAGGCGTAGTTCCAAACTTCAATACGAAAAACAATCTACAAGATACTGTTTAATAGCTTCTCAGATTGCTTTATCAGATGCAAACCGCTTTTCTTTGAGATGTTTTCTTTTTAGTTTGATCAAAAGGAAGTCTAGAGATCTCGGGTATGCGCTCATTACAACTTTACATATGAAGTATACAGTTATATAACTGAAGATATCAACGCCAAGATTCAATAGAAAATAATGAATGTAAAATGGCGTAAACAGTATCGTAAAATGGGGTTACTTTGATATTAAGGGGTTACTTTGATAACAGTTTACTTATTCTTGAAAAGCGCGAATATTGAGATTGCTGAAACTGCCAAATGTTTTCTTTTTAAGGTATTGGCAACACTGATACCGATTTAACAGTATGGTGGATTTTGGATTTTGGACAGTGGATTTTGTTTACCAACGGCACAGTGTATCGTTATAAGTTTTGTGTTTTTGTAGAAAGTGTGCATAATATAGGAATTTGAGGTGTGTAGAACTCTTAATGTACTTACAAAATTGCAATAATTTTATTTTTACCGTCTTGGTTATTGGTAATTACGGTTTCCTCTGAATACTGTTTATGTTGACATGTTTTAAAAAACTAATAGAGTCGCCATGTTTTAAACTTGAATGTGTATTGGGGTATCTTTGATCAGGTGTACGGGGTTACTTTAATCACATGATCAAAGTAACCCCACATGTTGAAGTAACTACGGTTTACGATATATTTTCGTAAAATAGTTTTTCTGCATAGTATTAACTGGGTTGTTCTTAGTACAGAATAATGTCAAGGACTTATAGAAAGCCGCTTGGAAGTCGACAGTACAAAAATGATTCAGATGCAGTAATTGAAAATGCGCTGCAATCTATATTAGACGGACGTTTGACGATTCGTGACGCTGCAAAAGAATTTAAAATCCCCTATGGAAGTCTTTACAGTAGGTATAAAGGACAACACATAAATAAACCTGTAGCTCTCACTGTGTTCACTGACGCTCAAGAAAAGGCTATACTTAAATCAGCAGCAAAGTGTGCGGAATGGGGGTTTCCTCTTAGTCTCTTTGACTTGCGTATGTTTGCTAAAGCTTGTTTAGACCGAACTGGGCGAATTGTTGCCAAATTTTCCAATAATGTGCCCGGTATTGACTGGGCCTACTCGGTTTTACGACGTCATCAGGATTATTACAGTCAGCGTGTTGCAGCAAATATAAAAAGGGCTCGAGCTGGAGTTTCAAAAAAAGCTATAGAAGAATATTTTAAACATTTCGAAACTGTTGTTAAAAACGTGCCTAGTAGTAATATTTTTAACTACGACGATTCAAATTTAAGCGACGACCCGGACAAGAAACGCTATATATATCGACGAGGAGTCAAGTATCCAGAGAAAATAATAAACTTTTCCAAGAGCTGCACGTCTATCATGGTTTGTGGGTCTGCAAATGGTGTTCTTTTACCATCTTATGTGATATACAAGAGCACACATCTATACGACACTTGGAAGGAGAGAGGACCGTGTGGCTCACCGTGTTGCAATGAACCATGTTGCTCACGTGGAACTAGATATAACCGAACTGCAAGTGGCTGGATTGACAGCGTAACTTTCCGGGATTGGTTTATGACATGTTTTTTGCCACACGCGAAAAGACTAAACGGTCGGAAAGTGTTATTTGGAGACAATTTGTCGTCTCATATCGAGGAAGATGTGTTACGATTATGTGAAGAAAACGATATCAATTTTGTTTGTTTGGTACCACACTCCACCCATCTGCTTCAGCCTTTGGACGTAGCATTTTTCGTCCGATGAAAGAGGCATGGCGAAGTACATTAACGAAATGGAAACTTGAGAACTTAAGGCTGACCACTGTTCCAAAAGACGCATTTCCGAATCTCCTCAACAAGACACTTCTAAGAGAATGGACGAAATTAAACCGAAAAAAATTGTGGTACCCCCGTTGGATAATGAAAACGGTGCCATCAAACGAAATCTTATAAGTGCATTTAATGCAACAGGAATATTGCCGTTTAACCCTGATCAGATGTACAAGCGCTTACCATCTGATGATAGTAACGTTGAGGCTGAAACTGAGAGCGCTCTTACTGAACTATTAAGAACTCAAAGATTTGGAGAATCATTCCATACTGTAAAAAGAAAGAAAAGACTAAATGTTGCTGCTGGAAAGAGTATATCGACAGCGGATTTAATAGATGACCCCTCGCCAAGTGTAGAAAAAAAGCGGAAGACAAAGAAAACTAATCAGACGATTGACACACCACTTGAAGAAAACATATCTGATGACAATGAGACTGTAGAGGAAACATTCGACGAAGAGGAAAACGAGAGAGGACATGAAGAGGAAGAAGATAATATATTGAGCGAGGGTCGTTATGTATTGGCAACATTTACTTCTCAGCGAGGAAAAAAAACATATCGTTACGTATGTTACATTAACGAAACCACTCCGCTGGTAGTTACCGGCTTAAAATCGTGCCAAAACAAAAAAAACATTCAGATTAATTAAAGACGACATTTCTGAAATTGAACAGTCTGCTATTGTTGCATACCTGCCTATTTCATACCTGCCTATTACCTTTCAAGAAGGGACTGAATTGGTCGTGTTTCCACACGAGATCAATGTTAATGAGGTTTAGAGCTTAAGAATTTGATTTTCTGTGTTTTAAAATGTTAATTTCAAATACAATTAGAACTAAAACATTATTTTTGTCTATATCAAAGTCACTCCAAGTGTATTAAACAGCTTTATGAAAAAAACCTGCGGACAGATTTCAATTTGTTTTTAAATTTTATGTTCATTTTGGGTTTACTTTCAAATGACATGGAAATAAGCATGGTGATCAACGTAACTCCGATCAGTGTATAAATTTGATCAAGTGGTTTAATTTTTTTTTCTCAAAAACTAAATAAATTGATAATTTTTTAAGTTAAGTTTCTGGTAGAAGACAAAAAACCGACATTTTGTTTTTTTTTACGTATTTTTCTGCCAATTTATACAAAAGATACAGAGTTTTTAAAATAAAAATTGATCAAAGTAACCCCATTTTACGGTAATAAGTTATTAAACGCTCAAATAACTAGCGAAGACAAATCTAGTTAATTAATAATTACTACTGAATATATTATTAAATTTCCAACAAGTGAACATATTATTAAATAATTCCAAGTATGTATTAAACTGCATGTTGTCGTCGATCGATAACAAGCCAAATGCAAAATGCGTCTATTCTTCTAGTGCGACGTTCCAGACGACCTTCGGTTCAACGTTGTTTAATTTAACTCCGTCAAGTGGTTTTTATGTTTCTGCTGCCGTGAAATTCAGTGACCACCAGCGAGAAGAAGAAGAACCATAAGATATAATTCATGCATTGACAAAAGAGATTAATAAGTAGATATCGGGCATAAACGTCGTATAAAACGAGAGCGTCACTTACGTCTAGATAACATGAGGGCACAAAAAATATCGTCGACAAGCGTACTTAAATCCGATAAACGGCGTTATAACTAGACGGCTCGAGCTTATTATCCACCGTCCCGGAGTTTCCTCAAAATTTCTCACAGAATAACTCACAAATACATAATGCGATAACCTAAACTTTGTCATACCACTTGCCTGTACGACATATTACCAATAAGTCTCTAAGTAAAGGCGCTGCGCTACGCATACAACACGAGATCGGAAAAGGGGGGTAGCGATGACGTAATGCAACACCTGTATTCACTATGTACACTCTAGTTCAATATGCAAGTACAATACGACGCAAAATACACGTTTAATTTTTAAAAATGAAATTTCAAACGTAACACCTAGGCAATGTGAATGACGAACACGGCGAAAAATTTCATTAAGACATTTCTGTTGTTGAAAAACGTTATCAGGGAACAGTGTAATGCTTGCTGATTATTGTTGGACATTGATATCAGAAAATGCTTAAGAACAGTATAAAAGAAAATTAAAAAGAAACACATTTTAAACAGGGCAATACCATACAAATCCATACAATGTATAGTCGCAAACATGGAATTCCAGACAATTTGTATAGCACTTTTTTCAAAATATTTACTATTATAAACCGGTATTTTAATGTCACTTGTAGCATTAGGTTATGTATGTCAATAAAACATTAATAAATGTCTAATGTCAATTAAACGCTATATGAAAGAATTATATACAGTAGCCAATTATTTGTGTCTGGAATTCCATGCTCCTAGTTGTACAATCGGGGCCTAAAAAAGGGTACAACTTGACATATGAAATCGCGTAACCTTTCAAAAATTGAATAGTGTGTTTTGGCTTTTATACCAAGCCATGTCAAGCAATAATCGTTTGCGTATTTTTATCAGTTCTGATGCTACCAGCAAAATTAGTTACTTCTTTTGCTCTTATAAATGTATCAAAGGGGTGATTTCTAATAAAATTTACCAGTTCTTTATCTTGCTTCCAAGATGATGTTTTTCGGCGTCTGAACCTTTTTTGCGGAAAAAGACTCCACAACGCTTTTTAGCTGGTTGCACTGTATTTTTACTTATGTTTAGTTCGCCCGCAATTCTTCTAACAGGCTATCCCTCCTGAAGCCGTGTTATCAAAAAAGACTTCTTAGGCTTGTTCAAATTTGATATTTTAAATTACTTTATTTAACTGTCATGTTGTTACGAGTTGTCGGATACGTTCAGATTTACACCAAACAAAATACTCGTGTACCCGTTTTTTTTTAGGCACAGATGGTATCTACTACCTAACTAATATTATTTCATTTACTTTTCAACAGTTTCATTACTGACTTTTCCTACTAAAACCTGACGTTCCAGAATAAATTTTTTGTTATTACTATTATTAGAACTGCAAAAGAAACGAAGATTGTACATAGTTTCTAAACATTTGGAATTTACTGCAAGTGAGAATTAATGAATATTAAATCACATTCTTACATGTAAATGTCGACTTATTTAATGCGTATAAATCTACAATCCGTCAAACTAAGTTTGTACTAGTATGCAGAACACACTCTTTCGCGACAACGAACTTCCTGGTAGTTAGGTTAATTAAGAATTAAGAAATACTGAAAAAACAAGCCTATCAACGCGAGGAAACGTACAGACGACCGTTTCGTTCTAATTGGAACTTCTCAATGTACGGCATTCCCTTTCGATGACGACCTTGCTTTTTCATTTCTATACTTTCTGTATATATAGTTAACATTTGGAATTTACTGCAAGTGAGAATTAATGAATATTAAATCACATTCTTACATGTAAATGTCGACTTATTTAATGCGTATAAATCTACAATCCGTCAAACTAAGTTTGTACTAGTATGCAGAACACACTCTTTCGCGACAACGAACTTCCTGGTAGTTAGGTTAATTAAGAATTAAGAAATACTGAAAAAACAAGCCTTTCAACGCGAGGAAACGTACAGACGACCGTTTCGTTCTAATTGGAACTTCTCAATGTACGGCATTCCCTTTCGATGACGACCTTGCTTTTTCATTTCTATACTTTCTGTATATATAGTTAACATTTGGAATTTACTGCAAGTGAGAATTAATGAATATTAAATCACATTCTTACATGTAAATGTCGACTTATTTAATGCGTATAAATCTACAATCCGTCAAACTAAGTTTGTACTAGTATGCAGAACACACTCTTTCGCGACAACGAACTTCCTGGTAGTTAGGTTAATTAAGAATTAAGAAATACTGAAAAAACAAGCCTATCAACGCGAGGAAACGTACAGACGACCGTTTCGTTCTAATTGGAACTTCTCAATGTACGGCATTACCTTTCGATGACGACCTTGCTTTTTCATTTCTATACTTTCTGTATATATAGTTAACATTTGGAATTTACTGCAAGTGAGAATTAATGAATATTAAATCACATTCTTACATGTAAATGTCGACTTATTTAATGCGTATAAATCTACAATCCGTCAAACTAAGTTTGTACTAGTATGCAGAACACACTCTTTCGCGACAACGAACTTCCTGGTAGTTAGGTTAATTAAGAATTAAGAAATACTGAAAAAACAAGCCTATCAACGCGAGGAAACGTACAGACGACCGTTTCGTTCTAATTGGAACTTCTCAATGTACGGCATTCCCTTTCGATGACGACCTTGCTTTTTCATTTCTATACTTTCTGTATATATAGTTAACATTTGGAATTTACTGCAAGTGAGAATTAATGAATATTAAATCACATTCTTACATGTAAATGTCGACTTATTTAATGCGTATAAATCTACAATCCGTCAAACTAAGTTTGTACTAGTATGCAGAACACACTCTTTCGCGACAACGAACTTCCTGGTAGTTAGGTTAATTAAGAATTAAGAAATACTGAAAAAACAAGCCTATCAACGCGAGGAAACGTACAGACGACCGTTTCGTTCTAATTGGAACTTCTCAATGTACGGCATTCCCTTTCGATGACGACCTTGCTTTTTCATTTCTATACTTTCTGTATATATAGTTAACATTTGGAATTTACTGCAAGTGAGAATTAATGAATATTAAATCACATTCTTACATGTAAATGTCGACTTATTTAATGCGTATAAATCTACAATCCGTCAAACTAAGTTTGTACTAGTATGCAGAACACACTCTTTCGCGACAACGAACTTCCTGGTAGTTAGGTTAATTAAGAATTAAGAAATACTGAAAAAACAAGCCTATCAACGCGAGGAAACGTACAGACGACCGTTTCGTTCTAATTGGAACTTCTCAATGTACGGCATTCCCTTTCGATGACGACCTTGCTTTTTCATTTCTATACTTTCTGTATATATAGTTAACATTTGGAATTTACTGCAAGTGAGAATTAATGAATATTAAATCACATTCTTACATGTAAATGTCGACTTATTTAATGCGTATAAATCTACAATCCGTCAAACTAAGTTTGTACTAGTATGCAGAACACACTCTTTCGCGACAACGAACTTCCTGGTAGTTAGGTTAATTAAGAATTAAGAAATACTGAAAAAACAAGCCTATCAACGCGAGGAAACGTACAGACGACCGTTTCGTTCTAATTGGAACTTCTCAATGTACGGCATTCCCTTTCGATGACGACCTTGCTTTTTCATTTCTATACTTTCTGTATATATAGTTAACATTTGGAATTTACTGCAAGTGAGAATTAATGAATATTAAATCACATTCTTACATGTAAATGTCGACTTATTTAATGCGTATAAATCTACAATCCGTCAAACTAAGTTTGTACTAGTATGCAGAACACACTCTTTCGCGACAACGAACTTCCTGGTAGTTAGGTTAATTAAGAAGAATTAAGAAGAGTGTGTTCTGCATACTAGTACAAACTTAGTTTGACGGATTGTAGATTTATACGCATTAAATAAGTCGACATTTACATGTAAGAATGTGATTTAATATTCATTAATTCTCACTTGCAGTAAATTCCAAATGTTAACTATATATACAGAAAGTATAGAAATGAAAAAGCAAGGTCGTCATCGAAAGGGAATGCCGTACATTGAGAAGTTCCAATTAGAACGAAACGGTCGTCTGTACGTTTCCTCGCGTTGATAGGCTTGTTTTTTCAGTATTTCTTAATTCTTAATTAACCTAACTACCAGGAAGTTCGTTGTCGCGAAAGAGTGTGTTCTGCATACTAGTACAAACTTAGTTTGACGGATTGTAGATTTATACGCATTAAATAAGTCGACATTTACATGTAAGAATGTGATTTAATATTCATTAATTCTCACTTGCAGTAAATTCCAAATGTTAACTATATATACAGAAAGTATAGAAATGAAAAAGCAAGGTCGTCATCGAAAGGGAATGCCGTACATTGAGAAGTTCCAATTAGAACGAAACGGTCGTCTGTACGTTTCCTCGCGTTGATAGGCTTGTTTTTTCAGTATTTCTTAATTCTTAATTAACCTAACTACCAGGAAGTTCGTTGTCGCGAAAGAGTGTGTTCTGCATACTAGTACAAACTTAGTTTGACGGATTGTAGATTTATACGCATTAAATAAGTCGACATTTACATGTAAGAATGTGATTTAATATTCATTAATTCTCACTTGCAGTAAATTCCAAATGTTAACTATATATACAGAAAGTATAGAAATGAAAAAGCAAGGTCGTCATCGAAAGGGAATGCCGTACATTGAGAAGTTCCAATTAGAACGAAACGGTCGTCTGTACGTTTCCTCGCGTTGATAGGCTTGTTTTTTCAGTATTTCTTAATTCTTAATTAACCTAACTACCAGGAAGTTCGTTGTCGCGAAAGAGTGTGTTCTGCATACTAGTACAAACTTAGTTTGACGGATTGTAGATTTATACGCTTTAAATAAGTCGACATTTACATGTAAGAATGTGATTTAATATTCATTAATTCTCACTTGCAGTAAATTCCAAATGTTAACTATATATACAGAAAGTATAGAAATGAAAAAGCAAGGTCGTCATCGAAAGGGAATGCCGTACATTGAGAAGTTCCAATTAGAACGAAACGGTCGTCTGTACGTTTCCTCGCGTTGATAGGCTTGTTTTTTCAGTATTTCTTAATTCTTAATTAACCTAACTACCAGGAAGTTCGTTGTCGCGAAAGAGTGTGTTCTGCATACTAGTACAAACTTAGTTTGACGGATTGTAGATTTATACGCATTAAATAAGTCGACATTTACATGTAAGAATGTGATTTAATATTCATTAATTCTCACTTGCAGTAAATTCCAAATGTTAACTATATATACAGAAAGTATAGAAATGAAAAAGCAAGGTCGTCATCGAAAGGGAATGCCGTACATTGAGAAGTTCCAATTAGAACGAAACGGTCGTCTGTACGTTTCCTCGCGTTGATAGGCTTGTTTTTTCAGTATTTCTTAATTCTTAATTAACCTAACTACCAGGAAGTTCGTTGTCGCGAAAGAGTGTGTTCTGCATACTAGTACAAACTTAGTTTGACGGATTGTAGATTTATACGCATTAAATAAGTCGACATTTACATGTAAGAATGTGATTTAATATTCATTAATTCTCACTTGCAGTAAATTCCAAATGTTAACTATATATACAGAAAGTATAGAAATGAAAAAGCAAGGTCGTCATCGAAAGGGAATGCCGTACATTGAGAAGTTCCAATTAGAACGAAACGGTCGTCTGTACGTTTCCTCGCGTTGATAGGCTTGTTTTTTCAGTATTTCTTAATTCTTAATTAACCTAACTACCAGGAAGTTCGTTGTCGCGAAAGAGTGTGTTCTGCATACTAGTACAAACTTAGTTTGACGGATTGTAGATTTATACGCATTAAATAAGTCGACATTTACATGTAAGAATGTGATTTAATATTCATTAATTCTCACTTGCAGTAAATTCCAAATGTTAACTATATATACAGAAAGTATAGAAATGAAAAAGCAAGGTCGTCATCGAAAGGGAATGCCGTACATTGAGAAGTTCCAATTAGAACGAAACGGTCGTCTGTACGTTTCCTCGCGTTGATAGGCTTGTTTTTTCAGTATTTCTTAATTCTTAATTAACCTAACTACCAGGAAGTTCGTTGTCGCGAAAGAGTGTGTTCTGCATACTAGTACAAACTTAGTTTGACGGATTGTAGATTTATACGCATTAAATAAGTCGACATTTACATGTAAGAATGTGATTTAATATTCATTAATTCTCACTTGCAGTAAATTCCAAATGTTAACTATATATACAGAAAGTATAGAAATGAAAAAGCAAGGTCGTCATCGAAAGGGAATGCCGTACATTGAGAAGTTCCAATTAGAACGAAACGGTCGTCTGTACGTTTCCTCGCGTTGATAGGCTTGTTTTTTCAGTATTTCTTAATTCTTAATAGTTTCTAAAGAAAAATTTTTAAAATTAAAATTTGTTAATCAGTGTACAATTGATATTATCGTCTTCTAGTTTTATGACTAGGTGTAAAAATTCGGCCTTATAACAAAATATACGTACCCAAAAATATTTGTAATTAAACTTGGAAATATCATAAACTAAATTTACTGTAAAAGAGAATGTTAAAATGTCTATTGCATTATATATTATTATACTTCTTATAGTCAGTAAACTCCTTTATATTCCGCTTAAAAATTTTTATTCTTTGCTCTTAGTCCATTATTATAAACAACGCTTTTGCCCCTCAGCGCTGAATATGTACACATTATTTTCATAATTATCTTTTAAAGAATAACCGCGAATTAAGGGTGGATATTATTGATATTTATTTACACATTTGCATGCACAAACTTACCGGATCTATGTAATCTTACCTACAATGAAAACGTGTCCTCAAGTAAAAGAAAATTATGTCAAATATCAGTCTGGATATTACTGTTTGTTATAAACGAACATGTAATATATATAGTTACCGATTAATTCATGTAATCAGAAGGAACTTTACTGCATTAAGCGGTTATTGAATCTCGTTTTTGTTCGGTATTTTGAATTAAGATTACATGTGTCTTGTGTTTATTATAATTATGTAAATTGTAGTAACATAAAATTTTTATTTAATTCGCGTGCCTTACCGTTATTGATTCCGAGGACTAAATCTCTTGAAATTATATTTTTATCTTAAATAACGCAATCATGCATGCATGTCATGTGCATATATTGATAAATGAAAGTTTAAACCTCCAAATTAATTCTGTTCATACACTAAAAAGCATTAAATACTTCTCGCTTAAACAAGTTAAAAAAAGTTAATAGTAGAATAATTTTGCTACTTACAGTCATTTTCTTTTGCTTTTCCGGATTTGTCAATTGCGTTACAGTATTTGTCAAATGACTTTCTAGTTATATGTAAATATGCTTTCTACACTTTACGACGCTGTTTCATTCGAATTTTTCATAGAAAAAAATCCGCCCTTAAGTAGGAATCGAACCCACGACCTCTTGCTTACCGGACCATTGCTCTACCACTGAGCTGTTAAAAGCATGAATTCGAAACTTTTGTGGTGATGCCTTGAGTTACATCAAAGAACAGATGAATATATCTTGCCCGTAGTATGGCAATTGTACAAATTTATTGCATTTTTGCGAAGTAATGTAAATATGCTTTCTACACTTTAAGACGCTGTTTTATTCGTATTTTTCATAGAAAAAAATTCGCCCTTAAGTACTTTCTAACTTCTTTATTGTAGTAGACTTGCTTCATAAAATAAATTCCGTTTCTTATTTATTTATTTATTTATTTATTTACTGTCCAACAGGATAAGTATACTATGAGCTTAACATAACGCTGTACATACTCCAACCGACGTTGTTACGGAGACCATTCAATAGATGTGCATATTACAGGTGTATGGTATGTTATACGAAGTTACTGAATAATTTAAAATCGTACATTGTCAATTTAGTGAATGTTGTTATGGTTACTTACAGAAAAAATATTTTTTGAGCACGGTGAATAATTTAAAATTGTACATACGAAAAACACGCTAGTTTAACTTATTATGTGTTTTAATTTATAATACATTTAGTACATCTTATAATACATTTCTTAAAGAAACCCTTAAAATGAAACTTTTACTAATTCTACGCAAGATGTTCAAAAATATTGTCGTTAACAGCCAAACAGTTGCATAATCTATTATAAAATTCATTTAAAACGTTGCTTATTTGTTGAGGGGTAATTTCCCGAGAAGCCCCCTGAATTATATTTTTGAGCTCTTCAATGCTGCCTAGAGGAACATTGTTGTACACTGAAGTTTTCCCCCTTCCCCAGTAAAAGAAATCCAACGGATTTAAGTCTGGAGACCTTGGTGGCCAACTAGTTGGTCCCCCTCTTCCGATCCATCGATTAGGATATCTTTTACTTACAATTTGGATAACATTTCTCGAATAATGAGGCGGTGCGCCATCGCATTCGTACCAGATTTGCTCTAAATTTTGATCATTTAATGCTGGAATATTATATTCCGTAGTAATTGACAATATTTTTCTGCATTTAGGTTACCATCGATAAAAAATGGGCCTATAATACTATTATTAATGATTCCTGCCCAAACATTTACTTTTTCAGGATATTGCGTTCTCGTTACGTTGTAAAAATGTAAATTTTCCTTCGACCAGAACCTACAGTTTTGGCGATTAGGTTCCCCGTGTTTAATAAATGTCGCCTCATCAGTGAAGAGAATTCTTTTGAGAAAATCGTTGTCAGTATTTATTTTGTCAAATAAATTTTCGGAAAAGCGTATTCGTCCTTCATAATCATGTGGCCTTAATTCTTGATGCATTTAGTACTTAAATGACTTATACTTGTGCTTCTTCAAAATCTTTAGAACGGTCCCTTGGCTTATGCCCATTTCCGAAGCAATTTTTCTAGATGTTGCGCACTTGTCCTGTGCCACAACATTTAATTCCAAATCTTCTGTTATTACTCTTGGTCTTGTAGATCGTTTTTTATTGTGGAGAGTATTGATACAACCAGAAGTTTTCAATTTATTAATTGCATTTGCTACCGTTGAATGACTAGGAATAGGTCTATTTGGATACTGGACACTAAACAGAGCTGCAACTTCGCGTAACAATGATCCTTCAAAATACCACGTATAAAATTGTATTTGTTCCTCTGTTGTGTACATTGTGAGTAATTAAAAGACTCTACAAACAAATTTAACGTTTTTATACTGACAAAATTACACAAATTATGTTTATGAAACTGACGTAACTATGGTTTTCAGAAAAAGTTAGCTGTAATTAATCTAAAGCATGTACAGCGTTGTATTAAGCTCATGTAATATATATTACAATATGACAAACACTAACTAATAAAGTAAATTATGACACAATAACACAATCAAAATTCATTAAAAAGAAATTATAATAATAGACATATTTTATAGGGTGCCCATATGATACATGCAAAGTGCAAAGTTGTGATTTTGTTTGCTCCCCGTACATTTTCGTAAAATTTAGGCAAAAAAATAAGATCTACAAAAGAAAAATGAGAATGTGTAGGGGGAAAAACCCAGCCCAGCCGGTTTTCGATTCAAAATAGACTTTAAATCGGTAGATCGCTTTAACTGTCCATAACTCGAATAATATTGAATTTTTCGCTGATGGTCTAGATGATGGTCTTGTTTTCTGAAAGTTTTGGTATACGGATAAAATTTAATTTTTTCTTTAACTTATTTTTTCAAATTTTAAATTTATTTTGGGAAGCCTATTTTGTATAAAATTGAATACATGTTTACTAAAAAAAAATATTTAAAAACATTGATTTTTTTGGGTGTGTAGTTTCAAGCTGTAATTATGAAACCGGGGTAATTTTCAACTTTGACACTTCAAAGAAAATTGGTCACATACGTGTTCTTCTTCGTCCCAATTCCAAGATTCGGATGGATTTGGTATAGGCAGTTCTTGACTATGTTCGACAGACCGCAAAGATTATAGTAAATTGGCATACTACACAGTATGCTTGGATTTCGGTCGAATGTCCAGTATGCTAGTGGGGTGAAGGTAACAATTTGTGGCATCCTCCTCCGGCTATCTCCACACCATTGGTACTGCAAAATCACTGCATTTTTTACAATTCATCAAACCTGTAAAAATGTTAGGCAAGTCTTACAATATATGTGAGGGGCCCATGACTTATACTGGATATCCGGCAAATGTAGGAAATCTCTCGGATTCAGATAGAAGATAAAAAAACAAGATGACAAGTTCCTATATTTTTTTTTCTACAGCCCCTTCCTACAGAGATATGCGTTCCTGAAGGACGCCGATGGAAATCGGTTTTTTCATGTTCTATCTGTATCCGAGAGATTTCTCACATTTTCCTGGACACCCTGTGTAGATCTCCTAGTTTAATTCCGAAATAATGTTAGGTACTAATCTCTTCATACAAGTTCGGCGAAATTACACTTTTGCGATTTAAAAGTGTTGATATTATTTACACACTGCCTAGATATTGTACTTAATTATTTATTAATTTATAGTAAATCACGGTTCAGTAATAAATATAAATCAAGTACATATAATACAAACACATCTGTAGCGACGTTTCATGGCACGACATAGGAAATGCAGTAATTTCATATGCCTGTAAATGCCAACCAGTACACAATATCAGATTTGGATGGGTACTTTTTGGATGTAATAGATAGGTGTAAACTTATCTTATCACGGTAGATTTGTCTCTGTTGATATATCCTCCTGAGAACTTGCATCCATTTGAATGGACATTTGGTTTTCATAGGATGGTTTTGTTATTTGTGAAATATTTGACCTAAGAGCCGGTGTACAATATATTGGATACATATGTCTCACCATCTGTATCAAATTCAGTGAACTATGTGTAGTGTTCTGTCAATCAGTAACCGTTGAAATGACGACAGGCGGACGTGCTAGGTTAGATGGTAAGTTATTGTTGATTTTAATTGCTTTTATTATAGATTTTTGCGAAAAATTTATTAAAACCATTAAAATAGTTAATAAGGTATCTGACCTAATTCGGATATATTGTTTAATTAAGTGATTCACAGTTTAATTTGGCAAAATACGCACTGTCCATTTAAATTGACATAAGGTCATCTTCACTACAATGTTTTTTGTTGGCAAAAAATACGTTAATTAATGTTATCTTAATTTTAGAAATTTTTGGTAAAGATCAATATCTTCACCCAGGTAAAGATGACGATAGATTATTACAACTATTACAGCTTGATAATTCGGAGTGGGAAGGATGTTCGGATGATCAGGCTGATGACGAATTTCTTCCTGCGGAAGACAGTCAGTGGAAAGAAGCAGAGAGCCAAAATGTGTCTGGTATTAACGATGAAACACTAGACAGTGATGATTCTGATCCCGAATTTGAAGTGCCCCTAAACATTTTGAAATCACGACTAAAATCTACCCAGGGTAGAAAATTTTGGAGGAAAGATGATAGGTAAGAGCGAAACGCTTGTAGTGTAAGCAACTTTTATTGACTTTTGGTTGTAGGTTTACCGTTCCTGAATTTAACGTGGATTGTTTTGATGAAACTACATTCGACAGAAAGGACTGGCAAGTAGAGGATTACCTATCTATGTATCTTAGTGAAGAAGACTTTGAAAGTATTTCTTCTTGTACAAATGTTAAATACATGATTGACCATGACAAACCTATGAACCTTTCTGTAGAGGAAGTAAGAAAGTTTCTAGGTGCTACTGTTCTTATGCCTTGCTTGAAATACCCTAGAATAAAAATGTATTGGGCAGCAACGACCAGAGTAGATTCAGTTGCAAAAAGTATGTCTCGGGATAGATATTTTTCTATTAGAAGTCACTTAAAAGTTATTGTCGACAACGATGTGACTGAAGACGATAGAAAATTGGATAAATTATGGAAAATACGGCCACTTTTGTCAAAAATTAAAAATGGATGTCTATCTTTAAAAAGATCTAATGTCGTTGAAGTGGATGAACAAATGATCCCGTTCACTGGAACATGCGCCGTAAAACAGTTTGTTCGAGGCAAACCAACACCAGAAGGTTTAAAAAATTTTGTGTGCGCTACACCCAATGGTCTAGTTCTCGATTTTGAGATCTACCAGGGTAAAAATACTTTTCTTGATCAGTCGACAAAGAATCTTGGCGTTGGACCATCCGCTGTTGTGCGACTTACTGAATCGCTCAAGGAAGAGACGCACTTATTTGTGGACCGATATTTTACAACAGTACCTCTCTTGGAATTTTTATTGGAAAAAAATTGTTGTGTACTGGAACAATTATGAAATCAAGAATTCCAGCGGCAGTACATTTGACTCAAGAGAAAATTTTACAGAAATTACCTAGAGGGTTTACTGAACAGACCGTGCGAGAAGATCAAAAGATTAGTATTGTTCAGTGGTACGATCAAAAGTCTGTTATTCTAGCTTCTACAGGTCTAGCAAAAGATCCAACTGACGAATGTAGGAGGTGGTCTAAAAAGGAAATAAAATATCTAAATGTTCCTAGACCAAACATTGTGAAACGCTACAATGAATGTATGGGTGGAATTGATCTAATAGATCGCGTTATTAGTTACTATCGAATACATAGTAGAACAAAAAAGTGGACTGTCAAGTGTATTTTCCACTTAATTGACCTTGCTATTGCTAATTCCTGGATCTTGTACAGGGAGGATCGCAAACGCTTAGGGGATAGACTGAAGGCTATTATGCAATTTTTGGATTTTAAAACTAAGGTTGCCGAATTCTTATTGAAAGACAAAGATTGTAATGATGAAAATGCTGTGTTACACTTGCCACTTAAAACAAGAAATAATCCACGAGGCTACAACGCATCTCCCTCACAGTCTTTAACACCAAAAACATCTAGGGAAGGCCGTTATCATCTGGCTGCATTGGCTAATTTGAAAAATTCTGCTAGATGTAAATTTGTAAAATGTAGTAAGAAAACTAAATTTTATTGCACACGATGCGAAATCCATCTATGCATAACAGCAGAACGTAACTGTTTTTCTTTATACCATGTGTACAAAAATCATTAAATGTTCAAAATGTTCAAATTTAAAAACCGTGAGTTTTTATATTCGTTTTTTGAGTGCCGAAATACATCAGAGATACTTAAAAATGTTCATGTCACAAAATGTGTGTTCAACACAGTGTTATTTTTCTGAAATGTTCTTTCTTATACACACCAAACAATCTCTGTTTAATTCCAACTAAAATATTAAGCTTAAGAATGCATAATCGATAATTGTTGTAACATCCATTTACTGCCATTAATACAAGCGTTACATCCTCGTGTAATAAGTGACGATCACAACGAATTAACATTTGCAACGATATTTAAAAGTGCAATCAGTCTTTGAATTTTTCCTGTTTTGCTTAATGGTACAAGACGTTTGGTGTAGCCAGTGTCGAAGCCGCAGACTTTATTTTTAGATACACATTGCCGAGTTATCCGCGCGACCTTGATCCAGCCGTGTACTTACTACGCTCCGCAAATGGAAAGGTAATAAAAATCAATGAGAAACTACGCGAAATGATTGGACAATCATACGGGCGCTTTAATACGATTTTGAATTAGACTTGTGCCTATTATATCCGTTAATATTTATTGCGAATTTGTTTCTATTGCCAACTGACACTGTTAGTGTACATGTGTGTAAATTTAAGAAGAAATAAACCCACGTTATTCCAATTATTAATAACTAGGAGACATGAGAGGCCGAAATTACGATGGGCCATATAAATAGTCTATAATATCGCTAAGTACAACACGTTGTTATTGAATAGCACTATTCATTCGATTAACCGCACATCTTTTGTCGTTAAATTGCCACGCAATTACTTCAATGTTACACTTAAATTCCTTTCTTCATGGGTGTAGATAGAAGCGGGAGGAGTTTTTATAATTTGTTTTATTTATTAGTTTATATTTCGTAAGATAAATAAGGTACGGTGAGTTAGTTTCTTTTTTCCATTGTTTTAACTGTTAATTACATACTTCTTTCGCATACATTTTTAAATTTTCATTTATTTAGATCCAGAACATTGTTTAAGTTACTTTATCACATATAATATGGAACAACGTCGAGAATTGCATCGTGAAACAATGGCGAATTGAATATAGGGTCAAATAGATTGTACGTCCATTACACAGGTCCACAAAATTTAACTTTTTAACAGATGTTTTTATTTTGAAAACTGATTTTATATAATTTTGGTAAGCTGATTTCAAAAATTCTATGCATTTATTTGTATCACGTAAGGTTTTTTTGCAAATATTAAATGAAAGAAAACGATATTTCTTAAAAAATTTATTTGTTTATTGAGTAAAAAGGTGGAATACAAGTTCAAAAAATACTTTACTCAGTCTTTTTTAAGTGAAATCTTTGTCTTTGCCAGAAAGCTGCGTTGTCCGGACATTCGGTTGAATGTTTTTAAGGGCATATTCCGTTTTAACATCCAGCGGTAGTCCGCCATCATCGTTATGCTCCATCTGCCTTGGTATCGCCGTTTCATTTCCTTAATGTCTTGGTGAAACCTTTCTCCCTGTTCTTCGCTAACTGCTCCAAGATTTTCGGGAAAATAGTTCAAGTGTGAAAACAGGAAATGCACTTTCAAACTCATATTACAACCTAGACGATGAAAGTGTTGTAACATATTTTGAACAATGTTTTCGTAGTTTTCGTCCTTAGAGTTCCCAAGAAACTTATCAATTACTTCTTTAAATGAAACCCAGGCGTTTTTCTCGACATTGGTCATTGTGTTTTGAAAATCCTTGTCTTTGCATAATGTTCTTATCTGCGGCCCAACAAAAATACCTTCTTTTAACTTGGCATCGGATAAGGCTGGAAATGTCTCGCACAAATATTTAAAACACTGTCCATTTTTGTCTAGGGCTTTAACAAACTGCTTCATCAAGCCAAGTTTGATATGGAGAGGAGGCAGTAAAACTTTTTTGGGATCAACCAAGCTATCTCTTAATACATTTTTGCTACCAGGTGTAAGGCTTGCTCTAGAGGGCCATTCTATTTGAGTCCAATGTCTATCCCTTGCTCGACTATCCTACTCACAAATAAAGCATGGAAATTTTGTATAACCTCCTTGTTGTCCTAGTAGCATGCACAGCACTTTAAGGTCACCACAAAGCATCCACTGATATTCTTGGTAGTTTATTTTCTTTAAAAGAAGTTCAAAATTTTTATACGCTTCCATTAAATGTACCGAATGGGCAACGGGAACCGAGGCCAGCTCGTTGCCATTGTGCAATAAAACGCCTTTTAAACTACGCTTACTTGAGTCAATAAACAGGCGCCTTTCTTCTTTTACATACGGCACATTTCCTAATTTTGAAATTAAGTCAGGAATATTGTTGCAATACACTAGCGGTCCGTCTTGAGTAAAATATTGACATAACTCTTTCGCGATCCCGGTAAAAGCTTGATGTGACACCAGGTGCCAGTAAATGTTTCTCACGAAGTCGGGAGGTTAACAATTCGGATGCATCCTTTGGAAGGTGCAAATCTCTAATTAAATCATTTAGTTCGCTCTGGTTAAACACTTCGGGCTCTCTGAAATCTGGTGTGAAATCTGAGTAATCTGGGTCGCAATTAGATTCCTCTGATTCTGACGATATGACTTTTTCTAGTGCTTTTGGGGCGGTAGGTATCGGTACATCTGGTCCATGAGGAACTGGTCGAATAGCAGAGTCAAGATTGGGATACACAATTTGTTTCTTATTTTTTCTGTTGAATCCTTGAACATTACATGAACAAAAATAACAATCATCACTGTGATTTCTAGGCTCTCGCCATACCATAGGAACACCAAAGCTTAAACATTTCTTCCTACCTTTTTGCCAGTTTCTTAATGCTTCAACGCAAACGAAACAAACAGTCTGAGGAGCCTAGGACTTGTCTTGGTCGCCAATTTTTACACCAAAATAAGCGTGGTATACATTTTTCACAAACGACGTTATAGTTTGCCTCTGCTTTACTACGACATAACTACCACAGATATAACAAAAGTTATTCGGATTGTTCACACAATGTCTTCTGTCCATATTTATACGTTCTAGTACACAACGAAGACAACAAGCGCGCGGACACAGTAGCACGACGACTAACACAACCAAACTACACATAAGCAGGTTTCAACGTTGTATTGACGCTTCTGCGCCGACTCTGTTGCTTTGCTGAGAAATCTAATATTAACCAGTGTTGCCAAATCACATTTAATTTCATAAAAATCAATTCATTTAAAAATCATGCCTAACATGGAACAAACATATTCTTGTCATAGGTATGTTCTTGTCATATGTTTGAAAGCTGTTTGCTAATTTGTATATGTTTGGGGGCCCTTATTCCAAAAAAACGCCATATTTTTTCTCTATCACGTAATTTTTTTTTATAGCGCTCTATATCTTAAAAATGTAAAATAACATTTTTAAGATATAGAGGGCTATAAAAAAAATTTACGTGATAGAGCAAAAATATGGCGTTTTTTGGAATAAGGGCCCCCAAACATATACAAATTAGCAAACATCTTTCAAACATCAAAATCACTGTAGACCTGTGTTATCAGTGATTCCGAAATTTATTGCAAAGTCTGTAAAATATAGTTAAAAAATTCCAAGAAATCGCACGTAAAACGTTACTTAGAATCGCAAACATATACACAGAAATTATTCCCATTGGAATATGACAATTTTAACCAGTGGCGGCGCTAGACGTCGGCGACCGCCGATGGCCTCGCGCCTGATGGGGCCTCGCAAAAAAGTTTTGAACCGTGTCGAACAAATGTCAATAATATTAAGATTTTGAAATTGCTCAATTGGAGCGATAGAGGAATATTTTGTTGAGTTTATTAGCGTCGCAGAAACAACGGGAGAGTATTTAACAAAGCGTTGGGATCTTGTAAAAAGTAAATTAAAACTGACTTTAAAATCTCTCTAAGAAATAAGTAATTAAACTTCTAGTTTCAAAAATTCTTTTATTGTAAATACCACTACAATATTGTTTCGCCATACAATGGCTTCATCAGGTGGATGAAATACTATATTTAAAATCTCTGTCTGAAACACGATGGGAGAGTAGAATCGGAGCAGTAAAAGCGATATTTTTACAATTTGATGATGTTATGAATGTGTTAATGACTTGAAAAATAAAACTGATGATTCCGAAACTCTAAGTGATTATGTAGCAGTCTTAAACGAAGTGTTAACGTTTGAGTTTATTCTTGCAATACACGTGTGGTACGAGATTTTATTACGCGTGAACAATATAAATAAAATATGGCATTCCGTTCAAGTGAACTTGAAAGTCACTATTTACACATTACATTCATTTTGTAGCTGGATTCAAGAATTCCGTAATACAGGATATGAAAAAAGCGTTACAAAAGATTGTTTGTAGAAAAAAGTTGTTACGAAATTGAGTCACATTTTAAAGAAAAAAGAATAGTAAAGAAAAAGCAAATGTTCGGTTACGAACATATTGATGAATCCATACAATTTGTTGAAATGCAGTATAAAGTTAACTTTTTTAACACAATGATAGATGCTATCATAGTTGACACCGAATGTCGATTCAAAGCGCTCTATTAATATTATGAACGATTTGGTTTTATTTATGATATCAATTATTGGAAATCTGTACCAAAAGACTTCTCAAGAAGTGTAATGATTTAGGTACAATACTTCGAGAAGGTGAAAACAGCGACATACAGCCTTATGAACTGTATGAAGAACTCCAGCTTTTAAAATCCAATTCACTAAACTCTGTCAACGATGCAAAACAACTTATCCAATACATTTTAGAAAATAATTTGGAGGAAGTATATCCAAATGTTTACATAACAATCAGAATAATGCTCACAGTTCCAGTCAGTACAGCTTCTGCTGAGAGAAGTTTTTCAAACTTAAAATTGATTAAGACCTAGTTCAGAAGCACCATGAGCCAAGAGAGACCATTTACGTTATCAGTTCTGTCAATTGAAGTGGAAATAGTGGCTTGTGTTAACTATGACATAATCTTGAAAAAATTCAGTGAGGCTAAAAGCCTAAAAATTCGTTTATTTTAATTTGTGATTGTTTATGTAATATTTGTCAACATTTGATTAGCAATAGAACTCATATACTCATACATCAGCCTCAATTTATTTATCGTTTTCTTTCTGACAGCGAAACGAAAGAGGCATCGCAAAGCTGATGTCGCCAACGTCTAGATTTGGTCTAGCACCGCTACTGATTTTAACAAACTTGTGAAACTTTAATGGCGGTTAATATTCCATTAAATAAACTTAACAATTCCACCTTCAAAACATTTCTACAAAAATATACCGGTCTAAATGTTTCTGATGAATCCACCTTACGCAAATATTATGTTTATAACTGCTACGCGAAAGCAGTAGAACGCATTAGAAGCCATCTTTCAAATCAAAAGGCAAATAATTGGTTGGTAAAGGCAAATAAATTGACAATAACAAGGTTTATACAAGAAGAACTGGTAACTTTCTTCTTACCGGAATCGATTCCAACACGAGAAAATTCTATTGTTTCTGACGGATGCTGCACCATACATAGTGAAGGCAGTTTTAAACTTGAAAATCTTTTACCCAAATTTAATTCACACAACTTGCTTGGCGCACGGACCAAGTCGTGTTGCTGAAGAAGTCAGAAACCATTTTCCCTTAGTAAATACTTTAATTAGTAGTGTTAAGAAAGTATTTTTAAAGGCCCCATTACGAGTTCAGTATTACAAACAACATCTACGCGGTGTTCCGCTTCCTCCTCATCCAGTAATCACGCGATGGGAACGTGGTTCAGGCTGCTATTTTTCATGCAAATCATTAGGAAGGAATAAAGAAAATTATTATGGATCTTGATAGGGATGCACAATCTGTGATAGACGCCCAAAAGGTGTATTCGAGTAAAGAAATACCTCAACAGTTGGCGTTTATTAAAGCCAATTACGGTTTTATTTCCACTTCTATATTGCAGTTGGAAAAACAATTTTTGTCGCTAATCGAGAGCGTTGAAATAATAAACAAATTTGAAAAGTCATATTTTGATGTCAAAGGAGAAGTGGGACAGTCCGTGTATGATCAATTTTTAAGTGCAATAGGAAAAAATTGGGGTTTTAAAAAGCTAAAATCTTGTGTGGTGATTCAGTAGAAAATATTGAGTTGACAATAGATGATATTTCTAATTTGAAACATGCTCCTATAACAAGCGTCGACATAGAACGAACCTTTTCAATATATAAATACATATTTTCAGACAAGCGTCACAATTTTTGTGTAAATTGTAAATTGTTTTGATAGTTAATTATGTTGTAAAATGTTCTAAATAAACTTGTAGTATACAGGATGATTCATTTTCGGCCCTCACCATGGGGATCTCTCTTATTATTGGAGATAGAGTATAGGTTTAAATTTGGCAAAGTTGTTAAATTTTGTGTTTGTTATAAATCCGTAAAGAAAATAAACCTGTGACAAATGACCTTCGTTTAAAAAAAAAAAACGCGAAAACCCCATTTTCTTCTTTTACCTGTAGCACCGACATTTGGCCTTGTAGAGAAAAAATAAAAACTCATCCTTGTGGCCATTTATAAACCTCTATCCAGTGGTGTACCCTAAATTTTTATACGACGTTTCGTTTCTTTCTGGCCATCATCAACACTATCTAATTTCTTATAGGCGCCATATTGGATTTAGACATCTTCAGAAAGAGTTTTTTTTTCTGATTTCAACCTTGTACCACATGCTGACTATAGTTTTTGACATTAGGTTTTATTTGAAAGAATAAATTATAAGATTAAATAAGGTAGCCTTTAGAATTTCAATCTGTCAAACATTACATTTATTGTTCATTAATAATACAAAAAGTCATACACTAACGAAGAGAAACGAGATATGATAAGTATTTTTTATTCTTCGAAACGAAATTCAACAGTAGCGAGTACAAGTAACAAAAACCTTAATAAAAATACATATAAAAGTAAACAATAAACAATTACAGTAAATGTTCAATTATCTGGCCATCTTCGGTAATGCACAATTGGGCACGCCTTCTGGCATTTTGTACTGCCCTTTGTATAGTTCTTCTAGGAACTGAATCGAAGGTATTCTGAAGTCTGTCTCGTAATTCTTCAATATTTTGTGGCGCATCTACTTTATAAATATTATTTTTAACATTTCCCCATAAAAAAAAATCTAGCGGACTTAAATCAGGTGATCTCGCAGGCCATTCAACAACTCCCCTATTTCCAATCCAACGGTTTGCAAACTCTTGATTTAAGAAATTTCTAACAACAGCTGCATTGTGTGCTGGTGCGCCATCTTGTTGCCACCATAAATATTGTAATTTATTTAATTGGATATTGTCGTCAAGATAGTCAGATACCTATGTACGTAAAATGTTTAAATATCTTTCTCCATTTAAATGTTCTTCATACATAACTGGTCCTAAGAGACGATTTGCCAAAATACCCATCCAAACGTTTATTTCAAAACGATGTTGTGGTTTTCTAGCCCTGTTTTGTCGGGGATTTTGTACTGCCCAATAGTGCTCCGTATTTCTGTTGAACATTCCAGAATTTGTAAATTTTGTTTCATCTGACCAGATGATTTTGCTTAAAAAATTTTCGTCATTTTCTATCCTTCCCATTAACCAATTACAATATTCTAGCCTTCTCAAATTATCTCCAGGCAGTAAAGAGTGACTAACATGGATCCTGTATGGTTTAAACCTACTTTTATGTAAAGTTCTCCAAACTCTGGATTGGCACAAATTTAATTCTGACGCTACTTCGCGTGTAGAAATTGATGAATTATTATTTATCAATAAAAATACAAGATTAACATGAAATTTGAAAACACGCTTTTAATTTACCATTTGTAAAATATCTTGTCGATTTTCATTTAAATTCCTGTTGTCTTGACCATTACGCGGTTTAGTAAACGATCCATTCTCGACCAAATTTCTGTCGAGATCTAGAAAAATGGTACGATGAGGCTGTTGCCGTTCTGGATATAATTGTAGATATCTTGTACTGGCTACTGTTGAATTTCGGTTCGAAGAATAAAAAATACTTATCATATCTCGTTTCTCTTCGTTAGTGTATGACATTTTTGCATTATTAATGAACAATAAATGAAATGTTTGACAGATTGAAATTCCAATGGCTACCTTATTTAATATTATAATTTATTCTATCAAATACAACCTAATGTCAAAAACTTTAGTCAGCATGTGGTACATGGTTGAAATCAGAAAAAAACTCTTTCTGAAGATGTCTAAATCCAATATGGCGCCTATAAGAAATTAGATAGTTGATTATGACCAGAAAGAAACGAAACGTCGTATAAAAAATTTAGAGTACACCACTGGATAGAGGTTTAGAAATGGCCACAAGGATGTGTTTTTATATTTTCTCTACAAGGCCAAATGTCGGTGCTACAGGTAAAAGAAGAAAATGGGGTGTTCGCGTTTTTTTTTTTAATAACGAAGGTCATTTGTCGCAGGTCTATTTTCTTTACGGATTTATAACAAACACAAAAATTAACAACTTTGCCAAATTTAAACCTATACTCTATCTCCAATAATAAGCGAGATCCCCATGGTGAGGGCCGAAAATGAATCAGCTTGTATATAATAGAAAATTTTTGTCTACATTATTCCATTTTCCAACATTCCTCGTATTTTTTTACCTGCATATTTATCGTATGGAAGTACATATTTAGGCTAAAACGTCTGCATATTTATGCGCATATTTTAATTTAGTTTTTTTTTGCTTATAATCCGGCCTTTAGTGATGAAGAAAACGACGAAGGAACGACGAATAGTTTAATTCATATTAATGTACATTACATTTTAAGAAAATTGCTTTAATTAAGTTATTTATCTTTATTATGAAAATATAATAGCACGTTCTTAAATTTTTTATACCTAATGCGCTTTTTGTAGTAATTCTTTGCTTTGTACAACAGCAATTTTTTGGACCCTATCTCCCATGTGATACGGGGGTTATATGCATCAAATATTATATGATATTAAATTGGGGTATAATTAAAATTTAAGAAGCAGTTTTAAGAACTTATTATTCAATAAAGATTTGGCACGGTATATCAATTTTTATCGATACGGGTCGCATGATTAAAATTGTTCGGTATTACAGCAATTTTAAACGTAAGACTTCGATTTTTTTCACTTACAGGAGCGCATACTAATTACATTAAACTTGTAAATACGCTCTTCTTTTTTCCTATTCATCTTTTTATACAAATATATACACTTCATACATAATTTCAATGTAATTATCTTTCGGGACAGCCACACGTCCTATCATAAAAAAATTTAAAAATTCTGCATAAATTGAATTTTTGCACGACACTTTTTTTTGCGGCCTGCTCCACGGAACACGTAATCATACAGCCAAGTGCAATTAAAAAGTCGCTTCGATAATCAAATAATCGACATCTTACATAAAAATTTAAACGTTATATCGCCTGTATTTACGCACTCGATTTGAAGTTAGCGACCTTCCGAGAACGGTCTTTTTGCTTTTTATTTATTACTGCCTTCGTCTTCACCGTCACGAGGTCGCGGTCGCATCAATCAATTCGTGTAGGTATAACATTAACTAACGATCTCGTATGCAGATTGACCGCACGAGATGATCAGAGATAAGAGGGAGGGGGCCTTCTCGTTCTCATAGGGAGTTCGGACCAATTAGCACGCGTCTCGCGATATAACGAATACGCGGCCGGTAATGAGACAAGTTGCAACAAACATATTATATCGTTGCGTACTGGCAGTACTGATACCCATAAAAGTGCATAATCAAGGTTATTTTATGTGTATTATCGGTGTCGAATAAATACGACTTCATTAATTTGTTGGTAATATTAATTGCAGTCGCTTCTATAAAGAAGTAATGAAAGAGTTCTATATACATACGCTTAAATACTTGAGTGATTTCAATGACCGTCTATATTCTTACAGAATTCTTCAAGAATATCTACAACTCGTCGTCAGGAAAGATGATCCCTGCGTCCTCAGTAAACATTGTATGATTCAAATCAGTACTTCGGCGTCATATTAAATACTGTAAATTGCAAAATCAATATGGAACTATAACTTCGTTTCCGGGCCAAATACATTTGACAGTCGGTCGAATTTGTAGGTTATATGAACATATATCGAATTACATCTTAAGTTATATTACTTTAAAATTACTATAAATTGAACAAAGCTGCGTAAACAGCAAATCAAATTAAACTATAACACCACATGAAAAATAAAATGAACTATCAAGAATTTACAACATTTACGTCAACATATAAGATTATGTAATTCTTTAATCATTTTAATGAATGGCAAAACCAAACAGTTTCAAGTTAGTTGTAAAAGCATTATTACTAGAATTGAAAACATACAATAGACCAGAGTATCTACTTTGTATAACTGTAATTACTAGAGAACGGATGCAATTTCCATAAAACGCAATCGGCAATTGGAATTGTGTATACCGTCGCTCAGTACATCCCGGCGTAAGTCAATGAAGTATTTGTTTGACTTACTCGGACACCTGGTCTCGTCGCGATAACAATGGACAAGCCAGCTATTGTATTCGGAGAATATAGTGTTTTTTAAAGTGTTTTCATGAGCGTAGATAGAAGCGGGGTTTTTATAATGTATTTTATTTATTAGTTTATATTTCGTTTTCCAATTATATAAATAAAATTAAATATTTTAGAAATACAGCCTTTCGCCGGTACAGCACTGGGTGGTAAGCGTGTCCGTTCTCTAGTAATTACATATTCACTGTTATGACAGTTTTATAAACATTATCTTATAAAAAATGTATATTTGTTTTAAAAATATAAACAATTTAGTTACATCAAATTTAAATTTAAAAAAGGTATATAACCCCTTACCACAATTATTAATCGTATCCTAAATACGTATTTCGACAACTAAGTTGTCATCATCAGTAGGTAAAAACTACTAATTAAAAGTCGCACATGGGGCACAGTAAAGCAAGACAAACGCTTACGCACAACTACTATACACCGCGCCCCCGTATACACGGCGTTTCTCTTGCTTTACTGTGCCCCATGTGCGACTTTTAATTAGTAGTTTTTACATACTGATGATGACAACTTAGTTGTCGAAATACGTATTTAGGATACGATTAATAATTGTGGTAAGGGGTTATATACCTTTTTTAAATTTTTATTTAACCACAGTCTCCATTGAAAGAATTTTTTACATCAAATATATTTCAATACAATTTTAAATTTTTAAGGGACAGTTCTACAATACACTTTAACCCAATTATATCATCGAATAACCCTAGATATCTCTGGTTAAACGTTCTACATTGCCTTATTTTAAATAAAATTTGGAATATATTGCAGTATAACTTAACACTGCCATAATAGGTAAGTTGAGTTTTGCACAAAGGTCGGTATAAATATTTGAAATCGCAGTATGCATTATAAACAAGACATATTCATACAAACTTATTTGCTGTGAAATGTTTTTTTTTGGTTCGAAATTATTTGTTAACTGCTAGTAAATTAGAACTTGTAAGATTGCAGATAGAAATTTTGAAAAAGGAACATGAAATGGAGCAAGAAAAAAAAGTTTAGTAATTAAACTTTCAAAAATTAAATTAGAACAAATAAAAAATTTTACTTGCAATAAGTTATAGATTTACTATAAGAAACATATAGTATATACAAACAATAGTTATTTTATTTATTGTCTTCATCAAATTGTATGAATTTGTTTTGTGTATATTAAAAAATTTTAAGTTAACACCAGAAGATCAGAGCCAATGGACACCAAATCAAATAAGGCAGTCGAAACACATTTCACTAGTGTATCTCGCAAAAACCTGCTACAAAAAGATGAAAACACATTCAAATGTATTTAATTGGACATACATTTTATGCAGATGTTTTAGCCAAAATATGCCTTATGAAAAATGTGCAGGTATAAAATTTCGAGGAATGTTAGAAAATGGAATTCTGTAGAAAATAATATTCTATTATGTTTACTACAAGTTTATTTAGAACATTTTAAAACAAAATTAACTATGAAAATAATTTACAATTACATATTTCTCAAAGTTTTCAACAGAGAAATTGTGACGTTTGTCTGAAAATATGTATTTATATATTGAAAAGGTTCGTTCTACGTCGACGCTTGTTATAGGAGCATATTTCAAATTAGAAATATCATCTATTGTCAACTCAAAATTTTCTACTGAATCACCACACAAGATTTTAGCAATATCCTTTAGCTTTTTACAACCCCTATTTTTTCCTATTACACTTAAAAATTCTTCATACACGGACTGTCCCACTCCTCCTTTAACATCAAAACATGACTTTCCAAATTTGTTTATTATTTCAACGCTCTCGATTAGCGACATAAATTGTTTTTCCAATTGCAATATAGAAGTGGAAATAAAATTGTAATTGGCTTTAATAAGCGCCAACTCTTGAGGTATTTCTTTACTCGAATACAGCTTTTTGGCGTCTATTACAGATTGTGCATCCCTATCAAGATCCGTAATAATTGTCTTTATTCCTTCATAATGATTTGCATAAAAAATATCAGCCTCCAACCACGTTCCCCATCGTGTGATTACTGGTTGAGGAGGAAGCAGAACATCGGGTAGATGTTCTACTAATTAAAGTATTTACCAAGGGAAAATGGTTTCTGACATCTTCTGCAACACGGTTTAGTCCGTGCGCCAAGGAAGTTGTGTGAATTAAATTTGGGTAAAGGATTTTCAAGTTGACAGCTGCCTTCACTATTTATGGTGCAGCATCTGTAAAAAACAATAGAATTTTCTCTGTTGGAATCGATTCCGGTAAGAAGAAAGTTGGCAGTTCTTCCTGTATAAAGCTTGTTATTGTCAAATTATTTGCCTTTTCCAACTGTTTGGATGAAATTAAATAAGATTTTGCTGAAACCGATACGTTAAGGATACCAATCATTAAATGAAATATGTATCGGCCCACACTATCAGTAGTTTCATCTACGCATATATAAAGATAATTGTTTGCAACAACCTTCTTATTGCTATTCAATGTTTCTGCATAGATAATTTTTCTTCCACTTGGAAACAATTTTGCTTCATACAAAGAGTTGTCAATCTCATGTGCGCCTTTATTTTTGAAGGTTCAATGTTATTCTTATGAAGCAAGACTTCTAAATATTACAAGGTTTCTGGAATAGGTGCCGAAGGAAATAGCCAAGGAATTGATTCCATTGTATGTAACGTCATTATTCGTGCTTACATGGAATGAACCAAATTATCAAACATTCTTTGAGAATGTTGTCTCATTCTTCTCTAAGAACAATTTGAGGTTTCGCAACTGAACAAGGTGCAAAGTTTCGTTAGGCAACACGTTTTCCTAATGCATCCCAGGCGCATTCGATTGGATTACCGTATGGGGAATTTGCTGCCCAGTCTATCGATTCCTTATTTCTTCAAACCAATTGTCAGCAATGTTTGCACGTTGTAGAGGAGCATTATCATCCATATAAATTAATCGTTCTCCCAGAGTTCGTACATATGGGAGAACAAAGGGTGTCAGTATCTCATCCAAATACCTTTGAGCAGTAAGTGAACCATTCTGAATGAAATACAGTTCTGTATGGTCCCTGGTTATTATTCCGGTTCATACCATCGCGCCCACTGTTATACTAGGCCTTTCCCCGATAAATTGAAGGGTATTATGTATTCCTGTGTCACGCCAAATCATAACATGTATTATCTGGGTGCAAACTGAATCTTGACTCCTCGCTAAACAAAACTCGACGAAATATATTTGCCGATGTTACTTTAAGTGCCAATTACTATTTTTGTCATTTTTAAGAGATATTCGCTAATTCTTTTGAGCAGTGCATTAATGAAAATATGCTTTAAAGGATGCATCAACATTTTATTCGCAGGCTTACTGGTCTATCAAGAAGAAAATGGTGGATATATTGAACACCTGGTCTAGTGAACGTCATTTAGCAGTAGTTTTGTGTAACCTTGGAAGTAGGCTGCAGTCATTATACAGTTCGCTGTCGCTGGTTGGTATCCCCATTGCTCAGTACTATTTTTGTTTAATTTTCTTACTATTTCTTGATTTAAATAAAAATTCGTCGTTTTGCTTCATTTTGTTTCATTAGTTTTTCGGCAGCATATGTTTATAACTTAATATCTTATGTTTCATGGAATAAGACAAAATGTTGTATAAGTATAAACAATTCAAATTAAAATCACTGTGTCTTCACATTGATAAGTTCTTGTAAAAATTCATTTTTAAAACATGAGAAAACACACACGTAATTGACTTATAGAGCAAATACTGCATTAAGCATATTGGCAGTTTAAAATTTTGATATGCGTTATTTGTTTTCCATGGCCGTCTTAAGAACTTTGCCTTGAAGTGGACAACTTTTTGAAAAGCGATTTTAAAGACGAAGAATCTCGAAATATATTGCAGATAGGTATATGATATGCTTCTTCTTCTTCTTTTTGTGCCCTCTCCGTCATCGGAGGTTAGCGATCACATCAGCAAAGGTCTCTCGATTTGCAGCAGCTCTAATGAGTTGTTCAAAGTTTAATCCGGTCCAGTTCCAAATATTTCGCATCCACGATAGTTTCTTTCTGCCAAGCCCACGTTTACCCTCTATCTTTCCTTAAATTATGAGCTGCAGTAGGTAATATTTTTCATTTCTCAAAGCGTGACCTAGGTAAGCCGTCTTTCGCATCTTTACTATGTGGAGCAGTTCTCGATCTTTGTGTACCCCTTTCAAAGTTTCCTCATTAGTTGTATGTGATGTCCATGGAATTCTTAGCATTCTTCGGTATGTCCCCATTTCAAATGCTTCTATACGGTTCATACTGACAGTTTTCAAGGTCCATGTTTCCACTCCGTATAATAGCGTTGACCAGACGTAACACTTTGTAAACCGTACGCGTAAATTTACATTTAGCTGTTTATCGCACAGTATGTTTTTGAGTTTGAAGAAGTTTTGCCTTGCTTGTTCAATTCTGGACCTTATTTCGATGTCATGGTCCAGTCTTGAGTCAATCCAGCAGTCCAGGTACTTAAAGCGATCAACCCTGGTCAATATTTCCCCGTCAACCCGTAGAGGTATGGGTACGTTTGAATTACGAGAAATTAACATTACTTTCGTTTTGCTGATGTTTATGGCCATCTAAAATCTTTGCATGTCATAATTAATCTGTTGATTATGTTTTGTAATCCTATATCGGTATCCGCAATCAACACAGTATCGTCTGCATAACGGATAGTCAATATATTGACACCGTTTATTTTTATTCCGTCGTTACAACCCCTAAGCGCCTTCGCAAACAGGTACTCTGAGTATATATTAAATAGTGTGGGGGACAACACGCACCCCTGTCTCACTCCTCCACAAATGTCAATGTTTCTTGAAGACAAGTTAGTCTCGACTCTTATTCTTGCGGACTGGTGCCAATACAAGTTTCTGAGAAGTCTCAAATCCCAATCATCCAGCCCGATTTCCTCCAGGAACTCGAAAAGTTTATCATGGTTTACTCGGTCAAACGCTTTCTCAAAATCGACGAAACAAATATGTATGTCTCTTTGTTGGTCGTGGCACTTCTGTGCAAGGACTTGTAGGCTGAATAAAGCTTCTCTCGTACCTAACCCATTTCGGAATCCGAATTCTTCCGAGCCGATGTTAGATTCGCATTTGTTATATATCCTCTTGATTATAATTTTTAATAGGATTTTAAGAACATGACTCATCAGGCTTATGAGTCTGTAGTCGTTACATTTCCTTGCACTATACTTTTTTGGTAAGGGTATAAAAGTTGATTCAAGGCAATCCTGGGGAATTTTGCCTGACTTATATATGTTGTTAAACAGAAGTAGAAGTAGATCTATGTTTTCCTCATTTATGAGTTTAAGTATCTCTGAGTTTATTTGATCAGGGCCCGGACTTTTATTATTTTTCAGCTGGTTAAAGCATATACAATCTCACTTTTTAGAATATGAGGTCCTCCTATATGTTCAGCGTTGATGTCTAGCTGCTGTATTTCGTCTGCGAACATTTCGTGAATGTACTTTTCCCATTGTTGTAGCTTCTCTTCTTCATCAATTATTATTCTGCCATCTGAGTCTTCTAGCATATTATGTATTCTTTTGTTATTGTGTGTTATCTTTTTTATTTCCTTATATAAGTTGTACATGTCGTTTTTGTAGTGGAGCTCCTCAATTTTCTCACATTTCTGTCTCATCCAGTTCTCTTTTGCATTTCTTATTTTGTTTCTTATTTCCTTATTTACTTTCTAATAGTCTGCTTCATTATTCTTAACTTCTCGCCTTTTCCCCATTAGATTTAGAATTTCTTCAGTCATCCATTCTGTTTTCTTTTCTACATAGATTGACTTTAAATTGTTATTTGTTATTTCTAAAACTATATCTTTGAAGTTGTTCCAAATGTTATCCATGTCGGTTATACTATTATTGTCTATTCTAGTTCTTAAGGTTTCGAGTTGTATGTTTAGTTGTTCAGATGTGTTTGTTTTAACCGTTTCCTCCTTTAGAACTCCCATGTCAATTCTATTTTTAATCCTTCTTTTTTCCATCATTTTTAGCTTGAGACGCATATTAAAAACCACCGGGTTGTGATCCGATCCAATATCGGCCCTAGGATAAGTTTTTGCACTAAGTATTGTGCTGCGGAACCTACAGTTAATAAGCACATAGTCTATTTGATTCCTTACGATTCTATTTTTGTTGTGTTGTGGGGATGTCCATGTATATAGTCGTCTTGGGTGGAGTTTAAATAAGGTGTTTGTAATGACCATATTGTGTTCTTGGCAGAATTCTATCAATCTATCTCCGCGATCATTTCGTTCTCCCAAGCCATACTCCCCCACGATGTTCTCAACTTTCCCTTGTCCAACTTTGGCGTTCATATCACCCATTATTATAGTCACTTCCTGTGGTTTTGTGGTTTTTAGTAGGATTACTAGTTCATTGTACCATGACTCTATTTCTTTTTCATCCTTACCCGCTGTTGGAGCATACGTCTGAATTAAGTTTATAGTCACCGGATTCCCTGATATTTGAATTAATGTGTTTCTGTCCGAGTAAGGAACAAAATTTTTCACTGCTTGACTGACACTTCTGTTAAGTATTATGCCTACTCCATTTCGGTGTTCTGCTTATGATATGCTTAAGTAGAAATAAAGTGCTTTACTTTAGAAGTAAAATAATTTAAGAAAAGTATTATGTATTCCATTTAAAAATGGAGATTTTTTTCCATCTGAAATTTGTGATGTTGCTTTCCCTTTCCTGAACACTCTGTATAAAAAAAATTAATTTTTGCAATTCGCAAAAGTTATCGCAAGTATAAACTACTCGCATACCAAAAATTTCGTTTCTGGGATTAAACATAAGTAAGACATGACTTAGCAAAGTAGTACCTGCACATGACATTTATTAGAGAAAATGTTAAATATTTCAAAAACTATTACGGTTAGGTATAGACAATGGTATATAGTATAAGCTAAGAATTACAAGGATGAAGCAATAAACAAAATCGCTTCATAGTACTCGCTCATTGACATGTAATTTGCTAAATATCTTAGCGAATAGATTGCAAAATGCCTCAAAAGTTAAACAATATTATTGCAAGCATGAATTAATAATTCTATATCCTTGCAAAAAAGTCTCATATTAACATAAAATATGTTAATTTAATATACATATATACATATTTCGCAATATCCAAGGAAACACAGGATATCCAACACAGCTGAAATATTTAGAATTTGCGCGAAAACAAAGAAATAAAATAACACGAAACAGGAAAAGAACGAAAATGGAAGACCGACATATATTATAGGTCTGTCGGTAATTATTAAAAAAAAAAAGATTAAACAGGAATAAAAAATATGTTATTATATATACCATGCGTCTGGTTAATATTGAAAAGAAAGTATAGATAAAAAAATATTTTGAACTAATTAATATAGATTTTGCGGCTTGAGTAAATTACCTCGGCATCGATACATCTTGGAAAGTTTTTAATTGGTTTTCAAAAAGCGACACTTAATGCATATATCCGGACTTTATATTCGTATATATCTGTTTCATCTATAATTAACTGAAAATCAATGTCATATTTTTATTGCATTTTTTGGATGAAAGCGAAGATATGTGTGTATATGGTATAACTATATGTTTTGCCGGTTTATTTCTGCGATATATATATACATATACATATACATATACAAAGAATTATAAGGAATATATATTCATAACAAACTCGAAGATGAAATATGTAAATATTGAACACGGGCCAATGATGAAGATTTTGTTATCTTATCAATCGATGTTACCAAACTCGTCAAATATTAAAACAAATATGACCACAACACACATATTCTTATCTTTTATTATGTAGTCGTGAATAATATCTAATGTGTTAATAGAAGGGTGGTTAACTATATATATATATATATATATATATATATATATATATATATATATATATATAGTAAATTCAATCAGTTAGCGATTTAGGGTCTGGCTTTACTTTAAAGTATATATATTTAAAACAACCCTACATGTTTCGGCAATGATGCCTTTATCAAGGATATAAAATATAAATGACAGTATACAAATGTCATATAATTGAGTTACTATGGATAAAATTATTCAAAGATACATTCCAATTGAATAATAATAAATCAAGCCTTAGTATTCCAAAAACAGATAGACAACAAAAACAGGGAAAAGCAAGACATGAGTTATTATTATGTATGCGCCCGTGGAGCGTCTTAAGATGCAAAGTTGTCGGCATTCGCCTTAAACGAGAAGGAAAACCACGAAAACCTACTCGGACAACTAGACAGGAATCAAAACACGGAACAGTCAGCATGATAAGCAAATGTATATGATATTTAAATGTAATTGATATTTAAATAACTTAAGATATATAATTATATAAAAAAAAAAACATATATTATAATGGTAAGTTGCAGATCGTTACACAATTAAGTTATAGTATATACTGCTTAAATTTTTTATACGGTCACCATTTCGATTTTGAAAACACACAGATAATTGATAAAGAACAACACACAATGAAAAGACAAATTAAAGAAATGATTAGTATTAAACAGGAAAAAACTTCAATTAACAACAGAAATGATATAAAAAATTTAAGCATATACTTTAACTAAATTGTGTAACGATCTGCAATTTACCATCATAATATTTTTTTTTTTTTGTTATATATCTTAAGTTATTTAAATATCAATTACATTTAAATATCATATACATTTGCTTATCATGCTGACTGTTTTGTGTTTTGACTCCTGTCTGGCTGTCCGAGTAGGTGAAATAATATCAGTGATTGTGTGCACGACAGAGGATTTAAAAAAACACTTACCGTCTTAAGCGTCTTCCAAGGATTGACAAACTGGAGAAACCCGATTGTATATTTTCAACATCAGGTGCGTTTCTAAGGTTATTTCTGAAAAACATGTTCGCCGTGAGGAAAAAATATGTTTATATTCAGAAAACAAGCGTTCTGCATCTAGTGATGTTATATTCGCATAATCAAAATACGTTTTTAAGCAACTTAGCGCATCTGTAGACATGCCCTCACAAATTACGTGTTAAGGTGTCAAAATCTTCATTTTTGTCTAAAACACTTTCAAATTTAATTAGAACACTTTCACTTTTTGCGTCTTCTACAGCACACAGTTGTGCGTGAACATCTTTAACGATTTGCGGTGATTCCTCTAACGACGAATTTTCCAATTCTGTTATTGCTTCTTCTAGTCCCAAGTAATTCTCAAGAATACTTTGTAAATCCATTTTAATCTGGGCATCTTGAAATTTTTCTGGCTTGTATTGATAGCTGCAGTTTCGAATGATAAAACCACGTCCTTAATTGTTTCAAAATGTTCATGATAGTAAAACCCCGCCCGTAACCATGTGCCCCAACGTGTCAGAATCGGCTGTGGTGGCTCAGGGGTATGGGGACACAATTCGTGAAATTTCCGAATACGTTTTGGAGATTTTAGGAATACTGCCTTTGTACTCGATATTAAAGCATCTACCTCTGGATAACATCTACGAACCTGTTCTGCCACAAGGTGTAGAGCATGGAGTTTACAAGTAATATGTAAAAAGTTAGGACAATATTTTCTAAGAGATCTGCCTACAGAACCCATGGTTGCGGCACCATCGGTCATAAACATTAATACTTGATCTTTCGAAAGTTAAAATTTTTCGAAAGTATCTAATAGCACCTCTGAAATTTTTTCGGCATTATATTGTTATAGTCGTCTGGATGTTAATAAAATTAAAGACGTTGGTTGATGTGGTTCCATATTACGCGCCATCACATTAACTACATATTGTTTTTTGCTGTCAGTTGTTTCGTCCACAAATAACCACAGTTTTTTATTTTTCAGTTCGGCTATGATTATATTTTCAACCTGTTTAAATTGCTTCGTAACGTTGTCGTGCTCGGTAATCTTTGATTCGCGTATTTATTCTAAAATAAAATAAATGAATCATTACTTAACAAGGTAAGCGGCGGTGTACACACAATCATAGTTACACATAGTTCATGTATAAACTGTTGTCGATTAATTTTGTTATTATTGTGCTTCGAACAGCTTACGTGTTCTTTACAATGTGTTTTTGACCAACAAATTATATATGTATTGCACATTAAACATTTAATTTTTGAGCCATCGTATATTAAGTCCGGGAAATCCATAATAAACTTATTCACTACGTCTGACAACGGTCGTTTTCTTGATGTATGTGTCGACGACATTTTATTACTTATGCTTACACTTACATGCAGTCTAAGCAAGTACCAAACACATACTGAATGCTTTTTATTAGTTCTGATGCAATACAATCATCCTCACATCGGCGCACATGGTGCGCACGGAAAATGGTCTGCTCTAGTGACAATTTAAATGATCATTTCATATCCAGTACATAGATAATCAATAGAAGTCTATTAACGAAACATTAAAATTCGGTTGCTTGAAGCAGTGAACGCGATCTGTATTTTTGCAAGTTTGTTTCAGTATACGAGACGCATTAACACACTTACGTTAATCGCATTTTTTATATCTTCCGAAAACATCGCATTAATATTGGAAATTACAGAGCATTGCTGCTGTTAGTTACTTTACATTTGAAGATTTCACGGTGTAAGTAATGCGTAAGTCATTAAATTGCAATAACATGTTCAATTATTGTTTTAAATCAACAAAGTGTATAATTTGAAAGTTCCGTCGTCAACCTAAATGAGTATGTGCCAATAAATGTCTTGTTAATGTAGTAATTGAATGAAAAATATTTGGATTAAAGTTTCTCTCCCACTTACTTTAATTTAAGAATTACATGATCCCCATAATATACAGTAATATTAAGCTGATGCATATGAAATATTGCTTTTAAATATCTAGTCCTATTTTTAGAAAACAAATTTTCAATTATTGAAATATATTTCAGTCATCTAAAGTAATTTAAGAATGGAGGTATTACACAATTACACAGGAATAAATTTAATAATGTAGAATTATTAAAATCAACTTTATTAGGATATTGCTTTTAAAACTAATAGTAGGCTAGGGAAATTAATTTACAGAGAGCAGACTCGAGCGATTGATGATTCATAGACCTTAGACGTATGCCTTGTATTCGCAATAGGTTTATTTCTCTAAGCAATGCGTGAGTTTCCAACAATTTGATACATGTGGCAAGCTGCATAAGTGGCACATACCTACAGCAGACCGATTTTCATATGGCCGGTTAGAAGTACCGCCCTCGAGATGCGCACGAAATTCATAGGTAGGGGAACCTCTGACATTCAGAGTTTTACATCGTTTTAAGCGATAAACACAGTAGCGCAGTGCCGTATTAAGGTAGTGAGTAATGGAGTTTAAAAGTAAATAAAATAAATGTGTTTTACACAGTCAAACTCGTGAAGTGATCTCAAATGTATTTAAATATATGCAAGAAGAAAAAACTTCAGGGGTACTCAAAATTCCACTGGATCAGTTATATGAACGCGTTATTGCCGCAACGGGTGTTTCTGAGAGAAGTATTAGACGGATTGTTAAAGAAAAAAGTGAAATAAACGCAGGTGCCGGTTCATCTTTTATATCGCCAAAGAAAAATAAAAAAAAAACAAGCCCAAAACCGACTTAGACGATGCAGATAAAGGTGTGCTGCGTAGAACAATTTTAAATACCTTTACTGTTGACAAAATTGTGCCTACAATGCCAAACATTCTAAGAAAATTTAAAGAAACAGGATACACTGGAGGAATAGATTCTCTTTGGAAAGTAGTAAAAGATATGGGCTTTCGTTGGAGAAAAACAAAAACCAACAGAAAGTTGTTAATGGAAAGCACGACATTCGTCAGTTAAGAATGTCTTATTTGCGTACCATTCAAAGCTACAGAAATGAAAAAAGACCGATTATATATATGGATGAAATTTACATCCACAGTTCTCATACCGTGGCTACTTGTTGGAGTGACAATTCCAATGAAGGATTAGCAAGGCCTATATCAAAAGGTCTAAGACTAATTATTGTTCATGGTGGCTGCGAGACGAGATTCATTCCTAATGCTAAATTGATTTTTAAGTCTAATACCACAACGGGAGATTATCATCACGAGATGAATTATGAAAATTACAAAAAATGGTTGTTTGAAAAATTAATTCCAAACCTGCCTCCAAAGTCTGTCCTAGTAATTGACAATGCTCCTTATCATAATGTCCAAAAAGATAAACCACCGAATTCTAATAGCAGGAAATCAGTTATGATAGACTGGTTAAGGTCTAAAAATATTTACTTCGACAATAACATGCTCAAGCCCGATTTATATAATATTATTAAAGTACATAAGCCATCATTTAAAACGTTCGAGATAGATGAAATGTTAACACAACGTGGCCATAGTGTTTTGCGATTACCGCCATACCACCCAGATTTAAATCCGATTGAGTTAGTATGGGCATCTCTTAAACAATATGTGGCACAAAAAATGTATCATTCACTATTAGATATGTTCAACAGTTATGTGATAACTTTTTTGATGAATTTAGTGCTGCTCAATGGAATAAATGTTGTGACCACGCGATAAAGTGGAAGCAAAAGTTTTTGGAAGCGGAACCTCTCATAGACGAAGTTACAGACCAGTTCATTATTAATTTGGGTGAAGACTCTGAATCGGAGAGCGAAGAGGAAGTCAGTGATAGTGATTCTGCATAACTTTTTATATAATTATATGTATAATTTACCGTAATTTTTTCAAACTTAGTTATTGTTCATTATTGTTTTCTCCTATAATTATTTTTGAGTATTTATGTATTATTTATTATTGTAAATATTATTTTCATTGTTATTTCCAATAATATTAGTATTAATAATATTCTTTTCTCCACGACTATTAAATAATGTTATTACAACACTCGCCTGTTCTTTTGTACATATAGAAAGTTTACAATGTGATTATAATGAGAAAGAGATTAGCATAAACATTATTTGCCAATAATTCAGTTAATTATCCAAATTAGTTTTACTTAATCCTAAGCCTTTCTACCGTTAAGTGTAGCTAACAATCTTATTCAGTCATCCCCTTAATGTGATGTTAGTACGCTATTAGCTAGTTGGTAAGGTAAGACATTTTAATTAAACATGTTACATGAAACTATTCGTTTTATTTTACTTCTATTTGCCTTAATTTAGTGAAATACAAACCATTATAAACATGTTCAACAATGTGATTTTCTGAATTTATCCCTTACTACGTCCCAACGCACGACTCGCACAAAGAGTTTGTATTTCATTTTTCCGAATACTGTCTCTATCTAACACTGACCCTTACTTGACGCACGTACAAATTCTCCCAACGGCCACATGAAAATCGGTCTACTGTACATATGCAGTTAATATGTATCTGTCAATGCACAACAGAGTGAATGTAATAAACGGTCACCGGCAGGAACTACTGCTGAAACAAAAGTAATGCTGACAAGCGAATTGCGTATCGAATTTTGAATAAAAATAATTTACAAAGAACAAAACTTAAAACTATCTATTTTATGTGAAACATTGAAAGTGTAAAACATTAATATGAACAACTAAAATTTGTTCAAGGTGTTCCTGTGTTAAATTAGTTCTTTTATATGTTAAAACGTCTTTTAAAATAGAAAATTTAAGTTCCACATCACAACTAGTGATGCGTGCGTGGTTAAAATGTTGCAAAAGTGCACCATATTGTGAATATATAGATTTTTCAATAAAAAAATGGAAAATTTAAGTTCCACATCACAACTGGTGATGGGTGCGTGATTAAAATGTTGCAAAAGTGCACCATACTTTGAATGTATAGATTTTTCAATCGGCTCTGTGCCGAATTGATATAATATATTCAAATCTGGATTTCTGCTAAATATGGTATCAACTTGTTGTCTCAGCTTTGAGAAATATCTTATTAAATGATGAAACTAACTTATCAACATTTGGAAAGTCACCGCTGATGTATTCACATACTCTGTGTAGTGCATGTGCCGCACAGGTAACGTGTAGCATATTGGGATAAGATTGCTTTAATAACTTCCGTGTTTTTAACATATAAGCTCCCGCATCAGTCAGAAATAATATCATCTTGTCTTTATAGTTGTTATCCAATGACAGAATATTATGGATACATTGATCAATTATTTCTGCAACTGTTTCACCAATTTACGTCTGGCAATATTTTAGTCGCTATTAAGTATGGTTGGTATGAAGTTATCGGATGAAGAATACCAACAACTACATTTAACACATATCGTCCCATTACATCCGTTGTTTCGTCTGCACTTACCAAAAGATAATGACCAGATAGGTTGGTTCGTATTTTTTCAATGGTTCTAAAATAACATTTTGGTAAGTGGTATTTACGTAAAGTAGATTGATCTGGTTTATGACGATCAGTATATTATGTAAGGACTCTTGAGGACTGGACTGTTAAGCTTTTTGAATGGGATATTGGCTGCCATGGAAGCTTCACGCAGTTCGTTAAAAGTGTCAGGTGCACATGATCATATGTTATCTTAATGAGATATCGATGAAATATGTCTCTGCACATTACACTTTTGTGGACGCCTTAAACTTAATGAACAGGCACTGCAATATATCTCGGTATCATTACGAATATGCAACCAATCTGTATGGCCTCTAATCCATCCTACCATGGTTGCTCTACGAGAATTCTCCATAGTTAATGAAAATAAAGAGAAATACTAAGAACAGAAAGAAATCGACTAAAAGGAAGAAACGAAATCTACTCAAAAAATGAATTAGTTCATTAAACTTAATACTTATAAAAAATTATAGGATAAATATACAATATAACAATATAAAACGGATTTTTTTAAATACTAAAAGTTGTAACCAAATAACACTGAGAGAAACGAAACCAGAAACACTTAGTAGTAAATTAAACGTAATATTTATAAAAAATTATAGTATAAATATACAATACATATAACAATATACAAGGGATTTTTTAAAATACCAAAAGTTGTAACCAAATAACACTGAAAGAAACGAAACCAGAAACACGCCACTTTGAAATAGAATTTATGAATGAATAGACGCAATAACGACGGAAATAACAACATCTGCTCGACGAATGCAATCGAGCAAGCAAATAGTGGGACTATTATAACATGCATACTATACCGCCTAATTCTGAGTAAACGCAACGATCCGAATGTATGAATATATCTCCCGCTTCGAATACAATTCCCCTGAATGCTGTAGGCGCGCCAACTAAGTTGGCGCGAGGAGGGGGTTTAGCAACAGACTGTTTTGTGATTGGCTTAACATCGATGTCATACATATAGCAAGCGCCAATTAAGTTGGCGCGAGGAGGGGGTTTAACAACAGACTGTTTTGTGATTGGCTTAACGCGTTCAGGGGATTTTTATTCGGAGCGGGAGAAATATTCGTACATTCAGGCCGTTGCGTTTGCTCAGAATCAGGCGGTATATGGTATCGCCACAACGTTTTATCGGGGCAATTGGTCATTTAATCGTTCCAGTTTGCTCTCTGTTAATTAAAAACAACAGAGACAAAGTAAATAAGTCCCAAAAATCTGGAGTCTTCTTGTAGTGATTGCTCTAAGATATATGTATGTCGGACAAACTGGAAGATCTATGTAAAAAAAATAATAGAACACAAAATATGTTTTAATTATAACAAAAGTGTTTCAATTATGCTGTACATTTAAATACTTGTAATCGTCCTTTTAATTCAGATTTAACTATTTTACATTCAGAAAATAAAGGAATAAACCTATATTGAGATAATAATTAGAAAAATGAAGTTATAAAGTTGGAAAAAGTAACTTAAAGATAGAACAGAATGACGGAATATAGGTACACCGTAAATCTGGCAAAAGCATACCGAATCCTGTAACAGAAGAAAGTAAAAAATTGTGGACTAATTCCACACGTTAATTGTATTAACTGACAAGGAAGGTTAAAGTACTCTTCAATTTGCAGATATTTATTTTTATAAGACTTGCATGTTAATTAGCTTTATAAGAACTATGAGATCCACTGTTTGCGGCTGGTAAAGTAAAAACATTTTAATAGGCGAAAGGCGACGTCGAAATTCGATCCTCATTAGTAGTTACGTTAAGCTGAGTTTGTAATACGTCAAAGTGTCATTGAAGAATTTATTTATTTATTTTTCCAATTTTCTATTCGAAAAGACGTAGATTTTCAAAAGTTGGGAATATAAATGCACTAATATTCTGCTACAGCATGGATTCGAAACATTCACATTCTTAGAAAATTATATTGCTTACAAAGTTATGAATGAAATACCAGGATGCAAGTGTTGCAAACACTGAGAGGAATCCATAAAATGAAGATAATATGTCTAAGTTACGTACGTCAACAAATATTTGTCTGCAGCGAGCGCCATGTATGTACATATATCTTTCGATTAATCTTAAGAAAAATTCCATTGTTATTTTTTGATAACCTTCAATACATATAGACCGGAAAATAATATTTACTAACACAATCATTCACATATTATGAGCCACGTGCATAGATAAGAAAAAGAGATGTACATTATAAGAATTGTGAATATGTGATAAATGAGATGACGGAATTTCTATTATTTCCTACAAAATCAGTTTTGCCAGGAAACTGATGTTTATCAATGTATACCAGTTGCTTCTTGTGATTTTAAGAAATCAATACAAAGTTTAATGATATGCAAAGAAATAATTGCAAGAAAAACATTGCGATGAAAAATCCACTTTTCCTAAAAATATAAATTTAACGCTTACTAAATTTAGAAAAAAATATATATTTATAGATTTGGTAGAATTTCTTCTTCTAGCCCTTCTTTCCATTTATTACATTTATAAATAACTAGCTGACCCGGCAAACGTTGTTTTGCCTTCAAATTTTATTTATATTTAAATAGCTGACCCGGCAGACTTCGTCATATATCATGAAGATGGCGTAGTAAAATCACTCCCTAAAAAATGTATGGGAAAATGAATTTTCTTGATCATTTTTTTTTCCGCGATAATTCGGCAATTTTCTTGGGTATTATTCTTGTTTGGCCGGAGACCAATCTGAATTGGTGCGAATCTTCTAAATCGGTCCAGGCGTTCTTGAGTTATAAGCGTAGTAAAATCACTCCCTACAAAATATATGGGAAAATGAATTTTCTTGATAATTTTTTCCGGGATAATTCGGGAATTTTCTTGGGTATTATTCTTGTTTGGCCGGAGACCAATCCGAATTTGTGCGAATCTTCGAAATCGGTTCAGACGTTCTTGAGTTATAAGCGTAGTAAAATCACTCCCTACAAAATGTATGGGAAAATGAATTTTCTTGATAATTTTTTTTTCCGGGATAATTCGGGAATTCTTCTTCTTCTTCTTCTTCTTCTTCTTCTTCTTCTTCTTCTTCTTCTTCTTCTTCTTCTTCTTCTTCTTCTTCTTCTTCTTCTTCTTCTTCTTCTTCTTCTTCTTCTTCTTCTTCTTCTTCTTCTTCTTCTTCTTCTTCTTCTTCTTCTTCTTCTTCTTCTTCTTCTTCTTCTTCTTCTCCTCCTCCTCCTCCTCCTCCTCCTCCTCCTCCTCCTCCTCCTCCTTCTTCTTCTTCTTCTTCTTCTTCCTCTTCTTCTTCTTCTTCTTCTTCTTCTTCTTCTTCTTCTTCTTCTTCTTCTTATTTTTCTTTTTATATACATAACATAAATATAATATGTTTATATATAGTTAATTATTTCCATATTATTTCTGTGTATATGAAGCATTCTTTGGGATATTTTGCCGCGTTTGGATGATTTCGTCCTGAGAATGACAACTTTCTTCCTGATGTTTAGGTGACATCCCTTTCATCTTTTTCTTAAGAATCTTCTCGTTGCGATGGTAACTTCAAGAGTGGAATGATAAGACAGAGACCGACACAACTTATATAGGGGGGACATACGACGCATGCGATATGCTCATTGTCTCCAGACAATAGCACGCTTCTATCTGACCCGGTCCCTCCTATATAAATTGTGCCGGTCCTTATCCTAGCAGATAAATGCACCGCGATATATGACAAACGCGCAAATACATAAAGAGATGAAACTAGAAACATTGGAAACAATAATATGCAAACGAACACTAAAAACAATAGAAACAATAAAGTCACACGAAAACCCCACAATAAGGAAAATAATAAACCCAAAACGGAGACTAATTAAAAAAGACGGACTCAAACAAATTAAAAGACGCGCAGAGGATAACGATATCCAATTAGCCGTGAAAAAAATAAAAAATTAACAGATAAACAAAGGTCAACACAAACACACAAAAATGTAGCAAAACACACAGCATTCCTTATAGGCAAAACAAACGTAACACACAAACACACACCCACACACAATAACACAAAACATTCACAACCCCGGGTAATGAAATTGGAGTGGAAATGGAGGCAACTTCGACCACCAAACAAAATTAAAAGGACTCATATAAAAATTATCCTAGCATTCTTCAAGCTACTGCGAATCGACTAACATCTACGTACAGTCCTGAAGATGTCCCTTGTAACTGTCGAAACGTTGGCAATTACGCCTAACTCGACGCGGTTCCGACCCGGAAACCGAGATCTATATTTATTATTGAATATATTGTAATTTTTATTTTGCGCTACAGAAATGCTATTTATTTATTTTTCCTCAACTTACAAATTTACAATAAAAAAAAGGACTAGATATAGTAGAAAAATTAATATAAATTTTCGACAATAATAACATAATAATAATAATTTTGCAAAGTATAAGCAATGTAAATTTTGATATTAATTGGATTTTTTATTTATTTTGTTTGATTATTAGTGGTTTAATACGCTAGAAATATTTAAGGATTTAAGTACCCATTAATGGCATTGGTATTTTGTTGTTTCCTGTACATTATTACTATTATAATAGTGATTGTCCCAATTTTGCTCACATCAAAATTATATTATTGAAAGAAATATTAATTAGTATGCACAGCTTGTATAAGTTTTTCTAAGAAGCAATAGCGTAAAATATCTTCTCTATTAAAACAGATACAGTTCAAGTGGTTTATGAAAGGACTCTAATCCCACCAATGAAACTGTATACAATAGGACGTTAAACATAAATTTTATTAGATATTTAGTTACGTGACGATTTTACAGGACTACTAGAATTACGCCATCAATCGTATTTATACGTATACAAGGTGGAATGTGGTAAAAATTCTTTTGTTTGCCTGTTAATGGTGGTGTTTAATATTCCTTTCATTTTCATCTTGTCGTCGAACAAATCTGTCCGGGATAATATATAATATTCACTTAACTAGCATTACCACTTACCATTGTTTTTCTTTCTTTTTTTTTCTTGAGTGAAGGGATGCGACAGCAATTTGTAACATAGGCGGGGGTCCTGCGTTTAAATAAAATAAAATAGTAGAACCTGATTCGTTTTATTAATACGGTTACATTCCGGCGGAGCGGAGAAAACAAACCGAGTTCTCGGTACTTAAAGAAAATACAAATCGCACAATTTATTTTATTATTTATGCTTGTGTGAGCAGATAAACACACAGTAAATTACTCCATCAACGGAGGTATAAAATAAAATTTATTAAAAGGGGTTTTACAACTGCTGATAACTTCCACATATGGTAATGAACTTGTAAATTTTTATGTTCGTGAACACCTACAGACTATGTATATACACATGTTCGATCTTTCGTTATTACAACTTAAAGACAAAACTTAAAAAAAGAAGTCTCATTTTTTTGGGAAATTTCTGTTCCAATCTTAATGTGATTTAATTAAATTTTTAACAGAGATAACATCGAAACTTTTTTTCATTACATACTTAAAATGTACATAATACAAATGTGTCTTCATTAGTTGTGAATTTTCGGATGATTTTCAAAACTCCTGATACCGCGTGGGGTGAATGCTCTCCCCAACTTTTTTCTTAATTTTCACACTCTAAATTTTCGTAGGAAGGAACCTATAAACAAATTATTATTTGTTGGTCATATTTGAGTGCTGTTTGGGTTATTTGGGCAATTTAATAAAAGAAGAATTAAAAAAAAAAGTCTATTGCTGAAATGTGTATAATCAAATTTAACATTTTTTACATATTTTCGTTGTTTTACTGTGTTCTGGACATACATAATTTTTATACAAGGTACATTTTGAATGCACTTTATTGTCTTTTGACCTAGAACACACATGACATCGACCTCATTTTCTTGTTTCGCACGCCGCCCGGTTGTACTGGTTCCTCTTGATTTGCGTTGGGCTGCTGTCTGGTGTCGTCTAATATTGCGTTTATCTCTTGAACTGTCTTTCTAGTTAGCCTGGAGCGTATGGCGTCGTTGCTAATCCTCCTTCTCATACGGGGTTCTACTAGTTCTTTCTCCAATTCCAAAAGGAACAATCGTCTTTTGTAGCGGCAGCCTGATTTCCAATCTGGGTGCAGATGCTTCCATAAAACAAAAGCGTTCACTGCAGCAATGTCGATAAAATTCATAAAGAGTACGGCTGGCCATCGTTTGGATTGTCTGCTACAGTTGTATTCTGCCACCATCTTATCTAGTGTATCAAACGCACCCTTGGTAGTATTACAGTGATATGATATCCGGTTTCTTGTGTTCTTCTTCCGTAACGATACCATCGTGATGTTCAAATGATAATAAAATTACGCTTCTGTTTTTCTTAGGAACATACGATACCATGGTCACCGTTGATATTCAAAAATAGAGGAATGTACGGACATTGCCGTTGTGGCAAGAATTCTGAAGGTATGAACGCTTTATTTTTCTTTAGCGTTCCACACACTGTAAGTTCTCGGTCTAGTAACTCTTCAGCCAACTCCAAAGAAGTAAAAAAGTTGTCTGCCGTGATCCCATATTCACGACCCAAACACGAAACCAAATCCAGTACTATCCTCTAGCCCTGGTTCCGCTCTGGGACATTTTCCACCTTTCCCAAATAGATTTGCAAGTTTTTGCAGTAGGAAGTCTCTGCGTCAGTAAGAATCAAAATGTTTATTCCGTACTAGGCAGGCTTACTCTTCATGTAGAACCTGAAAGGACATCTACCACGAAACGGCGTCAGTTGTTCGTCTACTGTCAAGTGTGATGTTGGGTTGAAATACATTGAAGAGTTTTTATATGAAAATCTCAGCTACATCTCGTATAGGTGCTAATTTGTCCGTTTCCCTTCTCGTTAGCCTTGTGCCTTTATCGTCAAATCTCATCCAACTGAAAATTTGCGAATATCTGCGTCGGGGCATTGTTGCCGAAAAAATTGGAGGATGAAAACAGGGTTCATCTTGCCACAGCATCAGAATGGGCTCACGAATAGCCTTTAGTGCTCCAGCACATACCAACAAATCAATAAAGGCATATATTTCAGTTTCATCGACATCCTTCCAAATCATATCATCTACCCCGTCATTACGATTTTCAGTTTCGTAAGCCCCTCGTTGATTTGTGAAGTTTACTATTTCATTCACCATATCAGCAGAAATAAATAACTTGAACACTTCTGCCATACTGCTGGACGGAGCAACACCAGGAGGAACCTTATATTTTTCGATCGCTGCCGTTTTCGTTTCAAGGACTCCTTCAACCAAAATATGTCATCTTTAGCAAGAAACATATCTTGGACGTCGTTTGGATTTATCTCGTCTTCATTTTCGGACTCAACCGCAATCTCGTCATCGTCTTCTATAATCTCTTCTAAATTATCTTCAGTTTCTGAAGATTCATCTAGCTCCTCCGAATATAAATCAGGATCAAAACAGTTCTTGAATTCCTCATCTATAAATAATGAAAAATATACGGAACAGAATATTTTCGCCAATATTACATAGAACCCATGAGAGGTATATTTACTCACCGGATTCATCAAGAGCTCGAGCCATTTCAACAAGCCTTCGGGTTCGAGATGAAGCTTTGTTAGCCATCATTCACACGCAGTTGAAACACACCTTCGCACACTCTTTACACTGACAATTCAGGAATAAGTATAGAATCCAGCAGAGAACTTACACGTAAGTTCTCTGCTTTATATCCCTTCAAGAAGTCTCAAAATATTTTTCCAAACTTTCATAACCCTAATAGGATAATTATCACATTCCGTAATGAATAGCGCACCCTAACGAAAAATACTTTTGTAAAATATCGCTTTTCAAAACGGCTTCATGGAATTTCTAATCACATTGGCACAATTCTACAAATATGTATAACCCTAATGGAGTAATTACTGCATTAATGTTTCATAGATAATTAGCGTAGTACTTGGATTATTGCTTTACAAATTTTCAGAAAATAGCAAATTGCCGATAAGACTGAATATGAACTTTCTATGAATCAATTATGCTAATTACGTCACACAGAAAAATCAAAATGAGGTAATCTGGTACTTAGTCATCCTATAAAGAAACCACAATAAGGAATATCTGAAAAACTTGACGAAACAACATCCGATAGGTGTATCGCACCTAATACCACCTGGAGTGAATTCTCACCCCGTCAGCGCATCACTACAAGTTTTCAAATAAATCTGAAAAACCGTTAACTGGATTCGACTATTTTCCGATTTAACAAGTACCTAAAGGTACAAAGAACAATGTAACGAGATGCAAACAGGATAAAACGGCTATTACAAAAAATACAGACGAAAAAGTTCAACCTGGGGTGAGAACTCACCCCACCCGGGGCCACGACGATTAAATAATTTTGATTATTCCAAGTAACTTTTTAACTAGAAGAAATAAGAACTGAACTTCTATTTTCAAAAATTTTATTGTAAATCCACTATAATATTGTTTCAACATTCAATGACTTCATCAGGCGGATGAAAAACTGAATATTTAAAATACAAGATTGAATGTTTATGTACAAATTATTGAGAAAAAAAGTGATAGAAAATTTTTATAATCATAAATTTAGTAGAGGGGAGTTGTTTAAATCTAATTGGTCATTTAAAGCTAATCCTAAATTATTATATCTATTAATTTCTAAGTTTTCTAACAAGTTAAGATTTTTGTTTTTATCTTGAATATGTAAAATTTTGAAATTTTTATTAAATCTGTGATTAGTTTCTAAACAATGATTTGCGAAAGTTGAATCTGTTTTCTTTTCTTTATGACTTCTCTCGTGTTGGATAATTTACCTCAACCACTGAATAACCTACTTGACCTATGTCACCAAATTGAGGAAGCCTGGGATGATATTCGCCATGATACTATACATCATTTAATTTCAAGCATACCACGAATAGTTATCGAATGTATAAGAAACTGCGACGGACCCACTCATTATTAAATAACGTTATTATTTTTTAATATTTTAGTTTGAAAATGTAATCATTTCTTAAGTTTTATTAGAATTTATCAAATCCAACTGGGGGTTCGGATTATTTTGAATATCAGTATACCAGGTTTTTCTTTTGTCATTATACATAGGTATAATGCATTGACTGACTTATTTTCATTTCCAATTACACATAGGAATAAATATATGGTGGCGTAGGCAACCAGTTATACACCAGTCACATTTTCAAACTGTCAAAAATTTATATTTTTCGTTCATACTTAAATCTTAAATTAAGTACATTTTATTGAAAAATACATAATTTAAAACAGTTAATTATCAGGCGTATAACTTGTGCGAAGACAATTTTAAACATTTTTAACAAATTCAAAGAAGATGGATAGTATTTCTTTAAGGTTGAAATATATCTAAGATATTTCATTAATTGACGTAGCAGACACTTCTTGGTGAAACATTTTGTAATTAACAAATTTATTATAAAAACACACTTGGCTATTTCACAATTTTTTATTGGATTATTTCTAACATATGTTTCGGCTGTTATGCCATTGTCAAAGAGTATCTTAAAACTAACTTACAATACGTGCCCTTTTAACTTTTATACCAATTTTTTAGTGCTGGGGTTATGGTCAAGACCATTTACAAACGTGTCTATTATGGGGGTGTCAACAAATTCTAACTGTGTATTTGTAATTATTGTATTTTGTTTTTGCGCTTTTTTAATTTCTAGTATTTCTAATAAATCTAGTCTTCTACTTTTTATTACGTTATGTAACACGGTGGAGCTATTAATGTCAGGCAAATGGCTTTGTTCGATACAGTGTGTCGAAAAACCTGTGTTTTTATTACTATACTTTACGTCTCTTACGTGTTCGGATATGCGTTTTTTAATGGATCTTCCACTTTGCCCTATATATATAGCTTCACTTCATTACATTTTATTGTGTATACTCCTGATTTTTCTAAATTTTCTATTTTATCTTTGTTATTATTTAACATTGTACCTAATTTTGTTTTATTGCTACATATGATTTGAATATCTAATTTTCTTAATATTTTGTTTACTTTGTCTGTGATTTGGGGAATATATGTAATTGCGTGCTAAATGGGTTTATTTTCTCTTATTTCCGGATATAAGAATTTTTTCTGAATATTCTTTTGTTCTTTTCGGTTTAATATTTTGTCTACTATGTTGGGATTGTATCCATTATTTTCTGCTATTTTTTTAATATATATTATTTCTTCTTAAAAGCATCAGTATTCAATGGTATGTGAGTTGCTCTATGTATATAACTATGGAATGTTGACATTAATAATAATTACAAATACACAGTTAGAATTTGTTGACACCCCCATAATAGACACGATTGTAAATGGTCTTGACCATAACCCCAGCACTAAAAAATAGGTATAAAAGTTAAAAGGGCACGTATTGTAAGTTAGTTTTAAGATACTCTTTGACAATGGCATAACAGCCGAAACATATGTTAGAAATAATCTAATAAAAAATTGTGAAATAGCCAAGTGTGTTTTTATAATAAATTTGTTAATATATATATAAGATAGTAAAATTAGTGTATCAAAAAAGGTAGAAAATATAGCAAAAAAGTACATATAAATTTTACCACAGAATGAAATTGTAGAACGTCCTCACATTACTTCTAATTTACCGAACGTAACGCAAGGATTTGGATCCATTTCAGTAACACGATAAAACCAAATAACACGTCGTGGTATCTTACGAATAAGTGGTTTTATAAAATGGAGAAATTTATCTTAAAAAGCAATAGTGGAAAATTCTTGTAGGTAATAAATATTTCTATTTCTTTAATAATTACAATAACATTTGGACTGTGCAATTATTTGAAAGCATCACTACTGGAATTCAAGATTCAGGGAGTAAAGCAAGGCTATTTTCATATGAAAGAGGATCAATTACTAGAGTAGCAACTGTTTGAGAACCTCGATTTAAAGAGAAAGTTTTCGTAGTACTGAAAATGCTACCGGGATTACTTCTTTTCCAGATCAAGAAATGTTTAATATTAGAAAGAAAGTAGATCCTGAAAATAAAGAACAAATGCCTGTATCGAAACAGACTCCCATTAAAAGTCACTTTCATTACTTGGGTTTTTGCAAGAAAGAATAAGAGAAAGTAAAATAAAGGCCAAATTCAACTCAGGACGTAGATCCTCTTTTATTTTGGAAGGTAAGTTTTAAGAAAAAAGGGTAAATACATTTTTTATTTGGATTTTCGTTTATGTAACAGGAATGGAGCTGAAATCCTTAAAATAATGTGCTAGGAAATACTTCTGTATTCGAGCGAGTTCAGCAGAAAGAGAGAGTAGAAATGTTAATGTAATATTGTTCCTAAATAACAATATTAATAAGTAAATTAAGTATTTATTTTATTAAAATTACACCCAACCTTTTCCTATTAGCTAAAAATATAATTCAATGAGTATTATCTTACTATACTTTCTATGTCATTTCCAGTTATGACAATACTTAAGTACTGTCTCGTGGCCCCATCTACATTTAAACTATTAAAGATATGAGACGACTTTAGGCCATTGAACGAAGAGGTGCGAGATTCGTGATATATTTTAAATATTTAATTATTTCGGTTTTTGAATTGATTGCAAGTGATTTATAGTTGATGTATTTAGATATTAAATTCCCGATATTTTGATAATTAAATTGCTTTAGCGCCTTTTCGTGAAAGTCTCCATTAATCTTGTAAGTAGAATTAAAATTTTATGACGTCGTAATTATCATAATTATATTTCCATTGTATTAAAGCTAGTAGTTAAGAGATTTAATTATTAGGCATACAGATAATACAGTTTATATATTAAAATTCTTCGTTATAATTTTATAGATGAAAATTTGTTCGATTGGATTCAGTTTTTTTGTGTGTCAAGGCACATGCGTAGTTTTTGTTCGCGTATCAGTATCTGAGTATACAGCGTGGTTTTCTTTGAAGAATTTACTATAAAGCTTGATTATTTTTAGATAAATTTTGTTCGGAGTCATTAAGGAGGATGTTTTCCATTCATTTAGCGGTTAATTGTCAATGAATGTTTTTACCTTCAGTATCTTTGTTGTATGATACAGCATCCTTATACTTTGTAAAGATTTATTTTTTTATTTTTGTATTATTATATAAAATATTTATTTTAATTTTTAACCTGCGTTTGTTTTATTTACTCACTCCAATTTTGTTAAGTATATTATACCTATATAAAAGAATATACTTAAAAGAAATTTAAAAAGAGATTAGTTCAAACTTAACTTATATAAAATAGATAAATAAATTTTTGTTTACAAGTGTACTGGCGCTCAACTCATATTTTAGACACGTCTTTCCTAAGTGGGACCCGAGAAGTTAGAGGTCTCAGATTAGAAAATTCACCGGCTGAGAAAACCTAGTTGGGAAAACTAGTTGTGGATGGTGGCGCGCTAAATTATCAACCCACTATTCATAGCAATATGTATATACTTATGCAGGTAAATTGCAGAAAGTTACCTTATATTATTAAGTTCTAATATATACTGCTTAGATTTTCGATGTCATATGTGTTATTAATTGAATTTCTTTATTACTTAATACCAGCAATTTCCCTTTGATTTTTATGTTATTGCCGCGAGTATTTGTGGGACTGTATTCATTAGTACAGATTTGATTTAGTTTGACCAATGTAATAACTGTTATAGTCAGGACGTGGTACTTTGTAAATTATGTGTTTGTTTATTTTTTCTATCCTATGTTAAAACTTAGAGAAAAGATGCTTATTTGTATTGCTAAGTTTATAAGTCATAGCTATATCATTGTTTTAGCGTATATTTGAATTTTCTTTGATATAATTGTGGAAGATATGAAACCGTGATGTAATTTTATTGCTGGAACTATTATTGGTGTCAGTTGTGTTGTATATTTTGTGAATATTTTAAAAATTGTTTGTTCAATTAATTGTGGAGAAAAGGTATTATATGTTAAGATCGTTTTAATACTCTGAATATTATCTTTTCTCTATTGAGCATGCTTGGCTTACTACAGGGCTGCAATTTGAGTTGTTTGTGCGCAAAGAATGTGTATAATTATTACATTGGACTAGTTTTCATTTTTATTATTTAAATAACCATTCATGAGATTAAACTGCTACACCCTGTACATTAATTTTTACGAAAGTTTTTTAAATAATCTTTTTCTTATATAGTCTATAGATCCATTAGTAGTAAATAAATACATATATAAAAACATTATTTAATAAAAATTATTATTATTTTTGGGCACTATATCTCGAGACTTTCGCCTTATTCCTTCGGTTCCATTTACCACGGTTTAATTTAAGGTAAGAAAAAATAATTTTAACAAAAAATCTTTCTGCTGATACAGCTACTCATATAATTATAAATCAACGTATCTTTAACACATTTCTCTAATTAAAGAAGACATTCCCTAATCTACTTGTAAACATATATTTACTCCTTACTTAAATACGTATGCACTATATAAGTATGTATGTATTTAGGGATGCCATTAGTAAATATAAAAATCAAGAAGCACCTAAAGTAGGTGCGATTATAACCGAGGAATTTGAATATCTCAATTACCTTTCAGGAAATTGTCTCATTCACATCTATAGCAAATATCTGAAAGATTGTCAAATATTTTACGTGTGGAATAAATTACGTGTAATTACCATATTTAATAAACCAAGTAATTGCATTAAAAGCTACCTCTGCTTAATCATTTGCATAAGATATTCAAACGCATCACTTAATTCAAGTTCTTGTATCGCAAATATCTAGTGTTAAATTCGAGAAACATCTTTACACTCATTTTAACATAATCTACTGAGAATTACTTTAAATACTAGGAATGATTTTCATAGTCCATTATGTAGTAAATTATACTATGACTTCAAAAAAAAGAGAACTATATTTTAATTCAATTTGTCTCATCGCAAAACAAGCAGCATATGAATCGTAATTCCTTCGTACATGTTTAAGTTGAATAATACTAATAATAGTAATGATAGTGAATATGCTTTCTACACTTTACGACACTATTTTATTCGAATTTTTTCATAGAACAAAAAAAATCGCCCTGAAGTAGAAATCGAACCCACGACCTCTGGCTTGCCGGACCATTGCTCTACCACCAGGCGTGAATTCGAACTTTTATGGGGATGTCTTGAGTTACATCAAGGAACAAATGAATATATCTTGCCTGTAATACGGCAATTGTACAAATTTATTGCATTTTCGCGATGTAATGTAATTGTAAATATGTTTTCTACACTTTAGGACGCTATTTTATTAATAATAAAATGCAATAAATTTGTATAACTGCCGTATTACGGGCAAGATATATTCATCTGTTTCCTTTGATGTAACTCAAGTTATCCCCATAAGAGTTTCCAATTCAATCCTTTAACCCCTTCCGCACCGTGATGCAACCGTTTGCATCACGCTATGTATGAAGTAAAATACCAGTGATGCATACGGTTGCATCATATTTATGATGTACAATTGTATACACCGTGTTGCTACCGCCTGTGTCATTTTAGATACAAATATACAGCAACAGTATTGCGCACAGTAAGTTAGTCATCATATTTGCAATAAAATTGGACACGCCCTCTTGTTCTAACTAGTTAGATCACGTCGAATCATTTGGCGGTCAGGTTTACAAGTACGTCTATACGAAATTACGTTGATTTAAGGTTATATTATTCAGTTTGCTTTTATAGGCAACGCGGTAAGGTGTACTTGTTTGATTATAATGTCTTCCTCTAATGCAAATACTGATAGCGACTCAGATTTCGAGGTGCAAGCGGACAATGACTCTTGTGATTACGAAGAAGAATTTTCCTGTTCTAATGAAGACGAAGAGATTGAGGCTCGTCAATTTGGTGAGTGGAGAATAATTTTCAGATACAAGAGATTCTTCTATTTACGAAAAAGAGTTTGAATATGACATTCACCCGGCTATCGATATGAATGAAACTAAAAGTGCTAAAGATTTTTTTGAAGCATTTGTGTCACATAAAGTAGTAGGCTTCTTATGTCGGTGGACAAATGAAAGAGCACTGATGTATCTTGAAGAAAATAATAACCTTGCCTTGAAAATTCATGGCATTTACTGGAAAAATGTTCAATTGCATGAAATGTATACATTCATATCACTCACGTTTCTTATGGGCCAAAATTTTCCAAAAATCACCGGATTACTGGCGGAAGCAGTTTCTACTTGGCGGTCCGCCTGCGGTTTTAGCTTCAATCATGAGCAGAGCTCTGTAAGTACTAAGTTTTTTCATTCAGTGAAAATATATTTATTTTTTATTTAAATTTTTCAGATACCCACAAATTCTAAAGTTACTAAGATTTACCAGTCCTGCTATTGGTGTTAGGTCTAACCCACACTCTAGGCTTACTATGTTTTTTGGATACATACGGGAAAACACAACGGTGCTTGTTGATCTAGGGAAAACTTGTGCATTGGACGAATGATTGATGCTTTATAAAGGTCGACTTCACTTCAAGCAATTCATCAAGACAAAGCGTGCCAGATTTGGAATAAAGCTTTTTTGTTTATCACGAAGTGATCCAAAATTTCGAGGATATACATATGATTTTCTTTTATATACCGGAAGAGATATGATATATGATGTTTCCCATATATATGGCTCAGAAAATTTGTCTATGTCCGAAAGAGTGGTTTCAAAGTTCTTACAAAATGTTTTTGAAGAGGGAAGGGAAGTGATTTTAGATAACTGGCATCTGTCCGTTAGATTAGCGGAATTTTTGTTGTCAAAAAAAACTTACGTGACAGGCACTATAAGAGTAAACAGAGGAGTTCCTCAAGATCTCACAAATGTTCCTTTATCAATGCACCAATCATGCTTTATCAGAAAAAATGATACTCTTATAGTTAGATTCAAGGACAGGAGGGATGTTTACGTGCTAACAAGTAAACTAACCGCCGAATTTCAAGAAAAATCCAGATATGATGTGAAGAAAGAATCTAATATCACTTACAAGAAGCCAACACACATAGATCATTATAACACTAGCATGGGGGCAGTAGATGCCATTGATCAAGATATTGAACCATATAATTGTGCAAGAAAGAATTTTTGTTGGTTCAAAAAACTTGGCATTCACATTTTGCAGAGAATGGTGTTGAATGCAAAATGTTTGTATAGTATTTCACATAAAAAAGAAAAATGTACCAGTCGTGGATTTTACACTTATTTTATGCGATGAGTTGTTGGATGCTTACGTCCCTAATTATAAAGCATAAAAGAAGACTGTACTTACAAGAAGAAAAAGTCTAAGGTAAATGATCATTCCCTGATATGTCTGCCAAAACCCGAGCAGCGCAGAAGGAGATGCTGGGTCTGCTACAATACTTAGAAAAATAAAAATAAAAATAAATATACAGTTAATTTTTGCTCAAGTTGCGATGTTCACTGTGTTCTCAAACACACTTTGAAGAATACCACAATGCGATTTAGATCACATACAAGGATTCATTATTTACACTAGAAGCATGTTTATTCAGTTATTTGAATTATTCATTTAATTTTTGAATATTATTTATGTTGTAAAAAAAATAAATATTTATTTAGTAAACACAATTTTTATTATTTCTGTCTACTTTTAAACCTAAATACTCCCAAATGCTTGCGAGGCATAACTGCTTCCGAGCGCGCCAAAACGGTATACAGGAGGCGCACCCGATTTAGCAGCCGGTAGCGAAGGGGATAACAGTTTGATGGTAGAGCAGTGGTCTGGCAAGCTAGAGGTCGGGGGTTCGATTCCTACTTCAGGGCTAGTTTTTTTTTCTATGAAAAATTCGAATAAAAAAGCATCGTAAAGTGTAGAAAGCATATTTACAATTACATTACTTCGCGAAAATGCAATAAATTTGAATAGTAATGATACTTAATTTTTTATTTTTTTTTACACATAATGTGGTCTTTCAGTTACTTGGTTAGTTTAAAATTCTCTCCATATCTGAAAGGTTCTTTTGGTTACTTGATTAGTTTAAAGTTGTCTCCGTATTTGAAAGGATCCTAATTAAGTAAGCTAACAAGAAAACGTTTGTCGCTAAAAGACAAAATAAATATAATTGCGGAAAGTGAAAAGTATGCGTTAAGTTCGGAGGTGAACTAAAAAAGCTAGATGAGGAAGGTGTTAACTTGGCACAAAAACGAAAATTTCCGAAGTCGGAAGGATTGGCAGTGGAACAAGTCGTCACAATTGGTTTTTCAAAGCCAGAAATAAAGCAATTTCAATATCTGGGCCTCTATTTAAACAAAAAGCTCTGGTAACAGCAAGCAGTTTTAAGAAGGAAAATTTCGCGGCCATCAAATGGATTGTAGGAAAGTTTCTGCCGGTGACACAGTATAACTTGTAAATAAATTTGTTGTGAGTCCGCAGAGATAAATTTATAGGATATAACGGTCAATTCTGTAACCAAACTGTTAAAATTTAAATATACGATGTCTCAAATCCATTTGAGCCGCCTGAAAGAAATTTCTTAAAATTATTTCGCCTGGACAAGTTTTCATGCAGTAATGCCGTCCTTATAAATATTTAAATGACAGTTCCCACCTATACAACAATATCATTTTAATTTTTAAATGAATTTGTTCCGACTTGCTATTTAAAATATGATTTGTAACTTTGCAATTTTATATCTTGTTTAAATATTTAATATTACTCTATCATTTATTTATGAATGTTTAAGTCTTTGCAACAATAAAATTAAAATGAACAAAAGTTACGAACTACGGAATCAGATTAAAAATTTTCTTCTGTGACGATATGATGCACATGCCCAGATATGGACTAGTCCAAACGAGACACTTTTTCTGACGTTGTGCGACAACGTACACGTGGCAATCTCACCTTTCTTCCACATTACCTTCACGGGAAACGTCCGTCTTTGCTTGCGGCAATGAAGTGGGTAGCCCAGCCAATTTTATGCCGTGCCAAATTCTTATGTTGCGCGAAGGTTCAAAAATTTTTTAATGTAATAATCTAAATTTCTAAAGATTAAAGGAGTGTAAATATACCGGATGCGACAATAGTGTGTCGGCGGAGCTTAGCATGAAAAATAATAGAGTTGTAGCAATGAAATTTTACGTACGCATGTAGTATGCTACAGTTCATTTTCCACTTTTATTTATATATTTACAGGGTGTTCCAAATTTACGCAACCACTTTCAATTTCTTATTTTAAATAGATTGCTATACTTCTTCTTCTTCTTACTTCACGTATTAGGCTTTGAGCCTGTTTCGACCTTTATTTTTGGTCTGCCCATCTTTTCCGTGGGCGTCCCGTCGCTCTTCTTCCTTTCGCCTTCGCCTTATATTTCCATATTCTTTTGGGTATCCTATCATCTTCCATCCTTTCTACGTGTTCTCTCCATTTACGTCTGTATTCTCTTATCATCTCGTTCACATCTTCAACTCCAAGTTCTTGTCTTATTTCTGTGTTCCTCTTCCTATCCATTCTTGTGTAGCCTGCTGCTCTTCTTAGGAACCTCATCTCCGATGTTTGGATTCTTCTTTCATTCGCTTTGGTAATGGTCCAGCTTTCACTCCCATATATACCACATGGGATTGCCATTGTTTTATAGAATCTTAACAGCGTGTCCTTCCTCACTTTATTTTTTAGTGTTCTGGCTATGGTGCCATTTATTCTGTTGAATTTTGTTAGTTTCGTGTGTATATCCGTGTCATCGTATAAATACGATATAGTGTATCCGAGGAAGTTAAATGTTTTTACTTGTTCTATTGGCTTATTATTAATTATTATTTTTGATCGCACTGTTTCGTTTCCGCTGAAGGCCATTACTTTAGTTTTTTCTGTTGATATCATTAGATTGTATTTCTCTGTTATTCCATTTAAGTCGTAGACAGCTCTTTGAAGTGTGTCCTCGTCACTGGCTATTAGAGCTTGATCGTCGGCGAAGAGCATGGTCATTAGGTATTTTTGTCTGTTTATGTCATGTGTGTAGTGCTTAGTATTTGTCAGCCATTCCCGTAGCACGTCATCAATATATATATATTAAAAAGTATAGGTGACAGGCTGCAACCCTGTTGTAGTCCTAAATTTACGGTTGCCACTTCCGTTTCGCTATCGGTTATGGTAATCTTTGAGTTTTTGTACATACTCTTGATAACTTTAATCAAATGTAAAGGTATTCCTCGTCTTTCCAGTATGTCCCATAGTTTTTCTCTTACTACTCTGTCAAAAGCTTTTTTGTAGTCTATAAACAACATATGTGTTTGTTTGTTATGTTCTCGATGTTTCTCTATTATTTGCTTAATTGTAAAAGTATTGTCGGTGCAAGATCTTCCTCTTCTAAAACCCGTCTGTTCCTCCATAAGTAAATTTTCCGCTATTTTATTTAATCTGGCTGTCACTATTTTTGAATATATTTTATATGCGGTGTTTAGCAGGGATATGCCTCTATAGTTTTCGCAGTTGGATCTGTCTCCTTTTTTAAATATTGGTGTTATCTTCGCGATCTTCCAACTGTCAGGTATTGTTTTTGTTCTCCAGCATTTATTTAGTAGTTGTAAGAATCTTGATTTCACCTCTATGTGGGCAAATTTGAGAAGTTCCGGGTTTATATTATCTTGTCCTGGGGCTTTTCGGTTTTTTGTTTTTGTAGTGCTTCTTCTAGTTCTCCCATTTCTATCTGGTCTACACTTCCATCCTCTTCACCATCTTTTTCGTTTCTATTTCCTGGATTTTCCATTTTCTCTTCCTTTGTCCAGAGCTTTGTATAATATGCCAGCCATTCGTCTTTATTTATGATGTTGATCTTCGCATCATCTTTTTCGGTTTTATTCAGGTGTTTCATCATTTTATAAGCGAACTCCTGTCTCCCGTGTATATCGTCTTCTACATTTGAAATAAATCGGTCCCAACTATCTTGATTATTTTTTTCTACATATTCTCTTCACTTCAGCTGTTATGTTCTTATATGCTATTCTATTTTCTTCTGTTTTGTTCTGTGTCCATGTCAAATATGCTTGTTTCTTTTTGGTGATCATATCTTTGATTTCTTGGTTCCAGTATTTCAGTTTCTTGCTTTTAATTTTTTGTTTTCGATATCCAAGGGTATCAGTAGCCGTTGTCATTATTATCTCTTGGATATTTTTCCATTCGTCATTGATTTTCTTGTTTGGTTTTATTTCTTTATGGTATTTTTGTGACCTCTGTTTTTATCGAATCTTCCTTCTATATTTCTATACTTTCTTGTTATTATGCTGATAGCCACCCAAATTATCTTTGCAATGGTATATGACAATGTGCACTTGCAACTGTTAGTTTTGGTTTTATTGCAAATTTTGTTAAAATCTTGACAGTTGCAGCGTCTAACATTTTAAGTCTTAGCCTGAAAATGGGTGCAGTGCCTCACGTAACTCTTTTGTTACCAATTTATGTACTAACACGTTATATGTTTTAAAGGTGAACAACGTGACAACATATACAGAGTGTTAAATATGTTGTGTCAAAGTTATCGAAGTTTAAAAGCTATTTTCTCGTTTTTTTTAAATTGAAGCTATAATTTTTTTATTAGCCAGCAAATTCCTTGTAAAATTGCCGTTAAAATAGTACCAATAGCATAGTATTTATTTCTAGTATTTTCAAAGTTATAACCCTTTAATTGGATATACCTATGTTTATAATATTCAATATGGGGTGCTGCATCTAATAGTTAGTTGGTTGGTCATGAAATTATATTAAGAAAAAATTCCTTTTGTAACCAAACGTCAAATATCTACTTAAAATTTCCGTATAAAGTGTTTTTCAGTGGTTTCTCTTTGCTGTAATCGCGTTTAATTGTTATAATTTAAGTTCGGCTAGTTAATTATCAATTTCCGTTTGTTCGTCATTAGTTGTTATCTTGTTGTCAGTTATATCATTTTGTTGTCATTATTTTTCATTTGCATGCCGTAATAGTTTATAGTTGTGTTTTTTTAGAATTAATTTTTCGAAAGAGGAGCTAATAGACATGGTATTTGTTCTTGGCGCTAGCAATAGAAATCCACTTTCAGCATCAAGAACAGATGGTATGGAGTATCCTCACCGAAGAGCACCAGATATTAAGACGTTTGAAAATTTGTTGACAAGGTTTCTTCGGACGGGTTCAGTAAATTACGTCAAACATAAAAGAACTAAGACTATGGTTACAGAAGTTAATGAAGTGACAGTCGTCCAGTCCGTTGTGGAAAATCCGCGCGTACCTACAAGCATAATTTCGAAAGAACACGGGATAGAAGTCGCTTTTGTTTGAAGGATTTAAAAAAACCTAAATTTCACCCCTACAAAATTCAAAATCATTAAGGCTTATTACAAACGGATTTTGAAAGGAGACTTGGTAACTGTGAATGGCTACTTTTCCAATTACGACAAGATCTAACTTTTCTAGATCATGTGCTTTTCACAGATGAAGCAACATTTGCTAATTGTGGAATAACAAACAGAAAAAATTCTCATTATTATGACACTAGAAACCCTCATTTTGTGCAACCCATTTTATACCAACAAAAATGGAGTGCTAGTACCTGGGAAGGCATCATAGGAAACACTATTATAGGCCCATTCTTTTCTAATACGACTTTAATTTGTGAAATCTACACAAATTTTACACTAAATAATTTACCGTTGCTGTTAGAAGGCCTACCAGATAACGTCATAAGGAGATTGTGGTCCCAACATGATAGTGCACCTACACATTACGGTGCTGCTGCAAGAGCACATTTAGATAAGGTATTCACCAATAGGTGGATTGGGAGAGGAAGCTTTATAAGCTAGCCACCGCGATCACCAGATCTAACCACTTGTGATTTTTTTCTGTGGCCTACTGAAAAAAATATAGTTTACGAAACACCTCCTACAACGGCAGAGAACATGCAGCAACGAATCAGAAACGCTTTTCTTCAATTAGTGAAAACAACATGGCTCAAAATGTAAGTCTGTCGAAGCAGAGGCGATTAAGAGCATGTGTAGAGCAGAATTGACATATATTAGAACACATTTTAAATTAATTTTGTTTTATTCTGGAAAAATTTTAAAATGTGATTCTAAAACTAATAATAAAGAATTAAGAAACAGGTGTTTGTAAAAGTTACTTTGTTTGATATCATTTCATGGCCAACCAATTATTAGATGCACCGCATATTGAATATTATAAACATAGTTATATGCCATTAAAGGGTTATAACTTCGAAAATACTAGAAATAAGTACTATGTTATTGGTAATGGTATTGTAAATACATAAATAAAAATAGAAAATGCACTGTAACATACTACATGTGTACGTAAAATTTCATTGCTACAACTATTAGTTTTCATGCTAATCTCCGCCGACACACTGTTGCCGCCCGGTATACATACAAAAAATATTTTAGAGATTAATTTATATTAATTTGGTTGAACAAGATAGGGTGGGCTCTGCCAATCCTACCCATTCTGACAAGCCGCTACTGATATTCTGCGTTCGTTAAAATCGTGCACATTTTTATGCATATTATGGCTAAACGATTTGCATATTTACGCGCATATTTTTGGGTTTTCCACATGGATATTTGGATATCCCTAGTGATCATTCATTCTAATACATTGGTTTTGATTTGATCTATTTTACTGGGTATTTAAAATTTCTTTTATTTCATGCTCTGTCTGACATTATTTTGCATTTACTTCGCAGACCCTTTCGATCAATTTTCTTTCAAAAATACCTGATTTTTCGCCTTTTTTGTTTGTAAAATACATAATTTTTGCAATATAAATGACTATAGAATAAAATGTACACAACAGGACATGCCAAAAAGGTGTAAAATTCTTTATACCTTCAATATGCTTTTCGATCTTTATGTTTGCAACACACGAATTAACAAAATAAAGTTGTTTTAAGAGATTTTAAAATCTTTTCCAATAATCGAGCTACATGACGCAATAATAAGGGTTATATTTTAGACGACACGCTGACAAAATATTCACGACTGAATCTTTACGATTACTGCATAGCGAAAGCGTCCGTCGGTCGCGATCAAAATAAAATGAAATATACAGTAATCTCAATATTACGTTTCGGAACGGCGATTTTATATTTCGCGCTAGCTGTAACACATTAAAACGAGAAAAACTGAAATATAATTTAGATTAAAGACAGTCAAATAACATAAAAATTCGACTTAATTGAGCTTCGATACCAAACGTATTTTTTTTTTGGCTGTTGAATTTTTAAACGCGAACAATTATGTTGGGCTGCTATATGTAAATTTAATGATCTAGCTATACGACCGTATGGTCATGCACTTACATACGTTACCTATCGATACGTAAATCCGAATTTACATATCTTCACGGAGTCGATAGCGACTCATATCTATGCTGATTACATACGATATCGACGTAATGATGTTCTCGAATATTACACTAAATATTATTGACCAGTAACAAATTATGCGTAAAAGTGAAGAAATAAACATTTTAACTTTTATGTAAATGTTATAACGCATTAACAGATATCTATATCTTATTTTAATAGGGGAATGTGTAAAGCTTAAAGTGATATTTTATTTTATTCGCTGGGAATTTATATACCGCAAGTGTCAAATATCATCAGGCATAGGGAATACGTATGAGTACATACGATGTATATGTATATGGAAAAGCCGATCCAATACCGGCGAAAGACCGCGACAGTCGGCAACGATTGTCTCCGATTGTTTCGCAAATACAAGTTAGCAGTAATCATTTGACCATCGACATAGATACTTGTAAAGCGTTCTAAAATAACATTTACGAATTGCAAGGGATTTGCTTTTCTTATTTCTTTTAATAGATGCAGGAAATTTTTAAGCTGCGGTGCGTCGCATAAACAAAAGCGTAATTCTAATAAAATTAAAGAATAATCCTAATAAAATAAATAAAAAAGGATTCTAAAAATTATAATAAATTATACAAGAGGTTCAAAAATTCCTCCTTGTCCATTGTCCTAGGCGGTCGTAGAAATTAGCTCTTACATTTGCTACCATGTCGGCAGTTAATGAATTCGCAGCCTCAGTTATTTTTTCTCTCAAGGCAACTAGATTTTCTGCTCTACCAGCTTCATGAGTATAAACAATATTTTTTAGATATCCCCACAAAAAGAAATCATTTGGAGATAGATCAGGAGGTTGCGGGGGCCATTTAATGTTTCCTGTTCCAGTAATAAGACGGTCAGGAAAAGTATTTCCTAGAAATTCCTTTACCCTCACTGCATTATGTGCTGGACAGCCATCATGTTGAAACCAAACGATTTCCTGATTTATTCCAATGTTTTTAATGGCGGGAAGTAGTTGATTTTTCAGTAATTCGAGATACTTGCCGGCATTTAATATACCATCAATAAAATAGGGGCCTATAGAATGGTCACCTAAAATACCTGCCCAAACGTTTAGTTTTTGAGGATACTGAGTGCGATTTGCAAAATGCCGGTGTTGATTTTCCGAAGCCCAATATCGAAGAACAGAGGGATTGTGCTTTCCGTGTAATGGAAAAGTTGATTCATCGGTGAAGAGAATATTTTTTACGAAATTCTCATTTCGATGTATCCTTTCCATTACGTCTTAACAAAACTCCATTCTCCGGAAATTGTCCTCGGGAAATATTTCTTAAATTTTCGAATATTTGAAACATTTTAAACCATTACGTTTCCAAATACGTGAAATAGTTGTGTTACTTGTACCCAATTCCTCGGCAGCACTTCTAGTAGATCTCGTGTTATCAATTTCCACAATACTACAAATTAATACATCCCGCCGTTCTCTTTCCTCAATTTTTTGTGGTGATACCTCTCTTGGTTTGCATTTCGTACAGTTATTGAGACAAAAACAATAGTTTCAAATTTATTTATAATATTATAAATTGTTTGTCTGGAAGGTACAGAACGGTCTGAAAAAGTCAGCGCAAACAAATTCATGCACTCATTGCAGACTTGCCAGTATAAAACCATTTTACTAACTGCAGCTTTTCAGCGGGTGTATAAAGAGCCATTATACATTAATTTTATTGTACGCTTTCAAACTGTAACGGCCGCAGCTAGACTGAATGCAAAATTTCAAGTTAATCGGTATCGGAGACATTCGTCAGTCGTCGCGGTCTTCGCTGGCATCGGATTGGCTTTCTCATGTACGTATACATTGTATGTACTCATACGTTGATTCTCTATGCCTAATGATATTTAACACATACGTTATAAATAAACGCAGTGATTATCGTGCAAACTGACTTTTCAAAAACTAACAGAATTGTTCAAAAATTAACACACGTAACTTACAAGCTGGTCTCTTATCTCGAAATACTGGAATATGCTCAATATTTTTTGAAGCACATTGTAAACTAGGGTTGTCTTTAATATTTTGCATATTATAGAGATGGAATAAAACAGTAGATACCGTAAATAGTACAGGTTTTTGAACGTTTTATGATCAAATTTTTTGCAAGAATATCATATTCATTATTGTTTATAGTTAAGACAATATAGGTCTTGTTAATAAGTATGTATAATAAAATAAGATAAATTGTGGTTACAACATACATATTGCTATGAACTGTGCCTTGGCTATATGGGTACAGTTCACTGCGAATATCCGGTTGCTCAGTCGCTCAAACTTCCAGCTGGAATCTTCTTATCTCAGGTCTTGCTCTCGAACAAGCAAAAACGTGTCAAGAAAAACAATATATCATTAATAAAAAATCTAACTTTTCCTAATTAACATTTAATTAAAAAAATTAAAAAAAATAAAAAAAAATCCCTTTACCGAATGTAAAGAGAGCTAAAGCAAATTAACAGTAGCTAGGAGGAAATAGTCTTTGTGATAATGACACGCACAAAGAGAAAACCCCCCTGTGACTCTCGAGCAAACATAAAACTAATAAATAATTAAGAAAATTGTCAAATTTGACCTCTAACTGTAACCCCAATAAATTCAAATGTCAATAGCCACCAGATTATTGACTACGCGTGACAGCTTTACGATCATGCGCAATAGAACATGACAAATATCAATCCCGCCAAAAACCAACCTGAATACAAAACGATCTAGAACATCTAGAAAAACATGACAATTTTCTTGAATATTCATATATTATTTTAATATCAAAATTATGCAAATTATAAACTAAAATTACAATCATCAGCAAATCGTCGTAATAGCAATTATATAAATCAACTGTGTTTTTGTACTTACATCGATCTAACACATTAACACCAACTAAGCGAGAGATACCAATATTTAATTAAAATATCGAAAACGAGATCACAATAACTCGTAATTGAATTCAATGCACAAATTTAAAGCATTAAAAAAAACAAAATAACCCGACTTTAATCAAAAACAGCAGAATAAAAATGAAGTTTTTACTCTGACCACATGCTTTGCAAGCCCTGGTATCTCTAAATAATATATCCCGGAAAATCTCATACATCGAACTAAAGTAGTACAAAAATATGCCGAACCCATCGGTCTAATATAAAATTATACAGTCCCGGACATAAAGATAAATTCAAACATAATAAATATAAATATACATAATAAAATAAAATGCATTTTAAATCAAATAATGTTCAATATAATTTTTCTTTTTTTCTACGGGGAAAAATCCACGGCAATATGTATATTCAAAAAAAAAACATGTCGAAGGAGCCCAAGGAAATGGGGCTACTTTGTCAAGTATTTAATGAAAATCTGATGTAAGCCCCCCCCCCCCCCACACCGTAGGAGCTTCGTTTTCAGTTTAAAGTCGAAAAACCTAGTCTTAAAGTACTCACTATTAATGAAAACATATATTTGAGATAATATTTTAAAGGTTTTTAACATAAATTATACAAATTTGTTAAGGAAAACTCTTGTTAGTTTCATCATTTAAAAAGATATTAACGATAGATATGGACAAAATGTTGATGCCATACTTAGCAGAAATCCAGATTTCAATATATTATATCAATTCTGCACAGAGCCGATTCAAAAATCTATACATTCGTAGTATGGTGCACTTTAGCAACATTTTAATCACGCATCAATCACCAGTTGTTATGTGGAACGGACATTTTCTATTTTTAAAGACGTTTTTTACCTCTAGAAGGACTAATTTAACACAGGATCCCCTTGAACAAATTTTAGTTGTTCATAGTAATGTTTTACACTTTCAATGCTTCACAGAAAATACGTAGTTTTGTTCTTTGTAAATTATTTTTATTAAAAATTCGATACGCAATTCGCTTGTCAGCATTACTTTTGTTTCAGCAGTAGTTGCTGCCGGTTAGCAAACCGTTTACTACATTCGCTCTGTTGGGCATTGACAGATACATATTAACTGCATATGTAGGTATGTGCCACTTATGCAGGTGCCCACACGTATCAAATTGTTCGAAACTCACGGATCGATTACAGTAACAAACCTATTGCGAATCAAAGCAGACGCCTATGGGCTATGAATCATAAATCGCTCGAGTCCGCTCTCTAGTTATTACTATCTACGGTTTTCTCTAAGGATCCATAGAAAAGGCTTATTTATTTAAATTTTGTAATCTAGACTAATTTCGTAATTTTGTTTTTGCATAATAATTCATTATATATTGCAAAATTTATTTTTATGTGATCTCATAACATTGTATGCTTAGTTTTTTATAGAATCACTCTTTTTTGGTAATGTTCAAATTTCATAATTTTATATACAAGGTGGCATCATATATATATATATAATCTAAGTTCCCTTTCTACCTTTCGGTGTAGGGATTTTACATATTTATCTCTTAACTAATGTGTATTGTCAGTATTTTGTACAAGGTTTTTCCACTTTTTTCTATCTTTGGCAATTTCTCTTGCGTTCAGTACTGTTTCTCCTCTGTTCTCTATCAATTTGGCTACCTCCTTTTCCCATGTTTGCTTCGGCCTCCCAGGTCTTCGTTTGACTATTATTTTGGACGTCCATACTCTTTTAGTTTGTGTACATTCCCTCATACGCTGTAGGTGTCCCCACCATCCTAATTGTTTCTTTTCTATATATTCCATTATGGGTTCTATTTGTAGCTCTTCCCGTACGTCAATATTTCTCACTCTGTCATTTCTTGTTATGCCTTTCACTCCCCTCAGAAATTTCATCTCAATCGTCTGTATTCTGCTTTTATTTCTATTTGATAGTACCCATGATTCGCTTCCGTATGTTAATATTGGTCTGAATATTGTTCTGTATCTTGGTTTTTCTTGATATCTCTTTCTTCCTTATAAATGCTGATCTCATTGCATTGTATAGATTTGTTGTTTTTTTGATACGTTCACTTATGTCAATGTTTTGATTACCATTTCTTTCCAGTATTACTCCCAAGTACTTAATTTGCTCAACTTGTTGTATCCTTTGGTTGTCGATTTTTATATTCCATTCTTCCTTTTCCCAATTTGTTACTATCATCACAGTTGTCTTTGTTATATTTATCTTCATTCCATTCTCCTTTAATATGTTATTCCATATGTTTACATTGTCTAGCAGCCCTTTTTCGGTGTTAGCCATAATGACAACATCATCTGCGAATACACACTCCGTTAGCTCTATTGCTTTTAGGTTTCTGAATCCCACGTTGAGTTTTTTCATGTGTGGTTTGCATTTATTAATTATTTCATCAATGAAAATATTAAACAGTACCGGGCTGAGTACTCCTCCCTGTCGCAAACCGTCTTTAATTTCAAAAATGTCTGACTTTCTATTTTTACCGATTACATAGTTTATACTTTCTGTATACATGCTCTTTACTGCTGTTATTAGCTTTTTGTCAACATTTCTCTTCTCCAAGCTATTCCATACTTTTTTTCTTCCTATACGATCAAAAGCTTTTTCTAGATCTACAAATGCGAAATATGCTTTAGTTGCGCTTAGTATTGTTTTTTCAATTATTTGCTTCACAGTAAATATGTTGTCGTGAACCCCTCTTCCTCTCCTGAATGCACTTTGAGTTTCCTCAAGTGTTGGTTCCACGTATCTTTGCAATCTCCTTTCCAATATGCGTTCATAGGTTTTCGCTGCTGTACTTAGTAACGTTATTCCTCTATAGTTGCTGCACTTCCTATTATTTCCCTTCTTATGTATTGGCACTATTTGTCCAATTTTCCAGTCCTCCGGTATTCTACCTTCTTCCCATGCTCTATTACATATTTGCCAAAATATTTCTATTCCTTTTCCTTTTACGTTCTTCATCATTTCAGTGGTTACTCTGTCGTATCCTGGGGCTTTCCCATTTTTCAGTGTGTTTAAAGCCTCTATTATTTCGTCTTTGGTTATGGGTCCCAATCTTTCCTCATCTTCAATAGTTATTCGTTGTTTTTCTTCTCTTATGTTTGTCTCAGTTACATTTCTATCTATATTTAGCAATTCCTCAAAATGCTCCTTCCATCTACTCATTGTCTGTATATCATCTGTTATTATATTTCCTTCCTTATCCATAATTGGTGCATGTTTTGTCGTTTTTCCTGTTCTAAATATTTTAAGTATTTTGTAGAATAATTTTTGGTTTTCCTTGCTGCTGCGCTCTATCTTATTTCCAAGTTCTGTCCAGCTTTCCTCTTTTGCCTCTTTTGTCATCTTGTTTACTTTCTTCCTTTGTTTTTTGTAAAGCTCATATTTTATTTCAGTTCTGTTTCCCAGGTATTGTTTCCATTTTTCTTTCCTTATTTTAACTTCTTTTTTAATTTCGACGTTCCACAAAGCTGCCTGCTTAGTTCCACCGCGTCCTCTCATTTCCCAGCAGGTATTCCTTGCCGAGCATAATAGTATTTCCTTAAAGGCTTTCCAATATTCTTCAATTCCATCATTCTTGTCCATCTTCAGTTCTTCCATCTTGTTTTCTACCATGTTTTGATATTTTTTTGCTACCTCTTCGTTCCTCAGTTTGTATGTTCTTATACTTGTAAATATTACATCTCCTTTATTCCTGCATTCATCAATTCTTTTTTCCTGTTTTTTAATTTTCGCTGGCATCATATACAGGGTGAAAATATTTTTTTCAACAGGATATATCTGTATAGTACTTTCATTAGCGTTGTGATTTATTTAAATATGTCAATACACAAGTTAACCATTTTATAGCATTTTTCTTACCTTTTTTCTCCCTTTAGCAAGTTGGCCATTTTGAATTTTTCTTTCCATATTATAGGTATCATTTGTAGTATTTCGCCGTTTTGGATACTTATCGCTTTTCTATTTAGTAGTCTGTATGCGCATATGCCTACGATCGTGCGATCCCTTTTATCAGTTTTCAGATCTGAGCTTCCGTACGTAAAATTGAGTAGTACTAACCATCTTTTATTTAGTAACCCACGCCGCTTCTACTGGCTAATGGCATATACAATAAATAGAAGCTCTTATAAAATTTGTACGATACGACTACCGGTTTCGATCTGTTTTCGGACATCTTCAGAATACCATCACTGTGCCTGCACACCGTAGGTAACAAATTGTCTTCGAAAATGATAAAAAAATTATTTAGGAAAAATTTTCAGTTTCATTCCAGTATTATATGAAACATTGAAATAACGAAATAAAACAAAACACTGTTTTCACAAAAAATAGTTTCAACTAAATGTACATTTCGTGTGCTCTGCACACATCATGATATGTGCAGAGCACACGAAATGTAGATCTAGTTTATTAAAACCATTTTTATGAAAAAAGTGTTTTGTTTTATTTCGTTAGTTTAATTCCATTTTCGACTAACTTGTCAACTTTGACAGTTCGTTGTAGCTACAACACTACGCGTATAGGACTGAAAGTTTGGATTTAGGCTAACAAAAGATGGAGGTTATTTTTTAGTACTAACATTTGCTTAGTGGCCCCCTCTAAGTATGCAAAACATGAAAGACATCTCTCATATAAGTTTGATTAATTTTCGGTGAATATTTACTTTCAAATTAAAAACGAATAGATACGAAATAAATTTGTATGCATCTTGAAGCACATATATGGAAAACGTACTAATATTGAATTTGTAATCCATGGGTAATATGTTACTGTGAGTATAATGTTGTGAAATATTAATTTTAATTTAACTTACAATTCATAAAATATTATAAAACAGAGAATATCATAACAACTTTATAATGAAATATGTAACATTTTAATCAAGCGGTAATAAGAATACAAATTAATAATCCTTCGAGGAACGATCCCACTTTATAACAGTTTAACATCTTATTGTGACTAAAAGTCTACATCGAATTTCTGATAGTAATTTATAGCATTTTCTATAGTAATTACTCTGAAATAAATTAATCGTCATTTATTAAGCATCTTACTATCAAATATATTGCTCTAATTATTGGCAATCGATGGGTTTGATACATCGCAGAGTAATCTTAAATTATGACTCCTTAACAATAACATATTTACCACAGAGACAGTGATAAAGTAAGGTAGCTACCGCGTAAGTGGCGTCATCAATTGAGCATATTATAACCTTGTTGAATGCACTTGGGAAAATATTTAATCAAAGCAGAAATATGTCGGTATACATACGCTTGGAATAAATATACATATTTAACCTGCAGCAAAAGCGAGTTCGATATGACATATGACGTGACAGTAAATAACGAAAAATTAAAGCTAGGATACACATTTATTGTACATTGATAACATAAGCAAAAGTCTAGTTATGCTTTTCATGAAAAAAATGTAAAATCAATTATAACTCAGAAACGACTAATTTTAGGACGTAGATTTATTAATACTTTTTTCTTTATCGTAATGAGAACCATTAGTGGATAATATTTTAGAAAGAAATCTTTTAAGAAAGAATACGTAATATTGGAAGCAATTCGTAAAGTAGGTTCTCTTTGGTTATTAAAAAAATACCAATACACGAAGAGGTCTTTATTTTATACAACATAAAGCTGCTACCTTCAACTATTCCTCTACATAGTTTCCATTAAGATCGAGACATTTGTCATAGTGATGAACCAGCTTTTTAATGCCCTCTTCATAGAACTCTGACGCCTGTGAATGTAACTATGATGTAACACTATCTTGCAGCTCTTCATTGCTCTCAAACCGTTGGCTTCCAAGCAATTTCTTTATGCTAGGGAAGAGATCGTAGTTGCTAGGAGCCAAATCAGAGGTGCAGAGAGGATGATTAAAACTGCTTAAAACTGTACAGTGCTACTCTGCGAGCGGCTGTATGCAGGCGGGCGTTGTCATGAAGAAAATTGACGCCCGAACATAATAATCCACATCGGTTGTTCTGAATAGCTCTTCTTTCTGAGCTTCTTCAAAGTTTCACAGCAGACTTCAGTATTTATCGTGGTCGCTCGTTCAATAAAGTCTTGACCCAAAAGACAGTGACCATGACTTTTCCCGCAGAAAAAGTTTGATGGTACTTTTAAAGTTTCCTCGTAAGCGAGTTTGAGTGATCCCATTGCATTGACTTTTCATATCAACGTTAACATAGGCGAACCAAGTCTCATTATCTGTTACAATATGTATGACGAAATCTTCACCTTCAACATGGTGACGTGTCAGAAATGTTAGTGCCGATTCCATTCTCTTTGTTTTATAGTCTTCGGTAAAAAGTTTTGGCATCCATCCTGTACAAAATTTGTGGTAACCTCAATGTCCAGAAACAGCCTGGTACAAAACTGTACGTGAACTTTGGGGAGAAAAAGCACTCAGTTCTGTGATTGTGAATCGCCCATTTTCACGGATCTTCTCTTAGACATTACTCACAAGTTCGTTCGTTACAACAGTTGATCTGGCACTCCGTTCTTCATCATGGACATTAGTTTTCCCTTCTCGAAAGATACAGCATCAGCTTATAACTATGCCGTCCCTCATGACATTTTCACCATAAACAGAACAAAGTTATATACCTTTTTTAAGAACAAAGTTCACGATGAATTCGTCATATTCTTTGCACACTGAAAAAGGATATATATATATTCTCTACCTTTCTATCTCTTTAGAGTACCTTGGCTTCGTTCCAGGATTTATTCTATTCTTTTAATATACTGTCTATTGTCATTCTATGTCTTTCTGGGTCTACCTCTTTTTTCTCTTGCCTGTCACCTTGCCTCATAGACTGGCTAGGCTGGTCTTGTATTTGGCATTCTTTGAACATGTCCACGACAAGTTGTCTTCTTTCTATGAACGTGCTTATGGGTTGGATGTCTAATTCTTCTCGAACTTGTGTATTTCTCATTTTATCTCTTCTTGTTATTCCTCTGACTCTAGATATTTCATCTTAGTTGCTTGGATTTTACTCTTCTGGTTGTTCGAGGGTATCCAGGATTCGCACCCATACTTTAACACCGGTCTATATATCGTCTTGAATACTTGTATTTTTGTTTTAGCTGAAATTTTTGCTTTGCTCATGAAGTTTTTATTTAATACATAATACAGTTTTGTTTTTTCAACTCTGTCGTTAATTTCTGCATCTTCTCTGTCTCATCTAAGATAACACTTAGGTATAGAAATTCTTTCTCTTGTTCTATTTTTATGTTATCCATTGCGATATCCATCTGTTGGTCACATACTAACATTACTTTAGTTTGTTTGAGTTTATTTTCTTGTGATTTCTCTTTGGTACTTCGTTCCAGATTTTCAGATTATGTGTGAGTTGTTTATTTTCAACAATTATTACTATATCATCTGCAAAGGCTCCTAAGGTTATTTGTACTCTGCGTTGATCTTTGTAACCAACATACATCTTTTGGGTATAGTTATCACAGTATGATAATGACATCATTCATAAATACATCAAAGAGCATCAGACTTACGCCTTTTTCTTGTTTCAACCACTCCTCTGTTTTGAACCCTTAAGATCTCTTATTATTTTTAATAACATCGTTTATATTATTTTCATAGATGCCTTGGATTATATTTATAATCTTTCTAGTTATACCTCTATTTTCTAGGATCTCCCAAATTTTGGTTCCTCTAAATCAGCGATGCACATACCGCGGTCCGCGGGCCGCATGCGGCCCATTGTCGATATTTATGCGGCCCGTCAACGAATTTTAAAAATTGTTCGAAAAACTACAAAAGTAGGTAAAAATCCATTCAAATCAATATTTCTTAAGTTTTTATTTTATTCTAACTTTTGTAATTGTTAGTAAGATATGTATCTTTAAGTACCTACTACTTTCTTGTTCAGGTTTACTACGTAGGACAGGTATGCTCCTCGTCGTTCCAAGCATATTGTTACGAGACTAGAAATCTGTCGAACCAACTAGATTACTCGGAGATTCGCGAAACACGTCGGTATTATCCCCAAATAATGTTGTAGGTTCTCGATGTTAGGTAACTCGTATAAATACAACGCATCGCCCACTATCGGGGCAGTTAAGTTTTAACTACGGACAAGCGAACGTTATATTGTTTGAATTGTAATCTTTGAAGAATAAATATTTCGTCGTTCGAACTTGGGATCTACCTACGTAACAATATAATATCAATTTTGATATTGATAAACCAGGCCCCAGTAAAAAACGTAGTCGTAAAGTTGAAGATGAAAGTCGACAGTTTCAAGATATTTGGACCGCAAAATACTTTTTTATTTCATCGCATAACAAAAGTGTCTATTTAATATGCAAGAGTAGTGTTTCTATTCCGAAGGAATATAATGTGAAAGGGCATTATGAAACCCAGCATCATAGTTTTACCAAATTAACCGGCGAAAATCGAACACAAAAAATTTCCACTTTACAAAGGGAACTAATAGGCCAGCAAGCTATGTTTACAAAACCAATTCAAGTTGCTGAAGTTAGCTTTGAAGTATCTCGAATAATAGCGAAAACTTGTCTGCTTTTTAAAGATGGTGAATTTGTTAAGCAGTGTTTAGATATCGCCGCAAACAATATGTGTCCGAAAGATGCGAAGAGGTTTGAGAAAATTCAACTAAATCGGATGACTGTTCAAAGAAGACTTACCACATTAGCAGCTAATATAGAAGAGCAATTAGCTACGAAATCGGAAAGTTTTGAGTATTTTTCTATAGCACTCGACGAATCTACAGATATACGTTCCACTGCTCAACTCATAATATTTTTATGAGGTGTAACGCAAAATTTTGAAGTGAGTGAAGAACTGATTGGTATGAGTTCTTTAACAAGTCAAACCAAGGGGAGTGACATGCTCAAAGCTCTTCTGGAAAATGTTCTATGATGGATTTGGATTTAACGAAATTATCTGGAATTACGATTGACGGAGCACCTTCAATGGTTGGAAGTAAATCTGGGATAATAACTATGTTAAAAGAGTATTTACAAACTAAAAACATAGATACCAAGGAATTAATGAAGTTTCATTGCATTATACATCAAGAGGCCCTCTCTTTAAAATTATTGGGATTTGAAAATGTGATAAAAGTTGTAGTACCTACTGTAAACTTTATGAAATCACGAGGTCTCAATCACCGACAATTCACACAATTTCTCGAGGATATTGAAAGCGAATATGGTGATCTCCTGTTTTACAATGAATTAAGGTGTCTAAGTCGTGGGTTGTCACTAGAGCGGTTTCTTAACTTGATTAAAGAAATCAAAATATTTCTGGCGGAAAAGAAAAAGGATGTCTCTGAACTCGACAACCCTGATTGGCTCTGTGACTTAGCGTTTCTTGTAGACATAACAAATCACTTGAATATCTTAAATACGCGACTCCCATACCAAGATCAATTGATTTCGATGTTATACTCTCATGTTTCGTCCTTTCAATGCAAATTGAGTTTTTTCAGGATACAAATAAATTCAAATGAAAATCTGAAAAGAATTTTACGTGTTGCGACGAGTAATGTGGAGCCAAACATAAACAAAATTGTTAGGTTAATGCATCAAAATAATAAAACATGAAATATTACATTGTAATGATTAGATTACATTACGATTACATAATTACAACAAATATTTTTGAATGTTCTTTTATTTTTATTATTTGTAGTAATTCATAATATTTAAAAATAAAAATATGTGTGTTAATAGGTATTCTTTGTAGTGGCTCATCCTTGGCTTATTATTTTCCTGATTGGCCCCTGTTCTCTATAAGTCTGTGCATCCCTGGTCTAAATCCATAAATCCTAGACATACCTTCTTTAGTTGGGGTAATCTTTTTTTAAGTATCTGTTCTGTTTTTTCTGTAAATCGGATAATAGCACGCAATTCACAGTTGGCGGATTTTTCAATTGCAGAAGACATTTTAAACCACCAAAATAGCACGAAAGAATGTCTCAACGATTGTCTGACTAGCACCGCCAGACTCACACTGAACCAGACCACGCAGCGCTGCGATCACACCCATAACCCCACTCATCTGCTCACTAGGCGGAAACGGAGCTTACTTTACGAATAGCCCACGTATACGCAAACTGTTTGCTACTTCTAGTACTTTCACAAACTTATTTGACACCTGAGTTCTCTGATTAATTAATGTAAAAGCTTCGGGATGTACGAGACAACCGAAGTTAATAATACCAAATTTGGATTACCTCACGTTCTCACCTTTAGTAATTACCAAAATAATTGAAACGAAAACAGCTCGAGATGAATAAGATTTTGCCCCAAAGGTGCATTTCACATTAACCAAAAACACTTCCCCAAAGTACTATTAACCCAAATTAAAGCACCTAACGGCACGTGTGTTGATGCAATTACTGCTTCCAAATTCGCACTTGCACTTTCGTTCCATATCCAGTTTTTGATTCACTTATTTCGTTATACCCAACCGAACGTATCATTATCGCCAAATAAGTACAACAAGTGACACGGGCTGCAAATATAGGTAACAGTATATTCCGTGCGTTCTTAAGGAACTACATGATAAATTCAGTGTGAATTAGCGCCCCCAGGTAAATTTTGATCTAGTTTCTCTATCAGATGATTTACCCTTCTTTTTAATTTTCGAATCTCTCAAAAGGAATTTAATTATAAACAAGTGAATTGGGTTGGTTACTTTCGAATATAAGTGTAACCAGTAGCAATGAAATTAGCAAATATTTCTGAAAAATCCTTGTAATTTTTTTAATAAAGTTCGTAACTTTAAAACACATAAATGCTTATTAAGACAAGCTATGTACCTTTGCAATACATTATATATCGTGTCTTCAGCGAAGCTTTGGAAAACTACAAATTCTGACAGTTGTCATACATAAATTCAAATTATAAACGCTTATATTTTTTAACCCTTAAACAGAAACATCGATCTGTACTACATAATTGGAAACATCCGGTCTGGGAGACCTTATATTTTTGCGAAGTTGATATTTTTGAATATATGCTAATACATATTTGTTTTAAAGTCTTTTTGGTAAAAACATACAAAATTATGATTAATAACACAAATTTATTGAAAACTAAATAAGAACAAAACAATTTTTATTTATTTGGTACTACACGGGTGATACACACTTTTCTACTGCACTGCAGGCAAATTGGATTACTGCATTTTATACATTTGTAGGAAGTTTTTCTGTCCTTTGAAGTTGGACACTTGGAGCAGGTCTTCCTTTTCTCAAGCTTGTCGCTTGGAACTTCATCATGTCCTGCAGCTACATTTTCATCTTTCGGTATTACTTCCTGTATCAATGCTCTAATATCTCGGGGAAGATTAGGAATACTGAGGCGTCTTCTGAGGTGTGGCTCCACCAGAGAATAAGCCAGGCTTTTAATAAAAGGTAATCGTTTTATTTCTGGATTTTGACAATAGCACAAGTAAAGTATGAAACTGTTGACGCAGCTTATGTTAAGAAGGGAGTAAAAAACAACTAATGGCCATCTCTTCGTTCTCCTGTTGGACAAGTACAGAGCACAGTTCAAGTCAAGAAGGTCAACACCATTTTTGGTCTTATTATAATAGCAGATGATTTCTGGTTTGTTCTTATCGGGATCTGTTTCAATATTATGGTGCATAGACGAGATAAGTACAACTGCTTTATTCTTCTTGGGAACAAATGACAAGAGTATTGCCGGAATATCATTTTCAAACCCATAGAGGGCTGATCCAACTGGTCTCGATTTATCAGACTTGAACTCTGTTGGTAGAATACTTTTATTTTTCATCATAGTACCAACAAATGTTAGTGATCTCTTTTTTAATTCTTCCACCAGCTCTAACGATGAAAACCAGTTGTCTGCAGTGACATTCCTGTTTGATCTTTCAATTGGTTTGCACAAGCGCAAAACTGATTGAGTTGGTTTCAAAAGTTTATTCTCGTCTTCAGAAAGTCCAATGCCATCACTGTCCTTTCCAGTGTAAATGTAGGTATTAAAAAGATGTGAACTGCGTGAGTCAGCCATGCATTGAATCTTTATTCCATATTTGGCGGGTTTCTTCGGCATATACATGCGAAACCCGCATCTTCCTCTAAAGGCAACGAGCATTTCATCCACTGTTACATTTTCAGAGAGGCTATACATCTCTTGTGAGTTACGTATGAAGGAGTCAAATATTTGGGAGATCGGAGCAGCACGGTTATTTTTTTTTCTCTCTTCACGAGTTGTGGAATCATCAAAACGTAGGCAGGTTATCAGTATTTCGAAACGTTTCACGGACATCGTTGCTCTAAATATGGGTCTTCCTGTCAAGTCTTTTGCAAAAAGAGAGAGCATATTTTCGTGACCGGATTTAAAGATTGATGTAAACCGATCAAGGCATATATCTCGACTAAGTCTGTATTTCGGTAGTTTGATGGATGTGTTGTTGATTTGAGTTTGTTTCTAGCCTGCAGCAGTTTCACGTTTGTGTACGAGACAATGTCATCAATCATTTGTTCATCAAACAAACGCTCGCAAATTTCTCTAATGTTTGGGTTTCCCAATTGAGAGGCTTTTCTAGTCAGTCCAGGTAATTGTCGCATTACGTTATGATTTGGAGTTCTCCTGTTTGTCGGTGGCTCCTGTTTTAGCCATTTGAAATCTACTTTGTTTTTTTTTCCAATGAAAAACTGGGGAGTTGCATTTTGTACATCATATGAGGTGTCCACTGCAATTTCTTCTTCGGCTTCCAAAAGATCAACAAGGTCGTCATCATCACTGTCGTTTCCATTCTTTCCATCCACCTTTTCTTCATCTCGTTCCAAATCTTCATCATGCAAAATAAAGTCAGGATCCTCATCTGAATCATCAATTTCCTCCTCAAATTCGTCATCGCTCTCCAACATCCACTCAGTAAGTTTTTTTTCAAAATTTTTATCATTAAAATATACCCCCCACTCCATCGTGATGATTTACTCATGGATTTACCACTACTTGTTGACGGGTTATCCATACTGAAATCTACTAAAATGATACACAATACGAAACATGCGGTCTTACATACCTTGGCATTAAATGTCTAATACGAAACACCCGGTCAGTGAGACCTGTACGTTTGCAAACAACGACACTCTTCTCTCAACAAACAGTCACAAACTGAGGAGAAACACATGAGTGGTGTAGAACAGTGATTGTTAAGGAGGTACTATGAAGCGGGGAGACGTAACCCAAACCGTGCTGCCACACAGGAGCATTATGTAGAACCAAAGGTCTCGCAGACCGATGCTTCTGTTTAAGGGTTAAATTAATTTATTATAATGTTAGAGTTACAACACAATAGTATTTTATGCACCAAGGGTATTATGGGTATTATATTGCTTCGAAGTCGACGTTAATTCAGCCCGAGGGCTTCTGGTCAGAGGGATGAATGTTGACCGAGGGCAGACATTTGTAATAAAACGTATTGGACATCGAGTTTGCTGGATCCTACGAGGATTCACGTCATCCCAAAAGTGATTATTCTGTTTATTAAACAGAATGAAAATTTACTTTATCCCTCCATGAAATGCTAAGCTCTGTCACCTTATCACCTGGTATACGAACTGACATTTAAATAATATTTTCTCTTTTACTCGGTCGCATTTCCAAAGCAAACTTTTTCATTTCTTATTTCTGTTTTTCTGGCGTTATTATTTACCCAGCAAAATAAATATATTTATTTTATTCAGATTTGAATAAGCTAGCTAAATATCCAATAATGTATAGGGTGTTCAATTAAAAAAAAAATCATTAAATCATCTTTTGTTTTTCAAGTGATATAGACGGAAAGAGGACGAAAAATTGTATCGAATTCGTTTTGATTTTTTTAAGATATGATACCTCAACGAAAATATTTAGTGTACAATGTAAAACCAATCACTCATTATCAAAATGTTAGAGAACTGAATACGAAGGTGAATGACTTATTTAGTGCAGTGGCGGTTAGTGATATGGATATTACTTGTTTTACGGAGACTTGGCCATCTTTTGGGGTTTTACTTAGTAAATTGGTTTCTTATGACGAATGAAGAAGGAGGGATTGTTTTCGGCAAAAATTGGATAAAATTGGATTTCCAAGAATTAAAGAAATTTATTGGAGTTTTGATACTAATAAGTGTAAACAAATCTTATAACAAGGACATAACACAACTTTGGAGCAAAAACAATGGTCGAAAATTCTTTGGTATTATCATCGCTCGAAATAGATTTCAAAATATACTTCGTGTACTTAGATTCGACGATGCAGCGGAAATACGAAGATAAAGGAGTGGCGACAAAATAGCACCAATACGGGGATGCTTTGAGTCATGGAATACTTATTTGCGAGATGCGTATATACCAAATTGGTGTATGACAGTTGATGAACAGGTTGTAGCTTTCAGAGGCTGATGTCCCTTTAGACAATATATTCCATCAAAACCTGGACGATATGGAATCAAATTTTGGGCCATTTGTGATAGTGTAACAACCTATGCATGGAAACTGGAAATTTATCCTGGAAAGCAGGGAGAGGAAAGAGACACGAATCAAGGCTAAAAGGTTGTAAAACGTTTAGTAGAAGAAATTGAAAACTCTGGAAGGAATCCCACTTGCGAAAATTTCTTTACTTCGTACAATCTTGCAAAATGTTTGTTATCAAAAAACCTAACATTAGATGGTACGATCCGCAAAAATAAGCCTGAATTGCCATCTTCATTTGTTAATCCAAAAAATCATCAAGTGTTTTCCACACAGTTTGGTTTTACAGACGATGCGATGATTATATCGTATTACCCAAAGAACCGCAAGCTTCTAACGTTGCTGAGTACTATGCATAGTGAGAAAAATGTTGATAATGGCCAAAAAAAGAAGCCTAAGGTAATCCTGGACTACAATAAAACAAAAGGTGGCGCAGACAACAAGGACAAAATGACACGATCATACACCGTTAAAAGGATGACGAAGAGATGGCCTCTTGTAGTTTTTTAAGACATAATAGACATCAGCGCCATGAACGCATACATACTATGGAAGCTCTTGAAACCTAATTCATATTTTTATTTGAAAAAGAGAAGGAGCTTTCTAATTGAGCTAGGAAAGGAGCTAGCAGAATACAAGGACCACGAAAATCCAGAAGCAAGAGAAGCTGAAGCATCTACTAGTTCTGAGATTCCAAGAAAGAAGATAAGATGTGATGTTTGTCCATCTTCAAAAGACATAATAACAAGAACAACTTGTGCACATTGTAAAACCAATGTATGCGGTGAACACTCAGTAGTTACGAGGGTGGTTTGACAATTAACTTGGTTTGCTATGAAAGAAAACAATTTGAGTTTTGCAACGTACTTTATTTTTCGACATAGTCCCCTCGAAGTTCAACGCACTTGCCCCAACGTTTCTCCAGCTTCGCGATTCCTTCACGGAAATGAATTGCTTCGATGCTTTCAAAATACTGGTTTACTTTCTGTATGACATCTTCATTAGACTCAAACTTTCGTCCTGCCAGAAAAGGTTTTAGTTTCGGGAATAGATGGTAGTCCGAAAGAGCTAGATCTGGCGACCGCGCAGGATGCGAAAGCAGTTGAAATCATAGCTCGGCCAATTTTTGCTGAGCGACACGACTTGAATGCACGGGGGCATTGTCATGGTGAAACAACACCTTTTTCTTGGCCATTCCCGGGCATTTCTCGGTTATTGCCGCCTTCAATAGGTCCAAAAGTGATACATAGTATTCTCCGGTAATGGTTCTTCCCTTTTCAAGGTAGTAAATTAGGAGAATTCCCTTTGCGTCCCAAAAAAACTGACGCCATGACCTTTCCAGCGGATGGAACGCCACGGGCAATCCATTGTTTCGACTGCTGTTTAGTTTCCGGGATATAGTGGTGTATACAAGTTTCGTCCATTGTCACAAAACGGCGAAAAAGCTCAACTACATTCTTCAGAAATACTTGCAAATTGTCGGCAGACATTCGCATGCGAATTCGCTTTTGCTTTTGAGTGAGTAAACGCGGCACCCATCTTGCGCACAGTTTTTGCATGTGCAATTCTTTCAGTAAAACGAAGTGAACTCGCTCAGTTGAGATGCCTGTGGCTTCCGCTAACTCGCGCACTTTCACTCGTCTATCGGCTAAAATCAAATCATGGACTTTATCGATGATTTCGGGTGTCACAGCTGATTTCGGGGCTCCAGGACGTGGTGCATCTTTAACGATTGTTCTGCCACGCTTAAACTCATTTACCCAAAGTCGAACACACTCATAAGAAGGACATGAGTCACCCAATGTAGGTGAAATTCTCTCATGAATCTCCTTCGCTGTTTTCCCTTCCAGATAAAAAAATTGAATCACACCACGAATTCCAAGTTTATCCATTTTTCGCTATTGCTAGAAACACTTCTGTTTAAGTAACTGTCAAACAACGAGTTACTGTCAGAATGACTTAAGACCAGAGAATATTAACTCATAGGAATGACACTTTATGACTACATATACAGATTACATTTGCGCCCTCTATTAGTGTGTGAACCAAGTTAATTGTCAAACCACCCTCGTATATGTAAGAAATGTGTTTAACCTACTTTTACTTTTATGTAAGACAGTTATATATTTTATTTTACAATGTTTATGTCTTATTATTACTACTGCTTCGGTTTATTCTAAATTCTAGTGGTCTTTTCTATGTTGAATAAAATAAAAGTCAAATATAATGATGCTTATGCTATATTGAATTTAAAATAATCGCCGAATATTAGTTTAATATTTTGTAAACACAAAACTTAACTACGGATTGCTTTGTACAATAATATATGTATTATATACAGGGAAAATCATTATAAATAAACTTCTTCGTACCATTTTAAGGCAAGGAGAAACCAATTTTCTCTTTTCACTATTTCGGGAAATCGAAATGATGCCACTAATTTTTTCTTGGTACAATTACCAAAAAAAAATATGTATATACACCACCAAATATCACTCTGTATATAACAAAATATTTCTGTGATGATTTATGGTGTATTGTCCGAGTCGAGGATCGCCGATGAATTCTCTATATATACCAGTAACGAAGCTCATTCAAGTGACGGAATCGAACGCCTCCGGAATATTAATATTGACCGGTATTGTCTTTCAATGTGAATCGGAATTTGACGATAATGACTTTTTACCATAAAATACTGCTTTTTAAGAAACCAAGCTCATTATAAACATCAATTATGTGACGTGGTAATTATCCGTTCCTTTTAAGAAAACGCAACTTTAAAAGTGTCTTTTTGCAAGGATTATTAATAGGTATCACCATATGTTCGATGTAAAAGTCAAAGTAAAACTAGTATTAGTTAGTATTACTTTACTTTACTACAACTAATCAATACATTGATCATGTATTTATCTTGATGTTTAATGTACGTGTGGTAACATACATGACTTACATGAGAACAGAAACATTGCACTAATAATTTTTGATATAACTTAAATATCCGTTCGTTAATTTGTCGTATTGATCAAAATACGTTCGACACAATTGATCACTCTACTTCTGTTGTCTTAAGTTACGAGTATAATCTATATGTGCTTCGCCGAAAACTATATCCTTTTTTAAAGCCTATCTACTGAATCGATGGTACTATGTTCAATACAAGGGATAAAATTCCAATCCTTTACCACTACCACTGGCGTTCCCCAATACTCTGATTTGGGCTCGTTACTTTTCAATGTACGAGGGGTTATTGATACATTCTTAGCCTAGTATTGAAACAATTTAAAGTATTTGATGACGCCTCGATACTCCCAATTTATCGATTTTCACATTTGCATTCGTCATGCTTTCTTTTAAAATTTAATGCACAGCAATAATGCAAATTGACGTAAGATTTTACAGTGACACTTTTAATGTCCTTATTTCTTGCTATTGTAACAAGACAAGAGAATCACAGATATAAGATAAACATGTTTTGTAATTGTATTGATTCTGCATTTTCTTGATGAAGAACCATAATTTAAAATAGAAATAAAACTACGGTTCTAATCTTCATTTTTAATCTTTAAAAAGGATTTCTTTAAAAACATTGAAAAATAATACCAACCGTCTTGATTTTATATATATACACAAATGCACAAATTTCTAACTTGTACTGGTATATCTAGAAATTTTAAGTTTATACAACGTATGTGTATTATATTATAACTATTAGCGATAAATTAAAACAAATTTTAATTAATTTCATTACTTTTTACTTCATGCTTTTGTGTGAGTGAAACTATCGAACTTTGTGAAGTAAAAAGTAGTGAAATTCATTAATTTTTTTAAAATTTTATCCCGATAATAGTTATAATAATAATTTCATCAAGTAAAGGCTAAAGCAATACGAAATATTGTTTTATAATATGGATTACTATTTCTTAATAGTCACTAAACTAATAATACTTTTGGTTTTTAATTTTACTGTAATTTGTTGTTTCATCTATTATTGGTCGAATTTGTTCTTAATATCTCTACCTAATTTGTCACAGTTATATTTTATTTATTATATATTTGGCAAAATATATTTCAATAGAAACAATGCATTCAATATATACAATAAAGAATACATACCTTGATTCTGCGAATCTGAAAATTAGCATGCCTCTGTATCAACAGGACATCTCGGGTTCTTTTCTAACATTTCAGTAACATATTCCATTTCAGCAATTCAATTAACACATGAACTGAATACATTACCCTCTGCATCACGTTATTTTCTTTGTACGTTATTGGTTACATGTAATAAAAGTATTCATTTCGAAAGTTTTAATTAAATAAAAATTCTTTTAATAACTCTTTCTTCAACGTTTACACTGATATTTGTTTATCGTCTTTTCACTTAGTTTTTAACATTTCGCACTGGTAATTTTTCATAAACTTTATATGTAAAATACTATTAATTATCATTAACATTTACAGGTTAGGTTATTTTTCGATTTCGCGGGGATTGACAAATTCACACGCTATTAAGCAGGGTAATTATCTTGCGCTTTTAACGGTTTCTGTCGGTTACCATGACAACTTGGTAAGCTGTGATATTTTATTTAGTAAATCTGATTTTGGAAACGTTTTATAAATAATTTATTTTTACTATTTTAATTGTTGATGAATTTTATTATTATTTTTTCTTATTCTAATGCATTTTAAATTGAAAATATTTGGATATTTAACTTATTCGAGTTATAATATCTTAAAGGCGATTAACCAATCACAATGCAGTGTTTAACGTATCCAAATTATTTGAATTTGAATTAATATCGAATGTGGGAAGTATGGTTACCGTTAATTAGGAATTATTACATATAATAAATTGCGCCATATTTGAACTTTATATACTATTATGATGGTTTGTTATTGTCAGTTTTTTACAATTTTTCAATTTTAAATTGTTTAATAAATGACGGTAAATATAATATTTTATTAAATAACACTTAATTTAAATAAATTATTATTTTTTTTATAGGTAAATTTTGTGCTTTAACCACACTTTTGACACAAGAAGGAAAGAACATATTTCATGTATATTATTGTAAATAACTATAATAATTAAAGTTTTACATTATTGTCACAATCAAGGTTGATTTATTATTTTGGTGCATTAATGTATTCAATTATGGCAATAGGTAAAGAGTTTTTGTTTGGTTGTATTGTGATGAGTTAGCAATATAATTTTAAAACTTTTCAGATTAATTTATTAATATAGTATGAAGTATCAACATGAATCAATAATATACTTACTTTGGTGTATAAGTTTCTGAAATGGGGTCTGTAGTTTATTTCGTTCCTGTAACTTTGTTATTATATTCTCTCGCCAATTAAAATCTTCTATAGCTATTTTATGTTTGGATGCTAAATATGATTCTAGTGCTCAATCATTTTATAGTGTTGGAGCCATTGTGTTTTTTAAATCTTTTTTGAAAAGTGATAATAAATCATAATAATTATCTTAAATATGTTTAAAAATATTGCGCTCATTTTTACTTTCCTTTAAATATGTAATGTACTCAAATAGATGTCATTATTTATTCACTTTAATTAAAAATGTGTAGATAGTCGAGTAGTTTTGCTTGCAAATATAATACGATTAATTAAAAATGTGTGGATAGTCGAGTAGTATTGCCCGCAAATATAATACGATTTTGTATTACCTTGTAATTATGACAGTTGTCTAAGTCTAATTTTTTGACTTCTGTCATTTTCCTAAACTTGACAATTTATGTTAGTGTTGGGCACTCGTTAAAAGTGAAATAGTACCATTGTGCGTAAAAAAGTTTTATACAATGAAATTATATTTATTTATTTTTTTAATTAAAGGCACACAAAGTGTTATTATACTGGTGTTTTCGACATATATCATCATTAATTAGCTACACTGTGTACGTATCGTGCGGACAAAGTTTTGTTGCCATGGCAACTTAGCGTTTATTAAGATCTAATGTTGTTTTCTATATCAGAATAATTGAAACATACATGAGTAGGTAAACCCACCAGTTTTGTATAATACAAAGGTATTTTTAATAATATAAAATATTGTTGTTTTGTTCAAGAAAAATTGCCTAGGCTAACTAGATATCAATACCCCTCGTACGTATTAACGATCTCTTAATAGTTCTAGATTATAAAGTTCTTGCATATGCAGACGACTTTAATAAAATCACTTCTCCACCAAGTTGCCTACTTCTGCAGAGAAATCTAACACTTACTCTTCAATTTTTTAGACGTTCAATTATTATTTCCTTTAATTATACAGTTTTCAATGAGATCATTCCTACGGTCTGTTACAGTATTTTATCGATTAGTTTCCGTATATCGTTTAGCGTGAATATCGTATTGCTGCAGATTTTCTTATATGAAATCGTTAATTAGATGCATTAATTTTGATTTTGAATTTTCATGTACCGATTGTGTAATTAGAATTGCATTATTTTAATAATTTCTCTTTTATTGGTTAAATAATTAATTTGCTATACCATTTCGCGCAAAATTCTGATTTTTAATTTTTATTTGTCTCACATAATTAAATTTACTAGTCGAATCTCTTCTTTTTGTAGCATCGCTGGTTAATCGTAATAGATGTGTTTCTTTTTTTTTCCTGTTAAGTAACTCACTTTTGCGTATAATATTTAACTGTTTACTATACACTGTGGCATTTTAAATTTTGTTTATTATGTAAAACCTAGTTTTACCATACGATAATTTCGTTGACATTGTAGCCGTTGACTTTTGATATACCATATGTTATTTTAGTTAACGCCAATTAGATAATTTTTTTAATAGATGTAAGAAGGATACAAAAGAGATCTAGGAAGTTCCTTTTTTTTGTAAAGTAGATGCTGTGCAAAATATTTATTTTCCTTTTCTTATTTTGTTTGTTCCACACTGTTTAAAAAATAGATTTATGAAAATCATAGACGTTTTGTTTATTAAATTGTCACAGTTTAATATTAGTTGTTTTCTCTGTTGTTTTTGTTTATGAAAGCAACCATAAAAAATTTAGTAGCTTCCTTTTCAAACCAACTTTCTTTTATTAACAACTGGTGGGCTTCTAATATCCTCTACGATCTCCGTGCGGCGTAGAACGTTGCTTACAAAACAACAAAGTCATAAAATTCACGGTGACGCACTTTTCCCAAATTTTGAGCTGGATAATTTTTGACAACGTTTCGAAAGGAACGGCATGACCGTCTTCACCTAACGCTAGCCTGGGTCTGGCTCGTTGGTTTTATATTTGACTTCAACATCTCGCTCACCAAGGTAAGTTCCCGAAGCAATACTGACTTTGGTAAAATTTAATAGCCAGTTTCGTGTTAGTCATTTATTGTTACGATTATTGATAGCAGGTTTTACAACTTCGAGATCTTTACAAATAGATCCAGCAGAATGTTTCCTGGATACAAGCAATATCCTTCCTGGAATCCCATTGCTCACGTATTGTATCCCTAAGAGACTCGGCATCAACCATGATCCGATCTGAAATTTACGACGTGAGGATTTTATATACGGTGTTCAAGTAAGTGCCAAAGCACAACACTTTTTATTCATATTAATATTCTTGAGTAGTCGTCAGTAAGCGAAGTATTTTCCCAGCACAGACAGGTCCTCTAAATGTATGTTATTAGCGCCCTCTATGGTTTTTATTCCAGGATACAAGAGCCAGATTATCAGCATAGCTTTTTCGATAAGACCTGATCACGAATATTATCACCATAGCTTTTTAGATAAGACTTGATCACGAATATTGCATTTTAACGCTTCACTAAATGAAAACCTCTTTTTCAAGAATGTCCTTTGATATTTATAAGGACTTGTAGAACAAATATATCAGCTTATATAAGTGGCTAAAAGCGATTAACTTTTTCTTGTTTTCTGTCTGTATCTGATTATATTTGCAAGATTCATTAAGAATATGCTCTGATAAGCAAACATGATGTTATATAATGTCGAGTGTTTACCTAATGTTGATGGCTTCGTAAATTTTGGTGAGGTAAGAGGCGGCTATTTTGAAGAGCATTTTCTTTTTATTATAGGTTTATTTTTATGCACGCCTCAGTGTTATTTTCATAAGATATATTTTATGTTTTAAAACGAAAATAAAATATACGTTTATATATAAAAATAAATATTTTAATAAATGATTTAAGGTGGACCAAATATAAAAGTATGTATGGTGTAGGTTCCCTAATTTTTTTTAAATTAAGGTACATTATACACTAAAAATAATGTATCCTGGTGTATAATAAAGAGAACACCTCATTATTCACCCAGTGAAAAACTCTAATGAAATTATTATACCGAATAATTTCATTAACTTTTTTGCATGAAAAACTGATGACGACCATTAATATGAATGGAACAAGAAAAAGAAAATTTTAACTAGGTAATATCAAAGACTAAAGAACATGATGCTGTGAATATATTTTTTTGATATTGTTTTATTAAACTCATATTATTGCCTTATATAGTATAATGGTGTATTACAAATAGCTGCATAAGAAACGATACAGCAGCAACCTCATTATCTCGGGTGGGATTTCAATTCAAGACTGTTTCAATTGTACAGTTATAACCGGCAAAAGTCTCGACGAGATATTTTATTTTAATTAAATTTGAGACTATCGCTCGAATGATTAAGTTTACAAAATGCTTTTCGTAATAATTAATGACATCAATATATTTCAAACATTATGCGCACGTCTTCGTTTTCATACTTTTTTTTATAGAAACTTAAATGGATTTTAATCAAGTTGCAGGTTTAATAAAGTATTGTGGTATTGTATTATGCATATATTTATATTGATATAAAATTGGCTCAGTGCTTTTATACCTCAAAAATGAATTGATGAAATAATATGTAAATGGATACTTAATTTTTAAAAGTGCTTAATAGGTTTTAAAATTTGTACAAGACTCTTTAGGGGATTATAGGCAGATTCACGATCTGATGTATATCTACGTTAATGTACTAATATTTTTTTTTAAATAAATGTTATAATAGTTATAATATTTTGACATACATTCGCTTAGACAAATGGAATACACTTAGTTGAGTTTATAAAACCATATTTACTATTAGATTTATTTTTCTTCTTCAACAGGCACTAAGTTGAAATCAATTCTGTTGCAAATAGAGACATTACCAAAATGAACGCGTTAATATCTCCACTTCAAACATTAAAATTCTTTAGGATAATTAAAAATTAGTGAAAAGCTATTTCCATCAATGAGAACATACAGACGCGTTTCGCTTTAATTGAAGCTTATCAATGTACGGTATCTCAAAGACAGTCACAGCTTTTCACTTCTCTACTTCGTGTATTATAGTTAACATTCTGAACTTACTGCAAATAAGAACTAATGAATATTAAATCTCATTTTTACATGTCAATGTCGCCTTATGTGATGCATTAATAATTACAATCCGACAAACAAAGATTGTACTAGCATGTATAACACACCTCCTCGCGACTACGATCTTACAGGTTGTTAGGCTAATTAAAAATTAGTGAAAAGCTATTTCCATCAATGAGAACATACAGACGCGTTTCGCTTTAATTGAAGCTTATCAATGTAAGGTATCTCAAAGACAGTCACAGCTTTTCACTTCTCTACTTCGTGTATATATAGTTAACATTCTGAACTTACTGCAAATGAAAATTAATGAATATTAAATCCCATTTTTACATGTCAATGTCGCCTTATGTGATGCATTAATAATTACAATCCGACAAACCAAGTTTGTACTAGCATGTATAACACACCTCGTCGCGACTACGATCTTACAGGTTGTTAGAATAATTAAAAATTAGTGAAAAGCTATTTCCATCAATGAGAACATACAGACGCGTTTCGCTTTAATTGAAGCTTATCAATGTACGGTATCTCAAAGACAGTCACAGCTTTTCACTTCTCTACTTCGTGTATTATAGTTAACATTCTGAAATTACTGCAAATGAGAACTAATGAATATTAAATCCCATTTTTACATGTCAATGTCGCCTTATGTGATGCATTAATAATTACAATCCGACAAACCAAGTGTGTACTAGCATGTATAACACACCTCGTCGCGACTACGATCTTACAGGTTGTTAGGATAATTAAAAATTAGTGAAAAGCTATTTCCATCAATGAGAACATACAGGCGCGTTGCTTTAATTGAAGCTTATCAATGTACGGTATCTCAAAGACAGTCACAGCTTTTCACTTCTCTACTTCGTGTGACATGTAAAAATGGGTTTTAATATTCATTAATTCTCATTTGCAGTAAGTTCAGAATGTTAACTATATATACACGAAGTAGAGAAGTGAAAAGCTGTGACTGTCTTTGAGATACCCTACATTGATAAGCTTCAATTAAAGCGAAACGCGTCTGTATGTTCTCATTGATGGAAATAGCTTTTCACTAATTTTTAATTATCCTAACAACCTGTAAGATCGTAGTCGCGACGAGGTGTGTTATACATGCTAGTACAAACTTGGTTTGTCGGATTGTAATTATTAATGCATCACATAAGGCGACATTGACATGTAAAAATGGGATTTAATATTCATTAATTCTCATTTGCAGTAAGTTCAGAATATTAATTAAAATTCTTGACAATTTAGCTATTTTAGTGTAACTCTTACGTTGTTCAGACGTAAAAATCATAACAATGACAGTAAAATAGCTAAATTATTAATAATTTTAGTGTTTGACGTTAATATTTTAATGTGTTCATTTTGGCAATGTCTCTGTTTGAAACAAAATCTATTTTAATTTAGTGCCTGTTGTAGGGGTAAAATAAACACTCTGTAATGTTACTTAAGTAAGCATCTAGTGTTTTACTTTGATTTAAAAAAAACATTAAATGCATATATCATAAAGAAAATTCATTAATATAAGAACCAATCAGTGCCAGGTGCAGATATAGGTCATTTATCCTTACATCGATCTTATATACATAACATGAGGCGATGTTCTTCGGAATATTTCGCCGCATTTGGATGGTTTCGTCTTGACCTTTCTTTGTGACGTTTCGGTGACATCACTTTCATCTTTTTCTTAACAATCTTATCGTTGCCATGATAACTTCAAGAGTTCGTAAATTTCCTGTATAGCTCATATTATATGGCCCCATAGTAGTGGGGATCCGTGCCTGACTTCTTCTGATTGTTCCATCGATTGTTCTGTCGCTTTCGGCTATTGGTCGATCGGTTTGTGTTCAGTCCGTGTTAATGTAACTGGTATATCGCGAATTATTATCATTCCGTTGCTTATGTGAAATATGTCCATTAGATAAGTAAAAATATCCCGAAGCAGAACGCTACAACAAAGGACCGCCAAAACATTCGACGAAATATATATATATTGTTATATTACGGAAAATGAATGATTATGTTAGTTATAAATGCCCCAAAACGTTGGGCTCTAAATGTTATATGACGGAATTGCCCCACTAAGTTGGGCTGACAAATGTTATATATCTCGTGTGGGCTACATATATAAATAAATGTAAAGTGAATGTTATAAAATGTTATATTTCGAATGTTATGTAAGAAATGAATGTTAGTTATTCGATGTATATAAAAATTCATTCAAATCGGGCTCATTCAATACTTATCTGTTTTTTTATTATCGGCTAGCTTCTTTTTTTCTTCAGGGTTAAGGTAGGTTCACTTCTCTCCACTTTGAATTTATTTACGTAGCCTATTTAATTGGAAACGGAACAATATCTCAAGTATTTTACAAAAAAAACCAAAGTAAAATATTGACAATTAACTTTATTTATAATAAAACATCTAGAAAAGTTTGAGAATTTAAATTTACAGTTTCGTGACACACATATAACAATGAGGGAGACACACTCAGCGGTTGGTATTCTTACAGTACAAACAATATGGTGTAAGACAAGTGCAAATAGTTGTTGCTTTATTAAAATAGTTTATAAAAGTGAAATAGAATCAAGTTTTAAAATTAAAAGTAGTGGATACTAATATTTAAATAAGTTGAATAAAAATTACAGTGGTAGAATATCGGTGAAAGCAATGTAAATAGTTAGTTATGGAATAAACAAAGAAAAGTTCTAGAAATGTTCATGAGCAAGTAAAAATGGCGCGTATAATATTGGTAAAATTAGCAAAAACCTGAATCTTCGGATATAACCTCTGTTGATTCCTGCGCCTGTGTTCTGGAGAAGTCTTCACAGCGGGAAACTGGAGAATATTTCTGCTACTGTCCCTCGGGATGACTTGAACTTTTTTAAAATCTCCAAGTCCGACGGCGGCTTGAGCGGATGACCGGTCTCGAGCGTTCAAAAATGGTGTTCGATGTACGGTGAAATTTTTATGGCGGGTAGTTTTCGTATCGAAAACTTTAAAAATTCGTAACTCTTGAACTGTTTGGTCGGAAGATGTTAAATTTGGTCTACAGGTAGTTAGTAGGTAGGTGTAACGTTTGGTAGACTTAAAAATCTCGAGCACTTAATAATTTCGCCAATTTATTTTAATTACTTCGGAGCACAAAAAAACGTGACCTCTCGCTGCAACTACTAATTACCGACGCCAATTTCTTCACTTGTTTCTAATTGCATAACTTGCCGCAAATCGCTCCATTCTTTACTTGCATTATCTTTTTGAACATTATTAAATTAGACATTTTTACAGTGTAAAACAGTTAAAAAAATTACAATTTGATTTATAAAATAACTTTGATTAGGTAACATATGTTGATGTGTTTACAAACACTCTGTCAATATCGGTTTCTTTTCGGGTTATTGCACCGTTAAAATTGTGGGCGGGGCTTAATTGTTCAAATACATTTGAATATAAATACGTTAAATTTGTTTGAATAAAAACGCGTTAAATATTAATTTGAAATAGAAATGAATATAAACTTTACAAAAAAAAAATAGAAAAATAAGTTAACTATTTCAAGGCAAATTTGTCGTCAAAATAAAGTATTTATACTTTGAATCAATCTTTCCCCTTCTTGGTATTAAAGTACATAGTAGATATAAACATTACGGTTACATGTATTCTTTATTTCTTTCAGAGAAAAAGCCCTTCTTGCAATGCCTCAATTTATATATATATATATATATATATATATATATATATGATATATATATATATATATATATATATATATATATATATATGATATATATATATATATATATTACATCGCGAATTTGCAACAAGTGCCGACTACAGGCAAAAATGTTAACATTGTTTCCTAAATGTGACCTAAGGCTTCCCAATGTATTCGGAACCCCACAATCCTTAATAGCTTAGTGGTCAGATCAATGATCCGGGAAACCATGGACATGGGTTCCAATTCTGCTTAAGGACGAACTTTTTTCTATTAAAAAATTCGAATAATTAGCGTCGTAAAATGTAGAAAGCAATATTTACACACACATATATATATGTATATATATATATATATATATATATATATAGTAAATTCAATTTGTTGCCGAAACATGTAGGGTTGTTTTAAATATATACATTTTGAAGTAAAACCAGACCTTAAATCGCCAACAAATTGAATTTACCATAACATACAAAGGTCACGAAATAATTATTTATATATATATATATATATATATATATATATATATATAAGTAAAAATTCATTAAAGGGTGAGCGGTCTGTCAAGTAAAAATAAAACTCCTTTACTCCACTCTATATTTCATAACCGGTTTGTTACTTCATCAGGAGTGTAATTGAGAGTTAAAATTTAGCAAACAACGGCACTAAACATGTTAAAATTCGTCAAATTTAAAACATCAAATCAATAAGCTGCTAGTTTGTCGTCATCCTCTTAAAAGCAAATATACATAAAATGACCGCTAAAGACCGCTCACCCGTTAGTGAATTTTTACTTATACAGTACGGTCGATAATACTTAATAGTCGATATATATATATATATATATATATATATATATATATATATATATATATTGATACTAACTGGAGTTTATTTGACAGCACAACTTGTAAAAAAGCCTAGTATTCTACATTAAATAAACATGTTTTGACATTTGTTACACATAGGTATAAAGATGTCTATGTCGAATACCATAATCAACCTTTCCAAACGTCCTTTATCGATCTCCGAAATTTCTGTTCTATCCAAAGGACAAAAAATTTTGGCTCGACCCCAAAATATATTCCCACCGAATGCATCATCACTGGCATAGAGTCCGCTATCGTCAGAATCCTCGACAATATCGCTGACCCCGTCCGTTTCGAAACTTCTAAAGTTGTTATCCATCCTAAACTCCATAGGTGTCAATGTCTCTAATCTTGAAATCATTACCAATAAAACTCTGAAAGCTGACCCTGAAATCGTACTCAAAGCTGACAAGCGTGGCACAATTATAATCCTTGATAGTAATTCCTACAGACTTCTGAAACGAGATCTCATTAGACAAATGGAATGCTCAATTATTTCCTTTATAAAATCCCCGTCGATTCTTACGTATATGTTCTACCGAGTGATTCTAGTAAAATTATTACACATTTTAGCGATATTTAAAATGGCCCATGGTGATAGAGGGCTGAAATACCTTATAGACTAGCTCTCAAAAATCGCTTCTGCTTAGTGATTCTAATGCCCCTAAACTGCACGGTCTACCAAAAATTCACAAACCGAACTTTCCCCTACGTCGTATTGCCAGCATATTAAATAGTTCCTCCTACAAATTATCCAAATACCAATGGCTTTCCTGAAGTTATTAACTATTACAAATGATCGTTTACTAAACAATTTATAAAGATTCGCGTATCAAACTCGTAGTGTCTCTGGGCTTTTTATTGACGCTTAGTAGTAATCTTCATCAACACTGTAATTACTTCCTACTGCAAATGACAACTTACTTGTCGAAATACGTATATAGGAAACAAATAGTTGTGTAGTAAGGGCATTTTACCTTTTCCAAATCCCCAAATAAAAAATATTACCATTTAGGCGAGTCAGAGATCCTTTTACTGATATTTTTACTATAAATACCTCCGGAAAAAGAATTTATTAAAAATTTTAGCGATATTGGAAATGATCCATGTTGGAGGCTGAAGTACTTTATAGACTAGCCTCGTATGTGTGTTCACTACGAATGAAAATTTTAATACAGAAAATACTCTCTCTGTAAAATGTATAATTCTTTGGCTGCGATCCATTCTAAAAAAATATCGTTTACTAAAGAGACACAGCATATAATTTGAAGTTTCGTTGTTGTTTTTACTATAAAATAGAAAAATGAAGTTTACCCATAAAGCGGTTGGAAATCGGAAGATTTCGTGCTAGCGTGGTGTCTACTTGAGTTACTCCTCGAAATATATATATATATTTCGAAAGGCCACCGCGAGTTACTACCTTTGGTTATTTGCATTTTAATTTTATTTTTATTGTAAAAAACAGTAGGCTATCAAACACGTAAGTACCTTGAATTTTTTCGAATAAATTTTACAATTTACAATTGTCTTCCTGTTGATACTCAAGGTTTTTGCTATAAAAATAACACATTTTCTGGAAACAAATGAATATTTATCGGAAGCGTAAATAAAATATACATCGCACATTTGTATTCAAAATACACAGTCGATGTATGGTGAAAATTAATTACATATATTCGCCTGGTGAAGTTTCTATTATAAAACGGACAAGGCACGTCATAGAGTATGTCTACTTTGAAATCCAATGAAAGTGTTTATGAAGAGTTATTACGTACATTACGTATTATTTACCTAAATTGAATAAGAGGATATCTTCAACAACAGTATTTTATTTAATGCTACCTTTCATAATAGCGCATAATAAATACACTACGAGGACGGGTTGATAAATTCGCACAATCGTATAGAAACTACGGAACAATTTAAATAAACAAACTTTATTTGTCTACATAATCTCCTCTTAATCTTTAACTGGTGAGATAGGGTCTACTAGACCACTGGATTTTCAGTTGCTCTGTAATAACTAAAGCAGGACACATATTTTTACATATTCAATGTAACACTTATTTAACGAAACATATCTTCATTAATTGCTACATATTTCGCATATTAGTTTAGTTGAATAACTACGTTAGCATAATATTAAGTAAGTAAATAGGTTATTAAGTAAGTAGACATGACATATATATATATATATATATATATATATATATATATATATATATATATATATATATACAGTAAATAATAAAGAATAAATTAAAACACTTGGCTTGTTTCACTATGAGATTTATTTAAATTCTCTAACATCTGTTTCTGTTATGCCATTCTCAAAGAGATCTATAAATCTAACTTAAAGACTATCGCACTTGTTCTTATATGTTGTTTTTTCTTGTGTGTAGTGTCTACGGTGTCTATAGAGGGTGTATTGGCATATTCTATCTGTGTGTTGGTGATTGATAGATTTTGTTTTTTCGCTAGTTTTATTTCTAATATTTCTAGGAGGTCCAATCTCTTGCTTTTTGTGATATTGTGTATTAAGTCGCAGTTATCTATATCGATCGGGGAAGTGGTTGAGTTCTATACAGTGTTCGGCAAAGCCTGTGTTTTTCTCACTATATAAAATTGACTTTTTGTGTTCTTTAACTCTGTTTTTAATGGCTCGTCCACTTTGGCCGATATAGATAGCCTCACAGTCTTTACATTTTAATTTATAAACACCTGATTGGTCCATTTTATGTCTTTTATCTTTGTTGTTGCTAATCATTGTTCCCAAATTTGTTTTATTTACCCAGCTTATTTTGATATCTAATCCTTTTACTATTCTGTTTATTTTATTAGTGAGTTGGGGTATGTATGTAATTTTGTGCCATCTTTGTATATATTCTGTTATTTTCGGGTATAGGTATTTGTTCTTATTATTTTGTATTTCTTTACGTTTTAACAGTTTATCTACGATTTTAGGGTCATATCCATTATTTCGTAGATATCGTAGGTATCGTAGATAAACTGTTAAAACGTAAAGAAATACAAAATAATAAGAACAAATACCTATACCCGAAAATAACAGAAAATATACAAAGATGGCACAAAATTACATACATACCCCAACTCACTAATAAAATAAACAGAATAGTAAAAGGATTAGATATCAAAATAAGCTGGGTAAATAAAACAAATTTGGGAACAATGATTAGCAACAACAAAGATAAAAGACATAAAATGGACCAATCAGGTGTTTATAAATTAAAATGTAAAGACTGTGAGGCTATCTATATCGGCCAAAGTGGACGAGCCATCAAAAACAGAGTTAAAGAACACAAAAAGTCATTTTTATATAGTGAGAAAAACACAGGCTTTGCCGAACACTGTATAGAACTCAACCACTTCCCCGATATAGATAACTGCGACTTAATACACAATATCACAAAAAGCAAGAGACTGGACCTCCTAGAAATATTAGAAATAAAACTAGCGAAAAAACAAAATCTATCAATCACCAACACACAGATAGAATATGCCATACACCCTTTATAGACACCGTAATACACAATATAGTACCACCCCCACTACACACAAGAACAAACAACATATAAGAACAAGTGCGATAGTCTTTAAGTTAGATTTATAGATCTCTTTGAGAATGGCATAACAGCCGAAACAGATGTTAGAGAATTTAAATAAATCTCATAGTGAAACAAGCCAAGTGTTTTAATTTATTCTTTATTATTTACTGTATGAAGTTAAAATGTTTCACCAAGAAGTATCTGCAACAACAGCCGAGAATATATATATATATATATATATATATATATATATATATATATATATATAGTAAACCTAATCAGTAGGCGATTAAAGGTCTGTATATTACTTCAAAATATATGTATTTAAAAAAACTCTACATGTTTCGGCTGTATACGCCTTTTTCAAGAGAATACAAAATATGAATGACAGGATATAAATGTCAAGTAATTAAGTTGCTATGGTTTAAATTATTCAAAGATACATTCTAGTAATAATAATAAATCATGCCTTAGTATTCCAAAAAATAGATAACAAGGTGTGAAAATATGTGTTGTTCGCTGCTAGCAATTTGTGTCTCCTTCTGGGTATGAACTTGTGTGTTGGTTGCTGCTGGCAGCTTGCGTCTCTCTATGGGTGTGTGGTTTTGTGTGAGAGCGTAAGTGTAGGGGTTTGTATGTCGGTGCGTTCGTGCGTGTGTTTAGTGATCGGTCGCATGAATTTAGAGAGGTCGGATAACCAGCCGTTGCGTAAGGCCGCCAACCCTTTCCCGACAACTTCTTTACAATTCCGTGCAGTACTTCGACGGTCTGACCCCCGCCCCAACGAGGCAAGGCGCAGACAGGCGAAGCGTACCCTGTACGGGGTTGCTCATCGCAACTAAGGGAACACTCTTAGTGGCTACCTCGGTCGACGATGGTCACACTTATGCCATCTTAACGTTTTCCGCCGAAGCGGGGGCATAGCACACACGTCGAACGTGTGTGTGCTGTTAACGGCAACCTAGCCAGGTTGTCGCCCAGGACCGGTCCTAGTGGTGTGTGCATTGCGCGGCGACGAGATAGCGCCGCGTAGCATGGTTCCTCACTCTTGCTGGAAAGGCGGAATGGCACCTGACTGCCCAACGGGCAGACCCCCCTAGAGTTTTGTAGCGCATATGCTAGGCTGCAACCCAGTAGAGGACCACATCAGCAAAAAACAGAAAACAGGGATAGGCAGGGAAAAGCAAGACATGAGTTATTATTACGTATGCGCCCGTGGACTAAGAGTGTTCCCTTAGTTGCGATGAGCAACCCCGTACAGGGTACGCTTCGCCTGTCTGCGCCTTGCCTCGTTGGGGCGGGGGTCAGACCGTCGAAGTACTGCACGGAATTGTAAAGAAGTTGTCGGGAAAGGGTTGGCGGCCCTACGCAACGGCTGGTTATCCGACCTCTCTAAATTCATGCGACCGATCACTAAACACACGCACGAACGCACCGACATACAAACCCCTACACTTACGCTCTCACACAAAACCAGACACCCATAGAGAGACGCAAGCTGCCAGCAGCAACCAACACACAAGTTCATACCCAGAAGGAGACACAAATTGCTAGCAGCGAACAACACATATTTTCACACCTTGTTATCTATTTTTTGGAATACTAAGGCATGATTTATTATTATTACTAGAATGTATCTTTGAATAATTTAAACCATAGCAACTTAATTACTTGACATTTATATCCTGTCATTCATATTTTGTATTCTCTTGAAAAAGGCGTATACAGCCGAAACATGTAGAGTTTTTTTAAATACATATATTTTGAAGTAATATACAGACCTTTAATCGCCTACTGATTAGGTTTACCATATCATACCAAGGTCACGAAGTTATTATATATATATATATATATATATAGTAAACCTAATCAGTAGGCGATGTTATTATATATATATATATATATATATATATATATATATATATATATACTGAAGACAGAGGAGAACGAGCCAGTCTTGTAAAAATCTGATCTAATTGATATTGTACATGTGAACATCGTAACATGTAATGTTGTTGTTATGTATTTATTTATTTATTTAAATGTTATTTTATATTGTTTCCGAGTGCATTATTTATTACATCAATAAAACCGGCCTCTAATGAGTCCGCTTCTGAGATGAAGCCGGAACGAGGACCAGGGGACATCGTAATACTAAGTGCATGAGCAAATCATTCTGACTTCTTAAGTAACTTCCTAATGCAAAATTTATTGCATTTTCGCGAGGTAATGTAAATGTAAATATGCTTTCTATATAACGTGTGTTCATTTGAAAAGTCAATCTAGGTTACTTTGAAATTTTGATAGAATAAGACGCATATGTATTAGTGTGTGTTTGTTGTTCCGTAGACGTAAATCCAAATGACATTTGATAATGTCAATCACATTTGTTATTTATTTGTATGTATGAAACTGTCAAAATATACGACTTCGTAGGTTAAGTAGTAAATTTTAATTTACGACATACTTCAAAATGTTCTCAGTAAATCACATGCTACTAGATTCACTTTTCAAATGAACACACGTTATTACTATGCTAATTTATTAGATTTTTTCTATAGAAAAAAATGAACAAAGTTGTGACCAAGTATTAACAAGAATGCATAAAGCAATGAATTGCAATGCAAAATTTCATCCTAAAGATGGTGCTGAAGTAGAAGATTGGAAAGGCGGTAAACCAGTACTGGTTGTTCGTAATTTTAAACTATCTAAACACTCCAAATATGCACCAAAAGATGGAAATCGATATGATGTAGTTTACAAAGTCGTGAAGTACTATCCAGGAAAGGGAATGTCAGGGTTTTTAGTATGGTGGTACCTTTTGCGAAGAGATGATCCCAGTCCGGCTCCTTGGAAGAAGAACGGAAAAGAACCTGAGATGATTTATCCACCCGGTTAATTAAAATCCCAAGCTAGTAAGGAGACAACAAAATAAATGACCATGAGGCATCAAAGGAGCATCGGTTATATCAACAATGTATGGTTATGTCTTCGGTATCATTTGTTCCAAAAAATAATAAAGCAGTTGTTATTTCTAGTATGCACCACAGTACTAGTTTAGACGAATCCATTGGAAAACCAGAAATAATTTGTTTTTGTAACAGTACCAAAAGCGGGGTCGATTCAATTGATTAAAAGTGAAGCGTTTATTCATCCTGGTGCCGCACTAGATGATGGCCTGTAGCAATTCTTTTTACAATTGTGGATATTGCTTCATGTAACGCTTTTACTCTTCATAAATCCTACAGAGATTGCGAAAAGTTAGATCGGTTTGAGTTTGTAAAACGCTTAGCAAATGCTCTTGTAAAACCCCTTATACAAACAAGATATTGTAAAATACTTGGCTTTCTGGGTTTTTTTAAATAAAACTAACAGTAATTTAAACACACACTATACAGGTGATTCATTTTCGGCCCTCACCATGGGGATCTCGCTTATTATTGGAGATAAAGTATAGGTTTAAATTTGGCAAAGTTGTTAAATTTTGTGTCTGTTATAAATCCGTAAAGAAAATAGACCTGTGACAAATGACCTTCGTTATTTAAAAAAAAAACGCGAAAACCCCATTTTCTTCTTTTACCTGTAGCACCGACATTTGGCCTTGCAGAGAAAAAATAAAAACACATCCTTGTGGCCATTTCTAAACCTCTATCCAGTGGTGTACTCTAAATTTTTATACGACGTTTCGTTTCTTTCTGGCCATCATCAACTATCTAATTTCTTATAGGCGACATATTGGATTTAGACATCTTCAGAAAGAGTTTATTTTTCTGATTTCAACCATGTACAACATGCTGATTAAAGCTCTTGACATTAGGTTTTATTTGAAAGAATAAATTATAAGATTAAATAAGGTAGCCATGGAATTTCAATCTGTCAAACATTTCATTTATTGATCATTAATAATACAGAAATGTCATACACTAACGAAGAGAAACGAGATATGATAAGTATTTTTTATTCTTCGAACCGAAATTCAACTGTAGCGAGTACAAGATATCTACAATTATATCCAGAACGACAACAGCCCCATCGTACCATTTTTCTAGATCTCGACAGAAATTTGGTCGAGAATGGATCGTTTACTAAGCCGCGTAATGGTCAAGACAACAGGAATTTAAATGAAGACCGACAAGATATTTTACAAATGGTAAATTAAAAGCGTGTTTTCAAATTTCATATTAATCTTGTATTTTTAAAGATAAATAATAATCCATCAATTTCTACACGCGAAGAGCGTCAGAATTAAATTTGTGCTAGTCCAGAGTTTGGAGAACTTTACATAAAAGTAGGTTTAAACCATACAGGATCCATGTTAGTCACTCTTTACTGCCTGGAGATAATTTGAGAATGCTAGAATATTGTAATTGGTTAATGGGAAGGATAGAAAATGACGAAAATTTTTTACGCAAAATCATCTGGTCAGATGAAACAAAATTTACAAATTCCGGATTGTTCAACAGAAATACGGAGCATTATTGGGCAGTACAAAATCCCCGACAAAACAGGGCAAGAATACCACAACATCGTTTTGGAATAAACGTTTGGATGGGTATTTTGGCAAATCGTCTCTTAGGACTAGTTATGTATGAAGAACATTTAAATGGAGAAAGATATTTAAACATTTTACGTACATACGTATCTGACTATCTTGACGACAATATCCCATTAAATCAATTACAATATTTATGGTGGCAACAAGATGGCGCACCAGCACACAATGCAGCTGTTGTTAGAAATTTCTTAAATCAAGAGTTTGCAAACCGTTGGATTGGAAATAGGGGAGTTGTTGAATGGCCTGCGAGATCACCTGATTTAAGTCCGCAAGATGTTTTTTTATGGGGATATGTTAAAAATAATATTTATAAAGTAGATGCGCCACAAAACATTGAAGAATTACGAGACAAACTTCAGAATGCCTTCGATGCAGTTCCTAGAAGAACTATACAAAGGGCAGTACAAAATGCCAGAAGGCGTGCCCAATTGTGCATTACCGAAGACGGCTAGATAATTGAACATTTACTGTAATTGTTTATTGTTAATTTTTCTATGTATTTTCATTAATGTTTTTGTTATATTGTACTCGCTACTGTTGAATTTCGTTTCGAAGAATAAAAAATACTTATCATATCTCGTTTCTCTTCGTTAGTGTATGACATTTTTGTATTACTAATGAACAATAAATGAAATGTTTGACAGATTGAAATTCCAAAGGCTACCTTATTTAATCTTATAATTTATTATTTCAAATAAAACCTAATGTCAAAAACTTTAGTCAGCATGTTGTACATGGTTGAAATCAGAAAAAAAACTCTTTCTGAAGATGTCTAAATCCTATATGGCGTCTATAAGAAATTAGATAGTTGATGATGGCCAGAAAGAAGAGAGACGTCGTATAAATATTTAGAGTACACCACTGGATAGAGGTTTAGAAATGGCCACAAGGATGTGATTTTATATTTTCTCTACAAGGCCAAATGTCGGTGCTACAGGTAAAAGAAGAAAATGGGGTGTTGGTGTTTTTTTTAAAAAACGAATGTCATTTGTCACAGGTCTGTTCTCTTTACGGATTTATAACAAACACAAAATTTAACAACTTTGCCAAATTTAAACCTATACTCTATCTCCAGTAATAAGAGAGATCCCCATGGTGAGGGCCGAAAATGAATCAGCCTGTATATACAACAGAACGTACTAAATAGCAATTTAAAAACTAATAACTAATAATAAGAGAATTTATTTCACAATATGTATTTATTTACGTTTTATATAATATCACACGACAGCGATTACTCGTTGTATGAATGGTCTCCCTCCATTTCAAGTTCTTATATAGTATAGTTTATTCGAGGCCCTTCCAGAAGCTGTTTTCTTGTAAGTACGGTAGAATATATGATTGTTTCAGCCTTTACTTGATGAAATTACATTACAACTATTATAAGGATAAAATTTAAAAAAATTTAATGAATTTCACTTTTTAATTTACACCGTAACGATCGTTTCGCTCCAACCTGAGCTTCATCAGACATATAACTTGGAATGGAACAGGAAACAAATAATAGTATTAACTTTCTCGATTTAACGATTACTAGAATTAACAACAAATGTAACTTTGCAATTTACCACAAACCGTCAAATACAGATATAACTATTCATAGCACTTCTTGCCATCCGATACAACACAAATTAGCGGCTTATCACAGTCTTATACATAGATTAATCAATACTCCGTTGAACCAAACAAATTTCGAGAAAGAGTTAAATTTAATTAAACAAATAGCTATCAACAATGGATATAAAAGTAATATAATAGATAACATTTTAAATAAAAAACTCCTTACAAACGCCATATCACAAGCTTACCCAATATTAAATAAAAATAACACCCAAAAATTTAAAATGATCACGTTTATAGGTTCTTCAAGCACAAACATTTGTAAATATTTAAGAAAGTTTGACATTAATACAGCGTATAGAACTAACAACAATTTATCCAAATTTATAAAAAATAATAAAGATTTAACAAATAACAATAAAAAGTCAGGAGTCCGAGTTAACTTGCGGTAGTTGCCCCATGACGTATATCGGACAGACAGGCAGATCGTTTGAAATACGCATCAAGTTTTGTGCATAGACATTTTAGTAATAAAAAGTACCCATTCCTGATAATAAGTACGGTAGACTTGATGACGTATTCGGCGCGTAATACCGCTCGCCTGACATGTCAGATGACTCACATCACAATACAATAATCCATTTATACAAACAGGGTTAAAAACAATCATGGGAACTATATTGGAGATTACTAATGCTATACCGAATCCGCAAGTTGTAGTTTTTATTTCAAAAAAGCAGAGATGCTACATTTATCCATATTCTAAGGGAAGAAAAACAAAAACACATTGTGTAAGAAAATATGAAATATTAAGGCTGCTCTCACCGTTCAATTGAATACTAATTTGACATTTGAAAGCGGATAAAGGTGAAAAATAAAAAACCTTTGGTTTTTACAACACAACAGCCGCGGTGGTGGGGAAAGTCTGGGGGTTGCGAAGTAGAGGGGGGGGGGCAATCAATCGTATCGACTTCCGTCATGATTCCTGACCATGATTGCCCCCCTTACCCCGCTGCCCCTTGGCTTTCCACGCCTCCGCAGCTGCTGTGTTGTAAAAACCCACGTTTTCTATTTTTTACTCAAAAATATTCCTTAAAGTATAAAAATCCCATCCTATTGTCATTAAAAAAAGACAAGAGGAGGAACAAATTTGTAATAAACTTTTATGGAAACATATAGAAAAAGATATATAGCAAAAAAATATTCGCTCAGATGAATTACAAAAGTTGTATTACAAAATATATCTTGTGAAACGTGTAATTTATAATAGAATCATCTAAAGTGCGTTGTGAAATATAATTCAGTTAATTGTTAGTGTCTAAATTAGATAAATCATAATTATTTTATTATTTTATGCTACCGTACTATCACGTACGTATCATAATATGCTATCATGAAATCGACTATTAAAATCTAAAGTGCAATATATATTTTTTTTTTACTCCAGGCTTAATTATTTTAATAGATATTTCTTTAATGCCAGTCCGTTTTTACATCCCAATAAAGTATGATTTTTCTCGTGGATAACGGTGTTTTAATTTTAATGTGAAATTAATGTACATGACTAATGATAAAGGATGGTGCGATGAAAGAGAATTGTTTGTTTTATGACATCTGCCCGTATTATTACAAAGGAAGATTTGCCGTCCTACTTTTTTTCACGGAAATTTAAAAAAAATATTTTGGTAATTCCATAATAACCCGTCATAATTTCTTACCATGGGATAAATGCTATTGAAGGTTCGTGCCGAGATGCGTTAATATCCAGCCGACACAAATGAGAAATACACAATTTCAATTCATTACAAGTCACAAGTGAATTTATACCTTATTGTGCCGCGTTTTAGATATTGGTATTCACTATCGTATTTTATAAAATACGTATTACGAATTTTATTACCGCATTTATTATTATTAAACTGTTCCATTTAATTCAAAGTAGTAATATACGTTGATTATTTAGAACAGTGCTTCTCAACCTGTAGGTCGTGAAAACACGTAATAAAAATACAAAAATTCAATGGCATAAAACATGTAAACAAAGCCATTTCTACGAGGGCAATTCAAATTGACCTGAATTTTATTTTTTTGCCATTCGATATAAATTACAAATTAATATTACATACACATAATTTTTCAAGGTAACAAACTCCTTTTAACAAACACTAGTCCCATCACTCCGGTAACATCTGTAAAAATTCTTTCGGTAGCCAATTTAAATAGCCAATTTAGCAGTGCATGCTTCACTTCCTCATTATAAACAAATCGCTGGCCTTCTGAACTCTTAGAGTAGCCCAAAGAGATTGTAGTCACTTGATGACTATACAGGATTATTCAGATTCGATGCCCTGACCAGGGCGTCGTTGGTTCGCATTGGATATGTGGACAGGGCGAGGTACTTCGGCTGTCTGACAACAGGCAGCGCTGAATTTACTTCTACGCTCGGTCTGGATAATTTCTGTGATATGGCGATGTGGTTCTTTTTTGTGAATGTGTCTGAAGCAGTGGCGGCTCTTTAATGAGAGCAAGTGAGCAATTGCACCACCTGGAATTATGAAACAAAACAAACCAAGCGGCGACTAACTGTGAAAGTATTTATTTATTATATATATTATGTATTCATAGTTATTGACGAAGAACGTGGCACGCTAACAAGGTACATATACCGATCGTCGTCACAGATATACTGAGCAAAGCCCAACTCTTGCTCTGTTAGGGCATTAACATTACATTGATGGTGGGGAGAACTGTATTTTGCCGTACTTCAATGTCTTATAATACATAGCGTTGAAGCAACTGAACCAGACTGCTCTCGGGCGTTGTTACAATGAATACGGTATCATTTTTACAGAAAAACACGTTTTTGGGGTTAACGTATAATGAAAAAATCGCAGTAAAAAATCTTAAACGGCCGATGCCTCAATTATGTTTAGAAAATAAACAATCTGTTAAAGATAAAGACGTTATAAGAAAATTCAAAATGAATATTTATCAGAAAAATGACTGGATTTGTGGATGTGAAATTAAAAATACTTTGTTTTGTTTTCCGTGTCTTTTGTTTGGTGGTGAACCGTCTTGGTCAAAGAATGGAATAAGAGACTTAATTCATCTTAGTGCTAAAATTATTAAACATGAAAATTCCGAAGGGCATTTGAAAAATATATTTAGTCTAAGAATGTTAGGAAAAAATAACATTCAGAATGTTTTAGATTCATCATATAGAAAAGAAATTCGACAACACAATGAAAAGGTAACAAAAAATAGGCATGTGTTAAATTTAATAATAAATTGCATTAGATTTTGTGGCGCGTTTGAACTGGCACTTCGGGGTCATGATGAACAGCAAACGTCGAATAACAAGGGCATTTTTCAGGAATTGATAAATTTTACGGCAGAATTGAATAAATCGCTCAGAGATCACATCGAAGCAGCACCGGTTTTTAAGGGATTATAAAAAACGATACAGAATGAGCTGCTTGATGCAATATTGAACGTGTATCATGAACAAGTTGCCAGTGAAATTAAAGCAACAGACTTCATATTTGTGATAGCTGATGAAACCACAGATGTGTTTAATCAGTTTCAGTTGGTGATTGTTTTAAAATATATTGTGAACGCGAGACCGGTCGAAAGATTTTGGAAATTCCTTCTGCCTAGTGGACATGATGCTAATTCTTTATCTGCCTCCATCCTTAACGAAATTAGTTTGCTTGTTTATGACCCAGAAAAACTGATTGCACAAAGCTATGATGGGGCAGCAGTCATGAGTGGTGCTATTAACGGCGTGCAAAGACATGTCCAAGACCAGTATCCAAGGGCTAATTTTGTACATTGTTATGCACATCAGACAAATCTAATTATGTCACATGCTACATCGAGCAGTAGTAATTGCAGAATTTTTTTTGCCAATCTGACGGGATTATGTAAATTTTTCTCCACTTCCACCACAAGATTGGAAGAATTCCTTCAGAGAAAAAGCTTACCTCGTTCTTCAAAAATAAGATGGAACTTCAATTCTAGGACAGTGAATACAATATATGAGCATCGAGAAAAAATAATTGAAGCTCTAGAACAAATCGAGGGAGAAGCTAGTTTACAAACTACCATTCATCAAGCTAGTGCCAATTTGCGAATTTTAGTGGAGGAAAATTTTATCTATTGGTTAACTTTCTTTGATAAAATTATGCCATGTGGACATATTGTTTAATAAATTACAAAATGTCAATACAGATGCATTAAAAATCAAGAATAATTTAGATAATTTTGAACGCGCTATTGGAAAAATTCGAACCAAAATCGCTGACACAGATAATCAGTTGGTTAAACAAAATGACCCAGAACTGACTCCTCGACCATCAAAGCGGCGAAGAGTAACTGATGGTAGCCAAAGAAGGAGGGAAAGTATTGAAGTTTGCGATATTATTTTGCTAGAAATAAAAACTAGATTTCGGTATACTGGGCACTTAATATTAGCAAACTTAATTTCATTTAAACAGTTCTCCTCTTTTCAAAAAAATTTCCGGAAGATTGCCTTAAAGAAGCAGTAAAATTTTATCCATGCCTCAATGAAATCAGACTACGAACTGAATTAAGCGTTCTATATTCTAGAGAAGAATTTAGGCAAAATATAGAAGTCGGTGCTGTAGGTCTGCTAGGTCTTCTGCTGGATGGATTAAGCGACAACTTTAATGAAGTTGTTACGCTTTTAAAATTTGTCATTACAATCCCAATGACAACGTCCGAAGCGGAACGCCAGTTTTCACGGCTGAAGAGACTAAAAACTTTAATGAGAAATACAATGAAAGAAGAGAGATTAAATGCCCTTACTATGTTATCTTGTGAAAAAGAATGTATAAATGATTTCCCTAACTTTAATGAAAAAGTGATAGAACTGTTCTGCAAGTCAAGGACACGTAAAATGGACTTCGTTTATCGTCAGATGTAATTAAACTGTGTAGTGTAATATTTACTATTCCCTCAAAACAAACTCAACAATGAACACTACCTGTCTGGAACAGTACGTCGGTGAAATTTATAAGGATTGGGTAAGCGTTTTTGTATTACACTTTTTAATTTTGAAATTATGCACTCCCTATGTGAACCACCCCGAGCCGCCACTGGTCTGAAGATATCCTTTCTCCAGCAGGGGCATACCGATGAGCCTGTAGAAAGGCGAAGTACGTATCTGCGTCTCTGAAGAGGGATATGTTCGGACACGTTCACAAAAGATATTAATAGTGAACCTGTATTTGTGTTCTTCACACCAGATTTTTAATAATATTTTATATTATTAAAAATACCTTTGTAAGTTGCAAAATTGCGACATATTAATGGGGATTAATATGCCGCAAGGAATTTTTGGTAAAAAACAAATTTTCACATTTTTTACTTTCTCCGATAACTTGGTTGTTATGCAACGAATTGAAAAACCAAAAGCACTTCACCATAGTAACTTTTTCTGCTGCATTCAACGGTGCTCATAATTTTTCGGTACAATATTTCCTCACTTTACAACCGTCATCAACTAAAAAAATTTAAATACGGACCTGGATTTTAAAATCGCTTTTTTTCTCAAAAATCTAAAATCGAAAAATTATAATACAAATATCTTTCCGGTATTTTAATCCCCATTAATTTTTGCAACTTTGCCCCAATTTAAACCTCTTCGTATCTCTTACGGTTTATGAGATCTCAATGGAGAGCATAGAATCTGAATAATACTGTATAGAACATGAGGTAGTTCCCGTCAACCCAATTTAGCCAATGTATAGTTCGTTAGATAGTAAGCGTCATCTTGTAAGAGATAATGCTTTTGCTTAAGAGACCGCGTTTTTTTTTGGCATTATTAGCTCTATATTATGGGCAGATGACAGCCGCTTTCATAATAATGGAACCGTAAATCGATACAATTGCCATTATTGGCCTGTGGAAAATCCTCATTGGATGAGAGAGACCAACCTTTAGAGAATTTTGGGAATTAATTAATTAATGCGGTATGATCGGTAGGTACATTGTTGGACCAAAGTTTCATGAAGGAACCTTAACTTGTGACGCATATTTATAATTCCTTCAGGGCGAATTTCCAGATTTTCTTGAAAATGTTCCACTGAATATACGTGCCATGTATTTTCAGCATGATGGTGCACCCGCTCACAATTCTAAAATTGTGACTGATCACGTTAATCAGATTTTCCCTAATAAGTGGATAGGCACACATGGCCCAATAAGATGTCCAGCAAGATCACCCGATCTAACGCCGTTAGATTATTTGAAGGATAGGGTATACAAGGGCCGCTGCTAAAATTCGCAGAAAATTGGGAAATAATGCGATTTACCTACATAGCGTATGTAAATCGCTTTACTGTTTCTCAAAGTACTCCCCTTTAAGATGTATACACTTTTGCAACCTATAAAACCAATTTTCAAAACACTTTTTCCATCCTGAGCGAGGTATCTCCAAAACCAGTGATTTAAATTCTTCAACAGCCTCTTCAGGCGGTACATTTGTGTTAAAATTCGTACATAAGTTAGTTATTTGTCTGATCAAGCTCAGGTTGGAGCGAAACTATCGTTACGGTGTAAATTAAAAAGTGAAATTCATTAAAATTTGTTTTATTTTATCCTGATAATAGTGAAAGAATATGAATATTAGACTCAATTTAAAGAACGTTAGGTGTATATCAGATGCCCCAAATTATAAATTTTTATTTTATTAGATAACGGAGGTACGCCATTGGAGCAACATAACTGAGACATCCTGTATGCGACATTTGTCGTATTGAGAACAAAGTTAAATGGAACGACAAATGACATGGTAGTTTTAAGTTAATTTGTTCCTGTAAGCGAATTCCTGCAATGATTGCAGAAGCACCCACCGGTAGTGAATAAACATAATTTAGTTCAATTCCTTTACACAATTGCAGTCTATTTCTAAAGAATCAATCACATACGTGAACAACAATAAAAGCAAAATACATATAGAAAAAAAAATGTTTGGGCACAAAAAATCATTTTAAAGAGAACGCGATTAAAACAGATACTGAAAATACTGGGATTCGATTACTTAAATTTTGAACCGCCGATTTAGTGTATTTATTTTTAAGTATATGTACACATTTTATTACAGCGATATAAATTATCTTTTTGAAATTGAACCCGTGCTTGTATAGAAAAGTGTACATACATACGTATATAAAAAGCGGAATTTACTAAAGTTAAATATAAATTACACATTGGACAATGATCACGGTAATTACTTAAAACATCTTATATAAGCAACGCAAAGATCAAAGATTGGAAATTATATTTTTACGACAGTATGACATATGGAAATGTCGTACGAAAGAAACTGATCATTTTCGAAGCTGAAAACTTAAGACACATCATACGTTTATATATCCCTCAAAATATTGATTTTCTCGTTTACCAAACACAAACTGTTGTAAATTTATGATTGTAATTCTTTTTAATACTTCCAGTTGATAAACCCAGCGGGAGGGACGTTCTCCTACCTTACTTTATTTTTATTAGATTCTATTGAAGAAACTATTTGAATCTATTGAAGTTTAAACAAGTATAAATTAGGAGGAACAGGTGTTCGTATTATGGTTCGGCTGTAAAATGAAATTGTTTTGTTTACAATACAACGCGAAGCATAATACTTTAAAATAAAATTTAAAAAAAATTAAAGGTTATTCGAATTGTAGCAAAATCTTTTGAGAGAATTACACTAGATTGAAGAACAATATCTTGCTTTGGCATTTCTTTTAAATTTAAAAGGTTATAGTTTCACTGAAGTATACAATGCGTGGCTATAAAATAACGAGATTATTTTTGATCAATGATTCTTGAGATTCTAGAAGTTTATATGGAAGTTTGTAATTAGCGATTAGAATTTATTTGATTTATAAAAACTTACGGACTATACAACACTTGTGCAAGTTTCAACTTGAAGTAAGCAAAATACACTTTCTTCACGAATTCAATTACGTTCCTTTGTTGACTATCAACGATGTCGCAAAGTGCATTCGGGAACATTATGTCGCTCATGTCGCTCCTATCCACAGCAGAAATAGCTGCAGACAACTGTTCTATTGCCCACCACCTCTTGTAGTCCTTTGCTTTCTTTTATATTCTGTAGGCATCCCTAAAGAAGATAAATGATTTAATATCTAACATTACCTAGACGAAATGCAATTTTATTATACAGGGCCCGGCAACGAAGCGGGGACGGAAGATTAGACGCGTATTAGAAAGTTAGTCAAATATTTAGTCATCGGATATCCTTCCGTACCATTAAGCGCATGTTTTAAAAATATTTTGTTTCCAGATGGAAATGCCAGACTAAAGTTGCATTTTTTAAATGGAACACCCTGTATATTCATAGATAAAATGATCCGCGCTTGAAAGCTGGTTACATCGATATAATGTTGTATGGGTCTAAAGTTGATAGTTTCTGTGTAAATAATTATTTTACTTGATAAATTGATACATTTCAGTAGGCTATTCTGCATAAGAAAAATCAAAAGATTCGAAACCAATAGAATAGAATATTTTCTACTAGTATGCACTTTCGTTGCTACGTGAAATAAATTCTGCAACTGCTCGCGTTATACAGGGTGTTCACTATTTCTCAAAATCGAAGAAATCTCGTAATTTTAAAATGGAACACCGTGTATATTTTTAGCTCATTGAAAAGCCCTTTTACTACGCTTTCTATTTACAAAAAGGTTTAAGTATATCAATACGTTATGCACGTATTACGCATTTGTTACAAATGAAACAGACATGCAATATACATATCTGTAACTGTACACATGGACAATACATGTATTGCCCATGTGTACAGTTACAGATATGTATATTGCATGTCTGTTTCATTTGTAACAAATGCGTAATACGTGCATAACGTATTGATATACTTAAACCTTTTTGTATATTTACCGCCATCTGGCTCGTGTTAATGGACTACACCTATACGTTTTTTTTCGCTTATGTACCAGCATAGCTGGTCAAGCGAAAGGTCGCCTTTTTCGGCATAGTCTCTTTCGTCCGTCAGATGTCACTTATTAAATAGTGCCACTTTATAGGACGAAATTTGCTATATCTTGTAGGCGATTTCAGCGTAAATGTATATACAGATACAAATCTGTTCTTAAAAAGATTTGTATCATTTGTATTACATTACTTCACTAGCTTGACTGATGACGCCTATAGATGGCAGAAAGACGTGTCTTAAGCAGAAGTAAATGCTGAAAATACGAGGTGTATTGTCCATGTGTACAGTTACAGATATGTATATTGCATGTCTGTTTCATTTGTAACGCTTTCTATTGATACCTCATTTGATGCACCTAGGATGGATCATTTGCTAATTATTTCTTTTTAGAGTTGAATTAATGAAATTGTATTTTTAGTAGCTAATTTGCGCTTTTAAACCTTCTGTAAAATCGGATATTCAACAAATTATCCATAAATGGTCTATAACAAGAAGAAACCCCATTAACTACGAGAAAGAGTTGATTTTCACTCAGCAGTTAAAGCAAACATTAAATTAATATAAGGTAATATAGCATTTTCAATAGATTCACTGCCGATTAAGTTACCTGGTGTTAGTTTAGTAAAAAATTTGCACTAATTAATTTGTATTTTAAAGAATTTTGTAAAACTAACTATTTTACGAATACCTAATATGAAACAATCATACCTAATTAGCTTAACATAAATCGAAATCATGTAGGAAAGAATCAAGTACGAGTAGTATTAAAAGTTTGCACTATTTTAAATAAACACTAATTATTAACCACAACATCAAATTTAATTAACAAAAGTAGTAGCACAGTAAATAAAAATAAAGTAAATGTAAATAGTAAATGCAAATAAATCAAAGAAAACTTTCAAATGTCCTTCCATGTCTCTCAATACATAAATGAAGAAACTCCCTAACGTTAAGGCTGTAATGAGCAGGTGCACCACCGTGTTGCAACCAGAAAATTTGTCGGGTGTCAGCATTCACATGCTCAAGTAAATTAGGCAGTTCGTTCTGCAAAAATGCCAAATACGTATCGCCTGTAACAGTTCCATCGAAATAGTACGGCCCAATGATATATGGACCAAGTATACCTCCCCAGACGTTAAGAGACCATCTATTCTGATTGTATACATGACGTATCCAATGCGGGTTTTCTGTCGCATAATAATGCATGTTATGTTTATTTACCGCCCGATTACTTTTGAAAGTAGCCTCATCGCTAAACAAAATCTTTGTTATAATATTTGGCATTTCTCGCATTTTATTTAACAATCAACCACAAAAGTCTGTTCTTTTAATGAAATCATCACCATGCAATTCCTGATTTAATTCCATATGGTACGGATGATACTTATGACTTCTTAAAATTCTTCGTACGCTCCTATCTTCAATAGCTGTTACCTTTGAAATACCGTCTATACTTATATGTGGATTTTCCTGTATTGTTAATAATACGGCCAATTAGCTTTTTTCATTGATTACCGGCTTATTCCTTTCTCTCTTCTTGTAGGTTACACTACAAGTTTCTGTAAATTTCTGTAACCTTTCAAATGCTTCCGGTCTTGGCTTTCTTTCGAGGTTTGGAAATCTCTCCGCATATACTCTACTTGCTAGGAGACAATTTCTTGTACACTCCCCAAGAATAAGTATCATATTCACCATTTCTTGAATACTAAAATTAGTCATTATAGCAATTTATTTTAAAGATTAAACGAAATACTGTGTAAGATGGAACGAAATTTTTGACAACTTAGTTATTAAGTATACAAGCTTAAAACTGACACCAGATATCTTGATCAGCAGTGAATCTATTGAAAATGCTATATTACTTTATATTAATTTAATGTTTGCTTTCACCGCTGAGTGAAAAGCAACTGTTTCTCGTATGGTGCATCTTAGGTATCAAATGAGGTACCAATAGAAAGCATAGTAAAAGGGCTTTTCAATGAGCTAAAAACATACAGGGTGCTCCATTTAAAAATTACGAGATTTCTTCGATTTTGCGAAATTGTGAACACCCTGTATAACGCGAGCAGTTGCAGAATTTGTTACCAAAGTGCATACTAGTAGAAAATATTCAATTCTATTGGTTTCGAATCTTTTGATTTTCCTTATGCAGAATAGCCTACTGAAATGTATCAATTTATCAAGTAAAATAATTATTTACACAGAAACTATTAACTTTAGACCCATATAACATTATAACGATGTAACCAGCTTTCAAGCGCGGATCATTTCATCTATGAATATACAGGGTGTTCCATTTAAAAAATGCAACTTTAGTCTGGCATTTCCATCTGGAACACCCTGTATAAAACAAAATATTTTTAAAACGTGCGCTTGATGGTACGGAAGGATATCCGATGACTAAATATTTGAATAACTTTCAAATACACGTGTAATCTTCCGTCCCCGCTTCGTTGCCGGACCCTGTATAATGGACATCAGCACGTCAACTCTCCTTCTATATGAATGCATCATCTCACCTTTTTCTATAAGGAGAGACAGCGTATCAGATATTTGTAAACCTAAATGCAGCAACGCTGCGAAATGAAGTTAGAAAGTATTTAATGTTTGTTAGCTATAGCAATAGCTCAATAACGTAATAAAAATAGGTTCTAGCATACATATATTATTTTCGGCTTTGTATGATGCAAAACTTTTTCAAGATATTTATAATAAATTTGTAAAAATACGACAATTTCACCAATTCACAGTAAATTGCTAACACATACAACGTGTTGGTTGTTCAAATTATACGGAACAGTGACACCAGGTTTACCGTATAAACACCATGTACAGAAAAACATTCACTGCGCCATTTCACCTGAAGCGTCATCTCCACTCGATTTGCGCTATACTTTTCTGGTCAATATCACCAAAAACCTTCGATTGGTCGTGCCCGTGATACATTTGGTGGATTTTCAGGCAGATACGTTTACATAGGCACCAAGAATTACATATAACTGTCTCTGTTTTATACTAGAAAATATAGTACTACATTGTATGATCATAACCTATAATATACAAGGTATCAAGTATCGTTATGTTCAAATTTTAGGAGTGTAAAGTAGACTTCATTTCAAGTAACAAAAACGCAAAACTTGTATATCCATTTTTATTTGTTTCAAAATTACAGATCTATGAATGTGATTGTGAGATCATGAAAAAAAAATGTAATCCTAAAGTCAATACAAACTGATTTTATTTAAAAAAAGTTATGCGATTCAATAACAGGCCTGTGATTGTTAACGTCGCATAATAAAATGATATCCTAAAATAAATAAGCACGTGTCGTAGTGCATAAAGTAATTTCTTGCAGATCTACAAAAAGAGTACTGGAAATTGATTTATGATCAAGAAGGTTCTTACTTATTTCGTAAGTGCTGAACCATGAATATCATACAATAAATAAATGTTCAGACGACTGTTAACGTTGCATTTTTTAATAAAGGATTACATTACGTTTCAGTTCATACAACAGCTTATTACTGAGCGGAGACGCTTTCTTTATTTAAAATGCCTAACCGATTTTCTTCTCAAAAGTATGCGGAAATGCATTTTGTGTATAGCTACTGTAACGGCAGTGCACGTCAAGCAGTTATTGAATACCGACATCGGATTCTCGATAGGCACAATCCTCATTACAGAACGTTTCTGGAAGTACACAGACAATTTTGGGAATGCGGACTGCGTGATTATCGTTTCGACCGAGGAGTAAATTTGCCAGTAGGCTTAGAGGAAGAAGTAGTAGCTATTGTTACAAGGGATCCAACTCTCAGTATACGTCGAATCGCTAGACAACTAGGAGTGCCACGAACGACAGTTTGGCGAATTTTAAAACGTCAGGGCTTATATTCATATCACTATCGCAGGGGACACGGTTTGCTTGAGGCAGACCACTATGCTCGTCTAGTTTATTCTTCCTGGACATTAAGGCAGTTACGGCTTCATCTTAATTTCTGCAGAAGAGTCCTCTGGACAGATGAGTCTACGTTCACGAGAAGTGGTGAGAAACTGATCACCAGAAAATCTCAAAGCTATACGCCCATCTAAATTTTAACGTGAATTTTCTATTAACGTTTGGGCGGCCCTAATCGATGACTTGTTGATTGGTGCTGTCTTTCTTCCTGGGAGGTTAAATGCGGACAATTACCTTCAATTTCTAATTGACGAACTGCCAGGTCTTTTAGAGGATGTCCCACTGAATGTTCGACGAGACATGTGGTTTCACATGGATGGGGCAGCACCAAATTTTACTGTCCGAAATTGGGTTAACGTCAATTATCCAAGATGGATTGGTCGAGGTGGTCCTGTTGCATGGCCACCCAGATCACCCGATCTTAATCCCCTTGACTTTTATTTATGGGGTACATGAAAAATTTAGTCTACGCGCAAGTTTTCAACACAAGAGAAGAGTTGTTGGATCGTATTCACCTGTCTGCCGAGCAAATCCGACAAAACAAGTATGAAAGTCTGATAAGTACTTCTTCTGTTAGCTTACGGGCACAAGCCTGCATTCAACAAGGAGGTGGACATTTCGAAAATATTATTAATTTAACTTTTTTAAATAAAATCGATTTTATTGACTTTAGGATTACATTTTTTTTCATGATCTGACAATCACGTTGATAGATCTGTAACTTTGAAACAAATAAAAATGAATATACAAGTTTTGCGTTTTTGTAACTTGAAATGAAGTCTACTTTACACTCCTAAAATTTGAACATAACAATATGGGACACTTGTATATATATTTGATACTTTAAAATCTGTAATGAATGTTTGAAATTTCACGTGCATCGTAACAGTTACAATAAATAACGTTTATGTATTCAATAAATTTGCAAAATTTAAGTATTGATTATGAAGTTTACTATGTATAGTTTACGGGAATATCGTTCGCGGTAAAAGGGTTCGGCTCCCATTAAGCATTAAAATCGCTGTCGATTCGAATGAAATATTACTATTTCTTCTAACTTTTAATCTTGCAAACAATCAGTGATAGACTTAGTTCATCAATGGAATATAATCGCAATGATTTATCTACGATTACACTAAAAATACCAAGGAATCGTCAATTTTCCAAGGCAGTTACAATCAAAGCTGCATTACGAAGTATTCCTCCTCGTTTGAGTCAGTATTTAATTTGTTCATTGTTTAGTGGACATCGTATCTCTTAGCTCATTTGTATACAGTGGAATTTAAGAATAAAATTTGAACGTACACATTTAACAAATAACATTTAAAGGGTCGTCAGTCAAGAGTAAATAAATATCTGAATGAGACAATAACATAATATCAATTTGTTATCTGTTCGAATATAATTCAATCTAAAAACGAGCAAAAATAAATCTCATTGAAAATTAGATAAGACCAGGAGATACATCCGACGATTTGAATAACCGAAAGCTTGCGAGCGGACACGTCTATCAACAACGTCGTCCCCATTTGAATAAAAAACGATCGCCTCGCGTAGAACTGGGCCCTACTGTTTTGCATGCGAACTCTGTATTTCGCTGACCACATGATACCCGAAAATCTCCCACGTCGACAGATCCGTTCACCGGAGAGATCTTAACATGCAAAATAGTGGAACCGGAGTCTTCGAGATGGTAGGACATTGAAATGTCTCCCGCTCGTTTTCTTCTATAAAGTATCGTTCCAGTCGGAGTGACAACTTGACGAACATCGAAAACGCACAAAAGACGCAAAATCTAGTACCCACTGTCCCATCAATGAATCTTGCCGCACTCTACCGGTGGTCTTGCGATTTATGTGTGAATATTTAGACGTTCGCCCAATATCATCCATTCAAGTGTTGTACTATCGGACAGATTCATTGCGCATGCCTTCGTGATATTCTTTTATTTTTTAACGATTGTTTAAGAAAACGACGATTATTAAAATAAGCAAATTGTTTAAAGAAAAGTACTGTAATTAGTTTTTTAATTAAACAAATTGATTTAATTAACAAATTATTTAATTAAAGGCAATTAATTTACAGAAACTTTTTATTATTAAATAACAGGTGTTTTGTTTTAATTCATACTCAAAGTAAGTTACGAAATGTACGTTGTGAACAGTAGCACACTACAAATTCTACAAAACTTTATTTTACAGTCAATAATTAACACAAAGAAGAAGTTTGTATTTTGAAATTTATTTATGTTCGTATGATGATTGCTGCAAAGTAATGCAACATTTACAATAAATGATCGAAATGTCCACCATCCGCCTCAAAACACTTCTGATGTCTTCGCTTGAGTAGGCAAAATCCTCTCCAATTGAAATACAATACAATACAAGTTAATTACTAATACTTTAGTGTACGTATGTTTCGCTAGAGACGCAGATGTGTATTTCGTCTTTTTACAGATTCATCAGTACGCCCCTGTTGGAGATGGATACATTCACAAAAAAGAACAACTTCGCCACTTCACAGAAATTATCAAGACGTTGCGGATAATCAGTTTCATATAGTTGTTGGGCGGCTAACATGCGGTAGGGATATAATTGCAATTCTACTCACAAAAAACATACAATGAACTAATCTAGAAGATTCATTCTAGTGGACAATTACATAGTAAAAGCTTTGACAATCTATGACATCACTCGTCCGAAATTTTACTCACTACCTAAAATTCACAAATCTAACATACCAGTCCGACTAATCATTACTTCCATTAACTCTTCCATACAACCTTTACAAGTACCTCAACAAAATTTTAACTATCACTTTTGAGGCAGACAATGTATAATTTATACAATGTAAAAGACACGTTTTCCCTTGTAAATCAGATGCAGGGTTTCACACTCCCCAACAAGTGTGTGTTGATTTGGTTGGATATCATATCACTATTTAGCAACATACCATTACAACTAATAACAGATGTCATAACGAGTAAGTGGCACATAATCCATCCATACACGGACTTTTTTGTTACTAATTATTTTTATTTTTAATAACACATACAAACACAATAAAAGTCTAAGGATATTTCTTTTAAGTTTTAATAAAAACTTGTTTATATTTTAAATTGCACATATAAGGTATATATCTAGTCGAATGCTCAATGGGGAATAGATTTTATTTGAGAACGTCCTAAAAAAACAATAAACAATTCGATAAAAACGATAGTTGCAAAAAATTAATTTAATGTGCTTATTTAATTGAGTGTAATTTTATTCAATATACGTCGCCTTTTCTCAAAAACTGCATTGCAAATTATTGTGTTTAACAATGGAACGACGACATTTGACTTTAGATGAAATGAACCGAGCAAAAGGTCATCTTGAAGGTAGCGTGCGGTAAGTCGAAGTAGCTGAGCAGATAGGAGTTCTCCAAAGTATCATCAGTCGACTGTGGAGGCGTTTTAGGGAAGCCGGTAGTTCGGTTGAACAAATCTAGATCATGGACGCTGTACAACGGCAGTTCAGGGCATATTTTTGGTTTCAAATGAGAGAATAACTACAATAACAGCACCTAAGTTGGCTACGGAACTACAGCGTGGGCATAATTTAATTGTTCGAGATACTATGAGAAATCGTCTTCATGAAGCTGGACTACATTCTCGACGACCAACCAGATGTCCACCTCTCTCAAGAGGTAATCACGGTGCAAGATTAGACTGGTGTTAAGAATTTATAAACTGGGATGAAAATGCTTGGGCTACAGTTTGCAGATGAATCCAGATTTAGATTTCATTCTGATTCTCCTCGCACAAGGGTATGGAGACGATCTGGAAATATGGAACGTTTGAATCTTGTCCAGGAAGTAGATAGTTACAGAAGTGGTACTGTTATGGTATGGGGCGGAATAATGATTGGCAGTCGAACCAAGCTCATTTTTCCAAATGGTTTTTTGATAACTCAGTAACATTTGGATAATGTTCTTCAGTCCAGTGTGCGTCCATTTGTCGGTGCTGTTGGTCAAAATTTGAATATGATGCATGACAATGCTCGTCTACATGTCGCGCGTGTTGTGGTGAACTGGTTAACAAATGAGGGAATTGATGTATTGCCATGGCTAAGTCCATCTTCGGGCCTTAATCCCATCGAACACGTATGGGACATGCTTCATAGGAGAATTACTCCCAGGTGGGCAATACTTCCAATGCTATTAGATTCAAGGAGCTTCTGAGAGCAGAATGGGCACTTATACCACAACAAGATATAGACCGTGTGATTTTGTCGATGAACAATTGGTGTATAGCTATGCTTAATCAACGTGGAGATCAAACTCTATATTAAAATGTGTTATTTTTATTTATTTCTCGAAAATTGTTTAAAAACAAATCTAAAAATGTTGCATTGTTTTAATTGTATAAATTTTCGAAATATTATTTTGATTTATTAAAGAATTTTACATTAATATGTTACATATTTAACCAATAAATAAACTTGACTATCAATATTCTTTTAAATCAGTTATTGCCAATAGATTACTTATATTTTTAAAAATATACTTAGACTTTTCTTGTGTGTGTATTTTTCATTCAACGAAAAATTCTACAGTCATATATTTGGAACAACTTCTTGGGCCTTTCAGTGATACGCGATGATCACAACTCGATCATTTTGAATTGGTATAGAAAGCCAACCTCATATGGTCGGTTTATTAATTACTATTCTCATAAGCTTCTCAATCAAAAGTTTAACACCGTCATAGCTATAAAAAACAGAATAGCAAATATAAGCCACACTATCTTCTTAAAGGGCAATCTTAGAGATCTTCTCAGCATCTTCGTCAACAATGGTTATCCTAGGCATATACTGAACAAATTGATATACAGTTTCAACTTTTACGATGGCCCTACTGAGGACATTCCCGCAGACAGTGTGATTTCTTTAATATTTTTTGACAAGTTCTGTGAGCTAATTCAGCTTGTTGTGCTAGCCAACGTACAGATGTTCGGGGCGCTTCATCGATAATCTGCTCGCGAAAATGCTATTAATTTGTAACAAGTACCAACTACAGGCAAAATATTATCTGTTTCCTTAATGTGATTTAAGGCCTCCCAAATTGTAATCGAATTCATAGTCCTTAACAGCTTAGTGGTTAAAGAAATGGTTTGGGAAACCATGGACGTTGGTTCAAATCCTGTTTAAGGGCGAGCACGTAAAATTCCGATGTGGAAGGTATCAAAAATAGACGCCAGTTGTCCGTTGTTTATTTCGAAGCTTTATTTTAAGCAAATTATCTTGATTTTTACCTTGAAATAAATTATTATTTATATTGAATTTTGAATATAAAAACCATTTAACTCGGTTTATAAAATTATTTTAAGAATTTAGAAGTATTTATGAATGTAACTTTAACAGTTGATTATGTGCGTTGGGCGTGTTACATATTGATAGATTCGCGCGCTTTTTCTGTTTTAAACGATGGGCGTGTCTAAACTAATGTCTATACAATTTTGGAAATTAATAAATTAATATATTTTTTCGCGTTAATGAATTTAATGAATTTAATAAATGATGGAAAAATGAAAAGTCAATTTTAAATTAAAAACGATAGTGTGTAAAGTAGCAGAAATTGTCGAGATATTAATTTATTAACAGTTTCCACCTTTCTTATTCCTATGTAACATACGTAATTAGAGCGACAACAATATGTATATATGTATATATAATAGTATATTCAGATATTCGGCGACTTAAGGTCTGCTTTACTTTAGTATGTATATATTTAAAATAATATCTTACATGTTTCGGTAAATATTGCCTTTATCGAAGAATTATAAATAACAGTATATGAATGTCAAAGTTATAAATTTGACATTAATATAATATAGAAGCTACAATTAATTAAGGACATTATCTACGTCTATGTGTACAGACACACATCTGTCTTTAACATTATTATTAATTTGTATTCATAATATTTGATGTGTTTACACATCGATATGCTATTTCTTACTCTATTTATTTAAATGCGTAGTTTCTTATCTTAATGATAGGTCGCTTAAAAGGGATACGAACTTGCTTGTAGCATAGTGCACACGAACAACAATATATCACTTAATTTCAATAAATACTGTTCTTATTTATTTTTATTTTTACACCATAATAATGTTATTGATGAAAACGCAGCAATACATATGACACAATTACAGATTCTTCGAAAACCCCGTATACTGACTACCTACGTATAATATTAGTGAAAATTTAACGGCCATTATCGGAAGACCAGTTATTCATTATGTCAACTTAAGGTTATAAATTAGGTTAAATTTTATAGATTACTCTCTCCATTTACGATTTTAAATTGATCCGTATTTCTCATGTTACAAATCGTGCGTTACAATTACACCTCGACTCCTTAATCACGGATGCGCTATCCCGAAGGCTTTTAGATAATTCTAACTGTCTAAGAACCCCATGTAAGATCTGAATGAAGAAGTAATGTAATTAATCATTCCTAAAGTCTATCCAATTACTAAATATGTACAGATATTATTCCTTAAATTTATAGATGAATATTATACAAATTGTGATTAGAAATGAAGGACTTTTCAAAATTTTGAAAATAAGTCTAATGGATTAAGCTGCGTCTACTTACAGAAAAGATTCTAGAGAATAGTTTTAACGCATATCGTTCAAGCCAGTTAAAACTATACAATAGGTAATTTAAATAATAATAAATTAATATCTCATTTAAACTATTGGTTTTGTTGTCAATAATTGTATTTAGATACAGTAAAATATCTTATATATCAAGAACAGATACGATGCGGGCTACCTGAATTTTATTGTATGTACAAGTGTCTCGTATCGTTATGTTCAAATTTTAGGAGTGTAAAGTAGACTTCATTTCAAGTAACAAAAACGCAAAACTTGTATATCCATCTTTATTTGTTTCAAAGTTACAGATCTATGAATGTGATTGTCAGATCATGAAAAAAAATGTAATCCTAAAGTCAATACAAACTGATTTTATTTAAAGAAAGTTTTACGATTCAATAACAGGCCTGTGATTGTTAACGTCGCATAATAAAATGTTATCCTAAAATAAATAAACACGTGTCGTAGTGCATACAGTAATTTCTTGAGATCTACAAAAAAGAGTACTGGAAATTTATTTACGATAAAGGAGGTTCTTACTTATTTCGTAAGTGTCGAACCATGAATATCATATAATAAACAAATGTTCAGATGACTGTTAACGTTGCATTTTCTAATAAAGCTTTACATTACGTTTCAGTTCATACAACAGCTTATCAGTGATTGGACACGTTTTCTTTATTCAAAATGCCTTACCGATTTTCTTCTCAAGAGTATGTAGACATTTTGTGTATGGCTACTGCAACGGCAGTGCACGTCAAGCAGTTATCGAATACCGACATCGGTTTTCCAATAGGCGCATTCCTAAATACAGAACGTTTCTGCAAGTACACAGACAATTTGGGAATGCGGACTGCGTGATTATCTTTTCGACCGAGGAGTAAATTTGCCAGCAGATTTAGAGGAAGAAGCAGTAGCTATTGTTACAAGGGATCCACTTCCTAGTGTACGTCGAATCGCTGCCATGAACGAGTGCCATGAACGGCAGTTTGGCGAATTTTAAAACGTGAGGGCTTATATCCATATCACTATCGCAGGGGGCATGGTTTGCTTGAGGCAGGCCACTATGCTCGTGTAGTTTATTCTACCTGGATATTAAGACAGTCACGCCTTCATTTTAATTTCTGCAGAACAGTCCTCTAGACAGATGAATCTACGTTCACGAAAAGTGGTGTTACAAATCTGAGAAACCTGCACAGGTGGTCATCAGAAAATCCCAAAGCTATACGCCCATCTTAATTTCAACATGAATTTTCTATTAACGTTTGGGCGGCCCTAATCTGTGACTTGTTTGCTGATCCTATCGTTCTTTCTGAAAGGTTAAATGCGGACAATTACCTTCAATTTCTTATTGGCGAACTGCCAGGTCTTTTGGAGGATATCCCACTGAACATTCGACGAGACATGTGGTTTCACATGAATGGGGCACCACCACATTTCAGAATTGCTGTCCGAAATTAGGTTAACGTCAATTACCAAAGATGGATTGGTCGAGGTGGTCCTGTTGCATGGCCACCCAGATCACCCGATCTTAATCCCCTTGATTTTTATTTATGGGGGTACATGAAAAATTTAGTCTACGCGCAAGTTTCGAACACAAGAAAAGAGTTGTTGGATCGTATTCACCTGGCTGCCGAGCAAATCCGATAAATCAAGTATGGAATTCGAATAATTACTTCTTCTATTGGCTTACGGACACAAGCTTTCAACAAGGAGGTGGGCATTTCGAAAATATTATCTTTTGAACTTTTTTTAATTAAATTAGTTCTTATTGACTTTAGGATTACATTTTTTTTCGTGGTCTGGCAATCATATTCGCAGATCTGTAACTTTGAAACAAATAAGAATGGATATACAAGTTTTGCGTTTTTGTTACTTGAAATGAAGTCTACTTTACACTCCTAAAATTTGAACATAACGATACGGGACAGCTTGTATATATATATATATATATATATTGATGTAGGTCAAGCCTACACATAAGAATGCCTTAGTTAGCAAGAGACAGAATTTTAATGTGTATATGTAATCATTAGAATAATAAAAAAATATTGAAACTGAATTCTTCTCATGTAATATCAATAAAGTTGATTTCGCGTTTCTAATTGTTTAAAATTAATTCTCATATTTATTTATTTTTATCTTTTCATTTACCTTTGTCATTTAATTCCGATATCTTGTATTTCCAAAGATATTTCAACTTAATTGATAAATAATAAATGACGCCAATTATTTAGGCGAGACTGTACTAATTTAAAATAATTACAGCGGGAATTATCCCAACAATAAAATTAGCATTATGTACAATTATCAACATTCACACATCAATTATTTATTTACTAAAATAAACTATGGAATTTATATTAAGCATATGTATATTTTGAATGATTAAATTATTATTTTCACTTTAAAAAACAACAAGATTATAGAAATACATACAGATTGGACGAATAAGAAGCTAGGATTCAAAACAAATGAGAGTTGGCGTCACTAGGTAAAATCTCCATTAAACACCTCGACGTATTTAAGTGCCTCTGCAAATTAAAAGAAAAATCATTAATAAAATTAGAAAACCTATACATCAAACCTAGTCAAACCTTACCTGTTTATCCAGTTCCTGTTTGAGGCATTTTGCAAGTCCAGACGATAACCGGTGTCCAAGAAAACGAAAATTCCATTTCACCGGGAAAGCCTGCCGTTAGATCGAAACCCAAGCGGGGACGCCATCCGATTGCCCGTTCAAACTTGTATCCTGCATTTACGGATCTACCAGCCAAGTCCAGAATAACCAATTCCTGTCTATGTCCACATAAGTATTCTTTAAACCTCCTACGAATTTTTTGGAAAATGTTAAATTAATTCACTTCAACAAATAAAACCATAATCAAATTATTTTTAATAGTTATAACTTATGTTGCATTTTAATATTAACATAATTTAAGTTAAGTCTAGAAGAATACAGTTTCCTGTTTAAATAAATAAATTTAATAATAGAATTATTTATGCATTTAGCTTTAGAAATGTCACGTTCATTTAGTTGTTTTGTTTAACCTAGAATTTATTTCATGTTTATTTTATCACGTGACCTGATACGTTTGAATATTCATCATCTAATTAATTTGATCACTTACCTGTTCTTCAATAACTTCATTAAAGTCTTTTACATTATTCCTTATCTCACTCGTTTTATTTAGTAGATTTGAATATAAAAATACCATTATTTATTGTATCGGCATCAGCTGATTTTGTAAGTGTTCTATTGTAGTCACCGAACCTACATTTTAAAGAGTATTTTTCTATGCCCAACACAAGAGTCAAATTGTTCTTCGAAGCCGGACACATAACACAAATTTTAGCCCACCTGAATATACTTATAAGAAGAGATATACATGAACAGCTGTTTAGGTTAAGTATACTTCGTTATTAACGATTATGTATCTTTGCATCACACGCAAGTAATAGATTTAACGTTATACAACCCCATCTGTGTGTAACATTTGATAGCATATTTAATATAGAGATTTAGAATTCACATTTTTCAAATTATCTTACCAGTTTATTTAAACATTAAATTTTGCATTTATAATCATAAAGCACATTCAGCCTTTTAGCGTTCCATATTAATATAGATATATGCTATACTGTTATTGAATCCATACGTACTCTTGTGTGGCCTCTTTGTAACAAGAAAATTTAAAATAAATAGTTATATATAAATAAATTTAACAAAAAAGAAGCTTTTTAAATCGAAAAAAGTTAGGTTTAAATGTGGAAATTCTATGAAAAAACTACGATGTTATTATAGAATCTATCGAATAATTCCGATTATTTTAAGAATAGGCTATTGTAGTAAGTAAATATTGATAATAACGAAATTTTCTCGAGTGAAAGTTACCTTAAATAAAGAAATAAATAAATAAATAAATAAAAACAGGAGACTTTAATTGATTTACTTATTTATTTTACTTCCGTTCAATCTTCAGAGAAATGCAAGATAAGAATCGGTACAGATGTACAGACTTAAAAACAATTACAATGCACTTAGTGCTCCATTAGTTAATACGATACATTACAATAATTAAATTCTTTTAGAAACATGATTTTGATTTCATCACATAACATTTCAGGCATTATCGTGAATGTATTTTAATTATAACAAGTCCAAGTGTACATATAGATGTCGTAAATGTATTATATACACATGTAGTATATAGATAGTATGTATATTGTATATATATTGATACATACATATGTACGGAAAGTCTGGATCTCGTATATTTTAACCAATGAGAAAGCAGAATTGAACGCCTGCTGCCAGTTTCACCGAAAAAAACCACCTGCCTGCCGATGATCTTCACCACCATCAGCCCCTGGCCGTAGAAAGTTCCATTTTTATATATGTACACACCCTCGTAGTCGCAAGCAAATTAATTTACTTAAATTTATTACACACAAGCGTAATCTAAGTTCAGGTCAGTAAAGGTAATATTTATTATAACAGGAGAGTAACCAAATATGCTTAAAATAATATAATAGTAATAAGAATTTCATCCCTTAAACGAAGAAAGTAAATATTCCTTTAAAATAGTAAAAAATAACGATGAATTGTGGTATTTTTCATGTCTATTAAATCCTGGTTTTACGAAGAAAAGCTTTTTCCTACATATAGTGGATGATAGATTTCAGTTTCCTAACTTTGAGTTAAGAAAAAACAGATAAAATGTAACATTATATTGTAATATATGTCTTTCTGACTGTAAAATGTTTGTCTTTCTGGGTTCTTAAATAAAACTAACGGTAATTTTAACACACTATATTAACAATAAAAAACAGAATACACTAAATAACAACTTAAAACTAATAATTAATGATAAGAACATTTATTTTCACAATAAGAATTTATTTATCACACCTCAATCCCTCTTGAGTGCTATTTATATTCAAGGGAAAACTCTCGCATGTCCGATTTCTCGATCCATTTGCATCGACATTTCTCTAGACGGTGTTAGGCCGTCTGATCCCTGACGTATCGTCGGATGACTCATCACAATATTATTTTCTTTTATTAATCGAATATTTGATATTATTTATTATTTACGGAAAATTACGTCAGGCAAATGTCCGCTTCTGGACCTTCACAAGCAGTTGATTCCTTCGAAATAATTTTCAATGACATTTTCATAAGTTTCGGGGGCTATCTCGGCTATAACTTGGCGGATGTTAGTTTTTAGGTGCTCCAACGTTGCTGGTTTGTTGGCGTCAACACGTCTATTCAGAAATCCCTACAAAAAATATCCAATGCCGTTAAATTGCATGGTCTTGGTGGCTAGTTGACATCACCGCTATGTAAAATAATGCGATCTCTGAACTTTTCACGCAAAACATCTAACGTTACACGCGATGTGTGGCAAGTTGCGCTGTCTACAACATTAATATCTTCATTGCGTGCCAAAAATAATCGGTTAGCATGCTCCTATAGCGCTCACTATTAACTCTTACTGTCTGACATTCGTCTATTTTAAAAAAGCAAGGCCCAATTACCTAGCCTGAGCACAATGCATACCAGGTAGTTACCTTTTGGGCATGTAGTGGTGTATCGTACAAAGTTGCGCAAAAGTAATGTCATAATGTGTATTGGCTGTCATTTTATTAGAAATGAAAAAATCAGGCTCTGTTTTCGCGTAAAGTTTATTTAAAGATGTTGATGACATTAAGTTGCAAAAATGATATCGGTCAAATGACCACCTCCTGATGAGTTTGTGAATATTTGTGCTCATTTAATAGCATTTTGAAATGTTGCTCGCAAAACATCTGGGTCTAAATTGGTGATTGGTGATTTCTTCTTCAATGTTTGCTTTCAAGACTTGTTAGGTTTGTGGTTTGTTGTGGTACACGCGAGATTTCACAAAGCCCCAAAGGAAGAAGTCCGGCGTCGTCAGATCTGGCGATCTGGCAAACCAGTTCCAATTGTCAAAACGGGAGATTACACGGCCTGGAAATTGGTGTTTTAAAATCACCATTGTTGCCCGAGCTGTGTGAGTGGTTGCTCCGTACTTTTGGAAGCAACAATGCTAGAGACCCAATTCAGCAACTTGGGGCAAAGTAAACATCGTTTAACATTTTTCTGTAGCGCTCACCAGTTACAGTTACGGCCCCCGAGCTATATGAGCAGTTGCTCTGTCCTGCTGGAACCGACAATGCTCGAGACCCAATTCAGCAGGTTACTGCAAAGAAAAACTCGTTTAACATCTGTCTGTGGCGCTTACCAGTCGGCGTCCTCAAAAAAATAAGCACCAACCACTTTTTAACTGCAAATGCTGCATCAAACAGTCACTCTGAGGGGATGCAATGGCTCTTCGTGCATTTTATGTGGATTCTCCATGCCACAAACACGCAAATTTTGTTAATTCGTAAAACCACTTAAATGGAAATAAGCTTCGTCGCTCATTTGGATACGAAATCATCCTCTCCTTGCACCAGGTAGTTTAACCTCACTTGACGGTCAACAGGCAGTAATTGATGTTTGCACTTGTACATCTTCAGGGCTTTAACCAAAACTCGACGTAACGAACGCTAATGTCGAATTCTGTGCATCGTTGTCTCGTCTTGCAAATGGCATGTGATGCCATTTGCAAAAATTATGGCACATTCACATTATGATATTACTTTTACCCCACTCATTATATCACGTGAGAGTTTTCCTAACCCATATGCGGCAATTTTGTGTATTAACATACTCAGAGAGTTGGAAATGTGTCTCATCAGAGATGAAAATTTTCTTTGAAAAATCAGCATTAACATCCTACTGCTTTGACAGCCAATCTGCGTAAATTCTATGCTGTCCATGATCGCTAGACGTTAGTTCTTGTGTTAGTTCAATTTTATATAGGTGTGTGTAAGTCCTTGTGCAAAATGTGCCAAAGGAAACTATAAAAAAGGCGTAAATCTGCAAACGCCAACGAATCAATAATTCCCGCTGAATATTTCTAAAATTGGAAATGTTATGGTTGAATTCTATATCCTAGATTTACTTATATTTAACAATAAAAAATGTTATAATATTAAATGTATGCTCAACATTTATTACGAATTAAATTAACATAAAGAAATAACTAAAATGTCTCTTCTTAACTGTATTCCAGGTGATGGTGTCAGGGACAACTACTTTATTGCTACTACACGCGTTCATATCGTTGACAGTCGCATCAGTTTATCCGCAGGGGAAGCAGTTCCTCAATTACGAATTACAAAAGTGCGTTAACTGTACTATATGCGACAGCGAAAAAGGCATGGTTGTACTGACGCCGTGCGAGGTCCACCAGGACACCCGTTGTGCACCGCTCAGTCAACTAAATCTCGATTGGAATCATAGAGAATTGGAGAGGACGGAAAATCCCCACCGACACAAACACCAAAAGCATCAGCACAAACGCAAAGAGCATAAGAATGATCGTAATAACGGCAAGACGTCGACTGTGGAAGAGGGTGAGGAAGTCAAGGACGTTTCCAACGCCAACGGTAGTGGTGGGGACGGAGGGTGCGGTAGACAGTGGTGGTACCGCTCTCGGGGTTACGAACAGTGAAGTACCGTTCTCAAGTATAGAAGCGCTCGTCTGGGATTGGCAGGCCATTGCGCTCACGCTGGCGGTTTTTTCTTACATTCTGTTTTTTCTAATAATTGCTCTCTACTCTCTGCACCAAGCCAGACAGTGGAGGAGACTCAAGGAAAACTATGGCGGCAATAGTGATGACATCGGTATTTTTGGATCCAAAAGCAATATTGCTGATAGACTATCTTCAAAAAGACAAGACGGTAAATGAAAAATATTGCTCAAATCTTCTAGATCGTTTGAAGATAGCTATTGCTGAAAAGTGTTCTCGAATTACTAAAAAGGAAGTGCTCTTTCCAATGATAATGCACCTGTGCATTTCAGTACGGTTGCTGCAACAAAATTGAAGAATTAAGATCTGGTATTAGTACCGCACCACCATATCCACCAGACCTATCACCTTCTGACTTTCATCTATTCCCCAAATTATAAGATTTTCTTGGAAACAAAAAATTATGCACAAATGAAGTAATAACTTCAACAGTGTACGATTATTTTGCAGAGTTAGAAGAAAATCACTTTGATCGGAATAAAGAAACTTGAACGCACAAGGAATAAATGTATCGAATTAAGAGGAAATTACGTACAAAAATAAAGTTTGTTTATTTAAATTATTCCTTTGCTTCTGTATGATCACGCGAATTAATCAAGCCGTCGCCGAAATTAACCCAGATATTCCCAACGTCCTACATATAGGACTCTTTCTAAAGCTTACTGCTAACAGAACAGTTTTAGGAATTTCGAGCGACATCTAGTAGGTATCGAGAGAAGTAAGTTTTATAAACTCTGTATTACAGTTAGTTTATGAACCTGCTTCACTTTACCGATTGATAGTGCATGTTAAAGTTGTGTAAAATGGAAGCTAACTACAGCGATTACGGAATACGCTTTGAAAGGTAAGTTTTATTTAGCTTCTTGGTTTAGCTTTCAGCTGAACTTGCAGCTAGAAAGTGTAAGATGTCTATACATATAATATTTAACTTTTATATAAAATAATGTTGTATATAACTTGATATGAAATGTAGCGTCCTACATATAGGACGTTGGGAATATATGGTACTTATATTGAAATTTCTAGAGGTTTAACACTTAACGAAATTGTTGGGTTACTCGAAAGCGACGATGCTACAAACAATTTCAGTGAAGCAAATATCACCATACTGCCGCCAGATAACGTCAACGGAAATATAACTGACGAAGATTCCGGGGATGAAAATATTGTTGATATTGCTAATCTACCGGGCAGCCAACTTCGAGCACAAGCAGAAGTAGCTGTAAAGCTACGCAAATAACGGAAGTAAGTATATGATACTTCGTGCTTGAAATTTATTTCGAAATATTTTAAATTTTTCAAATTTTCAGGATGATGATTATAGCGACGAGGATAATCTTCCATTAGCAAGTTTCATAAATAAATACAAAAAACGAAAAATGTATAACTGGATAAATGGAAGTATTTGGTCGGCACCTGTAAATTGGGATACTGAGCCGACAGAAGACTTAGAGATGTCTCCCTCTGAACTGTTTCAACTTTTTTTTGATGACGAGCTACTCAATCTTATTATATTAGAGACCAACCGGTTTGCTAACTCAAAAAGCTACCGGGCAATATCTGTAAAAGAGAATTATATGCTTTTATAGGTATCATAGCACTCAGTGGATACGTTGTTTTACCCAGGCGAAGGTTGTATTGGGAAAAATTTCCCGATACTCATAATTCATTAGTTTCAAAAGCTTTATCTCGAAAGAGATTTGAGTATATAATGTCTAACATTCATTTGGTAGATAATAATCATTTGGATAGAGCAGATAAGTTCGCGAAGATAAGACCACTTTTTGTGCATCCAAACAACAAATTTATAGAACTTGGGCCTTTACAAGAAAACCACAGTATAGATGAATCCATGGTCCCATATTTTGGGCGCCATGGATGTAAACAGTTTATCCATGGAAAGCCCATACGTTATGGGTATAAGGTCTGGATGGGCTGTACTAATATGGGATATGTAAATTGGTTTGAACCATATCAAGGTGCCAGTACACATGTTTCTGATAATTACAAAGAATACGGCGTTGGTGCTGGGGTAGTACTAACTTATGCGGATGTTTTGAAACAGAAATGACCTAATCACAATTTTCACCTATTCTTTGATAATTTTTTTTTTCAATTCCAGTTTTTGAAATTCTAAAACAAAAAAAAATAAGAGGAACTGGTACAGTACGTAAAAACAGATTGCAGGGAAAACCATTTGATAATGAAACTGAAATAAAAAAATCAGCATGAGGAACCTATCATTCCAAAAAATTGAGTGATGACAACATAATAGCAGTTCAGTGGAATGATAATAATATAGTTACGCTATGTTCAAACTACGTCGGCGTTGAACCTGTTCATGCTGTCAAAAGATATTCCCAAAGGGAGAAAAAAATTATTCATGTTGACCAACCAGACATAGTAAAGGCGTATAATCAGAACATGGGAGGAGTAGATAGGTGTGACGAAAATATTTCTTTGTACAGAACATCAATTCGGGGCAAAAAGTGGTATTTTCCACTTATCGCTCATGCTATCGATTTAGCTGTGCATAACGCATGGCAAATTCATAAAACTAAGGGAGGAAAATTAGACCACTTGAATTTTAGGAGACAGATTGCAATATCTTTGTTGCAAGCAAGTACAAAAGAAAAGGCAACAACTTCAACAGGACGGCCAAAAATAAATGAGAATTTAGGGATAAGGTATGACAATATCGGACATTTTGTAATCCCGCATGACACCCAAACTAGTATTGTCATACTAAAACAACAACCAGGTGCAACAAATGTAACGTGGGTGTACATGTGAAATGTTTTGTCAAATATCACACACTGGAGTGACCCTGATGATAGTGTATATTCCCAACGTCCTAAATATAGGACGTCCTGTATTTCCCTTCTACAAGTAAATTTTAGTTTTATTTTGATAAATACATACCACTTAAACTTAAATAAACTAGTTTTATAAAAATTTGCTCTATTTCATTGTTTTAAGGTTCCTTGGGCATATCTGGGTTAATGTAATGTAAGATGCGTTTCAATTTCTCTCACCCTGTATACATAAATTCCTTTGGTTCTGTTCCACTACTTGTTTAATATCATTGCAACTACTTAAATAACAAGCAAATAATGACAGATAATAGCGATTTTAATCAATAAGCGAAATATAAACAGTCAAATAATCAACAAATATACATCAATCATTCAACGCACAATAAGTCAGTCTATCATGCAACATTAAACTTACAGAAAAAAAAAAACAGCCACTGTAATTGTCTATAAACGATCATAGAGATACGGCAGATACTTTAAATCTGTCATTTTTAACAACGGCTCTCTTAATTGCTTTCAATTGTCTTTCTTAAATCATCTCGGCGTAGACGTACAGTCCATTTAGAAAACGTGAATGAAATCAATCGACGGAGAACGCTTATAAAAAGACGCTTTTTTCTGGTCGGTTTTCATATTTTCTGTCCGCCGGACCATTAAAATAAATTTATACGGCAGAGTAGCGATATTTAAATAGTCAAAAACACATTGTTAGAGGTCCTTACATGAGTGGAATTCTAAATTCGCCCATAGAAGAGACGTTCGCTATTCACGTGTTCCATTCATAAACTGGACAAGTTTCTTTTTACAAGACAAGTATTACAATTTTTGTATAGAGTACTGACCTAGTCTAATAGTAACGTTCTTATATAAACAAGCTGCCGATTTCTTTTTTGATGATTAAGAAATACTTCAGCCTCTCGACGCTTAGCTACGTTAATTAATCGAATGCTTCAAAAAGAATTCTTCACAAGTAACTTGTTGTTTATGTTTAATTCATCGTCGATACCCTTTCTTGTACTATGAAACTATTTATGTAACGCATTGTGAATCTATTCAGTTGGATAAAGGATGAAGAAGTACCAAATAATGGTTGCAGAGTTCATGTTTTTGAACAATAAGTAATACTGAACGCTATAAAATTCAGAAAATATTTAAATTTAAAACTTTTTAATTAACATTTATTGTGTAAATACTAGTACGAGACATACCTGTAATTAACAGCGTTATACATACAGGCTTAGTTAAAAGTATGGAGACGGCGATATATTGTCGTTAATATTCATTTTAGGGATTTATGTTCAATATAAAAGTTTGTTAGGATATTTTGATCTACATTTGAGAATATTTGAATCTTTCTTTTCTTCAATTGTTTTTTAGTTACGCCTGTCCGCGCATTTTTTTTAAATGGGAACTAGTAAATTTTACTCTACCATTCGATAGAGAATTTTTTTCTCTTTACAAAAATATTTTTGTTTTTTTAAAATTCATTTTAATAACTTTTTTATAAGAAAAAGCCGGTTCATGTGTCTAACAGATGTTCGGTACATCGCAGATAGACAGAAGCGTAGCGATAAACAAACTTGAGCGACATAATTTTATCAGTGGCTATTGTGTACGTCAAATCTTTGACAGAAATAATTCATTTGTGCAATTTGTTGCTGTTAATATTAACAATGGCGAGTTTAAGTGAACATGAACGAATTGAAATACTTATGATGTTGGGTTATGGAGATAGACGCAGAAGTTTACAAGACGTTAGTAATTTATTAATGATACGCATCCAAATAGAAATCCAGTTTCTAAATCCGTTTTTGGTAAAACTTTAAGACGCTTTGAACAAACGGGTAGCGTTAACGATTTGCCAAGGAGTGGTAGACCTAGAACAGCAAAAAGCGATGATAACAAATTGGATATTTTATTGGCTGTATCTGAATATCCCCATTTATCAACCAATCAATTAGCGGCCAACTTCAATATTTCACAGTCATCGATCGTGTCATTTTTAAAAAGTGAAAAGTATAAACCTTATAAGGTACACCTTGTACACGAGTTAACGGAAGATGATTTTGATAGGAGATTACAATTTTCTGAATAAATGTTAAATATTTGCAATATTAATGAAAATTTTGTCAACAATATTCTTATCTCAGACGAAGCTACTTTTTCCCCTCCCCGGTGAAGTAAACAGACATAACTGCAGATACTGGTCATCGGAAAATCCCTCTTGGTTTTTGGAGCACCATACGCAGTATCCCCAAAAGGTTAATGTTTGGGTTGGCATTCTAGGCGGTCATATTATCGGTCCCTTTTTCATCAATAGCAATTTAACTTCGGCTCTGTATTTGCAGTTATTGCAAAATGAAATAATACCTGCTAGTGCTACGCTCTATCCTCATGAAAACAATTAACACCTGCCCAGTGACAGTATCTGGTTCCAGCAAGATGGCGCCCCACCACATTATGGTGTAAATGTTCGTCAATATCGGGACAACGTTTTTCCCCACAGATGGATTAGAAGACGGGGAACCATTGAATGGCCAGCCCGTTCGCCAGATTTAAGTCCTTTAGATTTTTTTCTTTGGGGATACGTAAAAAACAAAGTTTACAAAGATAAGCCCGATAACGTCGAAGATTTACAAATCCGAATTACCAGAACAATATAAGAAATTCCCCGAGATTTTTTACAGAACTCTGTTCGGGGTTTTGTAAATCGATTGGGTCATTGTCGAATTACTAATGGACGACAATTTGAACACTTACTTTAATTTACTTTCATATTAATTTGTTCAATTTTTCTTGTAAAAAAATACAAAAATATTATTGTAAAGAGAAAAAAACCTCTATCGAATGGAAGAGCAAAATTTACCAGTTCCTATTTAAAAAAAATGATGCGCGAACAGGCGTATCTAAAAAAACAATTGAAGAGAAAAAAATTAAATAATCTCAAATGTAGATCAAAATATCTTAACAAACTTTTATATTGAACATAATTCCCTAAAATTAATATTAACGACAATAAATCGCCGTATCCATACTTTTAACTAATCCTGCATATGGTATTTAATTGCAACATAAAGTAGAAGTTTACGATCGAAATTTACAGTATACCGAGTGTATTTTTTAACATGAAACTTTCAAATATCTCGAAAAATAAGCAGTTCACGAAAAAATGTCCAGAACTAAAATTAAATAATTCGATGAAGGAAATACAATAGTACCAGAATTAGTGCCCCTCCCAGCCCCCATATAGGAGGGGCGGGCGTATCTTTGGAATCTTAAGTTGGAACCCGTATATTTTATTACAGATTCGAAATTTACTGGAAAAAGTACGTAGGATTTTTTTAAGTATATTTTTGAATTTCTCGCACTGAGAACCTATACATATGATTCTGCAATACGTGTGTTTCGTCTTATAAACGAAACGAATTTATATATCGTATAGTACGTAAATATTATTAATTTTGTATTATATATTAAATATAAGTATTATTCATTTTAATATTACACATGAAATATAAAGAAATCATAGACTATAATATTTAAATTATAAGAGTCAGAAACGAAATTAATACTTTCTGTATATGTAATTATATTTTTTTATTGTATTAAGATGCAATCGTTTCACTATAAAATGTATGATACCGCGTATTACATATTTGTCATCAGATATGCATGCCCGGTACTTATTTATTTGTCGCATACATATTTGTCATCAATGTTATTCTACCGGCAGTTATTTATTGCCGCCTTCTCAAAAATGCGTTTCAAATTATAGTATTTGATACGTTTCAAATTATGTTATTTTAATAATGAACGTGCCATGCCATGTATACAGTTAGAATCAAAAACCATCTGCAACGTTTGTAGGCACAATTTTCAATCAAGGCGGTTCTTTGTAACTTTGCCGACCTTTGTTCGTCATTTATCCGCATGTGGCCTATTTTTGTTAATTGAAGGGAAGGGTAAATTTAGCTTACAATGTTTAAAAAGTTTTTAAATAGTTCAGCGCGCGATGACTGCAGTTGCAATTCGCTAAAGAAGAAAGTCGCGAACTCAAGTCACTAAGACAAGTCGAGTAGCAATTCGCCACAGAACAATGTTCTTACAATACTTGTAAGAACAATGTTCAAGACAACGGTCTACATAAATTACTAACAGTCGCAAGTCTTAACATAATAAAGTTCTAGCCAAACAGTCGTAAGAACAATGTTAAAGACAGCAATCGACTTTTAATATCACGAGACACCAGTCTCACATTTTATCAACAGACAACCGTCTTTCACTATACAACAAATTTTATGTATGAAGTAATGTATATATGTAAATAAAGGTGTTAAATTGGATGTGCCGCATTTCACTAATAACTGTCACCGAAGATTAAAAAATTAGTGCGTATACGGCCTTACAACCCGTGCGCGGTTAGTCAACATAGGAGCGACGACCAAATCCACTAGTTGCCCCAACAACGTGTGCAATAAAAAATACGTTTTCTTTGTTAATAATGTGTTTTTTTAATGTAGATATAAAATAAAGGAAACATGCGTTATTTATGAAATTCCATGCAATGACTGCAAAGGCGTATACATCGTCCAAACAACACAATATCTACAAAAACGTTTAAATGGATACAAATTTTCAAACAATAGTACAGCACTTAAAAAACATATCAAACAAACAGAACGCACTTTCAATTTTGATAAAACCGCAATGATTACATCTGAAAAAACACCAGAAAGCAAGAAATATAGTAGAAAGCATCTGCATACAAAAAAAATACAAATTCAATTAATGACCGAACAGATTTAAATATCTTGTCAGCAATATACCTACCCATTATATATAAACAACCCCTGTATAATAGCAATATAAAGATCACAAAAATATAGTAAAAAACACATGTCCGAGAACAGTTAACCTCCCCCCGTCAAAGTCTTAATAAAGTTAACTTTCTTTCCACACGCCAAAATAAACACATGGCCGAAATCAGTCTACTTGCTAAAAAAGTTTAGTTTTATTTAGAAATGCATAAGAAATACGTCGCAATATATTAACACCACAAAAATGTAATATAGGTAGATTTATTATATCATCTCTTAACCTTTTTTAATATTAAAATAAATTTTACAGTTTATGAAAAAGATACTATATATAGTATCGAAATGTCAAATTAAATATTGTTTTAATAACTCAGCCGGTGCTCCCAACAAATATTAATATTTTCTCGTATTATAGTTACAGTCAAGGAAATCAGAAATTCCTTCTAATACTATACTATATACACTGTGTTAATAAAGTACATGCAATAACTTTAAGGGTCGATTCATTTAGTGATTTTAAGACGAAATGTTTATATAAACATGTGTCCCCAAATGCTTCGTTTTCAAGATACAGTGTTTTTTAAATCGGTTTAAAAAATTTTCTTTATGAAATTTACATTTTTTTAAATTAATAATAATAGTAACTACAACAAATAAATTCGAAATTTAATATTTGTAACAACTAAACTAACTAATTTTACTAAATAAAGTGTCGGAAATGACCTTCGTGAGCTACAATCCAACCATATAGCCGACTCATCATGAACTACGTACTCTTTGGAAAATACCTGGCGTATTTTTTATTATTTCTCATGAATCAACGATTCTATTTCGTAAATCCTCTTTATTTTCAATATAAGTTTTGTACATAAAGCAAGTCTTGAATATGTGGAATATGAGCTGCTGGTCTCTTAAAATCTGCAATATTGTTACGTGGGTTATGTTTAATTCTTCAACGATTTTCCGGGTACTGGTATTAGTATTTATTTCAAATAAATTAAAACAGCTTCTTTAATTTGTACTGTTCTTGCCGTTCTTACCGTACACGCTTTCCGATAACAATCGTCGGTCTTTTAAAACTGCCGGTTGCAGAAAGTCGTGCATGAAAACAACATTCCACAACACGTTGAGGAAATCTTTGATGGAAAATACATCTTGCAGTACTAGAGTTTTCTTGAGCCATTCAACAACATAATGGGCATATCTGCCATTTCACTATCAGTATACTGAACGATATTTAACAAAAAAATCTTTCTAAGAAATTAAAACTAATACCTTGTACATAAATAATTTGACAACTGTCAAGTTCTTTACCAAATGCTGGAATGATTTTCCAATACCAACCTTGCTTTTGCGGACCCATATTTATATGAGCATTTTGTCTTATAGTCACTCAAAGAAGCGACCCTTAAAGTTATTGCATATTTATTAATACCCTATATATATATATATATATATATATATATAGTAAATTCAATTTGTTGGCGATTTAAAACCTTAAATCGCCAACAAATTGAATTTACCATAACATACAAAGGTCACGGAATAATTATCTATATATATATATATATATATATATATATATATATATATATAATATATGGTAAACTTAATAAGTCGGCAATTAAAGGTCTGGTTTATTACTTCAAAGTATATATATTTAAAACAAACAAAACATACTCGTATATATATTCTGTCATTTATATTTTTTATATCCTTGACAAAGGCACCATTGCCGAAACATGTAGGGTTGTTTTAAATATATATACTTTGAAGTAATAAACCAGACCTTTAATCGCCGACTTATTAAGTTTACCATATCATACCAAGGTCACGAAAATATTATATATATATATATATATATATATTGTAGTGGGTCAAACAGCACCCGAATTCCAGCTCCTACAATGAGAAATACAGGTAAACAACACATGAACACCTTATATAAAGAATAAATTAGCGGACGTAATTTGTGAAATTAGTATCGAAATGTAGATAAATTAATATGACGTTAACTTTATAATTTATAATTAACTTATTTTGATTTTCTAACTTACTTTTTATATTTAAATTTTTCAATTTCATAATTTAAATTATACGCGAGAAATTACAGGTATCTAATTTATCTACATCAGGTTTTTATATCGATCTAATTAGCCACGCCCACTAATTTAAAACTATAATGAACCAGCGAAGGCGATTTTAACTGTACGAATTTTAACTAAATCTATATTTAAATGTATATTTTAAGCACTTCAAAATTATTCCACCAATTTTAAAAACTTAATACCGAAATATTATATAAATTCATATTTTTATTGATGCAAAGAAAGTGAAAACTTCGAGGCTTTTTGATAATAATTAAAAGAGGCTTTGGAATAAAAAAGCCGAAAAACGGCGTCTGATATAATTTTTCTATAACAAATGGCCATATATTTTTGAACATCGTGAAATTTAAATAATTTAATAATATTAAACCAAGGATGTCATACCAAATTTTCGATCATTCGATACACAAATAATTGACCCAACTTTTGGTAATCAAATTTGGAGATTACCACATCGAAAACTATAATAACCGAGCAAAGCATCTTTGTAATTGGGATTACGCTGTCTAAGGCCGAACGGTAGCCGTCGATCGCTACAAACTCCGATACATCGTGGAGGAGACGCCGAACTCTGGTGATCCCGACCATCGCATTTCCAGACCACACATCAAAGCTATATACATCGGAAAACCAGGTTCCCATCCACGTTATTCCAAATATTACCTAAAAATCAATATTTATCTAAATTAAACTATTCAATGTAAATCATTATTTACATTAGAAGCTTGAATTTTTACATTTTTAAAACATCAATCAAAATATAACCATCATACATTCATAATTCTTAAAGATATTTCGTACTTACCAATTTTGTGTCTAATTTAAGTAACATCCAATATTTATTTACATTGTATTCACTGAACATAACCTTATAGGTATTTAATAACACATGTGCACAATTGAATAATTCCGTTTCTTATGTAGTATAGCACATATTATACTATTAATATTACAGTTTCCTTATTTTTAAGTCAATGTCTGTTACAGTTATCTATTTTTACATTAATAAATTTTTTATTTCTTTAATTTAACTCAATCTTTTATTTGTATTGTTTAATTGTTGAGTTTGGCTTAATTCTTATACTGATTACATTGTTCTTACGGATAATACCCGCCGACGAAGATCCAGAGAGAGAGATAGCTTAATTAATTTATGTACTCATGCTCTACAACAGTTAGCTGGTTATTTTACAAGGACACAGATAGCGTTGAACGAATTAAGAACTTTTAAATTTATGGCGCCCAATTTTTAAATTCAAAATCTTCAACATTCAACTTATATTCATCATTTAACAGTTATAATTCTCTTCAGTTCACTTCAAGAACTTTATACAAGCTTCAGCGTATTGTTACATTTGACGAACCAACGTGCGGCCTATTTTACATTACAGCTTCACTGTAATTTTTACTTCTATATTTCATTTATCATTCTACATTCATAATTCTCATCATTCTTAGTTTATTACATAGGCGTATTGTTACAATATATATTGTTATGATACATGGTTTATACATGCGTAATCAATTTCTCGGAATGAGATACATTCCTTTATCATTTAAGGCAATTTTCTAGACGTATATAGGTATCCTAATTCAGTGGAAACATAGATAAATAAATGCCAAAATATTAAACAAGTTAATATCACGTCTTTCCTTTAAATTAGTATTTGGTAATATCAATAAAATTCTACCTTTATTTTTTCATAATTATATTCATCAATTGACAATTGACAAAAATTTACTAAAATTAGATTTTTTTTTATTGATTTTCTTGCATTTTTATGTATCCAAGTATGTGTTTTATTACGTTACTAGAATCTGTATAAAATTTCCTTTTGTAAAAAGCATGAAAAAAAAAGTTGATTTTTAAAGAGAAAAATTCACTGACGTTTCTGATAATTTAAACACAACAAAAAGAAAATTCGCATTGCCGTATGTAGTCTTTCCGAAACCGCTTAATTTGATGTAAATATCATTAAAATTAGATAATAAATAAATACGTTATAGCCTTTGAAAATTTTTGTGGAACACCCGGTATTCATTTGCATCTACTTCATTACCAGTATCAACGCTATCTAGCTCATCAAACCATAACGACTTTGTCAAAGTCCGGACCTGTAGGTTGTACTGTTTTCATAATAATTATAACGTAAACACTGTTAGGGACCTTATTAGTAACGTGGAACGACTAGTTCTAATAAAATAATATTTTATTTGAAAATTGTGTTATTGTGCTATAAATTTGAATACGCTTTTGAATAGTTATTTTCTACATTCAATCTATAGAGGGCTTGTCTGTAAAAGACTATAAATTCCATCTAACATAATTTCCATTTCTTAATAGAAATGAAAAGAAATATTTACAAGCATTTTCCTATGTTTTAATTAACAACGGCTCATCTGAACTACACAAAAGGTATAATTGGATAACGACAATATGATTCTAATAATTAAATATCTGCTACACTTAATGAAACAACAGCATGTACGCTCCACCTTAGTAATTAATATGCTGGCGAGATCACAAAAAACTAAGTTGACAAGTTAACATATGCGCACGCCTCTTCTATGTTTACAGCGGTAAAGGAATGAATTCGCGCTACAACGCGTAGCTGTATTTATACGTATCCGTACCTACACAATGTATATGTAAATATAACGGTGAGCTTTCGCAGCGTTCGTATGAAATGCGAGCCTGTCGAATTTTTTTGCCACACTTCGTCTTCAGCAAATATGATCTCATTCAAATATTACGAGTTCTGCACGGGTCTATCCACGGGTGGAGTGTTTTTTTACAGAAGGCAGGTGGACCAATTAACGGTACCTGTAGTTGAAATCACCTGTACTTTTACACACGCGCCAACATGGACATACGTGGAAGAAAAAAAATTAAAAATTCCATCATTATACGAGTTGATATTTTCATTAATATCTCCACCAAGTACTTGGTAAATTATTATAATAACTTTCAATTAAGGACGTTTATGTATTTTCTTGAAATTTTCCGCTTCGATTCCAACGAAGCTTAAACGTAAAATATTGGCACCTTTAGTTTACATTTACGACTCGCAATGTAAGTATATGCATATAAAGAGAGAATAAAAAGGATGTACATATCACTTCTTCAGCTCATTTTATTTCTGTATATGTAAAAAGAGGTTACATACGATTATTGGTTCATTGCATATTTCATTAATCAATCTTAATGGATTTTACATGCGCCTTAAGGAATTAAATTTAATTGTTCTCCTGTTCCCGTTTTCGCTTTTTTTACACATTTTATTTTTTATACTGAAGAGAGAGCTAAATTGTCCTTTTCGGGAAACTCAATTAGAATTTTAACTGAAGGTCTATCACGCTGTTAAGAGAAATTGGCAATTTGGGAGTATTCAAATCTTCCCTGCATATGTATGCTTATAATGAGTGATTTAATTCGAGTTTCTTATATTAGTTACACTGCAAGTTAGACAGCTGTCATTATGGCGCAATAAATGTTAATTCGAAACCATAGATTTACAACATGGGTAGCTTAACCATCGTTCAATGCGTTAAAATTGTTCATTTGTTCTACAGTGTTACGCCTAGCGTACAGAAGTTTAATTCACTTAATTAAAAATATATTCGTTTTTAAATATCTCATATTAATTATATTAAACTTAAGACATTTCTTCTGTATATTCGTTTCCAAAGAGAAAGTATTTTCTTTTGTTGTAACCTCAACCGCCGACGACCCTTCTTTCTACCTGACTCAGAACCCTAACGTTAATGTCGAATTTCTTCTAGATGAATTCCATATTTTAAATTGTTTTAATTTAATATTATTTACATCTTCTTTTATATGTCTTGTTTGATATCGTTAGGAAGCTTATGTCACAAGGGTTACTCTAAGAATATTTATGACATTGACAGACCAATTCTTCAGGCCGCGCGTTTAATTAACTATTATTCGAGATATCGACCCCCTCTTCGATACATCATAAACCAACCGTTTCTAGACATTTTCTATCGACGAAAACTAATAGTTCCTTCTTCGCTCGCGAACCTTTCGTGAGAAAACACACATCGCTCAACGTGCTGTTCAAGCACACAATGGAACTCACCACGCTGTCCAGCCTCTTTCGCTTCTAAGCTAATTCTGTATTGTTCTATATATATTATTCTTTTAAGCGAATCCATATTAATTTAACTAATTTCTTATTCCCCGGTAAAACATCGCTCTGCATATACTTGACCAAGGTATATTTTCGAAGACCACGTGGCTACCATCGCCGCAAATCAAAAGGTAAGCTCTGTATTCTTCGATACAGAGGTTATTTTATATACATATTAATTAACCCTTAATTTACTACCCCATTTAACGTTCGCTTCAGAGTATTTTTTGTGTTAATTATAATCTACTTATCCACCACTCCACGTGTACATATTACTTTGTTTTAATTGCTTTTAAATATACGAGTTTCAATTTTTTTTATTATGTAAATATAAATACAAAATTTAAGGACGCCGCTGTGTTTTATTTTATGTATTAAGTTGTTGTATATTTATTTTAATTAACCAATACCACGCACGTCCTGGACCTTTGAAGGAACTTTACCAGCATCCCTAATTATTTTATTATCTATCAAATAATTTTATTATTATAAATAGCCGAGCCTTGTATTTGTAATAAGTGACGCCCGGAACGTGAGGCAAAATTTGATTTAGTGTAAATCAACGAATCCACAGCAACATGGTGAAGCCAAAGGAACAACAGGAAAACTCTTCTAATTCCAAATCGAATGATTTAGTGGCGCCTAACGAAAACTCATCCGATATACAAGGTTTAATCAATGTTTTACAGGAATTTTGTAGATCAGTTGCAACACCACGTGTATCACCTCCAAAGCCAGATGTTTTTAGTGGAGATATTTTCCAGGACCCTGAAGTATTCCTCCAACAACTAGAAGCACATCTGAAAGCAGAAACGCTAAGCCCCGCACGAACGATAACGGAAATCGCAACATATCTTCACGGAGAAGCAGCATTATGGTTTGAGCAATTCGATAATCAAATTGATTCTTTTGAATGTTTTAGCGAATTATTTCTTGAACGTTACAAGTGGAACGAACGTAAGGACAAACTTCAGGAAATTTTATACGGACATTTTCAGCAAGAGAATGAACGCGCAATTCCCTTTCTCTTAAAGAAAAAACGATTGTGCAATCGTTTATATCCAAATTGGGATGATGCGAAGATCGCAGCTTTAATCAAGAGGCAATTACGATCCGAATACAAAGTGATGTTAGGACCGAAACTTCTAGAAACATCGAAAGCGTTAAAAGAAGCATGCATGGAAATAGACAACTACATTCATGGCGATCCAGCAGACATTTACGCAAGTAAGATATCGTCTTCATCATCTAAATCAATTTCAGGCAACAAAGTGAAGCAATTAACGACGAAAGGATTACCGCCATGTGATTACTGTTCTGATAATCACTGGCATCGCAACTGCCCAGTTCTGCGAAAGAAACAAGAACCATCGCTGAATTATATACAGCATAATTCATCATCGACAACACCTCGTATATGTGTGGAAGTCACAGGACACGCTGTCGACGCCATTTTAGACACTGCAGCGACAGATAACTTTGCCGCGCCTGCAATTGTTCGACGCATAACATCAAACAAGGTCAGTACAGCATCATTAGGACACAAATCTGCACACATGACTATTACCGGAACGGGGATCGTAAGTGCACGCATCCAGAATCAAGTAATAGAAGTCCCTGTACTAATTGCACCGGATTTGCGAGAAAATTTAATATTGGGAATGCCATTCTTCGAAACGCAAGAAGCGGTATTAAATATAGGACGACGTTGTTTACATTTTGGTAAGAAAAGTCGTAATACAATTAAATTCTTTACAGCTCCCGAATCTTACCATGAAACCAAATGTAATCCTACAATTAACCCTATCCCACCTCCACGCACAATCGAGTCTGTTTATTTTTCACAGAAAGCAAAATCGCCTAAGTTAACTAGGTCAACGCAGATACAGCGAAAGAATTCTCCGAATCGACATCGAAATCCAATGCATCAACGAAGGGACGCGGAGCAGGTAGTCGAGCGACGCCGCCGCTGCATACCTATCTTGACTGCCGTCGATTTGCAAGACCGGGGACAGTCAACAGCAGCCGACCGACAACGGACAAAACACGCCATCGAAAATCCAAGAATCGACGCCAAATACCAACAGCAAGATCGCCGCTACAGGGTGAATAGTACGCGAACGGGTATTTCAATTAAATGTTAGCAATAATGATTTAATCAAATTAGTTAGATATGTAATGATAGATTAGGGCCCATTCTCCTTTTTGTTTTCGTTCGAGATTACATATTTATACTACATTGTGTCGCGACTAACACCTAGCGACTTACTAATCAGTTCAGTTTTTTTCTTTTGCATTTAATTAATCGAACACTGATTAATTACTCAAGTCAATTAATTCAAACTGTACCTCTGATTTTTAAGAGCGCAGACTTGCCTAGTACGGGTTTCCAGGTTTCCCCGTACGCCATACGTAACATGGTGTGGGTACAGTATAGCACAAATCGGTCCTGGCCGTGATTTGTCCTTAAATTAAAGTTAAACTTAACGTGTAATTAAAAAAAAAATTTCTTATGCAAGACACTCATAGACAAAAAAATGTCTTTCAAAGGGTGGGCGAATTGTTACGCCTAGCGTACAGAAGTTTAATTCACTTAATTAAAAATATATTCGTTTTTAAATATCTCATAATAATTATATTAAACTTAAGACATTTCTTCTGTATATTCGTTTCCAAAGAGAAAGTATTTTCTTTTGTTGTAACCTCAACCGCCGACGACCCTTCTTTCTACCTGACTCAGAACCCTAACGTTAATGTCGAATTTCTTCTAGATGAATTCCATATTTTAAATTGTTTTAATTTAATATTATTTACATCTTCTTTTATATGTCTTGTTTGATATCGTTAGGAAGCTTATGTCACAAGGGTTACTCTACGAATATTTATGGCATTGACAGACCAAGTCTTCAGGCCGCGCGTTTAATTAACTATTATTCGAGATATCGACCCCCTCTTCGATACATCATAAACCAACCGTTTCTAGACATTTTCTATCGACGAAAACTAATAGTTCCTTCTTCGCTCGCGAACCTTTCGTGAGAAAACACACATCGCTCATCGTGCTGTTCAAGCACACAATGGAACTCACCACGCTGTCCAGCCTCTTTCGCTTCTAAGGTAATTCTGTATTGTTCTATATATATTATTCTTTTAAGCGAATCCATATTAATTTAACTAATTTCTTATTCCCCGGTAAAACATCGCTCTGCATATACTTGACCAAGGTATATTTTCGAAGACCACGTGGCTACCATCGCCGCAAATCAAAAGGTAAGCTCTGTATTCTTCGATACAGAGGTTATTTTATATACATATTAATTAACCCTTAATTTACTACCCCATTTAACGTTCGTTTCAGGTATTTTTTGTGTTAATTATAATCTACTTATCCACCACTCCACGTGTACATATTACTTTGTTTTAATTGCTTTTAAATATACGAGTTTAAATTTTTTTTATTATGTAAATATAAATACAAAATTTAAGGACGCCGCTGTGTTTTATTTTATGTATTAAGTTGTTGTATATTTATTTTAATTAACCAATACCACGAACGTCCTGGACCTTTGAAGGAACTTCACCAGCATCCGTAATTATTTTATTATCTATCAAATAATTTTATTATTATAAATAGCCGAGCCTTGTATTTGTAATAACAGCAATAACAATTCTGTACGAAGTGTGTATCGACGTTTATGGTAAGATTATGGTCAACTTAATCTGCCTACCGAGCGAACAATTTGCAACGTAGTGAAAAAAATTGACGAAATCAGAAACATTGGAGGGAGTGTTACATTTATTTTTGAGTTTTTACCGTGCTGTAGATAGCTATATTTCAAATTCAGTTATCACATTCGTTATTTTCATTCTTTGTAATCCCGGTTGTGCCATCTAGGATAGATGTGGTGTCGCTGAATTTGAACCCCTGCTTCGGCGAGTCCGATTTTAAGAGAGTCTTCTGTTAGACGTGCGAAAGCTGAGTTCTGTCTTGGTGTGTACTTCGTAAAGCGAGATAAATACCCAGGCTATACCTTATTTTTCTTATGGTAATTATCGCTGTTAGCGGATTCAAATAGGGTGTGTGTGATAATTGCTAGAATGCCTGCTACCGTTAGTGAAATTTGGTCGTCTTACTGCGAAGCAATTACACGTAATTAGGCATACGCTTTCTATGTCCGATAAACGGAATAAATATGTTTCGATAAGAGGAAGACAGACAACCGAGGAAACAATGGAGTCAGAAACAAACCGGCCAACATCGCTGGCTCCATCTATATCCGTCGCACGCATACAGCTGAACGAGGTATTCTTTTAGCGAACTTTAAATCTTCCTCCCGCAATTTAATGTCAGTAGTCAATTATTGCTGTTAAGGCATATTTTATCGTGCACGATTTAGTAATTTTCTTTTTTTTATATACAACTTAATATATTGGGCGTGTCCCTTAACTCATGTCCAGTTATCACTTTTGAGTCAGTTTTAATTATACACCTATTTTGCATTCATTTATCAAGTTGGTTATTGATATATATTGATTTTTATTCATTAATTTTGTGGATGTAGATATTTTATTGCAACATTTTGGTTTTGTGAATTTTATATATTTCAGAATTGTTCTTAAAAGGTTATGACGTTTCTTGTTTTATTTATTTCTTATTGTTAATAAACTCTGTCTTGTTATTATTTTTATACCTGTTGTTTTATTCTTACTCCGGCTCCACACATTGGGACCAATGCCGGCGCCAACGTGGGCGCCAACATTGGCTGATGTTGATGTTGGTATCCACACAATGGAGCCAAAATTAGTTGAATTTGTGCAGAGCCAACATAAACATGTCTAGGATTAGGTTAAACAACATGTCCAACGTAAAAATTGCAGCTGATGCATTTACTGTTTCGTATGTATATAATTACATACTAGCATTGAAAAAAAGACAATTCTCTGTGTTTATTGTATTAGTCTACGGGCCTAGAAAACTATCCATTAGTATGTAGGCGAGCCATATACTTTTATGAGTTTCTTCTGTTGATGCAATCGATCGAATTGAATCTAATATTTTTTATTATATAGTTTATACGTCGACATTAATGATTTTCTTTCTTTTAACTCTACAATGAGCATTCCATGATAAAATTATTCTGGATACGTTGCCAAGCGTTACCGACAGCATTTCTATTTTTGTAATTTTTTCTCGTTGGATTCCACAACACTAACGCGGCTTGATAAAATTCTAAAAACTCCAATGGTCTTTCATTTGACCATTGTTAATCCGAATTCACTTTATGTGTGCATTCTTTGCTTGCTAGACATCGACTGAATAAACAGCCAATGTGTGGCTGCAGTGTTCAATATTGCCACCAACTCCTTCGATGTTTTGTCAAAAAATTGACTCGCTTCGGATATGCGCCAACATTGTGGCCAACGTTTTGCCAATTTGGTCGATACATACATTGGACGAACAGTATTGGTGCCAACGTTGGCGCCAATGTGTGGAGCCGGCTCTATGGCATCAACCGTCCACATAAATACCTACGATTTAGTTAATTTACTGTCGGCAATGTCTGTGTTCACTGCAACGGCTCAAGAATTTAAACACGGTGGCGCCTATAGTAAGAACCTTCCCTCGCTCGCCTTTTAACTGAGCTGGTCTCTCAGCCGAATATCTCCGGGGCAATCGTGTAATAGGGGTAAGTTTATAAATCGTAAGTATTACGTTGAGTAAGTAGGCGCAGAACAATTGCTCGTGAAGGCACATAGCAAAGGATCTTGAATTTGTGGAAAGAGCAGAAATTGTAAATTACATTTTTTCCATAAACCTCTCAGATTTGTCGATGAATGTCGACTGGTTTAATGTTCTTCCTTTGCAATTAGACAACGTATTACAGATCTAATTTCACAAGCGGCGGCATTTTCAATCCATGCCGCTGTTCTAAACAAGCACTACAAAGCGTACACAACAAACAGCGACCTCAAAATGGCGTCATCTCATTACCTTTGACTCAGAGCAACTTTCACGCATGCACGGAATTGCGATCGCAGCGCTGCCGTGGCAAAAAATACAAACAAAACTTACTTTCTAGATTTACCTAGTATAACAAATATTGTAAATATTGTAATTAGGCATCGTACGTATTTCTTGCTATAAGTATACTTAACAAACAGATCGTAATTTCACCGTAACTGACATGACATATATTTGACACGAACATTTATTTAGTCTATTAGATCTGTAGAATAGAAAATCGATGTTTTATTGTAATTTTATATACAACGTCCATTAAAGAGTTACGTATCATTACAAGAGAGCAGAGATAGCTGGTACTTATTTATCTAGAGATATATAGATATAAGCAGTAATTTTCTCCGGAACGCATGTCAAACCGCATCTAAAATTTTACGGATTTTATAATAAATTACTAGAAAATTGTTCTACTATTGTAGCCGGAATGTACATGACACGATGACAAAAATCTTAACGCATCCAAAAAATCGGAACGTCGTTTTATAAACGTTAAACCTTCTAATCGTGACGGTGACATTAAAAAACTATAAATTACATTTTCTACAGTATATTAGAGAAAGGCCGGAGGAAAGTGTATTTATACATACGCTAAGCACACTATTCGAGATATATGCCCTTACATTCATGTATATTTTACGAAAAACACGTCAAATAATTTATATCCAACGTGCGTACGCGACTTTGTAGTAATTCCAATGATTGACAATAAGTGTGTGTGTAGAATTATCTGTGTGTGTGTCGGATTTTATTGTAATTAGATGAACCGGCAAGGCTGTCTACGACTGTGTCAGTATTAAACATAGGAAGCGCCAGCTGCAAAAGAATATAAAAGATGCTGCTAACGTACTATACACACGTGCCATTAGTTACACCAGACCTGAATCCTTTCTAGAGGACTCGAAGTTTTAAAATTCTATACGTTTTTGTCCATCACTACGCTCCAGACGATGTATTGGAACAAGAAATCCAATTTAGCTTATCAACGCAAAATTTTTTGTTTCCTTTTCTTTTTGTGGAATTGTTAATAATAAAAATACAAACGGAAATATTATTTAATAAAAGAACGGAGAAAATAATTTACACCGATTCGTGTTACAAATATAAGGAGCGATAAGAAGCTATAAAATTAACTAAGACTGTCGGTAAATACGCGGCAATGTGGAAAGAAATTTTATATTACAGGCTAAACTCAATCACTTCTAAATGCGTTCATTGTAATAGAATGATGAAATTTGCAATAATAAATTTACAGTACGTTTAGAATTATGTTGTTATAAAATCATGCACTATAGACATCACTAATGTGACAAAAAGAAATTAAAATAAAAAAATATATCGTCTTGATTGTGCGATAAGAAATTGTTCTGATTTAAAAAACCAAAAAAAATTATTTTGAAAATTTTTCAAAAATTTCGTTAATTAGCGTTGTAATTTGTAAATAGCCATATTTACATTTTTACATTACTTCGGGAAATAACATCCTAATTAAATATTTAATATAGCCGAATTTCCAAGATTTATCAAATGATATATATTAATTGTACGTCTAGGAAATAGATTATTATCAAATAGCTAATGCATGAAAAATTTAGCAAAATTCCATTGACGACAGAATATTACGTAATATCTGTTCCTTAATAAGTAACTTAAGGCATTTCTAACAATGCTCGGATGCAAGAGCCTTGGTAGCGCAGTGGATAGAGCGTTAGTCTAGGTCGTGGGTTCGAGTCCCACCTAAAGACGAAATTTTTCAAAAAATTTCGTTAATTAGCGTTGTAGTTTGTAGATAGCAATATTTACGTTTTCACATTACTTCGCCAAATAACATCCTAATTAAATATTGAATGTAGCCGAATTTCCAAGATTTATCAAATGATATATATATCGTTTTTTTTTTTTGTAGTAATTTTACGTTCAAGATTATACGAATTATACGTTACGAATTATATCTATATATTTTTTACTTATACAGGGTTATAATTTTTATTTCTTATTCTTATGAATAAAATTTTGTTTTGGAGGAACTGAATATTTGTTAATATATGAGTTAATTGTTTCCAAGCTTTGCTTATTTTATTCCTTTGGTTAACCTCTCTTGAATGTTCTTTTCAGGTTGCAGGTATCCTGTGCAGCATTTTTCCATATTGTAAATATTAAACGTTTATTATGTAGTCTGTGTGCTCATGCGCCTAAGATCGCGCGATCCCTTTTCTCAGTTTTCAGACTGAGCTTCTGTAAGCAAAACTAAGTGGCGTTACTTTCTATCTTTTATTTTAGTCACCCAACACCCGTCTCCACTAACTAAGGGCATATACAATAAATAGAACCTCCCATATATTGTGCCAAACGACTAAGGGTTTCGTTTAGATTTCGACCATCTTCAGATGCCATCGTAGCGCCTGCATCAGGCGTAGGTAGCAGAATGTCTTTGTAGCTCTCTGCTTTTTAATTTTAATATCGTCCTGTTGATGAATTCCTGACGGCGCTTAACTTTGTTGTTACGTATTTAAGCTGTTATTTGCAAACTTTTTTTTTATGTATGTATCAATTTGAAACTCTGTGAGTTTTTCCAGAAAAAACATATATTGTCAGGTGCTAGGAGTAAAAAGAATCGTTAAAACGTGCATGAAATGATCCACATGCATTAGTAGTTCGTGTTAAAGTTGCGTTGTTTACCGCCCATATGTGTGGTGGAAAGTCAGCGTCATCGGAAATATAGTTTTCTAATAAATAATCCGCGTAAGTATGAACGGCGTTGGGAATTTCTGCAAATAGATCCATCGCAAAAGCATCGCCAACTTCCTCAGAAGGTAAATACGTTAAAGCTAACTTTGTTTTGAGCGAATTTTGAATCTCGTTTATTTTTTTATTGTTTGAATGACTACTTAATCTCAATTGTAATTTCCTATACCATGCTTGACCCTGATGAAATCTGCAGCCAATGATTTAAACTCTCGGCCAGATTGCTTTTATAGCAACTATTTAAATCTCTATGTCAAAGTCAGATACAACTTTCTTGGGTAGGAGACTCACATTAAATTTGTCGAAACATAATTCTTTGATAGCACGTAGTACCATGATATATGCAGATTTTCGCTTATTCGGTAAAAAACAAAAAGTTAACAGTATATAATGACCGTTTTCAAAGCCATGTATGATAAAGATTTGTGTAAAAAACTTTAGGCAATATGTAAACGTCCCATCTACATAAACAGTTTCAATATTACACAATATGCAGATGTTGGTGAAACAGAGCAATGCAACGATTTTATGTTCTTTATCGTTTATTAATAAAAGCTTTTTATTTCTATTTGTCTTGACATTTAACTCACTTAATATGGTATGCAGTTCTTCAACGGTGGAAGGTGGTAGGGCTTAGGTAAATGCTTATGACGAGCGTTATACAAATTTTTTCGTAAGTAATCTACATCCGTTGTTATTATTGTAGCGAATAGGTTTTCGCGCAACTCTGCTCGAATGATTTTCGATAACTTTTCTGCTAAATATTCAGTTGCAACTCTTTTGCATGGTGTTGTTATTAACTGTCTGTTAAATTTCTTGATGTCGACATTATGAGTATATGTAAGATTACTCCGCACAACTAAATTATTTCGCACTATAAAAACATTTGCTTTACTAGTCCTTTGTACACATTTCCAGTACACTTCATTAGTTTGCAAGACTTTACTTCTATAAAATTTAAAATTGTTCACAAATTAATACAATATTCATGACATTCTAACTAGTTTAATGTCGTATTTCAAGATAATAGGCATGCAAATAATCAGAGTCCAAAAGTGCATTTTACCTGTGGGATTAAGGCACAGCATTTATATGTAAAGCTTAAGCGAATTAAATAGCGTGCAAATTACCTGAACCCATTTTTAATATTTTTTATTAACGAGTTATATCGTTATAAAATCTTTCACTATTGCCATCGTTAATGTGATAAAAAAAATTAAAACAAAAAAAAAATATTATAAGGAATAGTTAAGATTTAAAAAACGAAACGGTATATTACAAACAATTTTCATAAGACACAATTTAAAATACGAGTTCATGTTTAAAAACGAGTGGTTTGATTGGTGGATAAGTTTTTTAATGAATGAGTCTTTTAAAGTCTTATGAAATGTGTTTTTATCTATTTTTTTGCCATTAGCTTTGTTAATGTATTTGTTTTAAGAGAAAATGAAAACTTAATTTAGGGAAATTTTATAGCAGTTGGTAATGTCCGCGTATGTTTAAAATAACTAAAATATTTTAATTTAGTTGCCTCTGGTTGAATTAAATTAAGTTCTGCAAATTTTAGTTGTACTTCACCAGAAATACAGCTAATTGCCGAAAATGCAATATTAAGTTACTTCCAGAGAAGGATCATACACAGTACGAAAAACCGTATGATAATTTTGAAAAATATAACGTAAAGAAAATTGTTCATATTTCTGAAAATGTATTGCTTGCGAACTTCGAAATGCTACGCAACAATATTAAATCCTCTTCACTGTGAGTGACTTATTCAGTGTTGAGATGCTGTTTAAATGTACATAGAAATGTGGATACATCAAAGTATATAAGGCTCCAACCTTATTAAAACAGTTATCCCAAGGTTACGTTCTAAAAAAACATCAAAGATAATGATGTTGATAACAATAATAATAATAATATTTATTATCTAACAGCAAGTCATTTACAGGATAATAACTAACGATAATTATAAACAATTGCTATCGACAATAGTATATATATATATACAGTAAAACCTCTAATTATGGACACCTCCGACAATCGGACACCTCTAAAAAATGGACATATTTTGTGGTACGAAATTTTATAATGGGTTTTCTTAACAATAGTCACTCCTAATATTGGACCCTCCATAAATCGGACGCCCTTTATTTCACCGAAGCAATAAAACATCTGTAAATATATCTCTTAATTAAGGACAAACAAGACGGGCGGCGCCAAATAAAATTTTGCAATTATGTATGTATGTACTTTTATTGCTGCACACGTGGAAGTATATCTACTCGGGTTTTTTCCATAATACATATGTATGTACAAAGTGCACACGTGGAAGTATATCTACTCGGGTTTTTCCCATAATACAAAGGAACTACGTTTTACCACTGGCCTACTCGTCAGGTGATAAGTGGAGTGATATTTTGAATAAGTTTGAACTAGCCTTTGATAGTGTCAACATGGATTCTAGTAAAAGAAAGCGGTTAACAATCCAAGATAAAATTGATATTATTGCGGTTAGAGAACAGCAAAGCTTAAGTGTCCGAAAGCTCGTGGAAAAGTTTGATGTCGGAAAGTCGAAAATTAGTGATATAGTGAAAAACAAAAGTGAAATAAAAGAACTTTTCGAGAAAAATGGAAACCTAGCTCAAAAAAGGAAGTTTCCAAAAACTAGTGGTTTAGCAATCGACGGAGCAGTGTTCAACTGGTTCTGTAAGGTGCGAAACAAAAATATTCCCATGTCAGGACCCCTACTCAAAGAAAAGGCGCTGGAAGTAGCACAAAGTTTACAACTCACCGAATTCAAAGCGTTTAATGGTTGGTTGGAGAAATTTTGTCAAAGACATAAAATATCATTTAAAAGTGTGTGTGGTGAATCTGCCTATGTAAACATGCAAAATGTAGACGATTGGAAAGTCAAGTTGCAATCAATATGCAAAGATTACTCTCCGAAAGATATTTTTAATGCTGATGAAACCGGTTTATTTTTCCGCGCCCTTCCGACAAAAACATTTGCGTTAAGAAGTGATAAATGTGCCGGAGGAAAATCTGCAAAAAAACGACTAACTATATTGTTGTGTTCAAATATGGAGGGTGATAAGGAAAGGCCGTTAGTCATCGGTAAAAGTAAGAAACCTAGATGTTTTAAAGGAGCTCATGTGGATAAGTTGCAGATAGGATGGATATCTAACAAAAAAGCGTGGATGACTTTGGATATTATGTCAGCTTGGTTAAAGAACTTTGATAACAAGATGAAGAAAGAAAAAAGGCATGTAATTTTGTTTCTTGATAATGCCACTTCTCATCCGAAGATTTCATTGGAAAACGTAAAATTGGTTTTTCTGCCTCCAAATACTACCTCACATTGTCAACCTATGGACCAGGGTGTGATTCAAAACTTTAAGGTAATTTACCGGAGCATGCTTGTAAAAAGGCTTTTGGCGTTAATGGATACTGAAAATTCACTAGAAATGGTAGAAAAAAACATTACGGTAGTCACTGCATTAATATGGATATCAGCTGCTTGGAAAAAACTCTCGCTTGTGACCGTAAGAAACTGTTTTCAAAAATGCGGATTCAATCAAAGTGACAGTGATCTAAGTGCGGAGTGCGATATAGAAGATAATATACCATTAGCATTTTTATTTCCCAATTTTAATATCACTAATTTAGATTTAAGCACATACGCATTAATTGATAATGAGTTATTTACTGAAAATCCTAATGTTTCCATTATAGATTGTATCGATGAAATTACTGATATCAGTGATGAAATAGAAAATGAGATTGAAGAGGAATTTGTAACTAGTATATCAAATATTTCAGAAGCCCATCAAAAATTAAAAGATCTTGAGAACTATTTCTTAAGCACTAACAGTTTTAACATTGCTAACAATATTTCTCAAGCTCTTCTTGAATGTGAATCTGAGATATTTAAACGTAAAATGAAAAAAGCAAGACAAACAACAATTAATGATTATTTCAAGTAAAATCTAGCATAAAATATGTATGTATGTATGTGTATTAAGTATTGTAAATTTTTTTCGACTTTCGTCTTATTATGTGTGATTAAATTGATATGAGAATGAATATTTTTTTTCGTTTTTTTTTTTCACCTCCACCTTTTGGACACCTCCATATATTGGACATTTTAGGATTCCCCGTCAGTGTCCATTATAAGGAGGTTATACTGTATATATATATACATAAATTTAAAAAACTTTAAAAATAAAAAAACGAAGAATTAGCGATTCACAAAACAGAAGGAAATTCAAAATTAATACAAAATATGGTTATATAAAAATTGAAAGTTATGTTATGAAAACAGCTTTAGCAAAGAATTGTAACCGTAAAAGAAAACAATGCTAACTGCAGAACGGGTCCAGATCCAAGGTGTTGCAATTCCGCATCATGTGTACCAGAGGTGCCCTCTTCAAAACGTTAGATCCTGCCGTTAGCAATAGAAACGTGGCACACGAACGCGTACGGTAAGCCGGCACAAGAAAAACAATATTAATATCTGTTTCTTAATGCGATTTAAGACTTTCCCAACGATACTAAACTTCAGTCCTCAATAGCTTAATGGTGAAAGCGTGGTCTGGCAAACCAATGGACATTGGTTCGAATCCTGCGTTAGGGCGCCTTTTTTTCGGTAAAAAATTCGAATAATTAGAGTCGTAAAATGTAGAAAGCAATTATTTCTCATTCACATCACTTCGCGAAAAGGTAATTGATTTGCACAAATTTTCCAACTACTGGCACAATACAATATTGACTAATTAACGTCTATATATACAAAGTATTTATTTTCATAATTACCGTATAATAAAATGTTTATTAATTGTCAGTAGTATTATATCTTGAGCACTTGTGAAACATTGAAATAATGAAATAAAACAAAACAAACTAAATGTATATTTCGTGTGCTCTGCACACATCATCAGTAGTACTGTTTAAACATAATATCTACGAGACAATATATAATATGAAAATACATCATATACAGAAAAATTAGAGGTTGGGTGAAAACAAATTAATGAAAAATTACAATGAATTTTAAAACTAATACAATTTCTGAGAATGAGTTCATGGGAAAATACCAAATATCTATAAAACAAAGGGGGCAAGGGGATGGACTAACGGCAAAAGGATTAGGGATTAACAATATAAAATATTAATGTGAATGAAGAATTTAGTACCTGTTTACAAGATGTCGTAAGTATTTAATGATGTCGATATACATGCTAACAGTTTATTATTAAGGGGTGAAATATCATTATTTAGAAGATAATTTTTGTGTTTTTTCACGTATATGGCTCCCACAAGTCTAAATTTCTATTACTACTTTTTTTAACTAAACTAACATTTTCTAAACTGAAGTTGTGACATGTATCTGTATGATATAGAGCTAATGCTGACTTTTCTATGTTATGTAATTTAACATAAGCCATGTGTTCTTTGTATCGTGTTTGAACATTTCTTCTGGTTTATCCGATGTATAATTTTGGACAAGAATTACAACTTATTTTGTAAATGCCCGACTCTTTCAACGGATCTGTGTTAACAATTTTTGTTTTTAGACACTGTTGTAACTAATTATTGTTGGAAAAAGCTGCAATTAAATTGTATTTTTTTAAACAGTTTTATTATGCTGTTATGCCAATCTTTATGAAATGATATCTTTCAGTATTTTTTATTTTTGTTCAAAGTGTCTGGTGTCAGAGTGATTTTTGAAGTTTTGAGCCTTTTATTTTCTAGTTTGTTTTTAATTTTCAATACTAATTGTTTGTCGTAACCAATCGATTCTGCAGCTTTAACTATGTAATCTAATTCTTTCTTCAAATTCATAGGAGATAGAGGGATTGACAGTAATCTGTTGATTAAAAAATAAAAACTGCTCCTTATATTTGTGAAAAGTGTACGAGTGTTTATGAATGTAATTGTCTGTGTGTGTTTCTTTTCTGTGGATGTCAAATTGAAAAGTATTGTCTGATAATGAAATTTTGAAAAACATAAAAAAAACATACATTGATGTTCAAAAGTATATCAGCAACGCTGAAAAATTAAAGACCGTTACGGAATATACTGTTTTATTTTATAAACTTCTTACAGTTTCCTTTTGATTTCGCCGCGTATGTCGAAAGAAATCATAATTGTATACAATTTTTTTAATATGGAATAACTTCTTTTTCATATCGGATTTAAGATTGGACTTATACAGAGGCTTAATTAAAGCACTGAATTTAAAGTAAAGAGTATATTTACAACTTAATTTGATACTAACAAGATTGGGTTCGCGATGATTTTATGTATTGCAGTATTACTACAGAAAGATCCAAATAAGAACTTTAGTTTATCGTAAACAGCTTCTAAAAGAAAAACCACCTGGGTGGCCGCTTTTCTAAAATAAAATTCATTTTACGTATCTCATATCTAATTAATAAATATCCGTATTTACCAGCACCGTTACATTCTGGTTTTTAATGACTCAAGGTATAAATTTTATTTATCGATATTTTAATGCTATAACGTGCATCTCAGTGTTTAATTTGGCATTTATAAGTTTGGAGTCTTAGTGTAGTAACTCTTATTTCTCGGTAATTTCCCCTATAAATTAGAAATTTCTAACCGTTCATAACTCAATGGAATATATACTTACGTAGATGTGTGTATATGTATTGGGGATTCAATAAGGATTTCCGTAAATAATTTCGGAGCTTACGAATATGATGTATGAATCGATGAAGTCAAGCTGCCGTATCTGTGATAAATAATTATGTATGCGTGCGCGTAATTAATAATACGACGATCGAGTACGTAAATGAGAATGATGTTTGCACAATGTTTTAAAATGCGAACCCGGAGCTACACTAAAGGGCTACTTTCACAAAAGCAGGTGCTTACATTCTAAAATATCATAATGATTAAGAAGGTTGTGACAATTTAAATAACAGAAAACATTGCTAAAACAAATAACCACATATATCTGCACATAAATCAAACTTTTGTGACAGTTTATTAAATTAGGTTATCTTTTTGTTAGAGAAAAGAGCTTTGCCATATTCTCTAAAATATTTTCATTGAATTGACTTATCTACACATCAGCTTAATCCAGATGTACCTAAAAACTTTGGGACAAACTTCCGCAATACAAATTCTTGTGTATGGGATAAAATACCAGTAAATTACATATATTTTAAATCGTTGATTGACGAAGGAGATACTGGAAGATTCACTATAACGATAAAAAATATGTACTAAACTTCTAGCTTCAAATTTTTATTTTTTAAATTGTAAATCTAGTATCATATTGTTTCGCCATACAGTGGCTTCATCAGGTGGATGAAAAACGGAATATTTAAAATACAAGATTGAATATTTATGTACAAATTATTGAGAAAAACGCGTTTAAACACTTAATTGATTTAATTCTTACACATACTAAATTCAAATCTAAGTTCTCCGTTAATAATTCGCATGAATTAATTAACAACATTTCAGACTTGAAATAACGAGTGATCATTAAAATTTTCGCTCAAGTAAGCCATGTACACAAAAAGTATGTCCTAACTTAAGTTTTAGAGGAGATCTGTCATTATAATTTCAAACGTCATGATTGTTAAAAAATAATTTGAAATGCTGACTTTTATATTAAATATATTTATAATCTTTATACAAAGTAATAGAATATTATAAAAAATGTGTAAAATGTTGACCATTCTCCACTAAGCATAATCGCACTCTATTTCGTAGAGCATTGAAAACATTGATCAGTATTTGCGGTGAGTTATTAATGTGTTCACATTTTTCAATGATTTTATGTCTTAACTCTTGTAGATTATTAATTGGTGTTTCATAAATAATATTCTTTATATATGGCCACACCAAAAAATCCATGACTGTTAAATCACACGATCGTGGTGGATATGGAATCGCTGTATTTCTACTTATTATCCTATCGCCATAAAATTGTAGCAAAAACTGAATATTTTCAAGTGTAACGTGAGATGTAGCCCCATCCTGTTGAAAATATCCGACCTGGAGTTGATCATTAGTCAATTGATTAGTAAAAACACTGAGAATTTCGTTACGATATTTCTCCAATGTTATCGTGCCCTCAAAGAATATTGGTCCTATTAATCGGTGACGACTCATACCTACCCATACGCCTATTTTTTCTGGATGTAGAGGAACTTCTCTGTAGAAATGAGGATTTTCACTGGACCACATACGCATATTTTGCGAATTAACATAACTTTTCAAATAAAACCAAGCTTCATCGGTGAAAAAAGTATGATTTAAAATATTGTCTGTCATTGTTTGAATAAACCATTGGCAAAATTGTGTTCTTTTTTTTTCATAATCCGTAGGTAATAGATTTTGTACAGAAGTTAATTTATATGGATACATGTGCAAGTCCTTTTTTAAAATTTTTTGACATGTTCGATACGAAAGCCCTACTTGTTGCGAAACTCTGCGAATAGATGTTTGAGGAGATTCGTTAATAATTTGTCTGACATTTTCAATTACGCCGCGACTTCTCTTGAGAGGAGGACCGCTTCCTTTTTTCCTTAAAATACTGCCTGTTTGACGAAAAAGATTTATATAATTCATTAGCGTATCACGGAAAGTTTTATAGCTAGGAACAGTATTTGGATATCTCTCTTCTAACTCCGCAAGGCAATTTTCTATTGAATGCTGCCAAATACCATCAATTTTTTGAGATGTCAGGAAGTAACATTCTACCATAAAAGCTTTATGCATATCATTAAAGGCCATTACTTTTTCTTTTGATGAAATTTTAAAATATATATTTGACACTGAGAGATGTTTGAAATAAGATCTTAATGACTAAAGCTACGACATAATTTTTATATACACGGCCAGCTACGAGTGAAAATTTTAATTATCGCTCGTTACTAAACAAATGTAAACCCATTTCTTTTGATGTCTCGAATCTGTTCACTAGCATCCCACCCCAGGAGGTAATAGATTTAATCACCTTACAACTATGGTATATTCCAAAAAGAGAGAGACAAATTTCTGAACAAACCATCGTGACAGTTGTTTCTTATTGGTCCAAAGCAAGGCAAAATAACACCGTAGAACATTCGTTTTTTGCCATCAATATATTTTCAAATATTTTGACATCCTTATAATACGTTTACGTTTCTAGAGTTTTGTTATCATATTATTAACTTATTATCATTATTATATTTCTTTAACTATTTGGCGGTGTAGATTAGTTCTTCTTATAGCTTCTATTTGAAGATTAATAGATTATGTAAGTAATAAAAGAATTTCAGTTCTTGTACAATTATAATTTTGTAGCTGTTGATTTCAAATATGGATGCAGAACCCAGCACCAGTGCTGCTAAACGCACAAATGTATGTTCTCCTCCAAGGAAACGAGAGAAAGCAAGTCATTTGAGTAGCGCTGAAAAGCAAACAGCAATAAATGCTTGTAAATAACTTGTGACGGATACACCCGACATGAGAAAAGGTGACATGATTAAACAGATTTGCGAAGTACTAGGTAACTTTATAGAGTGCAACATATTATATGTTGCATGTTATATATGTTACGTATATATAACATATCCCCGTCTTACAAAATATAGAAATTTCAAGACCGATAGTATATCGGGTTATCAACGAATACAAGAAAACAGGGAAAACTTCAGAGCCAAAAAAAGATAACTGGCAGACATTCTGTACTGGAATCATTTGATGAAGTCAAAACTGCTGTTCGTCAAATTGTTCACAACATATTTCGACAAAATAAACTGCCTACGCTAGATAAAGTGCTGGCTCAAATAAATAATAGTAGCGAACTGCCAAATATGAGTCGCTTAACATTTTACCGTTTAATGAAGCAACTAAATTTTAGGTGAGAATATTTATAGTAGGTATATTTACATATCTAAATACAGGGTGGCCCAAAATGACCGAAGGGGTTTTAATTCCTTATAACTTTTTTATTAAATTTTTTTTTTTTTTTGTTTTCACTATTTTGTAAAGAAGAGTTGGGGAATTTAAAATGGAACGGTACACAATTGAACAACGTGCCAACATCGTTGAACTTTATTTCTCAAATCAACGATCCATTGTTTTGACTCAGCGTGCATATCGTAGTTATTTTAATGTGCGGGATGGACCCTCAGAGTCAACAATAAACCGTCTGGTTGCAAATTTTCGAGATCAAGGGGCAGTAAGGAACCTTCCTGGTGCCGGCAGACGACGAGCGGTGTATACGGATGACAATATTGAACGGGTACAGGAGAGTATTCGGGAAGATGGAGAAACGTCAACCAGGAGACGTTCGACACAACTTGGCCTCTCAAGAGGGTCGCTGCAGAGAATTTTGCATACAATAAGAATGTTTCCATACAAAATTCAGCTTGTCTATCAATTGAAACCGACAGATTACCAGCAACGACTTGATTATGCAATTTATTTTCGTCAAAAAGCAGAAGAAATTCATAATTTTATTCATAATTTAATTATGAGCGACGAAGCCCATTTCCAATTAAATGGGTTCGTTAATAGGCAAAACTGCAGGATATGGCCTACGGAAAATCCAAGAGTAGTTCAACAGTGATAATTACACCCACTTAAGTGTGCCGTTTGGTGCGGTGTTTCGTCGGAGAGGATGATTGGCCCATATTTTTTTGAAAATGAACACGGTATCGCCGTTTCCATCACTGGTGTTAGATATCGGACAATGTTGGAAAATTTTTTAAGGCCAGCCGTGGAAAACCATCCGCAAGTATGGTTCCAACAGGATGGAGCCACAGCGCACACTGCGAGGGACTCAATGGCTCTTTTACGCGACATCTTTGGTGAACGAATTATTTCCCGTACACGCGATTTTAATTGGCCTCCACGTTCACCGGATTTAACCGCTTCAGACTGTTTCCTTTGAGGTTATTTGAAAGGAAAAGTCTCTATTAATAAGCCTCGCACCAAACAGCAATTAAAAAATAATATACGCGACGAAATCAACAAAATAACACCTGAAGTTTTGCGAAAGGTTATGTAAAATATTTTGGAAAGAGAACGAATATGCGAAGCAGAAAATGGCCACCACTTGCGAGACATAATTTTTCATAATTAAATTAAAAATATTCTCCATTAATATACTGTATTTAAAATTTAAAAAAATTAATAATTATGTCTTAAATAAGATGTTATAATGAACTCAAACCCCTTCGGTCATTTTGGGCAAGCTTGTATAACTGTGCTATATATTACAAATACCTTAAACGTGACAGAAACAGTGTTCTGACTGAGAGAGATGATATCGTAAGATGGAGATAACAATATCTAAAAGATAATTAATTATACGTATAGAATAAACCAATTTTCTATTTAAATGAAACCTGATTGAATGAGGGACATACAGTGCAGAAGATATGGTAGAACACAAGTATTTTAAGCCATAGACAGGCCTTTGTGGAAGGACTTACAACAGGATTAAAAAATCCGTCTGAGAAGGAACATCGCCTGATAATATTACATACTGGCAGTTCGGATGGTTTCATCGAAAATGGTTTGTTACTGTTTGAAAGGAAGAAAATCTCTGAGTATCATGAGGAAATGTATGCCACAGTGTTTGAGGATTGGTTCTCTAATATAGTACCTTATCTACCAGAGAATGCTGTCATAGTGATGATTCCATTTCTTCACCAACGTCAGACTGAATTCAACAATCGTCGAACAGTATGTTTTTGTTATTAACTTGTTAATCTGTTTTAATTGGATTTAATTGCATTACACTGTTACAGTTGTATAATTTAAGCTATTTCCTACTGTATTGCATATTATGTATTACATACAATGTTTATCAGTAAGGACATGTACTATTTGACCTTTTTTTTCAACAAATAAATGAAATAACAGGTGTTTTTTAGACAAATGTACTTATTTTCATGTGCTCTTATTACTACATTTACCAGTCTGCTGTCTTAACTGTGGATTTATCCCTGAACAATCTACATACAATTCAATTTGCTACAGATTTCATATTTCAGACAGATTTTTAAATTTAAATTTACCGCGTAAAATTAATGCATAGGTTTAAATTAGGGCTGGGGGTCTGTTCAGAAATTTGTCTCTCTCTTTTTGGAATATATCATAGAACGTAATAACACGAACATTGTCACAAAGACCGAAACTTTACAGCTTTCAGAAACGTGCCCGGAACAAAATTGTTTTTAATTTGAACAGAAATTTTATAAGCAAACAGAAGGTCTACCTTATTAACCGAAATTTTAATGAACAATTTAAAAATTAAAATAAGTACACATCCTTTGTTTAGTAATTGTGTCTATTAGTTCAGGTATGTTGACGACATATTAATTTGCTTTAATGGTTCAGATAGACAATTAAAAACTTTACATAATTGTGTCAACACTATTCACCCCAAAATAACATTTACAATAGAAACAGAAATAAATAAAAGAATTAATTTTCTGGACTTAACCATAAAACGCTAAACTAATAAACACGAATTCGCTATGTACTATAAACCAAGACATATAGAAACCACAATACATGCTAATTCATTTCATTCTATAACACAAAAATTATCAGCATACCAAGCAATGGTTTATAGATTAATTAACGTACCTATGAGTAATTTCGACCTCGAACTAAACAGGATATACACAATAACATTAAACAATAGCTACTCTATGCCTTACCGATGCCTTCAAAAACGCAATTTTAACTATACCAATAAACGAGTGTAATAATTGCTTCCAGTACATAAATCTTCGTGGAGAATACTTAGAGAAACAAGAAAGTCTTTAAAAGCTATCTACTGTTTTATTCCTTCCAGTTCTATACACAAAATATAAAAGGCTCTTATATATAGTACTTTGGGCAAATACACAACTGTCAATGTCAAATTAATTAATATTGTTTACTAGGAATAAATAATTTTGTATATAGTCCTACATTACACTTAGAACATCGGGTCGTTGTTCTCTCGTGACAATGTTCGCAGCGCGTTTGTTTTTTACAAGATTAATCCGTCCACATTTGAATTCTCCCTGCTAACGAGAAATTGTTGACTGATGTGATCATTACCGGAAACAGAAACCAATTCGGCGAGGCATTTTTCTTGAGATAATTGTCTTCGAAAATCATAAAAAATTATTGCACTAAAATTTTCACGGTTTAATTCCATTTTTCGACTAACTTGTTCAATTTGTCAGTTCGTTGTAGCTACAACAATACGCGTATCGCACTGAAGCTTTAGATTTGGGCTAACGAAAGATGGAGACAAATTTTTAGTACTGACATTTGATTAGTGTCGCCCTCTATGTCCCAGTATGCAAAACATAATCGACATTCCTTAATTTGAAGATAATAGAAATTTCAAAAGTTTAAGAATATTGTGAAATACATAATTTCTATTTATTCTTATTAAATCCATCAGTGAAAGAAAAAGATTATTGAAAGAATTCCAAAGTAATTTTGACACGATTACATTATTATTTTATCTTGGAACTTGTTATAAGTACACCTGTAACCAATCGCCTCTATAGCAGTAATGTAACTAAAGTGTTGCATGCGTATTAAGCATAAAAAATGTACTTAAACTTAAAGTATTAATTAATTTAGTGCCCCTACATTTAAGACTGATCTAAATTCTAGATACACTCATATATATCTTTCAAATTAGATGTATTCCTCTTATTCACGTAAGCGTCATTAAAAAAATAATCATTTATCATTCAAATTACACCTAACAACATTTTCTAAAGCCGTCCTCCCGCAGTACGTAACATTACATGTGTACCAGTAGTATTCAGCTTTAAGAGCACAGTTCATTATTTCAATATTAAATATCACGTTCTCATCCAGGTACGGTGTGCATTTATACACTTTTATTTTTCTTGTTAGGATGCATTAACTACTTTCTAAAATATTTATATTATTAGTTCCATAATATTTCATGCGTACGCTCCTGCATTGAGAATTGTAATTGAACTGACGATTCACATCCCTTTAATCAATTAATTTCAGTTATTTTATGGTCGGTTGATCGTAATTATGACAGAAATTTCTCTATTAACTTGATGTTGCATCAATAATATTGACATGAATTTATGTATTATCTGATGTTCGATTAGACGTAAGACAAAAAATATTTAATATTAGATTATTACGTAAATAAATTAATTAATCTTTCTTTAAAAGACAAGCGTAGAGAAATTGAGTGATATATTTTTGAATTTTAAAGAATTTCTTAATAGTTTCTTAGCCGAATCGGAGTTTAATATCTTTTAAGTTACCAGTCAATCGGTATCAATCAAAGAATACTAAGGTAGGTGTAATAATTAATCACTTATTATATTTCTGTCATAAAAGTGACATTAGATACTATAATTTGCTTACACCATTCGAGGAATATTAAATTATAATTGGGTTTATATATTAGAGTGGGTCAATTATTTTTTCGATAAAGCGTATAACAAAAAAGTAATCTATATATAATTCTGAGTAAAATTGATGAAAAGACTATATGTATAAGTTGGATTTGGAACCATCGAAAGATATTTTTCTTAATAAATGTGTATTATTTTCAATAAATTTCTATAGAATTATAGTAGATTGAACTAATAAAATAAACCATAGTTGTTTCAAAGTTTTTTATTGTTCTCTACAATACTGTTTCGCCAAACTTTGGCCTTATGAGGTGATGATGAACTGAACAATTTTACATATATTTTTTTTACAGAAGTGTATGGGTATATTCTAAGTGGGAGTGTGTTCCATATTTTATATAAGTAGTTGAGGGGAGTTATTGAATTCTGTTTGTTCATATTTAGAGTTAAACTAATTACCTATATCTATTTATTTCTATATTTTCTAACAGATTAAGTTTTTTGCCTTTATCTTGTACATGCAGAATCTTGAATTCTCTATTAAATCTATGATTTGAATCCAAACAATGATTTCCGAAAGTTGAGTCCGTCTTTTTGTCTTTGTAGCGTCTTTCATGCTCCTTGGTTCTCTGTTCAAAGATACGTCCTGTCTGACCAATATAAGCCTTATTACTAGAGCAGACCAACTTCCATGCGCGCCATGTGCGCTGATGTGAGGATGATTGTATTGCATCAGAACTAATAATAAAAAGCATTCAGTATGTGTTTGGTACTTGCTTAGACTGCATGTAAGTGTAAGCATACGTAATAAAATGTCGTCGACACATAAATCGAGAAAACGACCGTTGTCAGACGAAGTGAATAAGTTTATTATGGATTTCCCGGACTTAATCTACGATAGCTCAAAAATTAAATGTTTAGTGTGCAATACATACAGGGTGTCATTTTGAAAACGTACCACCCTCTATATTTCGGCCCCTATAGAAATTCCAAAAATATGCAAAAACACGTCAAACTTATTTTTAAGGGGGACATTTTGTAGGCTGGTTTTCAATTAAATTACATCAACCCTCTAGCGGGGGTGGACATAACCTCTAAAAATTTAAATGGAAATGGGGGTTGAGTGATACCTCATTTTAAAGGTCGTTTAACCCGCTTTTCAAAAATGCTAAATTCTTGCCTTTCCTTTTTAGCAGTTCGCGAGATATTTGGTGAAAACTGTAAAGAAGTTTAGGTATCAAAAACACTTTGTGCTATTGCTTTAATGAATTAAAATAAATTAAATTGAGGTATTACATAACGGTAAATTTTTAAACTATTTTTACTTCTAATGTCCAACTAAATAATAAAGACGCATACTATTCAGTTAAACATTATTATTGGAAAGAATGTGATTTACCTAAACCAGTACTTGTGATAGTCGTACAGGTAGTTTAACGTAGAAAAAAAAGAGCCCTGGTTTAAGCATTCTTGACATTCTTGTCAAATTTTTCTTTATTTGTCACTCCATTTATTTTAGCCAAAATTACTTTATTGTAAAATTAGTTTTGCGATGTAAAAGTTGCGATTTTATTACATTATTTTTAAAAATGGTGTTTACACTTCAACAAAGAATTGAAATTATTCTTATTTATGGGGAATGTGGAAGATGCGCAAGAAGAACGTCAAGAATGTTTAATGAAAGGTATCCGAATAGTAATTTAAATCATAAGTATGTTCTACAATTAGTCACTAAATTTAGTGAAACTGGTTCCGTTGCTAACAAAAAAAGAAATATTAGCCGTGTCTTGGATGAAGCAGCACAAATAGAAGTATTAGGCACCTTTACTGCAGAACCCTCCACATCACTTTGCATTGTGGCACGCCAAGTAGGAATGTCTCACGAAACAGTAAGGAAAGCACTAAAGTCAAATAAGTTTCACCCTTATAAAATGCAAATCCTACAACAGCTTTTTGACGACGATTTCTACAGAAGGATTGAATTTTGTGAAACAATGACGAATTTTATAAATGAAAACCAAAATATCTTGCACAATATTTGCTTTACTGATGAGTGTACTTTTTTTCTTAATGGGCATGTTAACAAGCAAAATTTTCGCTACTGGAGCGATGAAAATCCGCGACTTTTTAGGGAAGGTCACACACAGTATCCAGAAAAAGTGAACGTTTGGGCTGGTATCCTTGGGAATACTATTATTGGACCTTCATTCATTGAAGGAAATCTAACTGGTGAGCTCTACTTAAATTTGCTTGAAGAAATAATAGACCCCTTAATAACAACTAGTTTGTAAAATCAAATTGACGCGGCTGGTAACATGGTTTTGCAAGAAAATCTTCTACATTTCCAACAAGATGGAGCTCCACCACACTACTATCTTCCAGTTAGACAGTGGCTAAATGATAGATTTCCTGGCAGATGGATTGGTCGAAGAGGAGCAATAGAATGGCCACCACGATCACCCGACTTATCGCCTCTAGATTTCTTCCTATGGGGGCATCTAAAATCGATTGTTTATAAAACACCGCCTCGAGATTTGCAAGATTTAAAGAGAAGAATAACAGCTACATGTAGAGAACTTCAGGCAGAAGTGTTTCGAAATGTTAGAGAGGAGTTTGAGAGTAGACTTTATCACTGTTTAGAAAATAATGGACAACATTTCGAAAATTTTATAAAATAAGTTACTTTTTATTAGTTTTTTAATGTTTATTGAAAAACACTTGATACTTGTATGTTCATGGTTTGACTTGATTTCTTCAAAAGTATTAAAAATAAAGGACAAGAATTTAGCATTTTTGAAAAGCGGGTTAAACGACCTTTAAAATGAGGTATTACTCAACCCCCATTTCCATTTAAATTTTTAGAGGTTATGTCCACCCCCGCTAGAGGGTTGATGTAATTTAATTGAAAACCAGCCTACAAAATGTCCCCCTTAAAAATAAGTTTGACGTGTTTTTGCATATTTTTGGAATTTCTATAGGGGCCGAAATATAGAGGGTGGTACGTTTCAAAATGACACCCTGTATCTAATGTGTTGGTCAAAAACACATTGTAAAGAACACGTAAGCAGTTCGAAGCACAATAATAACAAAATTAATCGACAACAGTTTATACATGAACAATGTGTAACTATGATTGTGTGTACACTGCCGTTTATCTTGTTAAGTAATGAATGATTCATTTATTTCATTTTGTAATAAATACGCGAATCAAACATTACCGAGCACAATAACGTTACGAAGGAATTTACCATCGATGCGTAAACAGGTTGAAAATAAAATCAAAGCCGAACTGAAAAATAAAAAACTGTGGTTATGTGTGGACGAAACAACTGACAGCAAAAACAATCTGCAGTTAATGTAATGGCGCCTAATATGGAACCACATCAACCAACGTCTTGAATTTTATTAGCATCCAGACGACTAGAACAATGTAATGCCGAAAAAATTTCAGAGGTGCTATTAGATACTTCGGTAAAATTTAAACTTTTTAGAGACCAAGTATTAATTTTTATGACCGATGGTGTCGCAATCATGTGTTCTGTAGGCCGGTCTCTTAGAAAATATTGTCCTAACTTGTACATATTACTTGTAAACTCCATGCTCTACACCTTGTGGCAGAAATGGTTCGTAGATGTTATCCACAGGTAGATGCTTTAATATTGAGTACAAAGGCAGTATTCCTGAAATCTCCAAAACGTATTCGGAAATTTCACGAATTGTGTCCCCATACCCCTGAGCCACCACAGCCGATTCTGACGCGTTGGGATACAAGGTTACGGGCGGGGTTTTACTATTATGAACATTTTGAAAAAATTGAGGACGTAGTTTTATCATTCGATCCGAAAGACGGTACAGCTACAAGCCAGAAAAAATTTCAAGATACCCAGATTAAAATGGATTTATAAAGTATTCGTGAGAATTACGTGGGACTAGACGAAGCAATAACAAAATTAGAAAATTCGTCGCTGTCGTTAGAGGAATCACTGCAAATCGTTAAAGATGTTCACGCACACCTGTGTGCTGTAGAAGACGCAAAAAGTGAAAGTGTTCTAATTAAATTTGAAAGTGTTTTAGACAGAAATGCAGATTTTGACACCTTAACACGAATTTGTGAGGGCACATCTACAGATGCATTAAGTTGCGTAAAGAAGTATTTTGATTATGCGAATATAACATCACTAGATGTAGAACGCTCGTTTTCCGAATATAAACATATTTTTTCCTTACGGCGGACAAGTTTTTCAGAAATAACCTTAGAAACACACCTGATGCTGAAAATATACAATCGAGTTTCTCCAGTTTGTCAATCCTTGGGAGACTCTTAAAGCGTTAAGTGTTTTTTTAAATCCTCTGTCGTGCACACAATCATTGATTTCATACATTATCCATTTTATGTCTATAAGATGAACTGAAATGTGAAAAAAATACAGAGTGTCTCATTAAAAAGAAAGTACTTTAATACCGTCCTAAAATAGTCTTACAAATACAATCGACTAAAATATGAACTAAATTCCTAACTTGCTAACTTCCTAACCGACCTGTATATCTAGTAATTTTACTTTATTATAGTTAGACACTCAACAACGTTTCGATAAGAAGCCCACACCGTCTTCACTGACCGTAGCACGGGTACTGGCTAGTTAAATTGTATCTTTACCATCAATCCTCCCACACAGGTATGTCGCATTATATCGTAAAGCATGAGAAGCCGCTCTTGCGAGATTTATTTTTGCTATTTACCGGTAGCAAGTGTTCTAACTTAATCTAAATTAGATAGTTCTTATTTACCTTATACAAAATAATACCAAGATTTTTGCTCTGCTCTAATATTTCAGAGTAATCTTTAGATATAATATTGCCACAATCGATAATAAATTAAAGAATGTGACTTTGTTATTTCAAATTATCTACATACGTGTACATTCTACTAAAGTAATAGAAAGAGAAACGAATACATATTCTAAATTACACATGTCTAAATAAATGAATTCAATTTTTCACACTTCCAGTTCAATATTTAATTCATAATAATAAAGATCTAGTCCCTTTTTCGGTATATTTATATGTAAACCATCATAATACCTACAAATTAAATCGTTTTTATACGAAAAAGATACAAACACGCAACGGAAAAAAAATGATTTAATTTAATCCCACTTTTTATCGTACCCATTGCTCTTAGCGGGATTCAAAATTTTATACTGACTTCTCTAAAGTAATAACAATAATAATATAGACATTATTAATCTTGAGGTTATATATAACAGAAAAAAAACTAATACAGAAATTAAATGTCACCTTTTTCAGGCCTTAAAAAAACATATAATCTTATTATGTATGGTGTCATTTAATGCACGTTATATTTTTTCTGTCCATCATTTTTTTCAAGACAAATTGATCCTAGATGATTCAATTACAAAAACAATCTAATCGGACCACCGGGAGTCGACTTCTCCGTTGGTAAGAGGCCACGATAAGTACAGATCCACCGGAAAAATTTTTAACCCCATTTATGGGGATTTTTGATTGCAGCGAGTCGAACTAGTTCATGTAAACGACCTTCACGTAATCATATCTCGTGACAATAAAATTGGTACTGTTGTGGGACCACCATGTTAGTTGAATACATAACTAGAAACTAAAATAACATGTAATTACTGGAGATTTAATTAAATTAAGGCTAATTTTATGGACAATTACATTGCGATCAAAGTATCTCGTGATTGGTTTTATTTAACCGATGACCGTTAATTAGTTTAACATTATATTGATTTATTCGTGTACGCTTTAATGTTAGTTTATTTTGTTCCTTTGCGAACAGTGTAGGCTAAGAATATAATAGCCGCAATTACGATGTATACAGTGTATTGTCCAATGATGCGTAACAAATTTATTTAAAAACTACTTCTTTTCTATGTTTTTTTGTTAATTCGTGTAGTGTTTATCATATTTCTTATGCCGCAGAGAATTTAATTAATAAATCAATCATTGTGCAGTATTTTTGGCGTCTAGAATGAGAGTGCCTCGAAAAAAAGAATTGCCAGGCATATGTCAAAGTTAATTTAATGTCGATATTTTTTTCATTTGTATCAAGATTATGTTAATTACACAGGTCTACAGCGATTTTGATGTTTGAAAGCTGTTTGCTAATTTGTATATGTTTGGGGCCTTTATTCCAAAAAACGCCATATTTTTGCTCTATCACGTAAATTTTTTTTATAGCGCTCTATATCTTAAAAATGTTAATTTATTAATGTACATACCTATGACAAGTATATGTTTGTTCCATGTTAGGCATGATTTTTAAATGAATTGATTTTTATGAAATTAAATATGATTTGGCAACACTGGTTAATATTAGATTTCTCAGCAAAGCAACAGAGTCGGCGCAGAAGCGTCAATACAACGTTGAAACCTGCTTATGTGCAGTTTGGTTGTGTTAGTCGTCGTGCTACTGTGTCCGCGCGCTTGTTGTCTTCGTTGTTGCGTATTTTAAGTGTTCTAGAACGTATAAATTTGGAAATAAGACATTGTGTGAACAATCCGAATAACTTTTGTTATATCTGTGGTAGTTATGTCGTAGTAAAGCAGAGGCAAACTATAACTTCGTTTGTGAAAAATGTATACCACGCTTATTTTGGTGTAAAAATTGGCGACCAAGACAAGTCCTGGGCTCCTCCTAGTGTTTGTTTCGTTTGCGTTGAAGCATTAAGAAACTGGCAAAAAGGAAGGAAGAAATGTTTAAGCTTTGGTGTTCCTATGGTATGGCGAGAGCCTAGAAATCACAGTGACGATTGTTATTTTTGTTCGTGTAATGTTCAAGGATTCAACAGAAAAAATAAGAAACAAATTGTGTATCCCAATCTTGACTCTGCTATTCGACCAGTTCCACATGGACCAGATGTACCGATACCTACCGCCCCAAAAGCACTAGAAAACGTCATATCGTCAGAATCAGAATCAGAGGAATCTAATTGCGACCCAGATGACTCAGATTTCACACCAGATTTCAGAGAGCCCGAAGTGTTTAACCAGAGCGAACTAAATGATTTAATTAGAGATTTGCACCTTCCAAAGGATGCATCCCAATTGTTAGCCTCCCGACTTCGTGAGAAACATTTACTGTCATCTGGCGTCACATAAAGCTATTACCGGGATCGCGAAAAAGAGTTATGTCAATATTTTACTCAAGACGGACCGCTAGTGTGCTAGTGTATGTAAAAGAAGAATGGCACCTGCTTATTGACTCAAGTAATCGTAGTTTAAAAGGCGTTTTATTGCACAATGGTAACGAGCTGGCCTCGGTTCCCGTTGCCCATTCGGTACATTTAATGGAAACGTATGAAAATTTTGAACTTCTTTTAAAGAAAATAAACTACCAAGAACATCAGTGGATGCTTTGTGGTGACCTTAAAGTGCTGTTCATGTTACTAGGACAACAAGGAGGTTATAAAAAATTTCCATGCTTTATTTGTGAGTGGGATAGTCAAGCAAGGGATAGACATTGGACTCGAATTGAATGGCCCTCTAGAACAAGCCTTACACCTGGTAGCAAAAATGTATTAAGAGGTAGCTTGGTTGACCCCAAAAAAGTTTTACTGCCTCCTCTCCATATCAAACTTGGCTTGATGAAGCAGTTTGTTAGAGCCCTAGACAAAAATGGACAGTGTTTTAAATATTTGTGCGAGACATTTCCAGCCTTATCCGATGCCAAATTAAAAGAAGGTATTTTTGTTGGGCCGCAGATAAGAACATTATGCAAAGACAAGGATTTTCAAAACACAATAACCAATGTCGAGAAAAACGCCTGGGTTTCATTTAAAGAAGTAATTGATAAGTTTCTTGGGAACTCTAAGGACGAAAACTACGAAAATATTGTTCCAAATATGTTACAACACTTTCATCGTCTAGGTTGTAATATGAGTTTGAAAGTGCATTTCCTGTTTTCACACTTGAACTATTTTCCTGAAAATCTTGGAGCAGTTAGCGAAGAACATGGAGAGAGGTTTCACCAAGACATTAAGGAAATGGAACGGCGATACCAAGGCAGATGGAGCATAACGATGATGGCGGACTACTGCTGGATGTTAAAACGGAATATGCCCTTAAAAACATACAACCAAATATCGGTACAACGCAGCTTTCTGGCAAAAAGACAAAGATTTCACTTAAAAAAGACTGAGTAAAGTATTTTTTTCCACTTTTTTAACTTGTATTCCACCTTTTTACTCAATAAACAAATAAATTTTTTTAGGAATATCTTTTTTTTTAATTTAATATTTGCAAAAAAAACCTTACGTGATACAAATAAATGCATAGAATTTTTGAAATCAGCCTACCAAAATTATATAAAATCAGTTTTCAAAATAAAAACACCTGCCAAAAAGTTTAATTTTGTAGACCTGTGTTATTACTTGTCCACTAATTTTAATTTTTTTAATTTTCCCTCAGAAACTAGAGTACAATTTTCGTTTCTTTTGTAGTTCTAATAATAGTAATAACAACAAATTTATTCTAGAGCGTCATACAATTAATTAGGTATATACGAGGGCTATTGATATACGAGGGTAAAATAAAAAATTCGGTAACTAACTATGAGATGGCACTATGGAAAGCAATCTTTGACGCTATTGTATAGTTTAATATTTCAATGATATACGCATTAAACTTTATGTCGATCTGTCAAGTAGTTTGTTATGTACACTCGTTCAAATAAGAGTACTTCTGTCGCTTCTTAAAAATGGACAATATCGAAATTCGCACAGTGATTAAATACCTGTGGAAAAAGTATTCTTCGCCTATCGAAATTCATGTTGATATGGTAAATGTGATAGGCGAGGAAGCTCCTCGTTTAAAGACTGTTTACAAATGGGTGAACGAATTTAAAAAAGATCGTACGCCCGTTAATAACGATCTCCGTTTTGGACGTCCTAAAACATCCACGTCTGCCAGAAAGTGTGCAAAAAGTTTTGAAATTTGTTGAAGCTGGTCGCCGATACACATTGCAAGATATTGCTAAGGCTAGACGCGTCTCCAGAGAATGGGTGTCGTAAATCGGCAGGAAGGGTGATGGCTTCCGTTTTCTGGGATGCGAAGGGAATCTTGCTTATCGACTACTTGCCAAAGGGACAAACGATTACTGCACTATACTATTCTAAACTTTTGGATCGATTGAAGGCAGTTATCGTCGAAAAAGACTTCAGTTCATACTAGCGGAATTGTCAAAGAAAAATTGGCCAAAATAAAGTTCTAAACGCTTGAACATCCCCTTTATTCACAAGATTTAGCTCCGTCGGACTATCATCTGTTCCCCAAACTGAAGAAACACCTCGGCGGTATGAGATTTGCTTCGCATGAGGAGCTGATAGCTGCTGTTGACCACTATTTTGAGGAGCTCGAGGAAAATGAGTACTGTGAAGGCATAAATAAAGTTGAGTATCGACTAAATAAATGTGTTGATCTTGACGGAGATTATGTCGAAAACTAAAACAAATTTCAGTGAAATATTGTCTTTTGTTATACTTTAGTTACCGAATTTTTCAGCTTATCCTCGTATTTTTATTCTACAACTGAAACATCTAAACTTGGGCTAGATTTTAAGATCATTAGCAAAGGCAGAACGATAGCAATCGACCGAATCAAGAAGATCCTAAAAAAATTGTAGAAACAACGTTGGACCTAAATTAGATCCCTGGGCAACACCCGAAAATGTATAAAAAAGCGTGACGAGAACCCATTGCATGTTAGATATTGTGTTCTTTTCAAAAGATATGTTCGGAAAATTGTTAATAATGGCGGAATAATTTAAAATATTATTAAAAATCGGCTGTGGAGGACACAATACAAGTTTAAATATTTGTGAAAGTATTTCACACATTTTCATTTTACTACAAAATCGTCAGTGCGCCACCACTGGACAGATACGTTTAGAAAAAATGATACTAGTATATTAAATTTTCCATAATATTAATACAAATAAGAATAAATAGTTCTTACAGAGCAATACAAAAGAGATGATTTGTATCTTTTATAAACTATTGACACTCTTGCTATAATATTGAAAATGTTCCATTGTCTCAGCAAATATCTGCGAGGGGTATTGATATATTTTTTAGCCTACTATTGAAACAATTTAAAGTTGGGAATTTATTATTCAACATATTCTCCTCTTAAATTATTACACTTAATACATCGATCATGCAACGCCTTTAACCCTTCTAAAAAAAAAGATTCTTCTTGGTCTGCAAATCCACCCCTCTACAGCTTCTATTGTCTCTCCTTTACGCAGAAATTGACGTCCTTTTAAACTTTTTTCAATCGAGGAAAAAGGTAATAGTCAAATTGTATTCATGGTAATGCGCGATTTGTGTGCAGGTGGATTGTTCCGCAAAAACAATAACATGCCACGTCTTGTTTCCTTAATTTTCTCTCACACTCTCACAGGCTGGTTAGTGATTTAGAATAAGACTCTGCTAGGTGTTCGTAGACACTTAATTAATTGCCGCAAATTAGCGTTTCTCTTTATTTTATTTTGTTCTATTAATTTTGAACCTACCTGTAGGTTCATATGCTAAAGTTAATTTATCTGTAGGTACGATTGCGTATTAACGTATGGACTTAAGCATATGAACTTACAGGTAGATTCAAAATTAATAGAACAGAATAAAATAAAGCAAGACGCTAATTTGCGACAAAATTATTAAGTGTCTACGTGGTGTACGAGAGCGGGAATCCGATCGATGGGATCTCGACTGATAGATATCGATGTCTAGCTTACATCCCGCTGAAAGATATTTCGCACTCAGTAATCGAAGTGGGGATAAAAGTAACAAAGAAAGATGATACGCAATCATACCTACAGATATATGAACTTAAGCATATAAACCTACAGGTACGTTCAAAATTAATAGAACAAAATAAAGTAAAGCAAGAAGCTAATTTGCGCACAAATAATTAAATGTCTACGAACACGTAACAACTCTCCAGTGATGATCTGACTCTTCGTTAGGCAATGGATCATAATTATTACACGGATATCTAAAAAAAATTGAAGCACGAACTTTTTCAGCGGATTATTGAACTCGAAACTTCTTAGACCTTGGAGAACCATAATGCTTCCACTCCATCGATTGACGTTTTGTTTTTGGGTCGTAAAAATGGACTCGTGTTTCATCCATTGTCACAAGACGGTTCAAAAAATCTGGATCTCTTTCAAACCGGACACAGATTGAACGTTATGGTTTAACTCTTACTCGTTTGTGTTCGGCGTTCAAGTATTTAGAAATCCATTTTGCAGAAATTTTGTTCATATCTAAATTGACGTGAACTATATGATGAACGCGTTCATATGAAATCTTTATTAACTGCGTTAATATTTTCTGGGATTTACACCAAAATCGGTCTTCCTGCTCGCTTCTCATCTTCAACAGAAAGTTTTCCTCTTTTGAATGATGTAATCCAATTTTCCACTTGTTATTTAGATTCTGTTGCAAATTCTTTTCTGAATCTGCTACCACGATCATGTCGTCTGCAAATAATAATTCATGCAAGGCGACTTGTTGCATTCTCCGTCCATCAACTAACAGTTTTCTACATCTCTGTTTACAACTTTTTATAACATCGTCCATTAATATCGTGAATAGCAGAGGACCAGTGGCGGCTCTTTAATGAGAGCAAGTGAGCAATTATACCCAATGGAATTATGAAACAAAACAAACCAAGCGGCGACTAACTGTGAAAGTATTTATTTATTATATATATTATGTATTCATAGTTATTGACGAGGAACGTGGCACGCTAACTAACAACGTACATATACCGATCGTCGTCACAGATATACTGAGCAAAGCCCTACCCTACCGTTGCTCTGTTAAGGCATTAACATTACATTGATGGTGGGGAGAACTGTATTTTGCCGTACTTCAATGTCGTATAATACATAGCATTGAAGCAACTAAACCAGACTGCTCTCGGGCGTTATTGCGATGATCTCCGTGTCTTTTTTAGAAAACAACGCGTTTTCGCGTTTAACATATAATGAAAAAATCGCAGTAAAAAATCTTAAACGGCCGATGCCTCAATTATGTTTAGAAAACAAACAATCTGTTAAAGGTAAAGACGTTATAAGAAAATTCAAAATGAATATTTATCAGAAAAATGACTGGATTTGTGGGTGTGAAATTAAAAATACTTTGTTTTGTTTTCCGTGTCTTTTGTTTGGTGGTGAACCGTCTTGTTCAAAGAACGGAATAAGAGACTTAATTCATCTTAGTGCTAAAATTAGTAAACATAAAAATTCCGAAGTGCATTTGAAAAATATATTTAGTCTAAGAATGTTAGGAAAAAATAACATTCAGAATGTTTTAGATTCATCATATAGAAAAGCAATTCAACAACACAATGAAAAGGTAACAAAAAATAGGCATGTGTTAAATTTAATAATAAATTGCATTAGATTTTGTGGTGCGTTTGAACTGGCACTTCGGGGTCATGATGAACAGCAAACGTCGAATAACAAGGGCATTTTTCGGGAATTGATAAATTTTACGGCAGAATGGGATAAATCGCTCAGAAATCACATCGGAGCAGCACCGGTTTTTAAGGGATTATCAAAAACGATACAGAATGAGCTGCTTGATGCAATGTTGAACGTGTATCATGAACAAGTTGCCAGTGAAATTAAAGCAATCGACTTCATATCTGTGATAGCTGATGAAACCACAGATGTGTCCAATCAGTTTCAGTTGGTGGTTGTTTTAAGATATATTGTGAATGCGAGACCGGTCGAAAGATTTTGGAAATTTCTTCTACCTAGTGGACATGATGCTAATTCTTTATCTGCCTCCATCCTCAACGAAATTAGTTTGCTTGTTGATGACCCAGAAAAAATGATTGCACAGAGCTACGATGGGGCAGCAGTCATGAGTGGTGCTATTAAAGGCGTGCAAAGACATATCCAAGACCAGTATCCAAGGGCTAATTTTGTACATTGTTATGCACATCAGACAAATCTATTTATGTCACATGCTACATCGAGCAGTAGTAATTGCAGAATTTTTTTGCCAATCTGACGGGATTATGTACATTTTTCTCCACTTCACCGCAACGAGCTGCAAGATTGGAAGAATTCCTTCAGAGAAAAAGCTTACCTCGTTCTTCAAAAATAAGATGGAACTTCAATTCTAGGACAGTGAATACAATATATGAGCACCGAGAAGAAATAATTGAAGCTCTAGAACAAATCGAGGGAGAAGCTAGTTTACAAACTACCATTCATCAAGCTAGTGCCAATTTGCGAATTTTAGAGGTGGAAAATTTTATCTATTGGTTAACTTTCTTTCATAAAATTATGCCACATGTGGACATATTGTTTAATCAATTACAAAATGTCAATACAGATGCATTAAAAATCAAGAATAATTTAGATATTTTTGAACGTGCTATTGGAAAAATTCGAACCGAAATCGCTGACACAGATAATCAGTTGGTTAAACAAAATGACCCAGAACTGACTCCTCGACCATCAAAGCGGCGAAGAGTAACTGATGGTAGCCAAAGAAGGAGGGAAACTATTGAAGTGTGCGATATTATTTTGCTAGAAAGAAAAGCGTTCGGTATACAGGGCACTTAATATTAGCAAACTTAATTTCTTTTAAACAGTTCTCCTCTTTTAAAAAAAAATTTCCGGAAGATTGCCTTAAAGAAGCAGTAAAATTTTATCCATGGCTCAATGAAAGCAGACTACGAACTGAATTAAACGTTCTATATTCTAGAGAAGAATTTAGGCAAAATATAGAAGTCGGTGCTGCAGGTCTGCTAGGTCTTCTGCTGGATGGATTAAGCGACACCTTTAATGAAGTTGTTACGCTTTTAAAAATTGTTATTACAATCCCAATGACAACGTCCGAAGCGGAACGCCAGTTTTCACCGTTGAAGAGAATAAAAACTTTCCTGAGAAATACAATGAAAGAAGAGAGATTAAATGCTCTTACTATGTTATCTTGTGAAAAAGAATGTATAAATGATTTCCCAAACTTCAATGAAAAAGTGATAGAACTGTTCTGCAAGTCAAAGACACGTAAAATGGACTTCGTTTATCGTCAGATGTAATTAAACTGTGTAGTGTAATATTTACTATTCCCTCAAAACAAACTCTGCAATGAACAGTACCTGTCTGGAACAGTACGTTGGTGAAATTTATAAGGATTTGGTAAGCGTTTTCGTATTACACTTTTTAATTTTGAAATTATGCACTCCCTATCTGAACCACCCCGAGCCGCCACTGTAGAGGACTAAGAACACAGCCCTGTTTGAATCCTATTTTTGCTTCGAATTCTTTTCATCCTTTATTATGGGTTCTGACTTTATTTTTATTGTCTTTAAAAAAGCCCTTTATTGTATTCTAGAGCTTTCCAAATATTTTCTCTCTTAATTCTGTCGTTTGTAGATCGATAAAGCAGATATATATTTCTTTTCTTTTTTCAGAAATTTCTCTCCTAATTGTTTGACTATCTAACTGTCTAACTTTGGTTATCAATATTTGTTATAAATATCTAATTATTAGAAAATATATTATGTATTAAATATATTAACAAGTGACTGAAAATTTGCGTTTTAACATACGAGTATTATGCATCATAATTTTTTTATTGAGTAGTATATTATGTTTTTCTACGTACATACATAATTGGGACAGATGTTCATATTTAATGTTCACTCAGTGGGGTACTGTCTGTTTCAAAAGGGTTGTAGTAATGATTGAGGGTGGATAAAACTTATACCAAACCACGTTATACCTACGAAAACCACTGTTGCGTATAAATTATATCAACATTAAATTATATTAAAAGATTGAATGAACTTATTATTTCAAAAATCAAAGTTCTTAAACGTGCATGTTCTTGGTTGATTATTTCGTTATTTCGAAAATATAAGGTCGTATTCATTTAGAAAGTTCACATGTATACGTGTAATAGACACCGGACATGTTAACAAGCCAGCGAACTATGTAGAATTTTTGTTCAAACGTGTAAAACAAGTAAAATTTTCGAACGAATCTATCACTTTACAAGTGAGGCGTGAAGTAGAGAGGATACAAATTTGTTATATCTAACACCAATTCTCATCTTCTTCGTTCCCTTAGATATGTATCTCTATTCGTGACGTTGCTTTTATGGTATCAGAATCTACCAAATCAATCATATCTAGTGTCTTGATATTTTCGATTATAACACCGATAGAAAAACTATTATTTTCTAATTTTAACTTCGGATTTGAACAGATTATAAATAAGCTTTTTATATAATTTGAGTTAATGAAAAGTATTGAATTGCAGTTTTAAAAATTATAACAACCAGAAGTTATTATAAATAGCACATAATATTGTAAAAGGTCAAAAAAGATATAAAACTTTTTACCACAATTACAATTAATAATCGTATCCTAAATACGTATTTCGAAAACTAAATTGTCATCATCAGTAGGTAAAACCTCTAATCAAAGTATCGAACATGGGGCAATAAAGTTAACACATAGGAACGCGCAAAACTTTACAATGGCATCCACGTGTACAGAATGTATCCGTATACAAAGTGTATATAGTTTTTAATGGGCTATTGCATTCTTAAATGCTAATACTACATCATTCATATATACCTTAGTCCTGTGAGATAATTGGATATCTTTTAGTTTATTTAAATTCATTGTCAGATTGTTTGTTTACCATTCAGGTTATGTATAGTAAGTCTGTCAACGTTATGGTTCAGATTCGCCTGTAGATAGCAGTGCATTTGTGTGTGTTGGGAAATAGTATATATATATATATATATATATATATTACAAAAGTATTTTTAATAATATAAAAAAAATATTTTAAAAATGGGGTGTGAAGAACACAATACAAGTTCATTTATGTATTTTTTAATGTATCTTCTCCAAAGACGTAGATACGTATTTCAAATTTCTACATGTTCGTCGGTACGCCCCTGTTGGAGAAGAGACACATTCAAACAAACATAACTACGTTACTATCTAGCCGAAATTATTCAGACAGAGCGTGAAGGAATATTCAGCGCTGTCTACATAATAACGGCCGAAGTCGACGTGTTTTTTATAGTCGGTAACCACCGTATCTATAAAAAACTGTATTCTCGTGTCTTCACTACTTGTCGACGTGAACCGAATGTGTATATGACAACATAATTTGAAACATACTTGAGTGGGTAAAACCTCACTAAATTTGTATAATACAAAAGTATTTTTAATAATATAAAAAAAATATTATTAAAAATGGGGTGTGAAGAACACAATACAAGTTCATTTATGTATTTTTGAATGTATCTTCTCCAAAGACGTAGATACGTATTTCACATTTCTACATGTTCGTCGGTACGCCCCTGTTGGAGAAGAGACACATTCAAACAAACATAACTACGTTACTCTCTAGCCGAAATTATTCAGACAGAGCGTGAAGGAATATTCAGCGCTGCCTACATAATAACGGCCGAAGTAGACGTGTTTTTTATAGTCGGTAACCACCGTATCTATAAAAAACTGTATTCTCGTGTCTTCACTACTTCACTACGACGTGAGCCGAATGTGTATATGACAACATAATTTGAAACATGTAGAAATGTGAAATACGTATCTACGTCTTTGGAGAAGATACATTCAAAAATACATAAATGAACTTGTATTGTGTTCTTCACACCCCATTTTTAATAATATCTTTTTTATATTATTAAAAATACTTTTGTATTATACAAGTTTAGTAGGTTTTACCCACTCAAGTATGTTTCAAATTATGTTGTCATATATATAATCAAAAATTAATTAAAATTCGGGTAAGCGGTCAATTAAAAAACTCCTTTATTAAATTACCCTATATTTCGAGACAGACTTTGTCGCTTCTTCTGGGGTAAAACATATAGAGTTAAAAAATAGTAAAATTGACGTATAAAATATAAAAATCATTTTTATATTTTGTACGTCAATTTTATTATTTTTTAACTCTACATTTTTTACCCCAGAAGAAGCGACAAAGTCTGTCGCGAAATATAGGGTAATTTAATAAAGGAATTTTTTAATTGACCGCTTTAATTAATTTTTGATAATATATCACGGTCGATAATTTCTTTTAAATTATATATATATATATATATATATATATATATATATATATATATATATATATATATGAGTCCTCGTTAGGCAATTGTATATTTTAATTAAACACTGCTGTTTAATGTAAAATGTTTTGAGTATAGGAACTTAGTATTTTATCGAAATTTTTGGAGATATAATTTCATTGTAATTGATTAGGCCAACTCTTTTGATATTTCGAGTTGTAAGCTATTAATGTAGGCATACTGTGACATCTATACATAGTCATTGGTGATAGAGTCCGTTTTGTTAATTAGGCAAATGTTGCATTTATTAGTTGAAATTTAAAAGGAAAGAGGTTGCAAATGAGTATTATGTTTTCTTTGTGACCGATTTCTTCTCTGAAATTAATTAATTGTGGTACAATTGGAATATTCTCTCGAATTTTTCGTCTAATGAGCTCCAATAAAAGTGGACATGGAGTTGACTACGATCTCATTGTGCTTTTGTTCTAAAGTCTAAGTGGTTGTTCCATGGGGTAATGTTGAAGAATCATCTTAATTGTTAGAATCTGTAAAACAGTGATTCTGTCCGCAATAGCGGGTTTGAAATTCTAATTAATCTATAGGAAGTAACGAGGTATTGTATACCGTTATTTTGTCGTGTGAATACACGAATTTAAATGGGTGAATCTCTCGGCCATGTGGACATTTTCCATCTTGTGTCTGCAAACATATTTTTGAACAAGGTGAGTGTTTTCGAGAATATCTTATAGAATTTATTGTTATTTCATTAACTAGATTCTTTCATTGTTCTTATATTTGTTTTTTTCTCTCTTTCTTATATAACAGAGCAAATTGGATAGGGCAAAAAAAGTTGGATAGGGCAAATAAAAATTGGATAGAGCATTAACGCCCCCATAAAATTGAGTATAACATATGCAATCCGATTCTGCACATAATTGACAGAACGGTATGCTGAGAACTTCCCCTTTGAACGAATATACTGTGAACCACGAGGTACACGATTCGTTTTTTCCTCCTTCCGGCAGAAGCATCATAAGGTAGTATCCATTTTGCGTATAATTCTGAAAAACTTCGTTATCAATAATAGTCAGCGTCACAAGGAAAAATTGTATAAATTTTGTACAGATATAATTTACATGTACAAAAAAGGTTTAAGTATATCAATACGTTAAGCACGTATTACGCATTTGTTACAAATGAAACAGACATGCAATATACACATCTGTAACTGTACACATGGACAATACACCTCGTAGTTTCCAGCATTTACTTCTGCTTAAGACACATGTTTGCCATTTTCGGCATAGTCTCTTTTCGTCCATCAGATGTCACTATATTATATGGTGCTACCTGATAGGACAAAATTTGCTATACCTTATAGGCGATTTAAGCTTTATTTCCTTCACTAGCATAACTGATGACGCCTAATAGTAGATGGCAGAAACACGTGTCTTAAGCAGAAGTAAATGCTGGAAAATACGAGGTGTATAGTCCATGTGTACAGTTACAGATGTGTATATTGCATGTCTGTTTCATTTGCAATAATTTACATGAATTAATTTTTTTTTTAGTATTAAAAGATTAGTGTCCCTCAATTTACATAAATTTGGCTTTTGTTTTTTTTTGTGTATTCGGAAAATAGTAACCGATACAAATAATGAAATATTTTTTATTATAATTAATATATTTCTACATATACGGTGTGGAAACCTAAATTCTGGAATTAATTTGTGTAATATCTTTTCTTTAAATATTATCAGTAAAAGTACTATACAATTCAATTTGTTTGTTCTAATTAAAGACGGCAGACTATGTGCCCCAGCAGTGGCGTTGCGTGGAGAGTTTAGCAGAATAACAGTGCGCTTACTTAAAAATAAATATATCGAATCCCTATACAAAACGTTAAGAAAAAACATAAATAACTTACCCAACATGTTTACATTGTTGCAAAAAAAATGAGGATGTGTGCGATGAAAAAACTGCACCATAATATATGTTTCTGTATTAGTCTCGGAAAGGTTCGTACGTAGCGACGTATATATATATATATATATATGTTTATATACAGAGAAGGATTGTTCGACGTTGAGAGTTGTTATATTTGCATAGTTAAAGCGCTCTTTGTATCTGTACAACGGATCTTCGGTATTGGTAAAAAGTTGCCCTAATTTTGTAAAATCTACATTTTTATCTAATACACTGTTAAATTTTTCACGGACACAATCACTTTTTTCATCTTCAAGGATATGCAGCACTAGTTTTACGTGGTCAATAATTGCTAATGAGTCCGATAAGCACAGCGCAGTGTTCTGTAAATTTTTTATTGCGTCCAGTATTGGAACGTAACTGTCGTAAATAATTTTTAAATTTGCTGCAACTTGAGGATTGTTAAATTGAACCTGGCTGAGCTGTATTGCAGCTGCTTCTTTGGCATCTAGTTGTAAAATCACTGATTTAATTTTTTCAAAATGTTTATAATAATAAAATGCTGCTTCTAGCCAAGTACCCCATCGTATAAGAATTGGTTGCGGCGGCTCGGGTATATCAGGACACAGCGAATGAAATAGCCGAATCCGTTTCGGAGATTTAAGAAAAACCGCTTTCGTTTGTCCTATCAGTTGATCCACATCAGGATAAGTTGTACGTATAGTGTTTGTTACAAGGTGTAAAGCGTGAAGCTAACATGTGACATGCAGCAGGTTTGGTTGAATCGTTTTGAGTAAATTTACCGTGGAACACATAACCTTGGCAGCATCGGTAACTAACATTAACACTTGCTTCGGTAAAATCTCAAATTTGTGTAGTGTTTCTATTAATACATCATATATCGTTAGTAAATAAGGAGGAGAAGGTCCTTGCGGAGTCAGCGTCCGTACTAGAATGGCTAGGATGGACTGTTTTTTAATATCTGTAGTTTCGTCTATTGTTAACCACAGGAATTTTTTTTACCGTATTTTTCGTACAATTGACAATTCTCTCACGCACTAACGGTACGTAATTCCGCAGCGTACTTCTTGCTGGTAATTTTCACGTAGGATTGTATTTCTTCCAAAACTGACGAAACATTGGGTGTTCCACTTTCTGCATTGGTATATTGGTCGCAATTAACATCATTGTTAAATCACACACAAATTCACTATTTATATGTCTTTGGCACTGACTTGCTTTCCAAGTTAATATAGTTGTTTCACAAACTAAACATTTCACTAAGGTACCGTCATATATTAAATCGGGAAACCGATGTAAAAATTTCTTTACTACGTTAGCATGCAACCGAGTCGATGCATTGTTTCTACGCACTCCCGACATTTTCAACACGATTGTGTTAACAATGTATCGCTTACAACGTCTAAACGGCAACTGAATTGATCGTCGTACGCCTCTACTCGATCCCTCCACATCACGCTACTGTTCGGGCACATAGTCTGCCATCTTTAGTTATAATTAATATATTTCTGCATATACGGTGTGGACGAATCTTAATAGATTTATTTTGGTATGAATTTACGCAATTAAATAATTAATTTTATCCGTTTACCTTCAATTTTTTTATATTATGATGACTCATTCAACGATACGTTACATATCATACCTCCAGCGCCTTCTCGATAAGATGTAGAAAGAGAAAGAACGTGAATAGAAAACTCGAGAGAGATTCGACAGCGATATATAAGAGAGGAAGGAATTTGGGGATTGATTCCATACCAAATCACCGGCGAGTGAACTTACATAAATATAAATACATGTGCTCTAATTAATTGCGACCACTGAGCTGTTAAGGCGTACGCCTCAACAGCTCAACAGGTCGAGCAAAGGTCCGGCAAGCCAGAGGTCGTGGGTTCGATTCCTACTTGAGGGCGATTTTTTTTATGAAAAATTCGAATAAAATAGCGTCGTAAAGTGTGGAAAGAATATTTACAAATACACATAAATGTGCTTATTGTTAGTAATTAGTTTTAAATTGTTATTCGCTTTTAATATTAATATAGTGTGTGTCTAAGTTATCGTTAGTTTTATTTAAGAACCCGAAAAGACAAATCGTTACAATATATACCATCTGATGATCTTATTTTTTTGTTAGTTTATCTAAACCACATGCTTTTATGTGCATATAATTTAACTTCACATTTATTTCAATTTTATTGTCTGAATTTTAAATCATTTCATTCATATATTATACTGGGTGAGTCTTTTTCTAATAACCAGAATTTATTTTGCTATTTAAATATATATCACTATTTTAATGTCAGTATCACTTTGGTCATATTTAACTATAGTTTTTTATTCATTCAACTTTCACACTTGTTTTTGGCGCTCTTTTAGATATAAGAACTCCCCCTCCACTCGCCTAAACTGAGCTGGTGTTTTGTCTCTCCGGGGCAATCATGTATTGAGGTTAATTGGGTAAGTTATAAGTTATAAGGTACATTTTTTTTCAAATAAATAAAACACACATAAGATGTTTTAGATTTACACTTTATTAATAAAATAATGACAGCTGTTTCGCTAACACAGTAGCTTCTTCAAATTCAGCTTAAGACTAAAGATACATACAATATACAGCGTTAAATCAGGTAGTTGACCCAAGTTAAAATTCTAGGAACTATTACATTTATATTTTGCTTTTTGAAGACTATACCATGTCCTACTTGTGTGAGGTTTAAGTTTAATTATATAACATAAGCAACTAAGAAACAATATTTCAATAGGTGAACAGATTTAACAGTGGGGATGAATTCAAATCTAATTTATCGTTTAGTAACATTTCTGAGTTTTTGAGTTTGTTAATTTCTAAAGACTCTAAACAATTTAGTTTTCTACCTTTATTTTCTGCATGTATGATATCGAATTGTAAATTAAATTCGCGTTCATTCTCTATTAAATGATTAGAGTAGGTTGAGTCAGTTTTCTTATTGATATAAGAATGATAGTGGTCTTGGATTCGTTTTTTAAACGTTCTACCTGTCTGTCCAAAAAAGAATCCAAGACCACTATCATTCTTATATCAATAAGAAAACTGACTCAACCTACTCTAATCATTTAATAGAGAATGAACACGAATTTAATTTACAATTCGACACCATACATGTAGAAAATAAAGGTAGAAAACTAAACTGTTTAAAATCTTTAGAAATTAATAGACTTAAAAACTCAGAAATGTTACTAAACGATAAATTAGACTTGAATTCATCCCCACTGTTAAATCTGTTCACCCATTGAAATATTGTTTCTTAGTTGCTTATGTTATATAATTAAACTTAAACCTCACACAAGTAGGACATGGTATAGTTTTCAAAAAGCAAAATATAAATGTAATAGTTCGTAGAATTTTAACTTGGGTCAACTACCTGATTTAACGCTGTATATTGTATGTATCTTTAGTCTTAAGTTGAATTTGAAGAAGCTACTGTGTTAGCGAAACAGCTGTCATTATTTTATTAATATAGTGTAAATCTAAAACATCTTATGTGTGTTTTATTTAGTTGTGATATGGATTTACATCAAGCAAAGGTCGAAACAATCAAAGAATTAAAAACATTTTTTTTCTCTTGAGAGGTGCAAACATAATAAAATAAATTACTTCATAATGGAAGATTTATAAAATAGTTTATCTTGAACTCTTGAAACCCCTGCCAAGGATCTGCATCATTCAAAATTCTTTCAATTATGCACAATATGATATTTATTAAGGATATATACAAATATTTTAAAAAATGCATATAATACGCAATGAATGCAAAATATACGGTTACATTAGTCAGAAAGTTATTGCAGAAAATATATTTTTGTCCCCTAAAATCAATATTTAATTGAAAGGTGACTTTCTCATAAAATAACCTTCATACATAACATTATTTACCGAAAAAATACGATCTCTTAATTTTTAAAACAGATACAGGTGTCATTATAGTATGTCAGAGTTTTATTAATGTCTTTTACAAAAGTCGAGGGCTATATATTCGTTACCGAATGACAAACACATTCAAACTAAAGCACTACGGCCTTAATATCCGAATATACATAACAATTATCAAAATTAAAGACAGATATTAAACAATTTTACGGTCATCACTTCGGGGTTTGTCCATGCAGTCGCCGTTGAAAAAAACCGCATTTGTATATACGGAAACAATTTAAATTCGAACGTATGGAATGCTCCCATTGGTCCTTCTAGCGAACACCTTTGCCGTCTGTACAAATAAATTACCGACTTACCATCAGTTATATAATTTCAATAAAAGCAAAAGAACTGTATCAACATCGTTTAAAACAAAAAAAAAAAGAAAAGCAACAGAACTGAATACCGACGTGTGCTTTTCTTTTTATTAAATTATTGAAATCGTTCCTTCTAAAAATGTTACCCAGTTAAAATTGATAGTATTTAAATTTTAACGGTACCCTTGGGTAAGTTAAAGGATAAATCATACGCAAGCAAGTGGGCATTTCAATAAATATATATATGCGTTTTTCTCGACATTTTAACAAGTAATAGATAGGGATTTTAGTTGAATTAGTGTATGGACTAATTTATTTAAATCAATTATTTAAATCTCTTTCGAACTATTAAGGCAAAGTATATTCCAGTATCTTGAATAATCGTTTCTTATGACTTTTGGTAACATGATGTTACCATTAGTGTTTTCATTAATTACGTGTTAGATAATATATTTTTTTTGAGGAGGTAGTCCAGCGCTGAATGTGTGGGCTGTAGATCCATGGCTACATTCATGAATCATACTTTCTCTTCAAAAGCTCAATATCTTTATGTGTATTCACGAATGAATTAATTTAGACGAAAATAAGGAATAGAAAATCCTAATTTAATAAATAAAGATTGGTACGAGCTTCCGATTTGAAGCTTACTTGTTTTCTAAATCGAATTATTGTTTCATTGTTTTTATACTAAAGCTTGGATTACATGCAAAATACATTTTTGTTGTTGAAAGGTGGGTTTATTTGATATTTTTTGAATAAAATAAGGCAATTAAAAAAAGTATATTTCAAGGATCCTTGACAAAGGCATCATTGCCGAAACATGTAGGATTATTTTAAATATATACACTTTGAAGTAATAACCAGACATTCAATCGCCGACTAATTAAGTTTACCTTATATATATATATATATGTATATATATATATATATATATATATATATATATATATAAGGTAAACTTAATAAGTCGGCGATTAAAGGTCTGGTTCATTACTTCAAAGTATATATATTTAAAACAACCCCACATATTTCGGCAATGATGCCTTTGTCAAGGGAATAAAAAATATAAATGACAGAATATAAATGTCAAATAATTGAGTTGCTAATTAATTAATTTTTTATTCCCTTGACAAAGGCATCATTGCCGAAACATGTAGGGTTGTTTTAAATATATATACTTTGAAGTAATGAACCAGACCTTTAATCGCCGACTTATTAAGTTTACCTTATCATACCAAGGTCACGAAAATATTATATTTTTATATATATATATATATATCCCGATAAGTCCAACTCGCAACGGGCCATAGGCAACAATATACGTATGGAACGTAATGCGATGTGGCAACGTGTGTACGATGCCTATATTGAGTGACTTTCTTAAAATTTAAATTTATTTTGCAGAATTATTGATTTTTTTACATTTATCTTTTAGAAAACGTTATTGTTTTTTTATTACTTAAAATTACTTTATATGAAAAATAGTATACCATAAAAGTGTAAACAAAGACAGTATACATTGAAACGAATATTCATTCAATTGTATTGTCATGAAATTGAATTTGTCAATCGTTGTTAAATTTGTTAGAATGAATAGATATTTATATTTATCGGAAAATACTAATACTTAAAGCAAACAAATAAGGTGTAGTGTTGTTATAGGAATGTCCGAATGTATAATATCCATTTCTTCCTGCATATTGATTATGCAGCTGATGCTTTCGTAATATGCTCATATTTGTATTTCTACTATTATCGTGATGTTATTATAATACAGATACCAAAATCTCACGTAATATTTCCATCAGCCTTTTATTAACAATAAACAAGTAAAGTACAACTTCGTAGGTCGACAAACGCTCCAGTCTTCATTATCACTGTATTATACATGAACTGTAGGCTTAGTTTTTCGTAGAAATTGAAGTACGTGTCTGTTCCTTTGTAAAATTATAATAAGGGAAGAGGTTAATTTTATTCTGGCATTTTAAAAAATGCAGAGATCAGTTTTGCGACAGCATTCAGCTAATTACAATCTAAAATAAGCAACATTGTAACGTATTTTGGAATTGTGAATATCCGTAGGTAATAAAATAAAAGGCTGATGGAAATATTACGTGAGATTTTGGTATCTGTATTATAATAACATCACGATAATAGTAGAAATACAAATATGAGCATATTACGAAAGCATCAGCTGCATAATCAATATGCAGGAAGAAATGGATATTATACATTCGGACATTCCTATAACAAAACACTGCACCTTATTTGTTTGCTTTAAGTATTAGTATTTTCCGATAAATATAAATATCTATTCATTCTAACAAATTTAACAACGATTGACAAATTCAATTTCATGACAATACAATTGAATGAATATTCGTTTCAATGTATACTGTCTTTGTTTACACTTTTACGGTATACTATTTTTCATATAAAGTAATTTTAAGTAATAAAAAAACAATAACGTTTTCTAAAAGATAAAAGTAAAAAAATCAATAATTCTGCAAAATAAATTTAAATTTTAAGAAAGTCACTCAATGTAGGTATCGTACACACGTTGCCACATCGCATTACGTTCCATACGTATATTGTTGCCTATGGCCCGTTGCGAGTTGGACCTATCGGTATATATATACGTATATATATATACGCTGAGTATTTTAAGTCAAAAACACTTTTCAAGACAATTTCGAAAATATGATGACGACATGGAAGTTTGATTAATTTCCGGTCTAAATATTGTTGTAAGAATGCGATTGCACCATTGTTAGGACCAGTGTTTGAAGAAGTAGTGTCGAAACTCATCGCACCAACGCGATCAATGATATTCCAACTGATTAAAGCATTACGAACAGCGCCCGCAATATTCTCTCCCGTGGCGGGTTCTACAATTGCTGCACTGAGAAATTTTGCGGTGCCTTTATAACTGACGAGAATTGCGATTCGCTCAACTTTTTTTTTACCAACTATTGCTTCCATTAATTTGCCATCCCAATGAACAACTAATGATTGTGCACTATTTATCTACGGAAAAAAAATATATATATAATTAAAATTAAACCAAAAGTAAAGTAAATTACGTCTTCGGCGAACTCGTCCTGAATCTTCTCAAATTCTTTTTCACGGTGCTTTCTTCGTAAATTTTGGAGAGACGTTCGATTGACAACATGCTCATCAACGTTGACACGCAAGGCTTCTGCCACTGCCATTATTATATGTATTGCTTTTCTATCGGAAACCTTAGCATCATCCAGAGCGGCTGAAAGACGTGGTGTTATCAATTGCGTACGGCCTCTTCTTTCCTCTGGTTGAGTGTCATAATCGTCCACGTCCATTGTTGGATCGTTGTCGTCGGAAATATTATCGCTTTCACTAGCACTATTGTTTTCTTCAATCGCTGAATAAAATTATAAAAGAAGTTAGGAATTCATTCATTCCAATAATTGATATGTATTATACAATGCAAATTAAAAATATTTACCAATATCTACGTTTTGAGACTCATCGTGCTTTCGCTTTCGTGACTCATCTCTTGATCTTCGCTCCTGCAATCGCTTTTCACGGCTGAATAAATGCATATCGACTCCGATCATGCATCCGGGGCGCCCTTTTTGTCTTTGTTTCAATAAAAATTCCCGATCTTCTTCAATGCGAATCATCTGCAACGCGTTGTTGTGAGCAATGTCGAAGAGATTGTCCAAATTTTCGATAAATTCTGCCTGATCTTTGTTCGCTTTCCCTTTCGACGACTTTTTAGAAACACGTCGCCATTCATTGTACAGTTTTATCAATTTATCAGCACATTTGTACAAATCAATTTAATTATTATATTAATTATTGCCAATTAATGGTAATTTAATTGGCAATTTGATTAAATATTAAAAATCAACAACTAAAACTAGTTTTATGTATTAAAATTTAAGTATTTCAATAAAAACATTGATTTTTCCCATATATTTCGATTTTTCAAACTTTAAGTCTTGGGCGGCAGGCTCAAACGTTCTCCGATCGCTACCAAATTTTAATGCTAAGCATTTGGTATCAAAAGGAAACTTTTTCCGCCCAGCAATCGGAAATCGAAGGAATTTTCTATAAATAAGGGCCAGTCTAATGTGTAGTCACGTGATTAGATCTGTTATGAATGTTAGGTTAACTGATTATAAAATGATAAATGCTTTAAAATTTGATTTATGTAATTACAATTATAACACAAGGGAACTGTATTCTTCCGTTTAAAAGGTATACTAATTACATACTAACATTGTTGGTATTCATATCGAAATATCAACGATTATTTTAAAATTTAAATAAAAATTTTTATATTTTAGGAGATGTAAATAAATATGTACTCGATTTGGTTTTACGGTGGATTCTGGACGAAGGGTGTTGGGATTCCTATACTCAAGATAAAGGCTCTGGTTGTGGAAATATACTCGTATCGTTCTTAGCGTGGGTATTTTTGGTAGCGTCCCTCGGAAAAAGGAATTTCGTTTTAAAAACGATCAGGCAGGTTTAAGGTTGTGTAAACTTCGTCAATCGATGCCTGGTAGGTAGGAGATTCGTAGGATATGTTTATGGTAAGATTATAATAATTTATTTACTATTTTATCACTTAGTTTCAGGAACACACTTTTTGAAAAATGTCGACGCGTGCAAAATTTTCTTGATTCCCCAAGCTAACTCTCAGTTGTTTTTCTTCAATATCCAGGCGTCTTATTTGTAATACTTGTTTGTATTTATTTAATCTCGTTAATAATTTATATAAATCAAATAAATTACTATGACTAATCGTTTAGATATTTCACAAAAATTATAGTTTTAATTTTATAATAGACAAAAGTGTATTTTAAATGTTCAATATTTCGCTAGATATCTGTTTACAATTGAGATATTTCCCGCCTTATACAATTCAAACAAGGTACAGCTATAACCATAATATGTGTCACAAATATTTCCAATCAATTAAGTTAAATATCTTCGGTAAAATTATAATGTAAATGAAAATGACTTAAGTAAATGACTACAAGAAATTTGAGCAATTAAAAACGCGGAATTAACTTTATTGATATGGCACGTGAAAAATGCAGTTCCAACAGTATCTTATATTCTAAAATTAACATTTTAAATCTAAAAATTCTGTATTTTTATTTTAGGCCTCTTATGTACATGGGTATGCCCTACCACAATATATATATATATATATATATGAAAAATTTTGTGAAAAACTTATCTGCCCGGAATGTGCATATATCGATATTTCACTGTTTTTTACAGATCATCAGTGCACCTTACCGAAGACAGACATGATATTCACTTCTATACTACGTGTATATATACGAACTGTGATGAACTTCATGTGTATGAGAATTAATAATTATTAAATCTCATTTTACATGCGATTGTCGCTATAATTTATTGCATTTAATTCTACAAATCGGCAAATCACTTTTGCCCTAGATTGTAGACGCAACAAGCCGCGACATCAACTGTACAAGTTGTCAGTATAAATGAAAAATTTTGTGAAAAACTTATCTGCGCGGAATGTGCATATATCGATATTTCACTGTTTTTTACAGATCATCAGTGCACCTTACCGAAGACAGACATGATATTCACTTCTATACTACGTGTATATATACGAACTGTGATGAACTTCATGTGTATGAGAATTAATAATTATTAAATCTCATTTTACATGCGATTGTCGCTATAATTTGTTGCATTTAAATCTACAAATCGGCAAATCACTTTTGCCCTAGATTGTAGACGCAACAAGCCGCGACATCAACTGTACAAGTTGTCAGTACAAATGAAAAATTTTGTGAAAAACTTATCTGCGCGGAATGTGCATATATCGATATTTCACTGTTTTTTACAGATCATCAGTGCACCTTACCGAAGACAGACATGATATTCACTTCTATACTACGTGTATATATACGAACTGTGATGAACTTCATGTGTATGAGAATTAATAATTATTAAATCTCATTTTACATGCGATTGTCGCTATAATTTGTTGCATTTAATTCTACAAATCGGCAAATCACTTTTGCCCTAGATTGTAGACGCAACAAGCCGCGACATCAACTGTACAAGTTGTCAAAAAAAAAAAAAAAAAATTTTTCATTTGTACTGACAACTTGTACAGTTGATGTCGCGGCTTGTTGCGTCTACAATCTAGGGCAAAAGTGATTTGCCGATTTGTAGAATTAAATGCAACAAATTATAGCGACAATCGCATGTAAAATGAGATTTAATAATTATTAATTCTCATACACATGAAGTTCATCATATATATATATATATATATATATATATATATATATATATATGTAAAGATGATTATTTGTTAAAGATTATTGTAAATATGTATATATTAAAGTAAAATAGACCTTAAATCGCCGACTAATTGAATATAGCACATATAGAATATTGTGCTATGTTTTTTGCTAATAATAATAACTGCATGTAATAGGTATTAAAACTTATTATTAGGTAACGGTATTAGTGTGCAATAGTGCTGAGAACTAAAGTGTTACGGAACATTATAATGGTAACGTGGGTAGTACTACACATCGGCCATTAATTATTAGTCCAGAGCTATTCATTTTAAAGTCTTACAGTCATTGAAGCTGGGATAAAAAAACGCAAGCGATATACACCACAGACCAAGAATAGAATCTAGGAATCTAATCATCTACGCATTGAGCGCCATTACTCCTTTATAAAAATATATTTAATATTATTAAACGTCGAGTATCTTCGAATTGAAATAATAATATAAATATGATAATAAATTAGAAGTACAATTCTGAACTTACTGCAAATGAGATTGAATGAATAATAAATCTCATTTTACATGTAAATGTCGCCTTATGTGATGCGTTGCTAACTACAATCCGACAAACCAAGTTTGTACTAGCGTGTAGAACACACCTCGCCGCGAATCTGACCTTCCTGGTTGTTAGGATAATTAAAAATTACTGAAAAGCCACGTCCATCAACGGAACGTACAGACGCGTTTCGCTCTTATTGGAGCTTGTCAATGTACGGTATCTCGAAGACGGATATGGCTTTTCACTTCTATATTTTGTGTATATATAGTTAACATTCTGATCTTACTGCAAATGAGCGCCTCGTCGCGCCTCGCCGCGACTCTGACCTTCGTTCGCGGCGAGGTGTGTTCTACATGCTAGTACAAACTTGGTTTGTCGAATTGTAGTTAGCAACGCATCACATAAGCCGACATTTACATGTAAAAATGAGATTTAATATTCTTTAATTCTCATTTGCTGTAAGTTCAGAATGTTAACTATATATACACAAAGTATAGAAATGAAAAGCCATATCCGTCTTCTAGATACCGTACATTGATAAGCTCCAATAAGAGCGAAACGCGTCTGTACGTTCCGTTGATGGACGAAGCTTTTCAGTAATTTTTAATTATAGAAGTACAATACTTAGATTTGATATAAATTAAAACGTAATCATTTTCACATATTATTTTTCATGTTCCTATGAAAAGTATTACACATAATTTGCCAATAATGTATATGTCTACCGTGACTAGTTTCTAGCAATTAAATATAGTACTTGTCTTAACTACCTGCAATTTTAAAGATCAGTACGCGTACCCAGAACATGGTTTACTAGTAACGTATACGAAATGATCTAGCCGATTATTGATTAACAATTGATCCGAAGATGCGCCACTAGTCGATGGCAAGGTCATAAATCAGTATTTGCATAAAAAATGTCGAAGAGCTGCAATTTTCTGAGAATAACGAGACATACCTCAAGGGAATGATATTAATTAATTGTATTTCTTTTTATACCGGAACACTTACGAGTAATTTTACGCAAAATAAATTTACATTAAAATTTTAATTGAACTTATACTCGTAATACATTGGATTCACAGTAGTAGGTTAAACATATTCGTTCGAAATAACCAATCAGAATATTTATTGGATGCGCTAGATTATTTTGCGAAATTTTGGTCAGTAATTATACAACATCTGTGCGCCGGTTAAGTTACCCTTACTGTATAATACACGTAAACTGAATATCTTATTACTTTTCCAAATATGAAATAATTAACAAGCCACGATCGTTGTCAATACATTGTAGGAAGTCGAAAAAATCGACAATTGCATATTTAACGGTCGATAAAAAAACTTTGAATAATAAAAATTTAAATAAAGTTAATAATACGCAGCGGTATATGGATGTACGAGTACAATATCTGACAGAATTAATATATCCCCTATAATTAGAGCTGAGGATGTTTGCGGTACGGCAGGACCGTATGTAGTGCATCCCCACCAGCGTATAAACACGATGCAGCGAAACACTTTAGTTAGTCGTGAACTGGCAACGTGATCGTGTGTTGTCTTGAGCTCTATTTAATAAGTATGACGGACGTGCCCAAGCCAAGAAAGCGCCCATTGTATAACGACGTGAAGAAATTTATCCGAGACTTTCCCGATTTGTATTATAATGGAGCAAAAGTGGTTTGTAAATTATGCGATAAACAGTTACTTTGCTGGGACAAATACGACTGTAAAAGACATGTTGAAAGTGTACACCACAAAGACAAAAAAAATAATGTGCTGTCTAAAACGCAATTCATTTTCGATTTATTGACAATGCTACTCGTCTGCGATGTGCCAGCTCACCTGCTAGATAAAAAAGCCTTTCACGACTTTTGGAATAAATACAATTCCAACAAAAAGCTACCGTCACGGAGAACGTTACTCACCTATTTACCAATTGTGCGTGAGGACATTGAAAACAGAATGAAAGCAGTAGTAAATGATAAACAGTTATGGGTATGTGTCGACGAAACGACAGATCGAAAAAAACATTCTATTGTGAATATTATAGTGCGTGTACTAGATCCTGTCAAATCAACATTTCCCATTTTATTAGCCAGCAAAAGATTGGAAAAGTGCACTAGCGAAGTAATTACGAAGGTAGTGCTCGATACGCTACAAAAATTTCAAGTTTCAACTAATCAACTCCTGATGTTTATGAGCGATGGTGCTGCGACAATGCGTTCTGTAGGCCGTTCTCTTAAAGCAGATTGTGAGAGACTTTTGCATGTGACATGTAAAGTTCATGCTTTACACCTTGTGGCACAAACTATTCGGCAATGTTATCCAGAGGTGGATGCATTAATAGCAACCACAAAAAAAGTGTTTCTAAAATCTCCCAAACGAATTCGAGAGTTTCACAGTCGGTGCCCTGGTATTCCCGAACCACCAGAGCCAATCCTTACACGTTGGGGAAGTTGGTTAAAGGCGGCATTTTATTATGCCAAGTATTTCCAACAAATAAAATCTGTGGTTCTACAATTCAATCCTGCCGAAGCTGTAGCCGTTAAGGAAAGCCAGAGACTCTTTCAAAACCCTTCCCTTGATGCAGATTTACAAACTATTTATAACAATCATATAGGATTGTTTAACGCAATCGAGAAATTTCAAAATACTGCATTATCGTTAGCGGAGTCACTGCAAATACTGGACGATGTACACGCCCAGCTATGCGCAGTAAAGACAACAAAAATGTTAATGTAATAGAAAAGTTCGAGAGTGTGATAAACAATGATTTTGATTTTACGAGATTAAAACAAATTAGTAATGGTGCAAGTGTAGATTCGGTTTCTATCTATAAAGATTATTTTAATTGTGAGTGTGCTACATCCGTAGATGTCGAGCGGTCTTTCTCAAAATATAAAAAAATTTATTCATCACGGCGTACATCGCTCACCGCTACAAATATGGAAACATATCTAATGCTACAAACTTACTGCAAGTCTTATTCACTTGGCGCTATGCTATAATAATCGTAAATAAGGTAAGTGTATTATTTATATACAGTACACATAACTGACATACCTAAGTGATATAAATAGCGAATGCATGTAAAGCAATAAAATCACGCATGCATCACCGATCGAAACAAGGTCATTATATTCGTGCGTTTAACTGAATACTATCCTGGCACACCGCAAACATCCCCAGCTCTACCTATAATGGAGTTTATATATATATATATATATATATATATATATATATATATATGAAAAAATGTGTGAAAGTCGTATCCATCCGGGATATGTAGACATCGATGTTTCATAGTTATTACTAATCGTCAATACAAATTACCCAGAAATAGATACGACTTTCATTTCCATACTGCGTGTATATATACTTATGATGATAAACGTAATGCTAATGAGAATTCATAATTATTTAATTCTCATTAGAATTACGTTTATCATATATATATATATATATATATATATATATATATATATATATATATATATATTTAGTGTTAATAAGAATTAAAATTTATTTCTTATTTATGTTATTGGCCGTGTCATAATATTAAAATAATAGACTTTTTCTTGGTTTAGCGACCTTTAATGAATTTCAGTTTTTTACTACGACGTTTCGACTTTTTTTATAATTAAGTCTTTTTCAAGTGATTAGAACTAAAAAAATAATACAACCAAAGGTAAGAAATATATTTACATTTGTATGAATGAATTAAAATTAAAATTAAAATAATAATTAAAGTAAGGAAAATGAAAGGATACAAAACTCACCAATTTATTTCTTGTGAAAACACATATTTTGTGTAATATGTATGGTCAGACATATCGAACCTTTTTATAGGGTCGAACTGCCTTTCTCGGAATATTTAGTGTAACTAAATGTCTTGGTGCAGACATGAAATTGTTTATTTCGTTTTAAAAATAGTTTGGTCAGAACATGTTTTTGGGAAAATACGATATATTTACAATGGGAAAAAATTTTTTTTGTGTGGTTGGGGTTGTCTTCTATTGTTTAATGAGCGGATAATAAAGTTTAGAAAGTCCATCAATCTCGTTACGATCGTTGATTGTTTTGTTGTTTGTGAATATATGCATAATTTCCAAGACCTACCTAGCCTTTGTATTTTTTTGGTTGGTTATTAGTTTTGTATTTTCAAAAACAAAATTATGTTTTAATGTTATCTGGTGTTTTTTTAAAGATGTCTGATTTTAGCGTATTTGTGTCCTTTTAATATTTCCTGTAGTAACTGTTTTGTTTGGCCTATGTATACTTTGTCACAGTCTTTGCAGGGTATGTTATATATTGTATGTGATTGTTTAAATGTTGGTGTTGAGTCTTTTAGTTTTGTGTGTAGGAATTTTAGGTTTTTTCCGCTTTGATGTGCTATTTTAAAATTAAATGGTTTAAATATATTGCTTAGTTTTTCGGATCTTTCAGTTATATAGGGTGTAGGGATATATGTTAATTCATTGGTTGTTTTATTTATATTTTGGCACTTAGTTTTGTTATATATTTTATTAAGTCTCTTGTTTTATAATGTTTTGTATAAATTGTGGTGGATAATTGTTTTCTGTTAAAATTGTTTTTACTTTTTTCAGTACTGTTAGTCTGAAAACTTGATTGGTGAGATTTAAAGCTCTGTCCACTAACACTGTTACAACATTTTTTTTGTAGGATATGGGTTGGTTTGAATAAAAGTTTACGTATCTGCCGGATGTGATTGGTTTAGTGTACCATTTTGTTTGTATGTTGTTGTTTGTTTTTATTAGTGTTAAGTCTAAGTAGTTTATGGAGTTGTTTTTTTCTATTTCAATGGTAAAGTTTAAATTTGGATGGAGGTTGTTGAAGCTATTTTGTACATTGCTTATTTCCTTTTCTGGTAACATTGTTAACTGGTAACCTTGTCTGGTAACATCATTATGCAGTCATCGACATATCTTTTGAAAAAAGTTGATTTGATTTTCAGGGATATAATAACATTTTCTTCGATGTGTTCTAATACTAATTGGGCTGCTATGCTCGATATAGGTGCTCCCATTGCTAGTCCTTCAATTTGTTTGAAATATTTATTGTCGAATTGAAAATATGTGGAAGTTAAAGTTAATTCTATTGCTTCAAGGAAATCTATTAATGGTAAGTCTGTGAAATTTTTGATGGAGTCCCATTTTTCTGTAATTACTTTTTTTGCTAGTGTTAAAGGTATATTGGTGTACATTGATTCTACATCCAAGGAAACATGTTTTTCGTTGTTATTTGTTTTGATTTTATCGATGTATTTATATAATGAAACGGATATGCAAAATACATATCCGTAACTGTAAACAGGGACAAACACCTCATATTTTTAGCATTTACTTCTGTTCAATACATATGTTTCAGCCATCTAGGCCTCAACGGTTGAACTAGTGAAGCAATGTATATACAAATTAATACAGATCTGTTAAACAACGGATCTGTATCTGTATCTACATTTACGCTAAAATCGTCTCCAAGCCATAACCAGTTTCGTTCTATCAGGCGACACCAATTTAATCAGTGACATCTGACGGAAGAAAGCGACTAGGCCAGAAAAGGCGATCTTCCGCTCGAATAGCAAGGCTATTACAAATAAGCGGAACAATACGTATGTATATTGGTGCTGTCCATTAACACGCGCCAGATGGCGGTAAATTATATAACGGTTCATTATATAACAACGGCGTAATACGTGCTAAACATATTGATAAATATCCCTTTTTTGTATATTTACCGCCATCTGGCGCGTGTTAATGGACATATCATTTATTAGGAACTAATTATTAAAATGCAGTGTTCATAGAAGTTTCTCAATAAGTATTTCAAAAATTGCAAAGGTAATGAAAAAATTATTTGCGTCTTCTTGATTAATATTATGGTGCATTAAAAAATATAGGATTCCATTAAAAAAAAAGTTGACTTTTAAATGACCTACAAGGCGATAACTAAGTGTAAATCTAACTACAACATCTTATAGACTTCAAGAGATAAAGTAACTTTAGTTTCAAGCATTTATTCGTAGATATACCTGGTGAGGAGGAGTCTGTAAACTAAAATCAGGGACACGCGGTACATGCTCGTTTCGATTTAAAAAAAAAATATTTTTACGTTCCGTCTGTTTATGTAGATATATGTACTTACAGATTACTCATACATAAATTCTTGTCTATCAAACCATTGTATTACTATTTGTTATTTTTCTATCTTATTTTTCGTACAAGAAGACGTTATAAATGAGTTGAAAGCTGCAACAAATCAATTTTTGGGTTATAATTGAATATTGTTCGGGTAAATATGATAACTTGATATATTCTAAGGCTCCTACATTTAGTTTTCTTTTACTTAATTTGTATAAAAATTCTTTGTAATACACACATAAATTTATGAATTTTAAATTAGTACAAGCATTTTTAATTGTAAACTTAATAATAAATATTATTTGAGATAATGTAGTAAGTATAAAAAAAGTAGTTTTATAACAGAATAATTTGAAACAGTTTTGTATAATACAAAATAATATTTAAAGTCTGGTGTGAAGAACACAAAACAAGTTCAATATTTTGTGTCGTTCACACCAGAATTTTTATGATATTTTATATATTAAAAATACTTTTGTATTATACAGAACTAGTTTAACTCAAATATGAAAAATGCCTGTAAAATTAACTATTTATTAAAATTGAATGACTTAGTAATTTCGGCAAAATTTCGTTCAACCCTATTTTTACACTTTCATGAATTGTGGAATTCCTTCATTGTTAATAACACGCTTTAATTTCATTAGGGAAGCGAGAAATATTGTTTTTCTTGCTTTTTAGAAAAACGAAATTATTTTTTAGGGAATATTGAAAAAGAATATTTCTGGAACATAAAATATGATATTTTTTTTTTTAGGTTTTTAGGTCAAATAAAGTATGAGTGACATAACTACTTTTTAAATTATGATTTTATACCTTGCGATAATTTAAAAAAATTAAATGGAATAAAATAGAAAAAAAATCAATTATGCTGTCGTTTTAATAATATAAATACATATACAGAGTGTTTGCGATGTCGAAAACTTTTACTTTTGCTATTTAACGATGAAACTGTCCTCAGCTGTTTTAGCTGTTTTCAATAAAACATGTTCAATAATAAATTTATTGAAAAAATTAAATATAAGAGAGATAGTCGAGAAGTTTCGTAAATCTGACAACACTGTATTGTTTGATAAATGATGCATATGCACTGATATACTGAAATATGTCAAGAATATGATCTTTTTACCCGATTGTCGAAATATCAGTGATTTTTTTTTGTATATGTTTTAAATATCCATATACCCAAAGAGTTGCGTTGCTTCGGCTGCCATATAGAGCGCTGGTTGTAAAGCTTTTGAACAACTTATCCATTCTCCAACTGTGGTCAGCAATTTCCTGAGTTGAAGGAACATTTTCAGGAAATTAATGTTACTTACGACAAGAATGTACATATTACTAATGTGGATAAGTGGCCGAAAATATTAAGAAGAAGCTTTTTTCCAAAAAGCAACAAAGCCTTCCGTTATCAATATATACCAAATGTTTCAGTCCTTCATGAAATTATGTAGAAAGAGGAAATTGTTCCAAATGTTAAAATTCAAGAATTGTTAGCCCCAACATAGAAGAAAGTATTTTGGGGGTTTGGAGCAAGTTTTCTTATTTATTTTTAAGTGGATTAAATAAAAATTCTGCTCTAACTTTGTCTAATAATTTTAGTTCTCTTTTTTATGAACCTTGCGCACTGCATGTTTGCAATCCCCTTTTTGTTTCATAAATAATGTCCACAACTTCGAAGCATATGTAGCATATATAAGAAAAGAACAACTGCCCTTATCTAATCCTACTCCATGAACCAAGCATCTATTCAACCGATTATAATTAACATTCCCCAGAGAGTTATAATTGGACCTTTGATTATTTATGTTGATTAGCGATTTATGTATATTAATTGGAGAAGGGAAACTTCAAGAATGGGGATTCAGATAGAAGACCAATGCTTAGCAACCCTTCTATTTGCTGACAGTAAAGTAATTATCGCTTGTGACGAAGAAGGTATTAACTACATGTTTAGAAAACTCCAGGAAGATTATAAGAAGTGGGGATTTACAAAAATTGAATATTTGTAGGTAACGGAAAAACAAGGAGAAGGTCTAGAATTGCGTGCATATTTGACTATGGCTTTGTACTATGGTCATATTTGCTATTTTTCACAATTTTTGTTCGATATGGGGAAGATACGTCTTCGCCCGTTCACACTTATCGCGCGAATCTCTTACACGAACCCCTTTTCAATTGTTTTTTTGTTTCCTACATGACGTTAGCTTATTTAATTATGACTTAAGTTTTTCGTAAATTGCTTTGAAATTTTAAATGTGTGCTGATCTTTTTTTGATTAATTTTTATTAATATAAATACCTTGTTGTTAAATGATTTTTGCGTGGATACGTTTTTACATTGCTTGTTTACATTTTCTAAATTGATTTTTTATTTTAATAAAGTATGTTTTAAAATGATATCTTAATAACAAAATATACATTTTTCTACGTTCTTGTCCACATACCTTTTGTTTGCTGTTTCTTATACAAATTATTTAATGAAATAAAAATATAAATTCCAACCTTGGTTGCGCTTGTTTGTCGTTTTGTAAATTATTTTAAGTAAATTTTGTAAAAGTATTATATTGAATTTGATGATTGTCACGACATTGTTTGTTGTTATGTATGTATGAATTTGTGTTTACTTTACATATTTATATTGTTTATTCCTTTGCAATTGACAAATTCTTGGAGTTTTTCGGTTTTTATATGAAATATTTACAAATATTATCAAATTAGTATGTAATTGCGAAGTAAGTGAGGATGTAAACATTGCTGTCTACAAATTACAAAGCAAATCATATATATATATATATATATATATATATAACATTTGATAAATTACTGGAGTTTTTCGGCTTTTTTTTTTTATATGAAATATTTACAAATATTAAATTAGAATCTATGTAATTACTCTGCAATTACATACATTCTAATTTAATATTTGTAAATATTTCATATAAAAAAAAAGCCGAAAAACTCCAATAATTTATCCAATGTTATATTTAATGAACGGCTAAGAAATTATCTAAACACTTATATATATATATATATATATATATATATATATATATATAAATATAATAAGCTTTTTTTTGGTTTAGCGACCTTTATTGAATTTCAATTTATTTAACTAACGACGTTTCGACTTTTTTGTATATAATTAAGTCTTTTTCAAGTGATTAGAACTAAAGAAATTACAACGAAAGGTAAGAATTATATTTACATTATGTGAATGAATTAAAATTAAAATGATTAGATTAAAGAAAATTAAAATTTAACATTCAAAATTTAAAATTTAAAATTTAAAGGATACAAACTCACCAATTTATTTCGTATACAAAAAGGTTGTGTTTATGTATGACAATACGTTATGCACGTATAAAGCATTTTTTACAATTTATTTCGTGTTAAAGCACATGCCCAGTGCAATATGCATGGTCGGAAATATGTCGACCCTTCATTACAGGATCCGACCCCGTATCTCGGAATCTTAAGTGTAACTAAATGTCTTGTTTTAGAAATGAAATTTTTTTATTGTTTCGTTTTAAAATTGATTTGGTCAGGCTATGTGTTTGGGAAAATACAGTATGTTTACAATGGGAAAAAAAATTTTTTTTTTTGTGTGGGTGGGGTTGTCTTCTATTGTTTAATGAGCGGATAATACAGTTTTGAAAGTCCATCAATCTCGTTACGGTCGTTGATTGTTTTGTTATTTTTGAAAATATGAATAATTTCTAATACCTCCCTAGCCTTTGTATTTTTTTTTGTATTTTCAAAATCAAAATTGTGTTTTAATGTTATCTGGTGTTTTTTTAATGCTGTCTGTTAAACGTCGTTAGTTAAATAAATTGAAATTCAATAAAGGTCGCTAAACCAAAAAAAGCTTATTATTTTAATATTATGCACACGGCCAATAAAATAAATAAGAAAAAAATTTTAATTCTTATTAACACTAAATATATATACCGCCTAATTCTCAGCAAACGCAACGATGCGAATGTATGAATATTTCTCCCGCTTCGAATACAAATCCCCTGAACGCGTTTAGCCAATCACAAAACAGTCTGTCGCGCAACGATTTGCCAATTAATGTCACAAATTAGTGTCACCACTGTCACCCTATACGGTGTCTCTTAGGCGTTTGAATAGTGATCATGCCGCGTTATACACTAGAAGAGAAAGCCGAAATGATGAAATGCTACCACGCTGATAATTCTTATCAAAGAGTATGCGATTTATTTGCCGGAAGGTATCCTGACAGGCCCATCCCGAACAAAGTTACAATTTTTAGGCTCAAAAAGAAAATAGATTTTACTGGTTCTGTACAAAATTTCAAACCAATATTCCCAAATCGCAGAGTTCCTAATGATACGTCCATTTTAGTATGCGCTGCAATAGAACAAAATTCAAATTTGAGTCTCAGAGATATTTCCAACGATTTAGGCATATGTCGCTCTTCGGTTAACCGCATACTAAAATTAAATGGTTTTCGTAATTATAAATATACCAAACATCATCAATTATTTTACGGCGATGAGTTTAAACGGATGAATTTTTGCGAAATGTTAGTTGACTTAATTAACACAACAATTTTGCTGCAAATATTTGTTTCACTGATGAGTCTTCCTTCCCACTTGTGAAAAGTCATAACTCAAGTGTAACTAGGTTCTGGGCCAAAGAAAATGAACATAGATATTTAACGTCCAATAGCCAGCAACGACAAAATGTAAATGTTTGGGCGGGTTTGTTAAACAACCATATCGTTGGACCATTTTTTATTGAGGGAAACTTAAACGCAGAAAAATATTTAGAGCTACTTCAAAGACAAATTCTTCTTACTATTCAGCAGCTACCAGATATAGATTTACGAACCATATACTTCCAACAAGATGGTTGTCCCGCTCACAACTCGTTGGCAGTTCGAAACTATTTATCAGAACAATTTCCTAACCAGTGGATTGGAACTCATTCGAAAATATTAGCTGGCCACCACGTTCTCCAGATTTATCTCCACTGGATTTCTTTTACTGGGGTTATTTAAAACAACAAATTTATGGTGCAGAGAACGTTAGACCAACGAACTTGGACCAGTTGCGGCACAAAATTTTGGAGTCTTCGAACACTATTAGGCCCGAAATGTTAGACAATGTCCGAATTAATTTCTGTGACAGATTGGGATATTGTCTAGCTAAAGAAGGGGCTAACTTTGAATCTTTTATTTAAGGGCAGTGCATTTTTGAAGAAAATTAAGTTTATATTTTCAAAAGTAAATAGTTGCCTACCGTTATTAATAATAATTAATTTCTCATTATGAACAATTTATTTTATTATTTGTAAGAGTCAATTTTTCTTTACCTTAGTAGAATTTAATTTAGTTTATATTTATTTCTGAAGTTTATTTAGTTTTCTATGAATAGTTTTTGTGACCTTTATTATTAAAATTTAATTTATTATAACTCTTGATGCCTTATTTGCTATTTTCTTAACCGCGCAATTTATTTATTATAAAATCATTACAATAACACAGGACTAAACAATTTATAGTCCTTTAATAGTAATTTGGTAATCAGATAATTTTTCTTAGGCGGCTCCATAATAGGTAAGTATGTATGACATATGACATCGATGTTGACACGCCTACAGCATTCAGGGGAATTCTATTTGGAGCGGGAGAAATATTGATACATTCGCATCGTTGCGTTTGCTCAGAATTAGGCGGTATATATATATATATATATATATATATATATATATTAGTGACTTCAAACCTGTTTGAAACGAACACCACTGGTCAAGGGTACAGGAATTGTATGCTGATTCGACCTGCTTCTGCTTATATTCTTCTTTGTTTAGATATAGTTGTTTTAAGTGCTTTATTTCTTTTATTTCTTCTTGCTCCAGGGTAGTACCTATGTCCTGTGAAGTTATTGATATTATCATTACTTTGATTTCCTATTTTTTAATTTCTAACACATAATTTGCACAACTCGTCATATCACAAATTTACTATGTATTTTAGAAATTTTTTCATTCGTTATCAAAGACTAACTCATCGGCAAATGCAAAACGATAAGGACGCACTCAATGTGTTGTAGAAAACAAAGAAACAACATTGTAATTTCTAAGATTCCATTTAACATGAACGGCAGTTAGAGTAAGTACATAAATCTTGTTGTAATATATATACATTGCAGTTCCATTAAATTAGCGGCAATTCACTAAATCCAAATAAGTAGTCTGGAAAGACACACGTGATTATTGCGGACGTTTTAATGTATTAATCAGCCGAAGACGAGACAACTCCTTATTGGGAATCTAATGGATACCTTGTCATGGAGGTGGTCGCGACTTTGCAATTCGAGATTTAATTTTGTACTGATTAAAATCATTCACATTACTCTCTTTCTCTTTTCCATCTGAAAACCGTGCGAACGACGATTCTTTGTTCTTCAGTGGAGAGCAAATTTGTTTTTTTGATTATTTTCTTTGTTTCCATTGTACTCTTCTTATTTCTCATTTAAATACGGTTTGGAATTTATTCATTAAAGATTTCCGGAAATAAATTTGAAGTAAAAGTTTATTTGGTTTATAAGAAAAAGCGTATATCCAACAAGCTATTACTTAAGTCTATTTCTTAACAGGGTTAGCCGCTTTTAAATAGTAACGTTTCTGACTTATTTCTTTAAAATAAGTATACTTTATTTCAATATATGCTCAAAGGAAGCTTACAAAATACAGAAATAATATAACAATATACTCCACAATGATGGAGGGGCCAGTAGAGTGGAATGGTAAGAATCTACGTTTTAAAACAATAGATAGTAGATTCCTATCTCATTTATGGACAAAATTCATGTGGTAATTTTTAGTAAACAAAATAGAAAAAGATGTTTTAACACGTTGTATTGAATAAAATTACCAGTTGCTATATAAGAACATATTAAAACTAACGGATTTCCCAATTGGGACGATATGTTTTTAAAACGTCATGGCAGCCATATTTAAAATGGTAATAATATCACTAGCTGTCACTCGTGTTTATATTATTTGACAATTCATCATGCAAAATATACATTTGAACAATGTTTGGTTATTATCCAAAGGTATTTTTAATAATATAAAATATTATTAAAAACCTGGTGTGAAGAACACAAATACAGGTTCACTATTAATATTTTTGTGAATGTGTCCGAAAATATCTCTCCCCAGAGACGTAGATACGTATTTCACCTTTCTACAGGCCCATCGGTACGCCCCTGCTGGAGAAAGAATATTTCCAGACACATTCACTAAAAAGAACCACATCACCACATCATCGTAATTATCCAGACCGGGCGTAGAAGTAAATTCAGCGCTGCCTGTTGTCAGACAATCGAAGTTGTGAATGTGTCTGGAAATATTCTTTCTCCAGCAGGGGCGTACCGATGAGCCTGTAGAAAGGTGAAATACGTATCTACGTCTCTGGGGAGAGATATTTTCGGACACGTTCACAAAAATATTAATAGTGAACCTGTATTTGTGTTCTTCACACCAGGTTTTTAATAATATTTTATATTATTAAAAATACCTTTGTATTATACAAAACTGGTGGGGTTTACCTACTCATGTATGTTGCAATTATTCTGATATATTATTCAAAAATTTTATGAAAATAATCGTTCTTGTGTTCAAACCCAACGTGATTTTTGTGAAGATTATGGTCTACATAATCGTCCTTCTGTGCTTGCTATTCGTCGAATCGTTGAAAAATTCGAAACAAATTTCTCCTTACACGATACCAGAACACCAATAAGATAACTAAAAACAAGAAACAAAGAGAATATAGACGCTGTAAGTGCCTGTGTTACAGAAGATGCAAATCGGTTGATTATTCGATGTTATCAAGAATTTGGCTTTTCAAGAATTACAATTTGGCGTATTTTGAGAAAAGGTTTGGGTTCATATCCTTATAGGATTTAAGCCACTTAACCATCACAAGTGTCGTGTATTTGCTGATTTGACCTTAGAGCAACTTGAAATTGATCCTGATTTTTTTAAAAAAATCATCTTTTCAGATGAAGCTGGACAAAATTATCGTTTCTGGTATGAAAATAATCCACAACAGATTCATGAGAAGTCTTTGCATCCAGAAAAAGTTACTGTTTGGTGTATGATATGGTTTACATCATCAGATCTTATTTTTTTGAAAATGCAAATGGAGATGCAGTAACAGTAATTAGTGAGCATTGTCGATCAATGTTAACAAATTTTTTGTTGCCAAAATTGGATGAAACTGATTTGCAAGAGACTATTTTCCAAAATGGTGCAACATTACATTTAGCCATTTTATTATGGTGTTATTGGGAGAAAGTTTGGTGCGCCTATAATCTCCAGATATGGAACTGTTAATTAGCCTGCAAGAAGTTGCGATTTAACACCTTTGGATTTCTTTTTGTGAGGATATTTGCAATCGTTGTTCTCTGCCACCAAATCTCAAATTAGAAACGCTTTGAAATTGAAAATCAAACACTGCATTAATGAAATTACACCTGATGTATTGCAAAAAGTCAACGAAAATTGTATTCATCTAATTCGATTCTGCAACCGAAGCCGACGTGGACATTTAAATTATATGTCATTCAAAACGTAACTGCTATAAGTTGCACTATAAAATCGAGTTAGTTGATCTCGTTATTGTTAATTTATAAGCTTTCTACATCAGGTGCCTCGAGAAAATATATACATATTTTTTTTATTTACGTAAGTAAATTATATTAAAAGATATCTTATTATTATTATTATCATTATTTTTACATTGAATTTTGTATTTTTCCATTGTGTTAATTTTGATATATATTTTATTCTTAGTTATTTGATTTAAATGACAAAGAACGTTTTTTAAAATTTCTATTAAAAAATTTTCTATAACTTTAAAATTTTATTTCGTTTAGTTTTCAAGGGAATTATTTGTTGCATGTGAGTGCGCATGTAGTAGATTTTCTCCGCGTTGTCAAACTTTGTACAGTGTGTTTCTCTGGGGAGAAATTAAAAAGCATATTTGTAATTTATTAGTTTTATTTTTGATCGGCTGTCACTAAGGATTTTTTTATCGTATGTGCGGTCACTTCCATACGATATTTTTACCTTAATAATATTGTTTAATGACGCAATATTAATCTTCATACTTCATAAAGATATTTTTTTAATTTTTTTTTTATTCTGTATTAAAGTTTCATTTAAATTTTATATTGTGACTATTGTTTAACCTTATTTAAAAGATTACAAGTAACTTAAAGTGAAATAGAAGTATATAATTTGTCAATACTGGCGCATTATAAATTTGTAGAAGAGAAAAACCACTTTTTCCTATTGGAACCCTGAGGGAAAAGCTGTCTCATCTTGACAATAAACCGACTGAATATCTAAGCTGGACAGTTTGGTTGTGAATAGTGGTGTTACCAAAATCAAAACCACTATTCATAGCAATATGTTCTTTTATGTAAATCAAAAATTTTCAAAATACGTTAATAAATAATGATTTTATATTCATTTAAAGAGTGTATACATTATTTCGGGACACGCGGTATTAGATTGTACAACGAGCATTTTGGAGAACTTTTGGAGTCCAGTCCTAATGATTTAACAAGAAAGAATGGGCAGAATATCGTTATTAAAAAAAATGTTAAATCTAAGCGGAAGTATATAACAAGGAACTGATTTTGACCTTTAAAGAATTTGGGAAGAAACTGAAAGAATGATTTGTGAAAATGAAAACAATACAACCACAGCGGAATTGGGAAAATAACGCTTTAATAAGTGCCTATATTCTAAAATGTTTTCAATGCGCTTAAACTGTTAGATGCTTTGTATTATGTGAAGCAATTATAAACAATCTAATTAAAATATCACGTAATATTTTAATAAAGTTGTTTAATTGCGTCTAGAGAACATTAAAGAATAAAGCAATGAGATTTTCTTTTATCTACAAAAAGGTATAAAACCCCTTACCTCTATTAATAATCGTATCCTAGATACGTATTTCGACAACTAAGTTGTCATCATCAGTAGGTAAAACCACTAATCAAAATGTTGTACATAGGACACAGTAAAGGTAACAACTTAGAATCGCGTACAACTTTACAGGGCGTTCACGTATACACTCTTTACCCCCATTCTTCACTCTTCACTCTTTACCCCATCTTCAACACTTTGATTAGCGGTTTTTCCTACTGATGATTACAACTTATTTGTCGAAATACGTATTTAGGATACGATTCTTAATGGTGGTAAGGGGTTTTATACCTTTTTTTAAGTTTTTACTTAACCACAGTCTCCAAAGAAAGAAGTTCCTTTTGTGTTTAAAATATAATTTTTATTTGATTTTCATTGCATTTTGTTATTAATCAGCGTTTGTAAGAATGACGTATAAATTTATAAATACAATAAATAAAAAGAAACATAACAAAAGCCTTTTGTTAGCATTACAGCGTTAAAAATAAAACTCGTTAAAATTCTGAAGGAGAAAACTTTTGTTAAATAATAGACAATAAAGTTAATCAATTATTCGCAGAATAATTTTCATATTTGCAGGAAGTCGCGAAGTATCAAACAGGTTAGTTAGCATATCCACCTTTTTATTCGTTTTCTATAAATACATATAAACACTTTTCTAAAGCTCCGCAGACCTTGGTGACATATGCGAATCCAGGTGGTCTAGCCACCTGCTTTGGCGTGTGGCATCTCCGTTTGAAAATTGCTACACTTGTACACCTTTCACATACGTAAGCTACCGATTTACGCAGAAAGCACGCTTCAACTTTTACACGTATAAAAAGAGGAATAAGAAGAAAGGAAACATACGTAAACCATCTTTAAAAAGAAATCGTTAATCTACATTATGCAACTTTACGTCGAAAGTGGATTGAAAAACGACTGAATTCGTTTAAATATACATGTAAAATCTGGGTGGTCTAATTAATCGGGCATTTAATTTCAATTTTAAGAAATCTACGTGCAATATATTACAATCTCCGACGCTTCAATAAAATTCGAATCCATATCGTTTAGATTATACGACCATAGTTGATACAGATTTCTAATCCCTCACCTAAACGAAACTACTGTTGAATGTACAAACAGTTAAAACTCGTATTTAAGTATTTTATACCACAAAAACGTTTCTTTATATGAAAGTTAATTAAGTACTGAATTAATTAAATTATTCCCAGTCAACTCATCTATAATCGATTAAATGGGCTTTTAGAATTGAATAATACATGAAGCCATATATATGGAATTGTATATATTACAATTTTTATTGGGACAAGGGTTTCAATTATATAATAAGTCATTTAATAAAAACTCAATGAATAAAGGCCTAGGTCCCTAATATTAATTATAATTTGGATGTTGTATTAACAATGTTGCGAAATATAAACGAATATTTTGTTTATTTGTTAAAATGAATTGTGATTTTCATATAATTTTATAAATGGATTTTCAAGTAAATGTCAAATCACATAATTAATTCTTTTGTTTCATATTAATAACGTGCCTTCAAATATTTTCCTCATTAGAGACGGTAAGGTTTTTTTTTAATGGTTGGCAATAGTACATGTATTCTGTCCGAACGTAAACTTTTGATAGGATAGTTATGTCATGTAAATGTGTGTAATAATTAGTAATTTAGTTTTTCAAAAAATTTTTATTACAATAGTCAAAATTAAAGGAAAATACTAATGCAGATGTTGGAAATGTTGATCAATATTTTTAAGAGAAAGTTGAACTCTACGCTTCATGCTTTCAAAGCCATTTATTAGGATTTTTTGGGTTATGTTGGCACAAGAATTCACAATAACATAATAAAGCTCTTCGATTGTGTGATATCTGGTCTTGAATTATGGTATTTTTTAAATATTGAAAAATCAAATAGTTTAAAATTGTCTAATCTGAAGATCTTATTTCTTATCCTGTCACCAACATGGATTTATATCTGGGCGATCAACGACCACAAATCTTGTGAGCATAACTCAATTTCTTTCCTCGGCCAGAAAACTGACGTCATATATTCAGACTTGTCAAAAGCTTTTGATTCCACAGACAACAGTATCCTTCCTACGAAGTTGGACTTCTTTGGTTTTTGCACTGCGCTGGTTAGATTAATGTGGTCATACCTCGTGAATCGTTTTGATTATGCCTTTTACAATGGATTTTCGTCTAAAATTTGTCCATTAACTTCAGGGCTACCGCAGGGTTCAAATCTTTGCTTTTCAACATCTTCATTAATAATCTCTTACATAAATTAAACTGTAAATTTCTGGGGTATGCTGATGATCCGCACACAGTCCGATTGCATCAAATTGCAAATCAATATTTTTATAATTGAAGAATGGTGTAACCATAATCAAATTCTATTGAACATTTTAAAGTGTTTTGTTGTTTCTTGTACTCCATGTACTGGCTCTAAAATATGTGATTATTCTGCGAATTCAGAATTGGAGACTAGTTCATGATCTGGGCATTCTTTTTGACTCGCAACTCACATTTTCTTAACATGTTTCGTGGATTTGTACCTCATCTTCAAAATCATTGGTATTTCTTATTAGATATTATGCGTTAGTACGATGCAAGCTGGAGTATGCCTCGTGTGGTTTCCTTATTACTCCTATCAACAAATTTCAGTTGAAAGGATCCAAAGGAGGTTTCTGAAATACCTCTCCTCCAGAAGGACTAACGCTTATCCTGAACGCGGAACGGACTACAATTTTGGGGTGCCATAGTTTACAATCTCTGTCTTGTCATCGGGGAATGTATAGTGCTCAATTCTTACTAAATCTTTTCTCAAACGAAATTGATTGCTGAACGATATTAGCGTATATTGATTTCAACTTACCCACTTCTAACACTCGCAAATGTACTATTTTTAGATTGCCCTGAACGGAAATCAATGCATTTTTAAAGTCACCGGTCTATATTATGTGTAAGACTTTTGACAAAATTTATAGTGATGTTTAAATTTATTATTGCCTATTTTATTTCTATATACATATAAAATTTGATTAATTTGTCATATTAGTTATATTTGTTTGTTTTTTATATCTCTCTGTATATGTATACGATTGATCATTATTCATTTAATTTGTTTTTATTTTTTTATATATCTTTATGTGAATAAAATACAATTAAAAAACCCTTACCACAATAGAATTTAATGATTCTAAATACGTATTTCTACAACCACGTTGTCATCTTCAGTAGAAAAAACAGTGTAACACTTGAACGCACAAAAACACTCACAGAAGGATTGTTCTGAACGTCTTCTAGTTTAACACTAAATTCTTCAATCTTAAATGCTACAAAAATTACCTACATTTTGGTAAACCCCACCTATTCATGCAAGAGCATTAACCCATTATTTGTAAATTCTATAGAAAAACTGTTTAGAAATATTATAAAAGCCGTAATTTAACATACATTAAGAATCCAATTATGAAACTAATCATGTTGAAATATAAATTTGGAAATTAATGTTGAGTCAGAATATTTTAATGGCAAATATTGTAATGAAACGAATTTAAAAATAAATTCCATGAATTCGAATATTTTTTAATGGTTTTCCTATTTTTCTTGCTTTAATCTTTATGTAATGTTAATCTATACCATAAATTATGTAATCCTATGTTGTCCTGTTAGTGGTAACCGTTGTTGGACGAATAAAGATTATTATTCTTTTATCGAAAATTCTTGCAAAAAAGCTATTGTTTCTCGAGATTTATGCGCTGGTGCATCACCTTGCTGGAAATATCATTTCGTAAGTTCGTTAATAAACGACTCCCATAATTCATTTCGATATCTCAGCAGTTATAGTTTGATTAAAGAACATAAAAACAAGAAAAATTACTAACAAAAAATATATTAATGAATTCTATATACGTATTTCGGCAACTAAGTTGCCATCTTCAGTAGAACGAGCTGAAAATTTGAAATAGTGCTTCACTAAATCGCCAGTAGGGTAACAGTGGTAATTGTCAACAACTACTAACAATCTGCTTTATTTTTGGATGTCAATAAATTTTCTAATCATGGCATCAATTTCTTACTTTAATAAAGTTAGAGCCATTTCTCTAGTAGAAACAAGAAACAGGGTTACCAGTAACTGCTGTAGCAGGTCAGTTAGGGATGGCAAAGAGTTCGGTAAATTCAATTGTAAGGCAGTGAAGAGAGAGAGAGAGAGAGGATTTTTAGAAGCTGGACGACATCGAGCATCAACTGCGGTGGACGATTTTATGTTGGTTAAAAATATTAAAAGCAACCCTTTTCTAATAGCAACAATTATCCTAACTTCCCCGCATCGATTTTCACCGCACGACGTCGTATTCGGGAAGCGAATTAAAAAAATTACGCTGCTGCTAGGAAGATCCAACTCACAGCCAGATACATAGAATCCAGATTGGGCGTTGCATTACAGTACTTGCGAATAATAACTTTTGGGAGCACGTAATTTTTAATGACGAAAAGACCTTACAGTCAGCTCCTCTGTCCAAATTAGACCAATGAGTCGGCGGTGTGATGCAAAATATACACAAAAGGTTGACGCCAGCCGTCGATTTTCGGTGAATAGACATGAATGGATTTCTGCAAATAGTCCTGGTGTATTATTGCATCTAGAAAAACGTTTCCAAGTGACTTTACCTTAGGGTTTTGGAAGATGTGATGTTGTCCTCAATGATGCAAGTATTTCCAGGTGACTTTATATTTCAAGAGGATAATGGCCAATACTGCTCGTAGGGTAACAGAATGGTTCCAAAGTCATACTATAAATATGCTTGAGTGTGCGAGTTTGAGTCCTGATTTGAACCCTATAGAAAACACGTGGGGAATGTTGGTCAAAAGTATACAAAACTAACGCATACATTTTCCAAACATAGACGAACCTTTGGCCGCTATACGTACACCTTGAAATGATCTTCCGCAGGGCTATTTCAGAAATTTATGCTTGTCTATACGCAATCGCTTAGATAAAGCGTGTGAACAGCGAGACGATCAAATTTATTTATTTTAAGTCTAATAAACGGTGTTCTATTTCTTATTTAATGTCCTTATTGTATTGTTGTACCAATATTCATCATATTTAACAAGTATCTATCATTATGAACGCATCACATAAGTCGACATTTACATGTAAGAATGAGATTTAATATTCATTAATTCTCGCTTGCAGTAAGTTCCAAATGTTAACTATATATACAGAAAGTATAGAAATGAAAAGCAATGTCCGTCTTCGAGGAATGCCGTGCATTGAAAAGTTCCAACCAGAACGAAACGCCATCTGTACGTTTCCCGTTGATTGACTTGTTTTTTTCAGCAATTCTTAAGTATCTATCAAATGGAAAATAATGACAACGTTTGAAAAGATTAATACTAAAAGCAGATATACACTAGAGCACTGTCAACTGCATTAAGAACGACGTTGACAACAAGAATTTACTGCTCGCCAGTGTATGTGTGAAAGTATTCCTCCAGATACGGAAATACGTCTTTCGTCTTACTACAGAATGGTCAACGCACAACTGAAGAGAAACTTTCACAGAAACTACACCATGGCTACACTACACATGTCGCAATCAGTTCGTTCGGATATAGGAAAGTTGGGTTATGAGAGGACTCGATGTGGAAGAGTCTACTGTAAATTTAGTAACCAAACAAATAAATAAATATATTGCCAAAACAATTATTAATTTACACAAGATTACAGAAATTTACTAAAAAGTCACCTCAACCAACATGCTTAAAAGAGTATTGGGTTGCTCTTGTAATAACCACTTATCTAATAATAGTTGCCTATACTATATTTCTTACAGTTATTGAAATCATGTTTTGTAAAAATGGAGGTTATACTACAAATAATTACAAATACAATGATATTTTTTGAATATATTGTTATTAAAAAACGATATATTACCCCAAGATACCGTGACTTTAATATAATTGACTACTCGCAATAGTTAAACAAACTGAATATTGGAGGCTATGCATATATAATCCCACCTGGGCATACCTGTTGTTGTTTACGGAGAGTGTACATTTTGTGGACGGATATTTATTATTCAGCGGTGTTCAGATAATGAAAGGGACTGGAAATACTTAGGTTTTTCTCTAATGATACTCTTTTCAGAACTGGATGGTTTTCTATACGAAGGCCCTCTTTGTGGATAATTGCTGGTGAAAATATACTAATTTTAGTGAATTTAGCGCTTTTAAAATTTTCTTGGCTTTCTAAATTATGTCTGTTTTATTCGTTTTAGCGAATATCTCTTGAATTAAGTTGCTTTTGGATCGGGATAATTCTGGATATTTATTATGACTTGAAATAAATTGTTTTTTCCTTCCGAAAATTATCTTCAGGTATGGCTATGATGTTTAATATTTATTTGAAACAACTTTTATAATTATATTATGTTTATTTATTGAGTTTTAATGATTTTTTAAATTGAGACATCAAAAAAGCGTTGTTACATTAACTTCTAGTGCAAAAATTCTCTCTACAATCAACTATTGTTTGTTTGTCATGACGACCAAAGGAATCTAGTAATAATTATTTTTTATTTGTAAAATTTTACTATAAATCGAAATAATATAGATAAAGTAATTTTATCAATCTTATTAAATTATTTTTCTGTATATTACTACGTTCTTTTCGTTCGATTTTCTCTAGTAGTTATTCCTATATATACTAATATTAATCTGAATATATTACCATCACGTGATCAAGGTTTTGAATATTTTAATGAATGAATCAAAAGTTAGCTAACACTATCGTTCAAAATTATGTGTACATTAATACAAAGGTATTTTTAATAATATAAAATATTATTAAAAATCTGGTGTGAAGGACACAAATACAGGTTCACTATTAATATTTTTGAGTCTGTAGAAAGGCGAAATACGTATCTACGTCTCCGGGGAGGAATATGTTCGGACACGTTCACAAAAATATTAATAGTGAACCTGTATTTTTGTTCTTCACACCAGATTTTTAATAATATTTTATATTATTAAAAATACCTTTGTATTATACAAAACTGGTGGCGTTTACCTACTCATGTATGTTTCAATTATTCCGATACATTACACATGCGGTTAGTCCGTAGTACGTGAAGACACAAACAAAATGCAGTTTCTAGAGAGATGGCCGCGCCACCTTCGGAAGGGCGTCGTTTCTTCACATTGATTATGTGGACGGGGCGAGGTACTTCGGCTGTCTGACAACCGGCTGAATTTACTTCTACGCTCGGTCTGGATAATTTCTGTGATATGGCGATGTGGCTCTTTTTTGTGAATGTGTCTGAGGATATCCTTTCTCCAGCAGGGACGTACCGATGAGCCTGTAGAAAGGCGAAATACGTATCTACGTCTCTGGGGAGGGATATGTTCGGACACGTTCACAAAAATATTAATAGTGAACCTGTATTTGTGTTCTTCACACCAGATTTTTAATAATATTTTATATTATTAAAAATACCTTTGTATTATACAAAACTGGTGGGGTTTACCTACTCATGTATGCTTCAATTATTCTGATACGTGTACATTAATATTTTAATAATAATTAACTTTAAAATACTTGATTTAACGTGATATTAATTTATGATAAATTAATGAATGATTAAATAAAATAAATAAGCAAATAAAATATTCAATTAAGTTCGGTATCAAATTTAAAAAGCTAATTTAGATTTTACGTTATGTTTACATAGTTTTTCCAAACTATTAACGTTCTTAATTACCATTCTAGGATTGATATTACTTTATTTTACATAAAAATTAATTAATTTTTTAATGTTCTACAGGCATAAGCTGAACTATCACTGAACTATTTTGCATATTTTGAAGTATATGACATTTTTATATGTTCTCCACGTGCCTGATAACTCAGCCTTAAAACATTATATGTATGTGCGTGAATTTGCGTTTTAAAATGGTATGTATTGCTGAGATCAAAAAAATTGAGAATTTACCGTATAAATAATTTTTGACGAAACCGCAATTAATAGAAGAAGAAAGAATTATTTGACGACAGATCAGCGTAAAAGCAGTCTGAATAAGCATAAGACCAGCCAAATTAGCTGTCCCATAATCAGCGCCGGTCTATTTAAAAAATGTCAATATACAGCTGTGAATCAGTCAAATAAGCGTTTCGAAAGTGGCGCATAGACCACGTTGAATTCCTATCCTAGTGACTTGTCGTATCTGCACGTCTGGATAGCAATTTTCAGAAAAATATGAATTTGTATTGTGTTTTCCACACCCGATTTTTGATATTTCGATGTTATTAAAAATGTTTTCGTTTTTTATAATAAAAGATACGGCTTTACACACTCAAGTACGTTTCAAATTGTTTTTGTTTTTCATATTCATGTGGTCTAAAGTCAATTTTGTGTTTTCTAATGTTTCCTCTAGATATTGCTTGATACGTTTACAATTGACACTATAAAACGAAGGTGAGATCCTTAAATCATGAAGTGAAAGGAATAATTTTAATAGAATGTTATAAAGTAATTAATAGAACAAGTTTATGTGGAAATTTTAAAGACTAAAACGTGGAAATTAGCATGTTAAATATATAATACATATTAACACTTATATTTTATAAAAGTAATTAATTCATAAACACTTTGGGACTACCAGTAGTAAGTCGAATTTGTGTTAAAGACGAATGCAGTGTATTTTCTTAAGTAATACAAATTGGTATTCTAATTAAAAGATATAACAGACAAAATACGAGATTATCTTTCCCAAAACATAATTATCCTATCTAGTTATGCCCATTATATGGTTATAATTGCTTTTTTTATATTCATATGATTAACAAAAAAAAAATTGAAGCCAGTATATTCAAAATCGCACCATAAATTCTTGTCAAAATTCCCCATTAGCATTTTCACCGTTATTGTAGGTACTTAAAACATTAAAAGTTAGAACCCAATTTCTATTTTACAATTTACAATTACCCACAAGCTACTGAATTATGCAATATAGTTTCTTTCGGCGTTTACCTATAAACTGCCTCTATAAAATGTTAAACAATCTTTACAATTACCTAGGCAATTATACCATTGAAAATACAGAAAATAAAGACCAACTAATTTGATTTTTTTTTGTATAGTACAATTATTGGTATGCATTGTTGTATTCTCGCCGTAATTATAGCTATCATTAACAGCGGAATTATAAGGTACGCTTTCCTCTATTTTGATAAGTAGGATTGTACACCACCCATTTCATTTATGAACCTGTGTGTTGTGTTTATGGAAGAGTTCTTTGACTTTCAATTGCTCAATCTCTCTCGCCGCATTTCTTCTTCTATTCACCTGTTGTTGTAACCCCTTTTATTCAGTAGTGTCCGCGATAGAATACACCGAAGACATTAGCATTTTAATTGCTTTAGTTTCCGTGGCATCTTCTTCGAATCTACTAATTTACGCGCTGCCCTTAATGTGATAACGAATTACAGGGTACCTCTTATCATTACAATTAGATAGGCATAAACGCGTTTGTTAACATGGTGTAATTAAGAGATGGAATATATGTAAGAGGTACTCATACAAATAAACAAACGTGATCTACTTATTAAGAGCGCACATTATACTTCGAATTCTAATTAATTTAAAAGCGTTATATATAATTTTAGATTATTTTTAGGAGATACTTGTAATCCACTGACCTAAAATATAGACCAGAATAAAGTTTTGTGGGTGTGTTGACTATGTAAAGATTCGAACCATTCTTAATACCTTTTCTGATTTATGCTTGTTTTAATAATCAGAAATATATTAACTAATAAATTTGTCTACTGAATTTTATCAAGATAAGGGGATCTTTTTGAAGGTTAATACGGTTTGTGTTAATTGAAATTATAATTCCCCGGGAACATAAATATATATTAAACAGTCATAAACTATAATCGTATTAAACTTACTTATACGGACTATTAAAGGTATGAAGATGGCCCGCAAGGCGTATTTTTAAAAGAAATTGAAAGAAAGCTTGGAGAATATATAGAAGATGCTCGAATATTAAATTTTAAATCAGCAATTTGTATCGTCATTAAATGTAACGACATATTAAAACCAATTTATTAATAATTTTAAAATAATAAATGTTGTATTATTTGGTAATTTATTTTATAGCACAGCTAATTAATACTTTAAATATATAACTTACGTGAAATGACTTTTAGATTTACTGCTTCTAAAATAAGTTGTTAAAAGAGAGATCAAAAATGCGCCTCTAATAGGCTGGATGTAAATTGGGCACTAACCTACCTGAAATTTTAATCTCGTTGGTAATTCGGGCACTAGCTAAAAATGTACTCGCAGAGGGTCTATGTAAACTGGGCACCGTATAAAGCAAACAAAAACAATAATATAGAAATAGTGTATTTCAAGTTGAAGTACAGCAAAAAGATAGAAAATAAAAAACATATAGTCATATGAAAACAATAATCAAAGCAAATACTTAATTATATAAAAACTATAATAAAAAATAGTGTATTTGAAGTCATACTGATGAATAAAATGATATACACTTCACAAAGTGTAATCGTGATATTGTTCCATTATTTAGTTGTTCACACAGTTCATTTAGAGTTCTTAATTTTTGTTTTGCGCGTGTGTCTTTAACTCTTGCTGGTGTGTGTACACTTTGAGTTTTAACATAAGTGTCTATTGAAATTCCTTAAGATTTTCGATAAAAATATAAATAGATGGATGTGTTGAATAAAATGACTCATTTAGTTTGGAATGAAACGCTTCGCATGCGTTTGTGGTGTTAGTGATCGATGGAGTTGCAGTAGCCCACATATGTGGAGGAAAAGGAGCATCGTCTTCTATGTATGTCTCCAATAAATAATCGGCGTATTCGTCAGCCTGTGCATGAGCAGGTTTTTCGGCAAACAAATCTAAGGCGAAACAATCGCCTACTTCGTCAGGATTCAAATACGTTAATCCAAATGTATATCGCAGCCATTTTCCTACTTCGGAATCTGTGTACCTAAATTCTGCTGTTAAACCCAAACTTTGGATTTTCCTGAACCACGATTGGTGCAAATGGAAACGACAACCATAGATTTGTGCTGATGGCAATATAGCGCGAATCGCTGTGTGAATGCTTTTCTCAAAATCTACAAAAACTTCAGGTGGTCGTAATATTGTAGAGTGACGTCGAAAGATTTCTTTTGTTAGCATTTCAAATAATGTTGCATAAGTTTCACTGCGTTTATCAGGCAACAAACAAAACATCAATGGAATATAATGTCCATTATTAAGTCCGTGGATTGTAAATAATTGTAAAAAAAATTTTGTACAATACGAAAATGTACCGTCCATGTACACTTTACGCATTCCACATAAACTACCAACATTCGTTTCACAAGAAAACACTATGATATTGCTCACTGGACAGTTTATAAAAACGAAACTTTCATCCTTGCTTGTTTTAACATTAGCAGCTTCCACTATATCATGGACTTCTGTCTTATTTTGTGGTAACGGCCCAGGAAGAAATTTTCTCCTTGCATTGTACAAATTTCTTCGGATATAAGTAAAATCTGTTATCGTAATTGTTTCCTGCAGTTCCTTAGCTAGTTCATAATTTTCGCTGGTTTTTCGGAAATATCATCAACGGCTTTACGTTTACACGCATTTGAAATCACTTTTCGCTTTAATTTACTCTGATTCTGTTCATGATTATGTTCTAGCTGGCTTCTGCTCACTAAATTTTCTGCACCAAGCGTAAACACTTTTGCGTGACAATTTAAGGATTTTTTTGTACAACGCCAAAACACTTCGCCACTCTTCAACACTTTCTGTTTTGAAAAGGTGTACTTGTTAACCACTAGCAAACATTTTCCGTTGTTACTGTCCACGAAAGAGACCTCCATAATTCTTAATAGTGTGCAACAAAACTCGAGACTGAGAAGCGGCTCTAATTTCTTACTTTAAGCAAACGCCGCAAACAAGATAGAAATAACTAAATACACAAACTAAATGTTTTCTTATATATAGAATATATTATAGCATAATACAATAGAGGCCCGCCCACAATAGATGTACAAATAAAAATACATTTGAAATAATCTATTTGGTCATTAGGAAATTCCTTAATTTATTAACGTCTAATTTCTTACTTTAAGCTTTAAAGCGATCATTACCCAAACGGTACTGGTGCCTAGATTACCTGTAGGATTAAGCAATCCTTTTTGCAGGGTAGGTAAATCCATATACTTGGTGCCCAGTTTACATCCGCCTATACGTACATATAGCAAGCGCCAATTAAGTTGGCGCGAGGAGGGGGTACGCAGAAGCCTTTTTTAAAAACGTCCTCCCCCACTACTCAAGTAATTGTCAGAATATACATTTGTCATTGACGTTTGACGGAACATGGAGTCTTTACCAGGGGATCATAAAGTGATACACGCTCAGAGGTTAGAATTATCTAACGTTTGATGTAAAACCAAATACAAATCTCCCCACTACTTCTAATCCTGCGCCAACTTATCCCCTCCTCGCGCCAACTTAATTGGCGTTTGCTATACATACCTATTATTTTTGTAGCCCGAACGCAACCCCCGCGAATAACGAGGGTCCACTGTACTAGCTTTTGCGGCTGCGGAAATGTGAAGTATGAACTGTAAGCGACTGCTCCAGAAGAAGTTTCCGTGGTAGTATCCACAAGCTGAGTAAGGCAGTACTGTACTGGATAAAAAATTTAGATGTTAGTGTCTAAATAATTTTTATGACCTTCTGTTGCCATAATAGTTATTTATGTAGTTAATTGACGAAGGAGATACTTGTTGAAACTTCATTATAACGCTGAGAAATAAGTAATTAAACTTCTAGTTTCAAAAATTCTTTTATTGTAAATACCACTACAATATTGCTTCACCATACAATGGCTTCATCAGTATTTCATCCACCTGATGAAGCCATTGTATGGCGAAACAATATTGTAGTGGTATTTACAATAAAAGAATTTTTGAAACTAGAAGTTTAATTACTTATTTCTTAGCGTTAGTTATTTATGTATTAAGAGCATAATTAGGAGATTATGGTACGACGGAAAGTTTAAAGCCCGACGAAGGAGGAAGGAGGGCTTTTAATTTCCCGAGGGCCATAATCGGCAATTATGTCCGCGGTACATACAGCGCTTTATTCGATTTTAGTTTCCAAAACATTAATAAAATATTTACTATTTTTGCGACAAGTGCCAACAGATGCAAGTGAATTGCATCGAGCTATTGATCGATGTCAATTTTAGAGTGTGTAGATCGTGTAGATAGTTGTTTGTTTTAATGGTATTAGGGATACTATGTTTCATATTGTTTGGTTATTAAACAGTTCGCTTTCAAAATGATAATTGAAGTAACGGAAAACGTTTATTCAGAAGAAATTTTTCACGAATTTGAAGCAGCTCAGGGAAAACTAATACCACAGAAGTTCAAGGAATTATATATCAAAGAATATGAGTTTTTCGAGTGGCGGCATGAGAAAAATGTCATTAGCAATAATTATGATGAAAAAATCGTAATGCAAATGGTAAGAAAATGTATTTAAAATGATTATATTTAATAAATTGTTATCCATTTTCTGCAGTCAAAAGTTTACAAAGCTTCATCTCTTTGGTGCGTCTACTCTAAGCCCAAAAAAATGTTAAAAATTAAGGAAAACGCGTATATCTCTAAATTCCTTATGGTCACAGAATATATGGAAAGTAACTCCGTGGGTGATGAACCTAAGAAGTCGTGGGTACTTCAGCGAAAGGAAATTGAACAGTTTATGATAAAGTCATCAGACCTCACGTATTTGTTAGTCAAGGTAAAGCATGTTTTCAGTTCTCATCCAAATTTAATAAATAGCGTATTGTAGGTTGTTACAGCATTCGGCATATTTGGAGCCTGCCCACGCGAAGAGTATGTATTTATGTATTCAGGATGTGACGACTGAAGGTTTAGTTTTGTTAGTGAAAATTCGTAGAACCAAAACTTACACTTCCAGAGAGTTTACGACTGTTACAAGCGATGGTGTCGTGGATTATATTGCTTTGCACAACAAATAAAAAGTGTTCATTTGAAAAGTCAATCTAGTAGCATGTGATTTACTGAGAATATTTTGAAGTATGTCGTAAATTAAAATTTACTACTTAACCTACGAAGTCGTATATTTTGACAGTTTCATACATACAAATAAATAACAAATAATAGGTATTTATTGAAAACTATAACAAATGTTGAAAATGTTGTCCTTCAAGATCAATGCACTTTAAAATCCTCCGTAACATTACTGGATTGTTATTAATTGCCATGCATTTCTGTTCGATTCTCTGTAGCATATCATTCAAATTCAATATAGGTGTTCGAAATATGTTATTTTTTAGATAAGGCCACAAAAAGAAGTCGCATGCTGTTAAATCGCATGAATGTGCAGGACAGGCAATTTCAGTATTTCGACTAATTATACGCTCATCAAAAAATTCTTTTAAATAATCCAAATTTTCTGCACTACAGTGACAAGGTGCTCCGTCTTGTTGGAAATATGCATTTTGAAGTTCATCATCATCCAAGTGATTGACAAATGGTTGTAAAATTTCCGTACGGTACCTTTGAGCAGTTAACGTTCCCTGAAAAAATATTGGTCCAATGATTCGTCTTTGGCTTATCGCTGCCCAAACACCAATTTTCTCTGGATGTAGCGATTCTTCATTAATTACATGTGGATTTTCACTACTCCAAATTCTTGTATTTTGTGAATTTAGATATTCCGTTTTATAAAATCATGCTTCATCAATAAAAATGACTCTTTGCGAAAGTTCTCCATTATTGTTCATATTTACAAACCAATTGTTAGAAATTGATTACCCAATTTCTAACAATTCTTGTACTGCTATGAGACGGTATGGAAAGTTGCATATCTTTTTTTAATAACTTATGAGTTGTACCAACATAAAGGTTTATTTGTTGACTCAAATGTCGAACAGATGTTTGTGGTTCATCTTCCATTATTTCTTCAACACGATTGACAACTTGAGGTGTACGTTTCTTAACTGCTCCGCTGCCTGATTTTCTTAAGAGACTACCAGTTTCAGAAAAAAGTTTTAAAGTTCTATCCAAAGTATTCTTAAATTGTATATAATCTATTACAAGATGTGGAAACTCAACTTGAAATTCTACCATGCAATCTTGAACTGAATAAACCCATAAACCATCAATTTTAGTAGAAAATAAGCCTGGACTAAAAAAAATTATGTTCTAAAGTGAAAACCATTTTAAAACTGAGAAGCAATTTATTTAAACCAGAATCGATGCATGATTATTTTATGCACTAACTGATATTTGTGATTGACATTATTAAATGTCATTTGGATTTACGTTTACGGAACAACAAACACATACTAATATATTTGCGTCTTATTCTATCAAAATTTCAAAGTAACCTAGATTGACTTTTCAAATGAACACTTGTTATGTTGCTTTGCATTCTAAATATTTCAAAATTGACAGTTTGTTTCTGTCATATCATAATGGCAATTGTAGTTCACAGCCGCTGGGGAAATATGCTTTCAGAAAAATGCCGAGAATGATTGCCCTTTTCTAAAATTACCCATCGCAAGTAAATATACCGGACATTGTTTCCGCAGAAGTGCTGCAACTATACTAGAGGAAAGCGGCAGTCACACAAGAACGTTGAGCAATTGGATGGTTGGCGATCGGATAAGGTAGCTGAATCTTACGTTGAAAATTCTCTGCATAAGAAAAATAAAATAGCTCAGAATATCTGTGGGGGAGCTTCGATAATCATATCAGAGGCTAATGAAGGACCTATTAGTTTAGGCGATAGTTTGCGCCAAGTTACAATAACTACTCCAAGCAATTGTACTTTTAATTTCCACAAATAATGTTGCAGAAAGTAATGTATTGTTTTCCTTGATGTTAATAAATGTTATATATTGACGTTTGTTTGAATTATTAATTCAATTGTTGCCTAGCAATTTTTGATTGATCTATGCTATAAAGACCTCTTTATGCCCATATTTTGGAGCCTATAATAGTATATTAAAAAACAAGTTTCACAAATTTATAATTTTGCCGCACGAGATCAGTTTAGAAAACGAGTTTTCTAAAAGAGCGAGTGCGGCAAAAGGCATTATGAAACGAGTTTTTTATACTATTTTTTCTATTTTGCGTTTTTCACATTAATACTTGACATTTTCAAATTTAAATCTTGCTATCCGCCAAGTATATTATATTAAATAATATTTATTAATTTTCGTTAACATTACTTAATATTTTATTTAAAAATATAAACATGAGTGACATAGAAACTAATATATCTTGTTGTCAATTGTATACAATATACGTTGTTTGTGTAGAGTATGTAAATATATCATATCTGTCAAATGTACTTAAATTCTTAAAATCGAATGACATCAATGATATTTATTTCTGTGGTCGAACAACGCCAAAATTGAAAAAAGAAAAAAAGCTTATCGAAATGAAGCTCATTTCGATACTGTTTTGGGTGACATAATGAGTTCATTTCGAACGCAAAATAGAAAAAGAAGATTATGAATCTAAAATCGAATAAAAATGATTTATACACTAATATCTACTTTTCAATTTTTTTTATTATCGCTTCCAATACGAAATAAATTAAAACAGCCAATATTAAGATGCTTCACGTTATCTATGGGTTCGTTTATTTTGCAAGTAAAGTAGTAGGAATTGTAGTAGAAAATGTATATAAAATAGCATTGAATTTAGGGTCCACTTTCCAATCTATTCAGCACATGTAAACCCGGTTACGCGAGTGCTAACTGAACGCAAATATTTGACGAAATTACAAATTTAATTTCTTTTTACTTCTCGAATTAATTAATTTGAGACCTCAGAAGAAATCGCGAATCATGATATTGTGCTGTACATCATCACTATAACAAAAAGAAACTGAAAAAATTTGACAGTACACGGACGGTTGCCGTCGATCAAGTGATAAATGTAAATTATGAGCGCACTTTGGTCATAAAATGTTGATAAAGGGTAATCTAAATAATCAGTATCGATTTCACAACGTGATTGTCGTCTTTTGTTGTGTTCGGACAAGATCGTAGAATGCTGAAAGCATTTATTAATTGGATCGATTTAGTTTTATATCGCCGTACCGAAGGAGCACGTCGAATGATGAAAAAAATAAGCCGATACAATCTCGTATTATATAGATCATTATCCATAGCCTTTTACAGAAAATATAACAGTATTCTCGACATATCTTGTGATTATAAGAATATTTTTATGTGGTGAGCGCTTATTGCGGTGTCGCACACGACCGACAATGAAAATTGTAGTAATTGCATTGAAAGAAACATTTACCTTGATTAAAAGTTTTGTGGAAAATCTCAATAGATATATTTAGATATAAATATAAAATAAAAATTCCAACTTCAACATATTCTTAAAAATATAAACATTCTTTTGTTATTTAACATTTACTTTTCAATTTTTTTTAAATTCGTAACAAATCGTAATTGGCGCTTATTTAAGCTTCATAAAAATTTATGTATGTAGATTTGGTGACGCAAAATAGTGGAGGCACATAATAACATTCTTGCAACATTTCTAGAAAAAGTGAAGTTACTTTCCAGGCAAAAGTACGCCATTATCTTCAAGTTTCTACAAAATTCCTTACAGTGTAGGTTTTCGGTTTCCAGTAACATGGAAATTATGTACAGTATGTTGAATTGCGTGCTCTGCAAATTCGTCACTGAGGATTTTGGAGAAGCTTTTTGAATTGTTGTACGTGGAGGTACAAATACATATTTTCCCGCAGTTTAAGTTTGTCGAACTTCCAATAATTCGTACTACTTCATACAACTTTTACCAGAACGTTACCTAAATATAACTAAATCTGAAGATTAGGTTAGATTACATAATATACAGGGTGATTCTAAATATATGCGGCAAATTTTATGGACTAATTTCTAGCGTTATTATGATCATAAAAGTTCATATGAATGTTCGTCTTAAACGGCTTAGTTTTAAAGCTACGGGTGTTTAATAGTAAATTAAAAGTTCATACAATAAAACGTACTAATACAACAAAATTAACTTATAAAAATTGTTGGAAATTATCGACTTCAACTGTAGTGCCAGCTTATATCCTCTCTTGCAATGAATGGTGAGTGCTTTCAAGAATACCAGAGGTGTTTCGAATTGTTTCGAATTGTCTCAAGACGTTGGTGATGGCGGGCAAATATCGAATGATACGGTATGAGGCGACTCAGGTATAGTTTAGTTATAAAGATTTCTAGCTGCACGTGAATTACCATTGGTAAGACCGTAAACAAAATCCATATCGCACAACTGAGCATTTATATAATTCATTTTAGAAAACTTACAATACTTTGACACAATAATATAGAAATGACAAATAAATATTTTTCCTTCAAAACGAATGTTTTTGCAGACAAGTTTGATATTAAATCTTGCTAGTTATACTATAACAAAGGATACGAAAAGGTTCTAAATATATCTCTATACGTTAAATGCACGTATAACGCCTTAGCTTCATTATGAAACAGACATGTAAAAAATTTACATATCTGTAACTGTATACTTGGACAATACCTCGTATTTTCAGCATTTATTTCTGCTTAAGACAAGGCTGTTTCTGCCATCTATAGACGTCGTCAGTTAAGCTAATGAAGCAATGTATACAAATGATACAAATCTTTATAAATAGATCTGTATCTGTATATGACAAAATGTCAAGTGTGGTTACAAATATTACCTAAAGATGGAGTTGCGTTAAATACGTTATAGTTGTCACATGCGTATAATTCAATTTGTAAATAAACGTACATAAATGATTTATACTTAACCTATACAGCTTCTTCCTCGTACAAACTCTTATTGTTTATTTCTTAAGAGTAATTCTATGTTATATGTCCGACTAGCAGAACAATGAGACTCTATTTAGTGCTTTATAAAGATAATAATTATGCGGGATCGGTACTCAACTAGAATATGTGTGCAGCTGGAAAACGAATTACTAAATATTTGTATATTCTGGATGTAAAGTCTTCTAAATAAAACGAGAGAGTGATAAGCAAATGTAAATGGTTTAATAGGAGTTTCCATTAACCAGGTAAGTGGTAAACATGATAAAAGTATAAATTTTAATCTACATAAAAGTCACGTGATCAGTTCAATTCAATAAGTTTAGGTTACGTGATGATATTCTATGATAACGTGCTTAACTTAATCTTTTTTTAAATAAAATCAAAGGAACTGTATTCTTCTAATTTCTTAAAAGTATTTTAATTATAAATTAACTTATTAGGCATACCTATGGTAATACCTACGATAGTGTTTATAAAGTAAAATTAATTTAAAAAAATTCAATTTTTTTTAAGGATATATAAATAAATAATACTCAAGTTGGATATATGGATTCAGGTGATTAGGTGTTTGTTTGAAGTTCCAATATTCGGGACACAGGACTCGGACAACGTATAATTTCTGGTAGCGTCCCTGTTGGCTTCGGTTAGTTCGGATGGTGTCTCCGGGAAAATGGAAATTTCGTTTTATAACGAACTGGAAGGTATGTGGATACGGAAAATACGTCGAACAGTGCTTGGTAAGTAGGTGATGCGTTGATTATACTCGTAGTATGGTTTTTATACTTTATTTTATGTTTTCTTTCTAAATTTCAGAGCGGCACTTTTTGAATACGTCGGTCGGCGTGTTTTTTGAATTTTCAACAACATGACGCCAACTATCGTTTGTTTTGAATGCTGGCTTCTCATTCCTATTTCTTGTATGTATTTATTTAATCTCCTTATAAATATTATTAAAAGTAATAATTTATTAACACTTATCGTTTTGATATTTTACAAAAATTATATATTTTGTTTCATTATATAAATAATTGTCATTGGAATGTTAATAGTTTCATTTCATGCCTATTTTTTATTGGGATATTTCCCGCTATATACAATTTTTAATCTGTACAGTTTTTCCTATAATATACGACATTAATGATCAATCAATTAAGTTAAAAATCTTCGGTAACATAAAATATATTTTATGTTAAGGAAAATTACTTAGGCAAATGAGTACATGTAAATAAATAAATATGAGATTTAAATTTAAGCAATTAAAACGCGAAATTAACTTTATTGGTGTGACAGGTGAAAAATGCTGTTCCAAATATATCTTAAGTTCTAAAATTAACATTCTAACTATAAAATGATCTGTATTTCATAATTCTCGGGGATCCTTACGTGTAGGCTTGACCTACCACAATATATATAAATTAATTTAAAATTTAAGAAATAAATGATTAATCATTTTTATTTTTTGTACGTCAATTTTATTATTTTTCAACTCTACATTTTTTTCCATTATTATTAGACCATATTTTTATTACTAAACATAACCTCTTTGTATTATACACACGTGCAACTATTTATAAACTATTTTATTTGTCGCTAGGCACATCTATTTGTTCAAAGTTACAGATTCCTTATTTATTTCAATAATTTTTTTACTCATATTTCATAACTCACTCTTTTATTTTTTTAGTGTTTAGTTGTAAAGTTTTAAATATTTGATTAAACTATTAAACACCATACATAGGGATAAATATATATTCCGACGAAGATCCTATAGAGTCTAATTTTGCTTATATTATTTGTGCTCACGACTGCTAGCTGGATTATTATGATAGAACATAGATAGCGTTGATCTAACATTATACTTTTCAAATTAAAGGCGCCCAATTTATATAAATTCAATTAAATTCTACTCCAACTTTTATAAATCATAAATTAGCATATTTTTTTATATTCTTTTATAACAGATCAACCAGCTATTTATCAATATATATATATATATATATATATATATATATATATATATATATATATATACAGTGCTAGTAAAAGGTATCGAACCCACTAAGAATCTCTGCAACAATTCATTGATTTTAAATAAAATTGGATAAACCATTGTAAAAAGATTCAAGGATTCTAAAAATAATTTATGAGATTTGCTGTCACTTCCGGTTATACCAAAATAGATAACTAATTTGTTATTTTAAATGGAACACCCTGTATATTTTTGCATTGTTTGATTGCCCTGTTAAATTCTGGATACAGTAAATTTGTCGATTTTCACATTTGCATTCGACATGTTTTCTTTCAAAATTTACTGCACAGTAATACTCGCAACTTTTTTATGTAAGATTTTACAGTGACACTTCTAAAATGTCATTAATTCTTGCCATTATAACAAAATTTGGTTTTGTTCAAGGAAAATGGCCTAGGCTAACTAGATATCAATACCTCCTGGTATTTGCTTAAATAAGTCTAATATATGGAACAAACTACTGGAATAATACGACCAATACAAAAACAAAAATGAAAATTTCCACGTAACGTATAAGGTTAGTATCCTAATCTAAAAAAATAAACAAATAATATACAACTTCTAGTAAAAATCCCATTATTTTTAGATGATTATGCCTTAAATATTTAATATCGAAAACAAAATTTTTCACGCCTCGACCATGAGTGCTTTAATTTTTAGATATCGTAAACGCCAACAATAAATTATCTATAAGTATACACGTAACTGGTTTCGATGCATATTACATATATGCATGTATTTCTACAATGTAGCCTCATCTCCGAGATACATTGTACAGTTTTACAAACTATTGTCGGAACTATGGTAATTGTAAAAAATAAAATACGTCGTGTTAAATATGCAGTTAATATAAAAATTATACGAATAAAGATAGAATAAAAACGGATGGTGTTACGTAATTATCATAAAACAATCTGGATATGCTCAAACGATGTTTGAACCTCATATACAAACAAACACAAGATGGAAATAATCTTTAAATGTTCAAACTTATGCACGTTAAAATGATAGTTATTGCCATTATGAATATATACAACGGTGTAGGTAACATATTGGATGCATTTTGAAATGGTCCCTAATCGATAATAAAAGTGCAATAAAATTTTTAATTTAAAAAGCCGAAATACCCTTTGGTAATACGACTTGTACAGGAAGGTTATAAAGTTTGTTCTTTTTTCAAAAATAATAAATCCTAATAGGTGGGAACTGGGGCTTACCTCTGAAACAGACACAAAGGTGAAAAATCTCTAGCTATAATATAGATTAATAAACTCTAAATTTGTATTGTAAATGGTTTGTGAACGTGTTAAAAATTGCCCGAGAAACCAGATAATTTTTCAAAGCGCGACCGACTTCTCTCTCATCACGGGATCGATTTTCGAGGAATGGTTGACTTTATTGGCGAAGTGAGCAACAGCAAGTCTTCCAAAATATCGAATCTGTGCACTACATCATTTTGATGTATCGGTCACATCGTTGCGTGAAAGCGCGACCGACTGCTCTTTTATCACGGGATCGATTCTCGAGGAATGGTTGGCTTTATTGCCGAAGTATGCAACAGCACGTTTTCAAAAATATCATATCCTTGCTTTTCATGTTATTCTAGAGGTCCAGAAGTTCGTGGAATGGCGGGGATGGAGTGGGGATAGGGGCGCTCGGTAGGTGTCATTCTGATCGGCGACTCATCATTAGTGTATAAGTTAAGTTGCAGCTCTATAGCGTCAGTCGTTTACAAATAGTTGCTTGCTAAACAAGTCAATCCGAAAGATAACTGAAACTATGGAGAAAATTGAACACCGTGCTGTGATAAAGTTCCTTACGAAGCAAGGAAATAACGCTCAAACCATATTGAATGAAATGGAAACCGTTTATGGGGAACAGTACCCTAGTAAATCAATGATTTATAAGTGGCATGCTCTTTTTAAACATGGTCGGGAGTCGATTGAAGACGACCTCCGCTCAGGACGGCCAGTTGAGGCCACCACATCAGACATCGTCGAAAAAGTGGAAAAAAATGTACTGGAAGATGCCCGTTTGAAGAAAAAACAATTATCTGTATTAGTTGGAGTATCAGATACCACCATTTTGCGTATCCTACATGACCACCTGGGCATGACAAAAGTCAGTGCAAGATGGGTACCGAGAATGCTCACGCCGCTGCAGAAACAGCAGCGCGTCGATGCGTCCAAATAATTTTTGGAGCTGTGTGGAGACGAACCTGCACAGATTTTGGAGCGGATTGTTACCGGAGATGAAACATGGGTTCATCACTTTGTGCCTGAGTCCAAAAAAGGGGACACCACCGCCAAAGAAATTCAAAGTGTCAGAATCGGCTGGAAAGTTGATGGCTACTGTTTTTTGGGATTGTGAGGGGATATTATTGATTGATTACAAGGAAAAAGGAAGGAGCATAACCGGAGAATATTACGCAGCGATATTAGAAAAATTAAAGGAGGCCATCAAGGAAAAACGTCGAGGAAAATTGACCAAGGGTGTGTTGCTCTTGCAAGACAATGCGCCGGTTCACAAGAGCAGAGTTGCAATGGCTGCTCTGCACACGCATGGCTTTCAATCAATAGTCCATCCACCCTACAGTCCAGACCTGGCACCCAGTGACTTTTATTTCTTTCCCAATTTAAAAAAAGACTTTCGTGGAAGAAAGTTTTCATGTAAGCGTGACCAACTTCTCTTTAATCACTTGATATATTTTCGAGAAATGGTTGGCTTTATTGCCGAAGTGTGCATCAGCACGTCTCCAAAATATCATATACTTCCTTTTCATGTAATTCTACATTATTTTGATGTATCGGTCGCTTCGTTGCGTGAAAGCTCGACTGACTTCTCTGTTATCACGGGATCGATTTTCGAGGATGGTTAGCTTTATTGGTGTAGTGTGCAACAGTACGTCTTCCAAAATATCATATCCGTGCTTTTCATGTAATTCTACATCATTTTTCAGAACTCGGAACCGGGTTAAATTTAGAATCACTATATCCCTCGGTACCTATTCCCTAAACATTGAAACATTTAGACATTTGTAAAGAATAATATTTAAAGACCGAACTAAAAGGCACAAATAAAATAGAGAAATTCACTTTAAAAGGTGTTGGGGGGTGATGTACCAATGTTATGGTTGATTTTGACTTTTGGACCAAATGTTTGCGCTGACTGGGGTTTCTGGCGATGATGCTTCGACTTCAGTTACTAGAATCACGACCTTGATGTTGCTTCATCGTGCACAGGTTGTAAGGCTGTATACAATTTATTATTTAAATTTCCGGCGACTATTTGTTAAATGAATAAATGTACTTTGATCTAACTATATATTACATACTTAACATAGAAGTGCGTTGAGACTTGTGTCTCTTGTTAAAGTGTGATTGTTATCATTAATGTAACCAAAATTTGGATATGAATACGTTAATACTTTAGTTTGAATGTGTATATGGCATTCGGTAACGAATATATAGCCCTCGACTTTTGTAAAGGACATTAATAAAATTCTGAAGCACTATAGCGACACCTGTATCTGCTTCATATATCTACATATACATGTGCTTGTTTATGTTATACATATCTATGTGATGTGTCCTATTATATTTGAAACTTTAATAATGTTTAAAACAAGTTTCCTTATTACGATTTTCCTTTCAGAAGAAAGTAAGCATGACTAATTTACCTACTATATCATCGCTTATGAAAATTGATACCTCAGGAGTACGTTAGGTTCAATTAACAGCTTGTAACTCTTGCACAATTTCGACGTTTATATAATTTATTTGATCTTGTTCAGAAAGCTCGTTTATTAATGTTTCTTCGGAATTCTTGTATTGTCGCTAAAAGTCCTACCAAACAATCAACGGATAAAATCGAAGATTCATTATTTGATAGTGCGTGATTAATTGCTTTACATGTAAAGATATGCGAGGAGTTACTTTTTTGCGCTTCAAGTGATACATCTAACGGCTAATAATCGAAATACATTTTATCTTTGATTTATTGACTATATGAAAATAACGTTAACAAATTAATTACTTACTTGAAACCGAGTATACATATATATATATATATATATATATATATATATATATATATATATTGTAATGATGCAAGGCATACACATTGAGCTGCATCTGAAATGGGAAAAATAAGATATACAAAGTAAAAAAGGGTAATAAAAGGTTATGTAAGTGATATTATTAAGTATTAGTAGGGTCGAAGTGCATACGAATTTTAATAACGATAACATTATTTTCTTAAATTTCTATATTTATATTTCTTTCATTAATTTCTTATTAATTATTTCTAATTCAAATTTAAAATATTAGCGCGAAAAACACATATTCAAATTCATATGCATCTTTAATTTATATCGACGCTAGTAAGACACGCCTACAAATTGACATCTCGCAAATGTAAATATTTATCGTGCGCAGTACTCAATTTGTAACATTAAGTTTCACCTTAACCTAACTTGTTAATTTATTAAATAATTTTTAAAATCTGTTAGAATAGTAAAATTAGTCAAATTCCATCTATTTAAATATGTTAATAAGGTAAAACATCGAGACTTTTTGGCATCATTAGATAGCTAAGTTTGGTAAAACAGACAAGTGCTATCGGGATCATCTTTTGAATTTTATTAAGTAGTAGACGCATTTTTTAGACCGAACCTTAGAAATTCTTAAATATTATCAATTCATAACGCTAATTTAGTAAAAAGTAATTAAAAGTATCCTGCCTTTAAATAAACACAATCGACAAGTGAAATTCTACTAGATATTCCAATTTTTACGTTTTACGTACAACCAAGCATCATAGACGTAGTTTTGACTATAACCACAAGTAGTTCTGAAGAAATATTATCAGGAGACAATCACAGAACATCTACGAAATTGATTATCGTTAATCCACATCGATACCTGTAATCCAACAGCAAGATAAGAACGCAGGGACCAAGACCGAAGAAAATCTTCGAAAGCGTCATCGGAAACAGTCACCCACGCCGCCAACAATTTGTACAGCATTCGAACTTTTTCGATCGCCGAGAATCATCCCATTTGAAGCCTACGTTCTACAAAATAAACCTCAGGATTACTATAATCACAGGTTACCGATATAGCGTTTTTATTATTAAAATTTTTAATTCTTTAAATTTATAAACAAATAAAATTTCTCGATTTTGTTTACCCTAACCAACAATGTCCTATACTAGTTTTAATATTAAAAATATAACCATGTCAAAGTAGCAATATTAATTCAAAAGGTACTCACCATTGTAGTTAAAAGATTATTAATATCGTTATCCACATTTCCTTAATTTAATACACACATAACCATCTTACTCTTAAGTAACACTTTGTTGTCTTTCTTATATATGGTTTCTTTAATTTCACCCATTGCTTTACATGTTATATTACTACAGTTTCCTTTTATTTCAATAAATATTATATTTTATTTATCATATCAATCTTTTATTTGTCAATATTTACTTGTAGCAGTTATTTCTTTCAACTTCAACATTAATAGTTTACTTTTATGGAAGCAACTACTAATTACCAACGAAGAGCCTGAGATTTCACATTTAATTAAGCTTTTTAATTTAGTTTCATGCAATCCGACTAGTTGGCAATTTAGAACAGAGATCTTTTTATTTCAAAATTATTATTTTTTAACTATTTCATTACATTTATTATCACCTCCTCAGCGCTATATATCATTGGTCGCTTTAACGTGAGGCCCTTTAATATAGAGCCCACAGAGCACTTTAACATTTGCCAGCCCAACGTGAGGCACGAATTATAACATTTGCCTATATATATATATATATATATATATATATATATATATATATATATACTTGTGCATGTGTTCAAAAACAAGGAATAGTCTATTATACATTATATAATTCATGGACAGTTATGATTGTCACTAATATGAAGCTTTTGTTATAATATAAACCAGCGGTTCTCAAAAAAAGTAGGGTGATAGGAATGTCCGGTTCCAAAGGTTCGTTTACGCGACACACCGTGTTTAATCACAGATTAAACATCATAATTAATCTATTTATCTAGTTTAGTTTCATATTTTATAATTATAATACTGTATATTTTCCGTATTATATTTAAGCAATCAATTATCCGTAAATAATTCGCAAATCCAGGTCAGGTATTTAATCTAAAATAGTTCATTATTCTGCTTATTCGTAAATAGTCACCGCATAATTGTTGTGAAATACAAGAACTATTAGAACATAAAAATGCATTATAAGCATCTGCGTAAACTCCTTAATAAAACGAGGTGATATATCAGCGATACCGCAACAAATGTAAAATGTCCTCGATTTAAAATACATTTATTTAATGTACACTAAAATAACATTTTTAGAACTGCTAGAATTAAGTTGTAAATAGAATTTGTATATAAACCGTAATTTTTGGTTAAATAAATCATTAAGGAATGTCCTGTTCTTTAATCAATATTCACACCGCCTACGTCGCTCCGATTAAGTTGAAACTAGCACGCACTTTAGATGCGTATATATACTGCATATGTGAGTATTGTCATTGTCTTAGGTTCGGTAGAATGTGTGCAATGACAGCCGCACAATGTCAGTTCCGATCGAAACATACTCAAAGTTTAAAGTGCGACCTGTCATTAATTTTTTCCGCAAGTCTTCAATCTTGCTGAGAAGGCGTTATAAGTCGAAAACAAGTTAGAGTTTGATTTAAAAAGTTCAAAAGTGAATGCACACCTCTGAACGATGATCCTGAAGGTGTGCGAAAAAAACATCTACAACGAAAACGGAAGAATATCAATTAAAGGGCGATACGCTGATTCGAGAAGATAGTCGGTTGAAAATACGGGATATTGCTCTACTTACCGGCATTCCTAAAAGCTCTGTTCATGAAATCGTATCTAAATTGCGCTATCGAAGGGTGTCCGCGTGATGGGTACCAAAACTGTTGACCGACCAACACCAAATACAACGAATGGCGGCGTAAATGGAACTGTTAACACGCTGTCGTCAGGAAAACAGATTTCTAGAGTCTAGAGTTACAGGAGACGAAACGTGGGTATACCACCATACCTCCGAAATAAAAAAAAAGTTCAGCAATCTGCAAAAAAGACAATGGCAACTGTGTTCTGGAATATTCAATCCATTTTGCTCATATAGCTTTTACCACGGAAAACGACAATCAGCAGCGATATTCATTGTCAAATTCTCGGAAAAATACTCCAAACCATTCAACAAAAGCGAAGAGGAAGGTTGACGAAAGGAATCAGGTTGTTATATGACAATGCAAGACGGCAGACCTCAAATCAAACGAAGGCCTGGCTTCAGAAACACCATTAGGAAGTTATTGTCCATCCGCCTCATAGTCCAGATATGGCTCCTTCTAATTTTCATTTGTTTGGGCCGTCGAAAGCTCATTTGTCGTGTAAGAGGTTTGAAGACGACGATGAACTTCAAGTGAAGTACGGCAGTATTTTAGAAATTTGGATAGCACCTTTTACACAAAGCCAGTCCAAGACCGCAGAAGGCGAAAACTATGCAAAGCGCCAGTGAAGTGATGCACGTAATTTTCCTTGATAAATGGGGCATTATTTATGATCACATTATACCTAGAGAACATACTTTAACTATAGAGTACAATTATAATATACTTCGAGGAACCCTAAAGGAAAAATTGAAGAAGAAAGGGCCGCTTTATCAAAGCATCGGTTAGATCCTGCATCACTATTATTTAATGTATATATGAACGATCTTCTGTTGTCGCTTAACTGTCGCGTCCTTGCCTAAGCGGGCGACCTAAAGGTCTTCAGGAAAATATCTGCAAAAGAATTTAAACATTATCTACCAATGGTGTAACGATAACAAAATAAGAATCAGTAAAATAAATGTGCAGTCATTACACTACAAAGGCGAACTCCTTAATACAGGATGGCCCAAAATGACCGAAGGGGTTTGAGTTCATTATAACTTCTTATTTAAGACATAATTATTAAATTTTTTAAATTTTAAATACAGTATATTAATGGAGAATATTTTTAATTTAATTATGAAAAATTATACCTCGCAAGTGGTGGCCAGTTTCTGCTTCGCATATTCGTGCCCTTTCCAAAATATTTTCCATAACCATTCGCAAAACTTCATGTGTTATGTTGCTGATTTCGTCGCGTATATTATTTTTTAATTGCTGTATGGTTCGAGGCTTATTAATATAGACTTTTCCTTTCAAATAACCCCAAAGGAAACAGTCTGAAGCGGTTAAATCCGGTGATCGCGGAGGCCAATTAAAATCGCTTGTACGGGAAGTAATTCGTTCACCAAAGATGTCGCGTAAAAGAGCCATTGTGTCCCTCGCAGTGTGCGCGGTGGCTCCATCTTGTTGGAACCATACTTGCGGATGGTTTTCCACGACTGGCCTCAAAAAATTTTCCAACATTTTCCGATATCTAACACCAGTGATGCAAACGGCCACACCGTGTTCATTTTCAAAAAAATATGAGCCAATTATCCTTTCCGACGAAACACCGCACTAAACGGTACACTTAAGTGGGTGTAATTCTCGCTGTTGAACTACTCTTGGATTTTCCGTAGCCCATATCCTGCAGTTTTACCTGTTAACGAACCCATTTAATTGGAAATGGGCTTGTCGCTCATAATTAAATTATGAATAAAATCATGATTTTCTTCTGCTTTTTGACGAAAATAAATTGCATAATCAAGTCGTTGCTGGTAATCTGTCGGTTTCAATTGTTGGACAAGCTGAATTTTGTGTGGAAACATTCTTATTGGATGCAAAATTCTCTGCAGCGATCCTCTTGAGAGGCCAAGTTGTGTCGAACGTCTCCTGGTTGATGTTTCTCCATCTTCCCGAATACTCTCCTGTACCCGTTCAATATTGTCATCCGTGTGCACCGTTCGTCATTTGCCGGCACCAGGAAGGTTCCTTACTGCCCCTTGTTCTCGAAAACTTGCAACCAGGCGGTTTATTGTTGACTTTGAGGGTCCAACCCGCACATTAAAATAACGACGATATGCACGCTGAGTCAAAACAATAGATGAGAAATAAAGTTCAACGATTTTGGCACGTTGTTCAATTGTGTTCTGTTCCATTTTAAATTCCCCAAGTTTTCTTTACAAAATACTGACCACACAAAAAAATTATAATAAAGAAGTTATAAGGAATTAAAACCCCTTCGGTCATTTTGGGCCATCCTGTATATACCTATTCACTTGTTCAATTCAATATCTCACCACAATCATAAATCAAAGATCTGGGTGTTTTGTTATATATAATACGCTCTATTTTACACTGAAAAATGAAATGGCTTTTATTACATTTGTGGCCAACATAAAGAAATAATAATTTATTATATTAGGGCCAAAAATAGGCGATTTTAGCTTCAACTTTGAAGTTTTTCCTTAGTGAAATGAGGAATAATGTCAAAGTAAGAGCTAAAATCTTCCTTTTTGCTGTGTGTATAATACACTATTTTCTTCTATAACCACTTTAAAACACGAGAAATCACACAAGAGACATTTAACATAATTTAATATAGCAGAATTTAGTTATTACATTTTTGCGATGGTAACCATTAGTAAAGAAACAAATAAATTTTCTGAAGTGTCATGAATATTAATGAAGAATTATCGTGTACGCCACCGGAACTATTGGATGCAGCAAATGGAGCCAATTCCAAAATTCTGCCGGCGAAATCAAGACAACTTTATGAGAAAGCATACTGTAAATTTATGGATTGGCTAGTAAAGAAGGAATCAAATTCTACGTCAGAAGCAGTGTTATTGGCATATTTTTACGAACTGTCGAAGGAAATGAAAGTACCATCCGTATGCTCACAGTATTCCATGGTTAAATGTACATTACTGACAAATAAGAACATAGATATATCGAAATATCCAAAGTTAATTGTTTTCTTGAAGTAAAATTCAAAAGGTTATAAACCTACGACATCGAAAACTTTCACAGGCAAATGCGTCAATCAAGTTGTATGAAGAAATTAATTCTATAAGATTCCCGAAATTATAGCGAAATTTTTTAAATTGAAGAACCCTAAATCATACATGGGACATGCCTTCAGGAGATCGTCAGCAGCCATTCTGATAGAATCTGGCACAGACCTGTTAACTTTGAAAAGACACTATGGGTGGACGGCGTCTACAATAGTCAAAAACTATGTGGATATGTCAACTGTCCAAAGCAATGAAATAGCCAAGAGAATATTACCTGAGCTAAATACAGCTTCAGTTCAAAGGGTAATTTTATTTCAAATCTAGAATAACTTGAAAACGTGGTAGAACCGGAAATTTCTATTAATCAATCGAGTGACGTGAAAACTTCCACAAAAGTTTCAAGACATTTAGCAAACATGAATTATGGGCATTATACTTTCGAGAATTATATTTTTAATAATCAATCGAGTGAAGTTGGAACTTCCACAAAAGTTACAAGACATTTAGCAAACATGTATTATGTGCAGTAAACTTGCGTGCTTGAGTACTTATTGTAATAGGTAGGTGCAATTGCGTCATACTAAATAGACTTTCAAAAAATGATTTATCCGATGTTTATGACAAGTGGACAAAACAATGGAACAAGTGTATTGCACAGAATGGTGCGTATTTTGAAGGACAGTTGTTGAATTTTTCTAAATAAATCTTTAATTTTTGTACTACAGCATCAATCTCGTTATTTTCTGATACTTCCTGGTATATTCTTATTGCCTCTGTTGAGAATTGGGCCTTAGCAACTTGTTACGAGAAATACACTGGAATATTTTCCATGATTTAAACTTCCTTGAGGGCACTTTAAGAGAATTCTAAGTATCCCTTCAAAATGCAAGCTATTTATAAGTAGGTAAGAGCTTTCCAAATGTAGGTAAAACATTTAACGCCAATCCTACATGACCTAGAAATCAGAAAACACTAAATTTAATCTACAAACCGCCGGCGAAGCTTCAGAATTAACTCTGACATTGGTATGCTTCAGCATAAAGGGAAACATATTTTACATAATTAAAGAGAAAAAAAATAAACCTAAACACCATAAGTGGTAGCAACGAACTCATCCAAATCCAGTTTAGACCATTCATAAAAACACAAAAATATAATTAGGCGAAACTCATCAAATTAGGCATTAATCTAAACAGCCGTCATACTCCGTTTGAAATCGAAACGACAACCGTATCTAAATATATAAGACAGAAGCATTAGGTAGCCTTGTAAAATCCCATCATACTAAAAAAAAGAGGACACACAAAACTAGTTTCATTACCAAAGCAGAAATTCTCCTTATAATGAGAAATCTGATATATTGTAGTATGTATATATGTACGTTACAGTGTCCAGAACTGGCTTACTGGTAAATAATCAAATGTATCTAACGTGTCAAATTTATGTGTTTTTCTTTTTGTGTTTCTGTTCCTGCTCAAATGCGTATTGATGTGGAATTCTTGCGTGGGCGACCACACAACTTTTAATGTGACTGCATTGTGTTTAATAATTAAAACTTAACACCTGTGTTGTCACGATTACGATGACAATAGAAGCGATGTTCTTATCGTTTTGTATCATTTATTTGTCTCCGTTTGTTTCGTTTTAATAATGGGAAATACATTTATCGTAAAGTCAATAGTTCAATAGGATAATACTAAGTTAAAACATCAAATTCGCAATGCTCATATACAGGCGAAGAGAGGTAAACACTGGTACAGCAGAGATACAGTTCCCCATCATCGTATACACCCCTATCACGTCTTATTGAACAGTAAGCGTATTCAGATATTCAGTTAACCTTTCCAAAGCGAAGGGTGTAAAGATGACGCGGTTGTCGAGGGGGGTACATTATGTACCCGATATTGCAAGTAGGTAGGTAAATATACTCACAAAAATGCTCATACCTCCTCTATTCTATTTGATGCAATTGGCATTTATAAAATGTTATTGTTTGTACAGTTGTTTGTTTAGTGTTCGGCACAAACAAAGTTTTTACACAAATGACATTTTTCTACTTTTGCGATATCTACTACGTGGACATAAAATACACCGTCCCGAAGATTTCAGCTGATCTTGCGTGTTGTTAATCTGTGTCTGTGGTGGGGGAACCAATTCGTACATGTCGTCCACAACACGTTTGTGGAATCTTCTTGGATTTTCCAGTCTTCTAGCCGCATGTGGTCTAATAAGTTCTTGTCCTAAAGAAAGGAGAAACTGCTTGCGCCCGAGAGAAGCAGCCTGAGATGAAACAAAATTTTTAATTGTCCATATAACGTAAGAGTTGAGACAGGCGATATCTATTACGTTTTGAAATAAAACAAAGGGCCATCTGTTAGAAGCTCTCTTATTGCTATGCTCGTTGACCATTTTGTCCATGGTATCGACGACGCCTTTTGTTGAATTATAATGCAAGATTAAATCCATTTCTTCGCTAATTGTATCGTCATGGTGTTCGGGCTCGAAAGAATTACTGCTTTGTTTTTTAAGAGTATACGAAACCAAAGTAATATCTTTCAAAAATGTAAACCGAATTGACTTCTCTTCTGTAGAAGGATGAGGTAATAGAGCAGGAGGAATGTCTTGCTTGTTTTTGCATAATGGTAGAAGTCTATTTAGTAACGCTTTTGCTAAGGCACAGCTTATGAAGAAATTATCAGTGGTTATACCATAACCAGATCCGAGAGAGAATACCAAATCAACAGTTGCTCGTTTGCCTTGTTCTTTTTCAGGCTTGTCTGCCTTGCCGGTATAGATCTGAAAGTTGACAGCGTAAACAGAATTTGCATCTACCAAAGCCCATACTTTGATCACGTTCTTCGCAGGCTTCGATTTCTTGTACACACGGAATGCACACTTGCCTCTAAAACTTACAAGTTGCTCATCAATTGTGAGGAACGAACTCGGGTAAAAATTTTCTTTGCAGTTTTCTACAAAGTTTTCAAACACATCTCTAAATGCAGCCAACTTGTTGTCTTCTCTACATTCTATTCTAGTAATTAGACCATCAAATCGCATAAAACTGATGATCTGTAAAAACCTGTTTCGCGACATGGCAGCCGGAAAAATACTTCTACTATACAGAGGATTTTTACACCAAAGAAAATGCATTGGTTCCCTATTTGCTTTTAGAGGGCCTGTTGTAATCAAAAGATCAAATGAATCTCAAATGAATCTGCCTGCCCAAGTTTTTTGTTTGTCCAGATCCTTCATGTTCCATTCTTCAACATATTTTTCCGCTTTCTGATTTGTGTATTTCACAATTATTTGTACGATTTCATCGTTTATAAATAATTTGAAACAAAGACGATTTTTCCACATAGTACCATTATTGGAAATGAAAATCAAATGTGATTGCAAAACATCTTCTTTTTTATCGCTATTTTCTGGAGAAGAAACCATTCAAAATTAAATTCTTTGTGGTTCTAAATTACAAAAAAATACGTGTTGTATATCTGGTTCGGACTCAGCTTATTCTATATTATCCTCAGACTCTAATGCATCTGACAAATTATTTTCATTTTAAAGAAAATCTTCATCGCTTTTTTCCAACCACTACGGGCTACGGCTACGGCACGATCTTCTTGTCAAGACAAATGTAATTTTCTTTTGTTTGACATTATATCTGCATAAAAACACAGTTTGAAACAAAGTGAAAATAAACACAATAATACACACTAACTGCTTGGATTACGCGCAGAGACTAAAGCAATAACGATATCACTGGTTCACCTTGAAAGAAAAAAACGCGTGATACAGGATGTTTTCGTCAAATTGCGCAATGTTACCAGAAACTCACTTGGAACATTGATGTCGGAAGGGGCACAGTTATACCCCATGCATAATTTTATTAAATTTAGGGAACACAGAGCATGGAGTTACGACGTAATGCGCGTATAATGTTGGTACACATTACAAATAAAGATAATTTAATTGGATTAGTCGAAATTACAACCCTAATGCACAAAACAAGGAAAAATAATTGATTGGGGTACAGTTGTACCCCCCTCAGGTATCGGAAGGTTAAGAAATTATGATAGGGGATACGTAATATCTACGGTCATTTATTAAATTTGTATTTTTTTTGTATTACTAGAAAGCATCCACAAATAAAAATAGACAAATTCAATAAATGAACGTATAAATTTAAATAACTTGTCAGCAACCTACCCATTATACAAACACAATAACAACAAAAACCAACAAAGCAAGAAATATACAAGAAAGCATCCACATACAAAAAAATACAAATTCGCTAAATGACCGTACAGATTTATATAACTTCTCAGCAATAAACCTACCCATTATATAAACACCCCCTCGTATAATAACAATATAAACATCACATCAAAGCTAATATTATTCTTTCCACCACCAACCCTGCGCAGTGTTAACAAAGCTAACATCTTTCCACTCGTCAAAAAAATAAACACATGCCGAAAACGGTTTACCTGCCAATACAAAAAAGTTTAGTTATACTTAGAAATGCGTAACAAATATATAACAATATATAGACGCCACAAAAATAATAACAAATTATAATATCGGCTCTTTCCATTTTTTAACACAAATAAATTTTACAGTTTTTGAAAAAGATACTATATATAGTACCGAAACGTCATATATTGTTTTAATTACCCGGCCGCTACTCCCAAAAAAAATATATCTTTCATCTCGCATTATAATTACGGCAAAAGAAAATAAGAAATTCCTTCTAATAATATACACACACATATATATATATATATATATATATATTGAGGCATTGCAAGAAGGATTCTTTCTCTGAAAGAAACAAAGAATATATGTAACCTTAATATTTATACCATAATGTTTATATCTACTTTGTACTTTAATATTAAGAAGGGGAAAGATCGATTCAAAGAATAAATACGTTATTTTGACGACAAATTTACCTAGAAATTATTAACTTATTTTTCTAATTTTTTTTATTATTATGTTTATATTCATTTTTCTTTCAAATACATATTTAACGCGTGTTTATTCAAACAAATGTAACGTATTTATTTTCAAATGCATTTGAACGAGTAAGCCCCGCCCACAATTTCAACGGTGCAATAACCCGAGAATAAACCTATATTGACGGAGTGTTTGTAAACACATAAAACATATGTTATTCAACCAAAATCATTTTATAAATCAAATTGTAATTTTTTTAACTGTTTTATACTGTAAAATTGTCTAATTTAATAATATTAACAAATTTAATGCAAGTAAAGAATGGGGCGATTTAGCGGAAAGTTATGCAATTAAAAACAAATGAAAAAGCAAGCGTCGGTAATTAGTCGTCACAGTGAGAGGTCACGTTTTTTGTGCTCCGTAATAATTAAAATAATTAAGCGAAATTATTAAGTGCAAGAGATTTTTAATATTACAAAACGTTACACCTACCTACCAACCACCTGTGGACAAAATTTAACAGCCGCCGACCAAATAGTCCGAGATTTACGAATTTTTAAAGTTTTTACCGCCATAAAAATCTCACCGTAGCTTGACCAACATCGTTGACGATCGAAATCGGTCATTCGCTCAAGACGCAGTCGGACTTGGAGATTTCAACAAATTTCAAGTGATCCCGAGGGACCGTAGCAGAAACATTCTCCCGTTTCCCGTTGTGAAGACGTCTCCAGAACACAGGCGCAGGAAGCAACGGAGGGTATATACGAAGATCCAGGTTTTTGCTAATTTTAACAAAATTTCCCGCGCCATTTTTTTCTTGCGCATGTACATTTCTAGAACTTTACTTTGTTATTCCATAACTAACTATTTATATTACTTTCACCGATATTTTACCACTGTAATCTTTAGTCAACTTATTTAAATATTGGCATCTACTATTTGTATTTGTAAAACTTGATGCCATGTCACTGTTATAAACTATTTTACTAAGACAACACATTATTGCACCTGTCTTACACCATATTATTATACTGTACGAATACCAACCGTCGAGTGTGTCTCGCTTAATATTACTTGTGTGTCACGAAATTATTAATATAAATTTCTCAAACTTTGCAAAATCTTTTATCCCTAATAAAGTTAATTGTCAATATTTTACTTTGTTTTTTTTGTAATATACTTGAGATATTGTTCCGTTCCTAACTTAATAAATTACGTAAATAAAGTAAAAGTGGAAGGAAGTGAACCTACCTTAGCCCTGAAGAGAAAAAGAAGCTAGCCGAAGATAATAAAACAGATAAGTATTGAATGAGCCCAATTTGAATTTTACATGACCTTTTTTATGACATTCATTCATTTTATTATACCGTACGTAGAAACAATTTTATTTATCAATATATCAACATATTCGTACAGAAAATCTCTTGCACTTAATAATTTCGCTTAATTATTTTAATTATTACGGAGCACAAAAAACGTGACCTCTCACTGTGACGACTAATTACCGACGCTTGCTTTTTCATTTGTTTTTAATTGCATAACTTTCCGCTAAATCGCCCCATTCTTTACTTGCATTAAATTTGTTAATATTATTAAATTAGACAATTTTACAGTATAAAACAGTTAAAAAAATTACAATTTGATTTATAAAATGATTTTGGTTGAATAACATATGTTTTATGTGTTTACAAACACTCCGTCAATATAGGTTTATTCTCGGGTTATTGCACCGTTGAAATTGTGGGCGGGGCTTACTCGTTCAAATGCATTTGAAAATAAATACGTTACATTTGTTTGAATAAACACGCGTTAAATATGTATTTGAAAGAAAAATGAATATAAACATAATAATAAAAAAAATTAGAAAAATAAGTTAATAATTTCTAGGTAAATTTGTCGTCAAAATAACGTATTTATTCTTTGAATCGATCCTTCCCCTTCTTAATATTAAAGTACAAAGTAGATATAAACATTATGGTATAAATATTAAGGTTACATATATTCTTTGTTTCTTTCAGAGAAAGAATCCTTCTTGCAATGCCTCAATATATATACATATATATATATATATATATATATATATATATAAATATATAATATTTTCGTGACCTTGGTATGATATGGTAAACTTAATAAGTCGGCGATTAAAGGTCTGGTTTATTACTTCAAAGTATATATATTTAAAACAACCCTACATGTTTCGGCAATGATGCCTTTGTCAAGGAAATAAAAAATATAAATGTCAAATAATTGAGTTGCTATGGTTTAAATTATTCAAAGATACATTCCAATAATAATAATAAATCATGCCTTAGTATTCCAAAAAATAGATAGCAAGGTGTGAACATATGTGTTGTTCGCTGCTAGCAGCTTGTGTCTCTTTCTGGGTATGAATTTGTGTGTTGGTTGCTGCTGGTAGCTTGCGTCTCTCTCTGGGTGTGTGGTTTTGTATTTGTGTGAACGCGTAAGTGTAGGGTTTTGTATGTTGGTGCGCTCGTGCGTGTGTTTAGTGACCGGTCGCGTAAATTTAGAGAGATCGAAAAACCAGCCATTGCAACCCCGTGCAGGGTGCGCTTCGCTGGTCTGCGCCTTGCCTCGTTGGGGCGGGGGTCGGGCCGTCGAAGTACTGCACGGAAAAGTAAAGAAGTTGCCGGGAAAGGGTTGGCGGCCCTACGCAACGGTTGGTTACCCGATCTCTCTAAATTTACGCGACCGGTCACTAAACACACGAACGAGCGCACCACCATACAAAACCCTACACTTACGCGCTCACACAAATACAAAACCACACACCCAGAGAGAGACGCAAGCTACCAGCAGCAACCAACACACAAATTCATACCCAGAAAGAGACACAAGCTGCTAGCAGCGAACAACACATATGTTCACACCTTGCTATCTATTTTTTGGAATACTAAGGCATGATTTATTATTATTATTGGAATGTATTTTTGAATAATTTAAACCATAGCAACTCAATTAATTGACATTTATATTCTGTCATTTATATTTTTTATTTCCTTGACAAAGGCATCATTGCCGAAACATGTAGGGTTGTTTTAAATGCATATATATACTTTGAAGCAATAAACCAGACCTTTAATCGCCGACTTATTAAGTTTACTATATATATATATATATATATATATAATAACTTCGTGACCTTGGTATGATATGGTAAACCTAATCAGTAGGCGATTAAAGGTCTGTATATTACTTCAAAATATATGTATTTAAAAAACTCTACATGTTTCGGCTATATACGCCTTTTTCAAGAGAATACAAAATATGAATCAATTTCATTCATATTTTGTATTCTCTTGAAAAAGGCGTATATAGCCGAAACATGTAGAGTTTTTTAAATACATATATTTTGAAGTAATATACAGACCTTTAATCGCCTACTGATTAGGTTTACTATATATATATATATATATATATATATATATATATATATATATATATATAAATGAACGCCATTGAAGGTTTGATATCAATTATTACATTTAGTTAAAATTAAAACAGCACTCGAGCTTACCTCTATGCATACGCGGCAACATTTTTTACCTCGTAAGCTTCAATGTGAGAAGTACTGCCTCGTTACGCCGTCTACATTTAATAATAGTACTGCTACTATTAATATTATATTGTTAGGCCCCTAACTTTCTTTCTACTGGTCAGATCGAGGATTTTAATAGCTTTTAAACTTCTCCGGACAAAACGGATTAGTTTGCAAAAAACCGCGCATAAATCGGTCCAGTAGTATTTTAGTCTATAATGGACACACATACGACCATTGCCTTGTATATACGTGTATATAGAAAATTATAACGTATTCTTTTATATTCTTTCTGCATTAAGATTCGGTTTATTAGCATCGTTTCTCGTCAATTATGATTCAATAAAGAAAATTCACTTCACGTAACCGTACATCGATGTTTGATAATGTAAAATTAATTATCGACCATCACAACATAAGTCACCCAGCATTTTCACACGAGCATGGAGGATATAATTGATTTTTTGACGTCTAATATTTACTCCCACACTTTTTGGTCAATTTGTGATATGGTCAGGGGTGACAACAATGAAAGATATAGCACCTATCTAATGACATTAACTCTGCCCATCACCTGCCTTGGCGACTAATTATACAGGAAGTATAATGTGACATTACCGCAGAAGCGTTAAAAATGGATTTACACAGATATAAAAGAGTGTCATGATAGATTGAACAATGTAATATGTTTAGACGTGAAGTGTCAGCTTTTCATAACAATGATGCTAACATTATTATTATCCATAAAAGTGTTGTATATAATATCTATGTTGTATATTAATATTATTATAAGCGTGGTATGTGATTGGATTACACAAAGAGATGGTTAAAGAACATAAAATAATGAATGTCCACGAAAAGAAGTAATGTGTGTTTATATCTATTGTTTCAAGTAATGCTAATTTTATACATTGATTTTCTGTGAAATATAAATTAAAAGAATTATTACTATTACACATATTTAAATGTATGATATAGTTAGAATCACGTTTGTTGAAGTTAAAACATCCCTTGCGTTCTGACCGACTACTGTAAGCTATTGCGGTGGGAAATTCGAGCCTCGAAGAAGAAAACATATTAAGAATACATAATAAATTCAAACAATCAAGCAAAAGCAACGTGGGATGTAGTAAAGAATACAAATGCTATAACAAAGAAAATGAGTTTTAATATACAAAAATTCTGTAATGGTAATAAAACTACAGAAGAAGTATTAACAGATCTAAATGAATATTTTATGAACGTTTGTGCAAATATAAACAATAATAATTGTGGACCTATGTATGAAAACAAACACATTTCTGAGACACGTTCGCTTCATTTTACAGATCTCGACGAAATAAAACAAACAATTTAAAGTTTGAATGGTACAAAATCTGTAGGAGATGACCTATTACTACTACCTACTACTCTTGTAAAATACTGTGCAGTGAGTCTAGCAGTACCGCTGCAACATAGAGCAAATCTCTCTTTTTTAAAGGGTCAATATCCAGATAAGATGAAATCTAGCATAATAAAGCCAGTGTATAAAAAGGGTGATAGGTCGGTATTTGATAATTACTGTCCTATAGCGTTGCTCTCAAACTTATCAAAAATTCTAGAGAAGCTTAAGTTTTCCAGAATGACAAATTTCATTAATAAACATGGAATATTAAATAACACACAGAATCGATTTATAAAAGCCCGATCAACCTCAAGGGCCATGTTCCAGTTACTGGAAGAGATTTAGAATCGATTGAGCAGTGGAGAGACAACTATCTGTATGTTCATGGACTTGTCAAATGCATTTAATAGCGTGGATCATGGAGTGCTTCTTGATAAGTTGGAGATCATGGGTTTGCGCGGAAGGGCATTTGAGTGAACTGGTTCATATCTTTCGGGTAGGAGGCACTGTGTCAGTGCCAATAAAGTTTCTGGACAAGAGATACGATCTGAATGGGGCAATGTTCATTGTGGCGTGCCACAGGGATCAATTTCAGGTCCATTATTGTTCCTCTTATATGTAAATGACCTGATATCAGTAGCCACATGCCCAACTATACAATTTGCCGATGACTCTTCATCAGTAGTAAAAGCAAAAACAGAAGAAAATGCTTCTTCTTCTTCAGGTGCCATCTCCTCTCAGAAGGTTGGCTATCATCACGGCTATTCTCATCTTTGATGCTGCGGCTCTTAATAGTTTAATGGAGCTGCATTTATACCACTGTCTCAAATTATTTAACCAGGAAATACGTCTTCTTCCTATATTTCTTCTTCCCTGTATCTTACCCTGAATAATTATCTGTAGCAGAGCATATCTTGTTCTGCTGCTGAATGCTGCTGAATTGTTAACGACGCACTTGTCATGCTTGAGGATTGGTTTACAAGAAACAATTTAAAAATGAATGTAAGTAAAGCGAATCTAATAAGATTTGGTGCCAAAAGAATGGAAATTGACATCCGATACAGGGATGTGCAACTTGCCTTTGGTGAGGAGGCCGACTTCTTGGGATGGACCTTGGATTCCCAACTATCATGGAAGGCGTACGTCGAACGGCTGGCAGTTAAATTGAGTAGTTTTTGTTACGCTTTGGGAGTGGTTTCGCGTAGTGTTAGTGCTGATGCCGCGGTGAGTGCATATTATGCCTACGTGCATTCTAGACTTGCATATGGTGTTATCTTTTGGGGAAATTCAGTTGATGTGGGACGAATTTTCGTAATTCAAAAGGCATGTATTAGATCTATATTTAACATCAACCCAAGGGATACTTGTAGGAACACTTTTAGAGATAAAAACTATAATTACCCTACCCGCGGTATACATTTTACAGTGCGCATTGTTTGTCAAAATGTATTATTCTGATTTTTTTGCTAAATATGAACTCAAGCATAGTTATAGTACAAGAGGGACTTCTGAGTCATATTTGTGTCCTCCACGTTTTCATTTAACAAAAATACAAAGAAATGTACTCCACCAGTGTATCAAAATATACAACCACTTGCCAGAGACTTTAAAATCATTGTCAACAAAACAATTCAAATACCTACTCAAGGAACTATTAATAAACAAAGTGTTGTATAAAGTTGAAGTTTTTTTTTTTTAGAAAGAATTATGTAATAGGTGCTATAGACTTGAAAATCATTTGAATTATATGTTTATTATTTTATATATACAGATTTTCTATTTTATTTATGCATTTGTGACGTTTCGTATACATTTTGTGTGTCTTACTTCCTCCATTCACAAGAACATTCAATTTGTCCTTTGTTGCCAGTGTGTTAACCCATCGGTTCGTGAGAACAAGATGCCGGCATAACTATCATATTATTATTATTATTGTTGTTTATTATTTCTTATTTCTAGGTATTTTTCCGTAACCTTATTACTATTATTATTATTATTATTATTATTATTATTTCCTCCATTCACAAGAACATTCAATTTGTCCTTGGTTGCCAGGGTGTTAACCCATCGGTTCGTGAGAACAAGATGGCTGGCATAACTTTCATAATATCATTATTATTGTTTATTATTTCTTATTTCCAGGTATTTTTCCGTAATCTATCTATGCGGCTCTACTACATATGGCATGCTTCATTCATAGTAAGCAGATAATAACACTTCTCCTCTGTAGGGGGGGGGTTACATTTACTCGGCCCAGAGGGTCCGGCGCTTTAGTTGTTATGTTGACGAAGTGGGTTGAAATGAATGTATCTCAACAACATCCTCGCCTGAGTCTTTTGTTTCTACTGAAGCATGCCATTTTTGTGTTTCATGCCCGATTCGCTGTTTTAGTCCTTGCTTGTTAATCAGTGTTTGGAGCAAGTGTACCTGATTGGGGCTGCTATCCTAACCCAACGGTTAGCTCAGGAAACCGTGGGGTCGCTAGTCCCCAGTAACCTAGCTCTAGGCTACCCTGTGCGGGTTTATTATTATTATTATTATTATTATTATTATTATTATTATATTGCTTCCATTGGTAAATGCAACTGAATTTTCACCAATATTTTATTATATTTGTAACAATAATTGTGACTTCTTCAGAATAGGAGGTAAATCTGATTACAGAACGGAATAATTCTAGCCAACTAAACAATTTTAAGGACGGGGGTGTTATACGATTAAATGAGAATAAATTTAATCATTGGGAATTATTCAATTCTTCTTGATAATTTAATGAATTATTACGATTTTTATGTCAGTTTTATGTTGTCCTGTATGGGTGAGTTTATGATAAATCGTATATTTCATTGTCAATTTCCACACAAACGCTACTATATATATTTCTTTTTGCCACTCTTTTACTCAAAAAAATAGCAACCGATAATACACAAATTGTTAACTGTTCCCCTCACAATCGTTAATTTTCTAAAGAAATTAAACAAATTGCCGTTAATAATAGTTTTAAGACTGATTTAGTTGATAGCTTATTTAGTAAACAATAACATAAGAAGTCCCTACAAACTAAATATCAAATTATTTGAAAACCAAGCAAATATAATTTATTATGTTATATAGGCCCAAAATACAAGCAAATAAGCAAATTATAAACAAAACCTCATTTAGATATTGCTTTTAAAACGACCAATAGGCTAGAGAAATTAAGTAAAAACAACAAAGACAAAGTAAATAAGTCCATCGAATCTGGAGTCTATAAGCTTTCTTGGGGTGATTACTCTAATGCATATATCGCACAAACAGGAAGATCTATGGAAACGAAAATATTAGAACACAAGAGATGTTTTAATACCGCCTATGTTTGTTACAGTTGTCAAAAACCAATTTGCTTAGAGTGTTCGAAAAATTATGTTTTGAGTGTACTAAAAATATATGACTTTTGCCTGTTGTAAATATTTTACAGCAGAAATATCTTTAGTTTTTGGTTCGTTTTTTAAGTAATTCTATTATCCGACATTGCAATAAACATATATTTTTCTATTCCGGTGTCGTAAAGTGTTAATTACGATACCCCGTTGCTTGGTTACACCGTATCGTAATGTATTACTTTACCGCACTCTAACTTTTTTTTCGAAGTTGGTCACAAGTGTAATATGTAACTAAATCATAGAACGAAATCGTTTTAAAAGTTAGATATGGTTATATATGAACGGTTGACAATGATAAAAATAGAAATCAAAATTATGGAGAGAATAATAGAGACATTTGCTAAAATTTTATTAGTACTAATTATACATAATAAAAGGCGTTCGACAGACTCTTGCTAAAGGAGTGTATCGATAAATTCGTTAACAAAGCTAGACGCTATAAATACTTCTATTGAGATTACTTATCATTGTGAATACTGTAATTGTTATATAAATTTACTGTAACACTAGAAGATTCGTGGGCATTAATAGATATTCCAGGCAGATTCTGGGAACACACTATATTTTGTTTGGACCCCTGCTGATTCACATTAACTAATAAATCACTGTCCGTTGAATTACAAGTTGATGGATTCTCTGTGAATTTAGTAGACGTATTAGGTGCAGTGTTAGATAGTATTTCAGCAAAGTTTAATTTTTTCTTGAATGAATTATCAATGTAACCTTCAGTCACAGCGGAAGATTTCCATCCTCAATGGCGCTTAATTGTAATTATATCTCCTCCATTATTAGCCAAATGTGTTACACTGCGTTATAGGTCAAATAGTCACTTTTTCTGTGCTAAATTAATAACTTCTTCAAAACCATGTTATTCAAACTAAAACCTGTAGGAATTTACTATGTAAGAATAAATCTATTAAAAAATGCAACTTAACCCATTAGCGACCAAAAATTAACCCTTTTGCAACCATTAATGCAAACATTATAGGTAGTATTCATTTATTTATTTTAATTAAACTACAATATTCAGTAATTGCTTAAATCTAATTCGTTTTGTAAATTTAAATCAAATAGGTCCTCTTCAATTTCATTAATTTCATCGTCTTGGTAGCTAAGATGAATTTCTTCTATGGTTTCGCTGCAACATAACAGTTCAATTGCTTCAGGCGGAAAAGTAGAACGTGTCCGCTTATGCAAGCGCCTATTTAAAAATTTTTTGGAAATTAATGGATCTGAAGTATCGACAGCTCTATTAAGTACGTCTAGCAGGTTATTGGTACGATTGTTTCTGCGGGCGTGATGCAATCTATTGGCTTTGTATATCTTATGTCGCGATTCAGCTGCTTCTTCTGCAAAATAACCCATTGGAAGTGCTGTATTTTCTAATATTTTTTTGAATGTATTAGTACTTTATGTACTGTGGAAGTCATTGGCAACCAAGGATATAGATTCTGAAAACATGTTGCTGTTTCAAAGCAATAATTAATTTAAAATAATTAACTTATCATCTCCTCGTACCTGCCACTTTTTTAATTCGCATTTATAGCCTAAATGTAATACAAATTCAAAAAAGCTAATCCAGCAATGGAGGTGACTAAGTCGAAACTTTAAGTTTTCATCTTTTGCCCGGAATATTTCACTTTTGTAATTAAATGTGTTCATAAAGTCCTTAGGCGTAGCAGCACAAATAGGACAAGCCTGGTTTGATCTAGTTCCAGTTATAATGTTTAAAACTTTTCCATCAATGAGTGTTAAAAATAATTTAAATGATACTTCAACAAATTTTCCATCACCAATTGATATTCTTACGCTTGCCAGAGCGTCAATTTCTTTTTTGAAATCCAGATCTTCGTTTAAAACAACTTGTTTTCTCTCCTTCATGTACTGCAATTTTATGGGCCGACAAAATCTTATAGACTGTGGTGTGCGGTTGTTCCAAATTGGCGTTCCGGATAAGAGCAGTAACCTTAAAGGAATAACTGTAGTAGCTAAAAGAGAGGCCCCAGCTATTTGACGAACCTGCGTCATTAAAAGTTTGTTTATATTGCGACTGACCAGTGCTGCTATCAAATCCATAGCTTAATATTAATACCGATCCCAAAAAATTCGTCTTCTCCGCTTCCATTACTGTTTCAAAAACTTGTTTTTGTAGGTCAACAATTCTTTCAGCCGTATGCAGTAAAATAGATTGCAACGAAACTTTGGCAAGGGTCTCATTAGCTATTATACCCTGAGGTCGACATTTCAACTTTGCAGCTGTAATTTTCCTATAATGTGGATATATATCGCAATTACGTAATTTGTTTTCGTGGCGTATTGCATTATATTGTTCTTTGGTAAAATTATATTCAAGAAGAAAAGCTAAAGCCTCATCCGCAGATAGTGGAATTGGCTTTTGGAGATCTTGATAGCAAACCTTACGCATTTTTTATGGTCTTGTTGGGCTTTCAATACCTTCTTTTAGCACTGCAGCTAAATCAGCATCACCGTGCTTACGAGCTGATATTGCTGCTGCACGAACGAGAAGATTTGTATCAGCTTTCTCATTTGAAGGGTCTGCATCTTCTTTTCTTTTCCCAAATTCTGATTTTGCGTTGAATGGCACACGTGGACGACCAACAACTTTTTCGGTGCCATTCACCACAAAATTTAAATCTGAATTTAACCACGCATGATTTTGATCCTTAAACACATGCATCCTTCTGTGACATTTTTCCCACTTTTGAGCCAACTTTACGCAAAAAAATGTAATGTTTGCTTTATATGTTTCTCCATTTTATCCGAAATCGTATTAGCTTCAATTCTTTCAACTACTTACTTGAAAAGGGCATCATTCTTTTTTCTTTTTTTATGCATTTTTTTCGCCATATTTCTAACAGTTCAATTTTATTAAAACAAAGGTTACCTGAAAAAAAGAGGCATTACTCGTAAAACGCAAAAAGTAGCAGCTTGAAATTAATTGCAAATAACTCATTAATATTGCTTAATCTATGTTTTCAATTTCAAAGAGGTCAAATTGGGTCAAAATTTTGTATGGCTTACAGAAGATCAAACATTTAGAGAAATTGCACCATTTTAAGGTTATGTACTCTGATGGGTCATTTTCAAGTATACCGAAGTAAACATAAAGCAGTATCAATGACACACATTTATACTTACTTGTCTCTTTATTTTGCATTTTACAGAAATTAATTATCGTCAACACAATTCGAGAAACACACAGTTAAAGTTGACCAATAAATAAATACTGATCTCGCTAGCACATTTGTAAAAATATTACTTCGTATGACTTTGACATATATATAACGGTGCTTTATATTTAGCACAAACAAAAATTAGGTATATTTGTTTTAAATGGTTTCCTATTAGAAAACAACCACTACGAAAGTAAAACTGAACTTTGATTTTTTCACTTTTGCACAGAAAAAGCGGCCGTTTGACCTAATGTGCACAGGATAGTCTAAAGCAATGTCCATTGAAGAGTTCAGGATTAGGTAATTTCAAGTAAGTTTTACTTTTTGGTACTTTTCCTATTGTATTAATACCTATTGGAATATTTACACACAAGCCATTTATATATTGCAGGAAAAAACGCCTATTTGTAATATGACTGGGACGTATATGATAATATTTTTTCACCAAATCAATCCACAACCTTTGAGTTATAATAAATTGTCTAGGAACATAAGATTTAGTTTTTAGCACGTCCACCATTATGACATCATTTTTAAACTGTATATCATATATAATCATGTTTGTTATTTCTTCACGACGGCAAGCTCCATTAAAGCCCATTATAAGAATGACCTAACATAATTTTAATATGACTATTATAAACAAAATAATGTACAAAATTAGTAAAATACTACTATAATTGTTTTTATTACTTACTTTCATTGCTAAATATGTTTTATCATCGGCTTATATTATAAATCGGATAATGTGCTCTATTTCTAAAATCTGCAATTTCTCCGGCCCATAGCCTTCAGACAATCTTTTTAAATATGCTATTAGTTTAGAAAATTTTTATATATCTGTATTATTATAAATATTCAAACAACATTTTAACAGCGAATATTTGGACCACAAGGAAGATGCCTTTTTTATTTTACTTTCTTTGTTAAAATAGGCAATCATAATGTTTTCTGTAATAGTCACGATGTTATTTTCTTTACGCCAAGCTATAAATTGGTTATATTTCTTTTTATAAATGTGTCGAGATTTTTTTGGCAGAAGATTTTCCAAATTGTCCTCTGCAATTTTCCGAAGCTCTGGCGGCATGCAATTACTTATTTCGTCCATTTTGATGTTAGATAGTTACATAAATTAGTCTAAGATTTAAATTTCAAAACACATAACAATATTTCAAATATTTGAAATGTTCAAATTATAAGTCAGTGTAACTAACGTCAAAAAATAAAATATTCGGACGCATACGAGTTGCGCCAAAGCACCTGAATTAATCTTAGAAATAAAATTTTAGGGATTATCCGACCCCCAGTGAACAAATTCATTAAGTAGGTCCTTAAATATTTTGCGTACGAGTTGCGTCACATTATACGGGTTAGGCCAAAGATACAACTCGAGGGTTCAAGGTGAAAATAAAGTAGATATAACATACTTTTAAAGTTTAATACAATTTATTTATGTTATTCTTACACTTTGAAACTCTAAATTAATTACCAGTAATTATAATTAAAACAAACTGAAATATATTAATTGATGTTGCAGACACTTGGAGACTTTGTGAAACATAATAAAATTTGTGAAATTTAGCCAAGTGTGTTATTCCTACAAAGTACATCAATAATGAAATATATATATATATATATATATATATATATATATGTATATTACACCTACATCAATATTATATTATACAGAGCTGGGCAAAAATTTATGTGAAACGCATTTGATAAAATCTATTTTACTAATTGTCTTATGCACATATACTTCATCGATTTTGCTTTATATATGCTTGCTTGTTTTTTATGTCAGTTCTAATTTTCTTCGCAAACTTATTTGCTGTATTAATTTTAACGAGTAAATTTACAAAGTATTTCAACAAAATTTATAATGTTCGGATGTGAATTATAAAAGAAATTGCCAGTTTGGAATGATATAACTCACATAGTATTCACTTCCATGATAACTAACTAACTTGACGATAAATCAATATCGTCTATAAATATGCAGAAATATTTAAGCAAAATATTTAAAGATCTAATGACATTTTTAAGTACTAGTTAAAGGCTTTCTTTTACCTGGAACATTTACCACCCTCGAGGTGTATATTTGGCGCAATCCGTATACGGATTTAATAGGGATTACTAATCCCTAGAAACTGTGGCGCAACTCGTACGCACCGAAATATTCGTATTGAAAATGACTATTATTTTAAACATTTTTTAATATTTAAAAGGCGGAATAGAAAGTAGTATAAAATACACGTTTCATAAGACATTTTTGTTTTGCGCATTCGTTCATTAGCAAACCGCAAGGCTCGTTTTCTAAACCTTGAACTCGTGCGCAAAAATTATATCTTATGATACTTGTATCTTAATATACTATTAGATGTAAAGATTTGTAGATGTAAAACTTGATACATAAAGAGGAAAACATTTTCTTTTTGATTTTATGGAAACGACTTTTTTCGTTGAATTTATATTAGTATGTAAAAATATATTGTACAAGTTATATGTCCAGATATAATACAAACCATTTATTAATTACCAGACTTACGCACTCTGCAATTTCATTCATTTAGCCGGATACGCGTGGAGTAAGATAAGATAATATTTAATATATAAAGATGGGCAATGCATTAGTTGAAAGAGTTATTAGTGTAACTGTACGCGACACATATCGCCAATAATCCTCAAGTGTAATCTAGTTTAAATCTATATTGTAACGTATTGTCACAAACGCAAAACAAATAAATTTTTTTAAATTTCAACGCTTCCGAAATTTAACTTACATATAATCACATAATAAAATTAATTTTTCTTAAAATTTTAATTAGTGGTCAATTCATAGGCCCAAGTTCATACGTCTGACAGACGCCACGTCCTAAAACATATACGTTAGTCGCTAAGAGTTAAATAAAAGTTAGGTAACTGGAATTGGATCACCTATTATATACGTTTTTTTGGTATTTCTGTTGATCTTACGTTTGGAATTTTAACCTCCCTTAACATATTCAAATAAAACTATGATTTAATAAAGAAAAAAGAGTTCAAGATACAGCTTATAAGGAAATACTGGTCTAGTAGCAACTCCGCATTGATTGTTATAATTCATTCTGGTGGTTAGTTATTTGAATATTTTAGTGTATTTTGTCGGGTAAAAAACAATAAGCAGCGATAACAGATAAGATAAACGAAACAAACTGTTAAAACCATTAAGCTTAGCCCTGCATTAAACGTTACGCATTATTAAAAGAGATCAAAGATTTTAATCTAAATTGCTTAAACAAACAAGTAATCTAAATATTTACATAATCGAAACCAATTATATTCTTGTCGATGTAAAGAATGCTATTTGAATTTCTTATTAGTTACTGCCTAATGCCACTATGAAAAAAATACAAAATTAATATTTATATTCTACAAATTAAACGGCCTCATTTTTTGAAAAAAGAACTTCCTTAAATCTTGATAAATGCAACTGGCTTTCAGTACCTTATTATCTGTAATTAATTTCGATGTTCTCGGTGTGAATTTCGCGCTTAGGATAATGGTATTTGTAATATGGGGTTTTTCTTTGATATTACCATGTGTGCCGGTAATGAAGAATCATTTATCATCGTGGTGTTACGATTAACTGTGTCTGCGCACACCTCAGAATCGGATCCTTAATCTGTGTGGTAATTTGCAACTCCTTATAAAGGAAAAATTACATATGGGTACACAGTATTTAAATGGATCTATTAGCAATGCTATAAAATCGTTTAGGAAAATAATTATTTTGCAAATTATACACTATATGAGCGAGTGTCCAATAGTAGTCGATAATATGCGGAAATAGAGAGACCGCACTTACGGCTAGAGCTAGCGGCTAAACATATTGTAGTGGACTTTTCCCCGAAGAACATTTTTAAAAAATTATTATGTATTATGTTAAACGTATTTTCTGATTTATATTTATTAATATTTTGAATTATGTTTAAATATTTATTTGGGTTGGTTTTGTTGACCGTGTCTGTATATTTATAAGTTAAAATTGAACAGGAAATAGATCTACTAGGGAAATTATTTTGTATTAAGTGTACCTGATGTCCGATTTTAATTTTCGGGCCGGTCAGAGATATCTTGTGCTTTGAATGAAACTGTTTAAGAATTAAAAAACTTCCTTTTTTATTTCTATATTTTATTTAATATCGGTTTATTTTGTTTTGGTGCTCTGATGTGTATTTAAATATTATTATCGTTTTATTACGAGTGTTGTTTATCTCGTATTTCTATGAAATATTAAAAATCCATTTGATATCTCTCGCATTAAGTTTTTGTGTGTGAAAAAAAAATTACGTTAACGTAAGTAATTTTCATATTAGTTTTATATAAATTCTATTAATTGTAATTTGATTATAATTGTGCTGATTTGTAATTTTGATTAGTTGTTATATTAGATTAAAATATAGATAGGGAAGAAAACTATCATATTTTTTTTATAAGGGAGTTTTTGTCACGTTGTTCTAGAACATTTTTGAAAGTCAGGTTTTGGAGGGAGATTTTATGCTTGTGTTAGTGCGCACGAGTGATTTAATTACGCGTCTTGACAGCTGGTCTGTGTACGTTTGAAGTTTGGGGGTAATTATTTAAATTTTGGATTTGACAGTTTTCTAAACGATCTATTAGGATTTAATTTTTGCTCGCGTGTCATGAGAGTTTTTTTCATTGTGTGCGTGTCTTGTATCACACAATCTTTTTACTTTAGGATTTTGTATAATGACGCATTAGCTCTCTTTACACTTTGTAAAGAGTTTTTTTTTTTATTTATTTTTTAAATAAAATAGTAAATTATAAGTGTGACTTTCCTTTATTGAATCTTTGTTTTTATTTTTGCACTTTCTCGCTCGTGAGAGAGAGAGCCCAGGATCAAGAAGTCTCTGTTAAGAAATAAACATAACTGAGCTGCTTCGGACATATTGTGGATGAACAGTGGACAACCCCTACAAGTAAACCCACAGTTCATAGCACTTGCGACTTCAATGTGACTGGTAGACATGTCGATTTTCGGTACTTCTAAGTAATCGTTACTATTCGTTACTCAAACCTTGAGTAATCGTTGATTGTATTCATGTTACTTTGATTACTTAAATTACTTGATTACTGTGATAATTTTTATTAACAAACATATTAATTTAACATGAGTACGAATTTAACATATTGGCCTTTTTACATCAGTACTCGTTATTTGCCTCGTAAAATTAGTAATGGTATACATAACTGTTTTTAACTGAATATCCGGAAATATTAAAGCAAACTGTATAAATTTCATCATATTGTATTATAATGAAATAACATCATATTTATTGCAATATTGCTTATAAAAATATTTAAAATTATATATATAAAATAAATTTTATATAATTATAATTAAATAATCAGGATGGAAAAGTTACTATTGTTATTTTATTTGAATTTGTTACGAGAAAGCAATCCTTTTTTCATCTTAATATCGGAGGTAATTTCTTGTGTGATTTTGTAGTTGTGGATGTGTAATGTTTAACGTCATCCATGCACAAGGGGCAGTGGCGGCTAGCGCATAAGCGCTGCAGTGCTGCAGAGCTCCCAAAAAATTGGGCGGGCGAACCTGTATTAGTTATAACTAGTTTTCTTTTACATAATTTTTCCGACATTTCTGATGTTTATAAAAGCGTAACATATTGTTATGAAAATTCTCCGCCTGTATATCAAAAAATTTGCATATTTTTCTACATCATCCTGTAGAGGACATCAAACCCTACAATTTGACACCTCAATCATCAAAATCCGACAAGTAGAAGCCGAGATATTCGCTTCCGAAATTCCAAATAACATTCAATAGGCGACCAGTGGAATAACCAACCTAATTCGCGCGATCGCTCACTTGTTCCTTATCTGGTCCACACGAGCGTGCGCTCAGAGCTCTGTCAAACACCCGTGCGCACCCCGCTATAACCGCGGGTGTCTAAAACCAATGAGTCATTTTAGCAGGCCTGGTCGCTGTATTAAATGCAGCGAAATGCAGTGCATTTATTCCAGCGCGGAAGGCGATATGATTCGGTATACGATAGGTCCAACTCGCAACGGACCATAGGCAACAATATACGTATGGAACGTAATGCGATGTGGCAACGTGTGTACGATGCCTGTATTGAGTGACTTTCTTAAAATTTAAATTTATTTTGCAGAATTATTGATTTTTTTACTTTTATCTTTTAGAAAACTTTATTGTTTTTTTATTACTTAAAATTACTTTATATGAAAAATGGTATACCATAAAAGTGTAAACAAAGACAGTATACATTGAAACGAATATTCATTCAATTGTATTGTCATGAAATTGAATTTGTCAATCGTTGTTAAATTTGTTAGAATGAATAGATATTTATATTTATCGGAAAATACTAATACTTAAAGCAAACAAATAAGGTGTAGTGTTTTGTTATAGGAATGAGGAATGTATAATATCCATTTCTTCCTGCATATTGATTATGCAGCTGATGCTTTCGTAATATGCTCATATTTGTATTTCTACTATTATCGTGATGTTATTATAATACAGATACCAAAATCTCACGTAATATTTCCATCAGCCTTTTATTAACAATAAACTAGTAAAGTACAACTTCGTAGGTCGACAAACGCTCCAGTCTTCATTATCACTGTATTATACATGAACTGTAGGCTTAGTTTTTCGTAGAAATTGAAGTACGTGTCTGTTCCTTTGTAAAATTATAATAAGGGCAGGGGTTAATTTTATTCTGGCATTTTTAAAAATGCAGAGATCAGTTTTGCGACAGCATTCAGCTAATTACAATCTAAAATAAGCAACATTGTAACGTATTTTGGAATTGTGAATATCCGTAGGTAATAAAAAAAGGAAGTATAGTTTAATTATAACTGTAGCTTCCTCCTGGTTTGAAGGAAGTCGGTATGTATCGACCGAAGTATAAGTTGAAATAATACAAATATGAGCATATTACGAAAGCATCAGCTGCATAATCAATATGCAGGAAGAAATGAATATTATACATTCCTATAACAAAACACTACACCTTATTTGTTTGCTTTAAGTATTAGTATTTTCCGATAAATATAAATATCTATTCATTCTAACAAATTTAACAACGATTGACAAATTCAATTTCATGACAATACAATTGAATGAATATTCGTTTCAATGTATACTGTCTTTGTTTACACTTTTATGGTATACTATTTTTCATATAAAGTAATTTTAAGTAATAAAAAAACAATAACGTTTTCTAAAAGATAAAAGTAAAAAAATCAATAATTCTGCAAAATAAATTTAAATTTTAAGAAAGTCACTCAATATAGGCATCGTACACATGTTGCCACATCGCATTACGTTCCATACGTATATTGTTGCCTATGGCCCGTTGCGAGTTGGACCTATCGGTATTTAATATTTTCGCGACTATTTTTACGGTGCGGCGAGTTTAACGTAAAAACAATAATATTAGAGACTCTTATTTTTTTGTGTGACAATTGACAATCGTTCCAGAAATCCATTACTTCAGTGAGGAAGGCGAAGAAAGCACGATAAGATCGATGGGAGACAACCTCTTACTGCCCGTGCAATGTAATTTTTTTTGTAAAATTTGCAGAACACCTTAAAATTTTTAGCACGAGCCGCCACTGACAAAGGGACACAGAAAAACGCGAACTTCTGAAATTCATAGTGGCAGCTATGTGTAGCGGAACAGGGATCTTGACTACCAAAGAAATTGAGTATATACTGAAACCGGCGAGACAGTTAATGCACGTAGGAAATTACGTATTTATGACGTTCCATGACAACCTCACAACTTAAAATTTAAATGTATTAATAAACTATATTTTTGTTTTTAATTAACTATTTTGTTAATATTATAGGTGTTAGTAATTAACGGATTATTAAACATAACACAAGTACATTATACAAGCTGTCCCGGATCGTTATGTTCAAATTTTGGGAGTGTAAAGTAGACTTCATTTCAAGTAACAAAAACGCAAAACTTGTATATTCATTTTTGTTCGTTTCAAAGTTACAGACCTATGAATGTGTTTGTCAGATCATGAAAAAAAATATAATCCTAAAGTCAATACAAACTGATTTTATTTAAAAAAGTTATAAGATTCAATAAGAGGCCTCTGATTGTTAACGTCGCATAATAAAATGTTATCCTAAAATAAATGAACACGTCTCGTAGTGCATATAGTAATTTCTTGGAGATCTACAAAAAAGAGTACTGGAAATTGATTTATGTTAAAGAAGTTTCTTACTTATTTCGTAAGTGCTGAACCATAAATATCATACAATAAACAAATGTTCAGATGACTGTTAACGTTGCATTTTTTAATAAAGGATTACATTACGTTTCAGTTCATAACAGCTTATTAGTGAGTGGACACGTTTTCTTTATTCAAAATGCCTTACCGATTTTCTTCTCAAGAGTATGCGGACATGCATTTTGTGTATGGCTATGGTAACGGCAGTGCACATCAAGCAGTTATTGAATACCGACATCAGTCATTACATAATTACAGAACGTTTCTGGAAGTACACAGACAATTTCGGGAATGAGGACTGCGTGATTATCTTTTCGACCGAGGAGTAAATTTGCGAGCAGACTTAGAGGAAGGAGCAGTAGCTATTGTTACAAGGGATCCAACTCTCAATGTACGTCGAATCGCTAGACAGCTAGGAGTGCCACGAACGACAGTTTGGAGAATTTTAAAACGTGAGGGCTTATATCCATATCACTATTGCAGGGGACACGGTTTTCTTGAGACAGACCACTATGCTCGTCTAGTTTATTCTACCTGGATACTAAGACATTCACGGCTTCATTTTAATTTCTGCAGAACAGTCCTCTGGACAGATGAATCTACGTTCACGAGAAGTGGTGCTACAAATCAAAAGAAACCTGCACAGGTGGTCATCAGATAATCTTAAAGCTATACGCCCATTTAAATTTCAACATGAATTTTTATTAACGTTTGGGCGACCCTAATCGATGACTTGTTGGTTGGTGCTGGCGTTCTTCCTGGGAGGTTAAATGCGGACAATTACCTTCAATTTCTTATTGACGAACTGCCAGGTCTTTTAGAGGATATCCCACTGAATGTTCGACGAGACATGTGGTTTCACATGGACGGGGCACCACCACATTTCGGAATTGCTGTCCGAAATTGGGTTAACGTCAATTATCCAAGATGGATTGGTCGAGGTGGTCCTGTTGCATGGCCACCCAAATCACCCGATCTTAATCCCCTTGACTTTTATTTATGGGGGTACATGAAAAATTTAGTATACGCTCAAGTTTCGAGCACAAGAGAAGAGTTGTTGGATCGTATTCACCTGGCTGCCGAGCAAATCCGACAAAACAAGTATGAAATTCGGATAAGTACTTCTGCTGTTGGCTTACGGGCACAAGCCTGCATTCAGCAAGGAGGTGGACATTTCGAAAATATTATTAATTAAACTTTTTTAAATAAAATCAGTTTTTATTGACTTTGGGATTACATTTTGTTTTCATGATCTGACAATCACATTCAACTGTAACTTTGAATCAAATAAAAATGGATATACAAGTTTTGCGTTTTTGTTACTTGAAATGAGGTCTACTTTACACTCCTAAAATTTGAATATAACGATACGTGACAGCTTGTATAGTTCTTTTAACAAATTATAAAATATTGTCGAAATTGTATTTATATATATATAATAATATATATATATATATATATATATATATATATATATATATATATATATATATAAATGTTTAGATAATTTCTTAGCCGTTCATTTAATATAACATTTGATAAATTATTGGAGTTTTTCGGCCGAAAAACTCCAATAATCAAAAATGTTATATATATATATATATATATATATATATATAAATATATATATATATATATATATATATATATATAAAATAAATTTTAATACATTACATGTAAACATTTTGCGACAGCATGTAACAACAGATAAAGCATAAAATAATAAAATCATATTGACTGTTGACAGATAAAGAAACATGTTTTACTTTTTCATCTTTTAACACAATTGTATTTGTCGGCACTTTACTTATTATAAGTATGCTGTCGTAAAACCTGTCCTGATATTAGTTAGTTAAATTTGTAAGTATATGTTTATTGAATAGATATTATATAACGGACAGCCTATTTTGAATTTGAGGCCATTTTTTATGAAGATCGTATGGCATTGTTGTTTGACAGTTGTCATATGCGAACATTGAGTTTTAGTCATGGAGAATTACACGGGCGCGCAACGTATTGAAATTGTGAAAATCCACTACCGAAATGGCGAGAGTTTTAAGGACTATTAGAGAAAGTCGCGGATTTTACACCTTCTCGCAGTACGGTGGTCCGATTAATAGACAAAGTTGAGCCGATTGGCTAAATTTACACCCAGAAAAGATTTGTCTGTGTTTTCATGCAGCTCGGTCTTATGAATACATTGCGCCAGTTAGTGAGAGTGTTGACCAGTATACTTCCACCTCAATTCTCCATCGTTCAGATAGACATCGGAAACTTTGCATTCAATAATATCCTCATGCTGGAGCACGAGGTCAACTAGCAACCTGGTTTCTTCGTCGGAATAATTAGGAGACGCACGCGTTTAATTTTTTTTTCAGACATATCGGTCAAAAGCCAAATACAATAAAATAACAACAAACAACCAAATAATAAGAAACTTAACAAATACGTACAGCTGAAATCAAAAAAAGGGACGTAAATTCAGTCCTATTTGTCAATTGTCAACTTGACAATACCTACCGAAAATATTTAAATCAATGTCATTAAATTTAAATTGGCAGGGCAATTAAGAACAGCCCATCTCTTTCTAACTACTGTATGTGCGTTAGCTACTACTCGCTCTCCCTAAACTCGTTGGAATATAGTCAATGCAGAGTTACCGAAAATGTTATAAACTGTCGGATCACTATGTAGCTATTGAAATAAAGCGCTTGGAAAGATATACGAGGTGCATTCAAGTTCTAAGGCCTCCGATTTTTTTTCTCCAGGCTGGAAAGAGATAGAAGCATGTGCATTGTTTTAAAATGAGCTTGCGTTCGTTGTCAATACGTCACAGAGATGGCAGCACTGTACGGCAGATGGAATTGTAGCGGCAGCGTCGAGAATGAGAACTGTTTTAGATACTTAAAATGGCTACGTTTTCCTTACTTGAACAGCGTGCAATCATTCGTTTTCTGAATTTGCGTGGTGTGACACCAATTGAAATTCATCGACAGTTGAAGGAGACATGTGGTGGTGGAGTTATGGATGTGTCGAAAGTGCGTTCGTGAGTGCGACAGTTTAATGAAGGCAGAACATCATGTGATAACAAACCGAAACAACCTCGGGCTCGCACAAGCCGGTCTGACGACATGATCGAGAAAGTGGAGAGACTTGTTTTGGGGGATCGCCGAATGACAGTTGGACAGATCGCCTCCAGTGTTAGCATTTCCGTGGGTTCTGTGCACACAATCCTGCATGATGACCTGAAAATGCGAAAAGTGTCCTCCAGGTGGGTGCCACGAATGCTGACGGACGACCACAAGGCTGCTCGTGTGGCATGTTGCCAAGCAATGTTGACGCGCAACCAAGGCATGAATGGGACTTTTTTTTCGTCGATTGTGACAATGTATGAGACGTGGATGCCATTTTCCAATCCAGAAACAAAGCGCCAGTCAGCTCAATGGAAGCACACAGATTCACCGCCACCAAAAAAATTTCGGGTAACCGCCACTGCTGAAAAAATGATGGTGTCCATGTTCTGGGACAGTGAGGGCGTCATCCTTACCCATTGTGCTCCAAAGGGCACTACGGTGACAGGTGCATCCTACGAAAATGTTTTGAAGAACAAGTTCCTTCCTGCACTGCAACAAAAACGTCCGGGAAAGGCTGCGATTGTGCTGTTTCACCAAGACAACGCACCCGCACATCGGGCTAACGTTACGCAACAGTTTGTTCGTGAAAACAACTTTAAAGTGATTTCTCATGCTCCCTACTCACCTGACCTGGCTCCTAGTGACTTTTGGCTGTTTTCAACAATGAAAGACACTCTCCGTGGTCGCACATTCACCATCCGTGCTGCTATTGCTTCAGCGATTTTCCAGTGGTCGAAACAGACTCCTAAAGAAGCCTTCGCCGCGGCCATGGAATCATGGCGTCGACGTTGTGAAAAATGTGTACGTCTGCAGGGAGATTACCTCGAGAAGTAACACCAGTTTCATAGTTTTCGCGTGAGTAGTTAGTTAGAAAAAAAATCGGAGGCCTTAGAACTTGAATGCACCTCGTTTAAATGTTATCTGACAGATTTAACTGACAGATAAGTTTTTTAACGGATAGCTAACTGAGACTTTATCTGGATATTGAAAGACCGGCCCTTATTGTAACAAGAAAAAGTCTAGTTATGCTTGTAATGAAAAAAATGTAAAATCAAATATAACTCAAAAACGACTTGTTTTAGGAACTAGGTTTACCAAGACTTTTTTCTTTATCATAATGGGAACCATAAGTGGGTAAAACATCAGAACAACTTTTTTTAACACCATATATATAATATTATATGTACTACATATATTATATACACTCAACACCTATAAATGCATTATAGTAGTGTTATCTTTGAAAGCAATTACGTGGCAATTTGAAGTTTTTAAAAATAATTGAAATACAGGTAATGATGTAGTAAAGTCATATGAAGGCCGTGATCGTAAATTTAAACATACTTAAAACGTCATTCACTTCTACCATAAACGGACATAATCATTAACGCTTTTTCATGAATTTATTTGCGTGTAACTAAACTTTAAAATGCATGTTAAAACCGTCGAATTATTATATATTATAAAATATTTAAATGCATCAGCTTGCCTCTGCTTCGAAAGAGTGAGTATTCTAAATAAAGTACTACTATGCATAAATTTTCAACACCTACCTCTTTAGATTAAGTAAGAATTAAAAATAAAACTTTAGAACCTTAACATTTAGAATTATGTATACACATTTTACTAGCCCAGTTGCGTTTTTAAATTGGAAGGCATTACACCATTTTATATACGAGTACAGTAGATGAAAATTATGTTGTTAATTGACGAAAGAGATTCTTGTTGAAACTTCATTAATATTATAAGGTTAGATTTAGAAAGGGTTTAAGTCTACTTGATTATCTAAAACTGAACCTAACTAACTTTGAGTAAGTCATATATAAAAGACACAATATTGGTCTTAACACACTACCCTGTGGAACCTATCATCTTACATAGATAGCTATATGTGAATATTTTAATTGATAGGTTTACAAATCTATGATATCTATAATCTATAAGATATATGAAGCTTTATCAAGCATAAATATAGCTACTTTCGTTTGGATAGCTTTTACTAAATGGGTAATAAGTTCAAAGCTATATACTCGGCATTCTGAAAGATCTCGTAATGTAAGGTGAGTCTCCATGTCAACTTTCTACGATGTCGGACTATTCATTTCAATAATAGTAAAGTTAGTAATTAAGGATTAAAAATGTTCACCATCTCCAGAAGTTACGTCATAAAGTTATAAAATTATAGTAAATCTTGATTTTTGAGTAAATGAGGCTTCTCGTAAATCAAACTAAAACTAGGTGAGCTCAGCTGAGGTGAGGTGAAGTGAGGTGAGCTCAGTCAGCTTAGCTGAGCTCACCTCACCTCACCTCACTTCAACTCACCACACCACACCACACCACACCTCACCGCACCTCACACACCAACCCAACCCAACCCAACCCCACCCAACCCAAGTTGAGTGTTTTGTGTATGGAGTGTTTTGAGCGTTCTGAGTGATTTGGGTGTTTAGAGTGTTTCGAGTGTTTTGAGTGCTTTGAGTGTTTTGAGTATTTTTAAGTTTTTGTGTTTTGATGTTTTGAGTGTTTCAAGTGTTTTGAGTGTTTTGAGTGTTTTGAGTATTTTTAGTGTTTTTGAGAGTTTTGAGTGTTTTGAGTGTTTTGAGTGCTTTGAGTGTTCTGAGTGTTTTGAGTGTTCTTAGTGTTTTGAATGTTTTGAGTGTCTTGAATGTTTTGAGTGTTTCGAGTGAATCAAATGTTTCGGGAGTTTCGAGTGTTTGGAGTGTTTTGAATGATTTGAATGTTTTGAGTGTTTCGAGTATTACGAGTGTATCGGTGATTCAAATGTTTCGAGTGTTTGGAGTGTTTTGAGTGTTTTGAGTGTTTGGAGTGTTTTGAGTGGTTTGTGTTTCGAGTGTTTTGAGTTTTTGAGTGTTTTGAGTGTCTTGAGAGTCTTAAGTGTTATGATCTAATCTCACCTCACCTTGCCACACCTCAACACCCAAAACACTTAATCCACTTAAATCAATTAAAATACTCAAAACACAAAACAGTCGAAACACTCCAAAACACCCAAAACACGCAAAACACTCAGAACACAAACCTTAAAAACACTCGAAACACTAGAAACACTCGAAACACTCGATACACTCGAAACACTAGAAATACAATAAATGGAACAATCAAAATTGAGATTTATTGTCCAGTATAATTACTTTAACTTATATTTGCTACTAATTCTTTGTCGACATTATTTATACGTTCATTATTGGCTATTATTTAAGTTATTTTGATAATTTAATGAAGTTTCAATTAAATTATAGTTATTAGATGTCAGAAACAGTGTCGCAATAATTTGAACAAATCCGTACTTATTAAACTTAATTCTAAGCTCCTACAAATTTCATCAATTTATGGCGATTATCTTCTATAAAATATCTCGAACAGAACCTTAAGCATGACTACAAAAGCATTAACGTCTTGAATCAAAACAAATGCACATCATAAAGAGCGTAATGCAATCTGAAATTTAATTAAAACAGTATAAACAACGGAAAAATTATCGCGCACGATTCACATCGGCGCATTTTAATCGCAGGGCAGACCGTAGTAATTTGTGCGTACGATCGTCAAATCGCGTTGATCGAACGTGAACAGGGTCGGCGTAGCCCAGAGGTCCTCTCCACGAAACAAATCAAACACGCTCGGACACTCCGACGTTTACTTGGCATCCTCGTCTCTTCGCAGCGTAATTGTTGGAGGCGGATCGCACGCACACTGAAATCTAATTAATGATGTGTTGTAAAATTTAAACGGCTGGTACCCCTGCGGAACGTGTAGAGATCTAGTACACCCACAACATAAGTAACTATATGCAGATAGGATGATTTCGTGGAGCGTGGGATTAATTTAAACATAAACAATGCCGGCTCCTTTTGACCTATGTAAGTTTACTGGTACGGGAGTGGAACGAATTGATTATATACAGAACGATCAGAAAGTCACGACTGATGTCCGACCATATTTTCATTTTTGAAAAGATTGCTCTCATATGGCCCCGCATACAGAACAATAAAATCAAAAATCAAGACAAGAATAATGCGTTGGCATATTTTTTTGTATAAACGTTATGCTTTGATTGCCCTAAGTGCATGTTATGGTAATGTAATTTGCGGTAATAGTAACAGCTGAACGACTATAAAGGAATATATGTATTTTTTAAAACTGTAATGTCAGGTTCATTACGATGAAGTTCAAAAGTTATTCCAGTAACACATCTCAAGACTTTGAAATCTCTAATAATGCCTAAATTTCGCGATATGTCACAATATAGATCTTTGTTGATGAACTTGCGCACAGCATCGACGTTTTCCTGAGTGACCGCCGTTTATGGTGCATTTGCTCTTGGATCGTCGCTGAGACTAATCCATCCACGATTGAATTCTCCATGTTATCCAGCAATTGTTGACTGATGTGGTGCTTCATTACCGAAAACAGAAACCAACTCGGCGATGCATTCGTTGAGATAATTGTCTTCGAAAACTATAAAAAATTATTGGACAAAAATTATCTCGGTTTAAAGTAACTTGTCAATTTTGACAGTTCGTTGTAACACTGTACGTTAGGGTGGAGTGAAAATTAACAAAAAATTTTTTTTTTAATTTTGAAAACTCCTGTATTGTTAATTGATGACCCTATTAGAAAGCACTATTTATGCAAAATAACAAGACTCTGCGACTTTATTTCGAGGTGGCGCATGAAGGGTGAAGTTTGAAAAATAACCTAATTTACATAAAGGCAGAAAAGTACAATTTAAAAATCTTTTTTATCTACCATTTAATAAAACTGTTGGCAACACTTAAGTTTATTGCTCAAAAACAAAGTTAGGGGATTCCCATAGAATAAAATAAAGTATCATTTTAAACAGTTTCTTTCAGTTTCTTCATAGTATTTAGAAGTGCAACGTGTTAAAAAAGTTTATAAAACTTAATCAAACGTAAAATTTTCATTACCAAAAGTTAAAACGTGATTGCTGAGGAAAGATTTAAAATGCCTAAAACAAGGAAAGATTTGTGTTGCTCTGTATTTGGAAAACCAATTACATTAAGTGCTAATGTGTTGCCTACGCATTGTGATATTATTAAATATTACCTGTGGCTAAAAAATTATATGCTTGAATTGAACAACCGAAAAGATCCTTCAATTAAGTGCATATGTGAAATAATTGCTACTGATATTGAACAAATATGGAAAAGGCATCGATTCTTATAATAAGTCATCAACAAATCTTAGCAAGATTGATTTCCTATTACAACAAATACAAAAATATGAAGAAACTGCGCAGTGAAGTAAAAAACCAAAATTTCTTAAAGGAATCTCAAAAACAATTATTTGACATCGCAACCTGTAAGTGCGCGTTCAGAAACATACGTAAATGTGTGACAAAAATACCTCCAGCAGAGGAAAAGTTTTTAAAGGACCAACGAAATGAGCGTAGAATTTATATTGGCTGTGTGGATAGGTTTACAACAAAATCTATACGACGCAATGAAGTTCGAAAGAGAAAATATGATCAATCCGTTCAAAAAAACATGACTTCAAGTACTTCTTCGTCTATGTCAGAATTACATCGGTCATGCAGTAGCACTTCAAGTGAAACATCAGAATCAGAGCAAGATGATTTTTGCAAATAATATATGCATTTTGTATATTATTTGCATATTTTGTGGTAATATTGATGAAACTTGACAAGATAAAAAAATTATTGCTATATTCCCAGTACTTTGGAAACATCACGCGTAAATATAATGTTTCGCGAAGAATAGACCGCAACATTCGTTGATTAGTTAGCTATTTGACTGGCGCGGTCCATGAATTTTGTGAAACTTATAAAACGTAAAAGAGAAAAACAAACTTTCCCAGTATTTACTAAACTTAGATATGTTTTAATTGAAGGAAATGTATCAATTTCGTAGTAACTTGTTTAGTTGTTGGATTCTCTTCCATACAAAAACGTTTTCGTGCTTGCAGAGGGTGAATAAATACGTGTGTGTACATGCAAGGTACATACTGAATCAAAGTCTAAATAACCTGCAGAATTACTGACCGTTACGTGTTGCACATGTTGGGTGACGCACTTTCGACCGTTACTTCCTATTTTATACCATATGCCACCCTCCAATTATAAAAATAAAATCTTTACTTTGGTAGTTTAAATATTATATGGTAATTTTAAAGATAAAGAAAGAAAGCGATATTTATTTTTACATTTTATACATTTCCTGTAATAATAATAACTTTTATTAAATTTTACAAATTAATATTGCCGAAGCATGAGTATAGGTAATGAATAAGGGCCGGATTATATGCAAAAAAAAACTGAAAATAAGCGCATAAATATGCAGATGTTTTAGCCTAAATATGCACTGCCTTATAAAAAATATGCAGGTAAAAAAATACGAGGAATGTTAGAAAATTGAATACTGTAGAAAAAAATTAGATTTTAATAAACGCTAAGTTGCCATGGCAACCAGGCATGAAAACTTTGTCCGCACGATACGTACACAGTGTAGCTAATTAATGATGAAATATGTCGAAAACACCAATATAATAACACTTTGTGTGCCCTTAATTAAAAAAAATAAATATGTAAATATAATTTCATTGTACAAAATTTTTTTTACGAACAATGGTACTATTTCACTTTTAACGAGTGCCCAACACTAACATAAATTGTCAAGTTTAGGAAAATGACAGAAGTCAAAAAATTAGACTTAGACAACTGTCATAATTACAAGGTAATACAAAATCGTATTATATTTGCGAGCAATGCTACTAGACTATCTACACATTTTTAATTAATCGTATTATATTTGCAAGCAAAACTACTCGACTATCTACACATTTTTAATTAAAGTGAATAAATAATGACATCTATTTGAGTACATTACATATTTAAAGGAAAGTAAAAAAGTGCGCAACATTTTTAAACATATTTAAGATAATTATTATAATTTATTATCACTTTTCCAAAAAGATTTAAAAAACACAATGGCTCCAACATTCTAAAATGATTGAGCACTAGAATCATATTTAGCATCCAAACATAAAATAGCTATAGAAGATTCTAATTGGCGAGAGAATATAATAACAATGTTACAGGAACGAAATAAACTACAGACCCATTTCAGAAACTTATACACCAAAGTAAGTATATTATTCATTCATGTTGATACTTACTATATAAATAAATTAATCTGAAAAGTTTTAAAATTATATTGCTAACTCATCACAATACAACCAAAAAAAGAAACTCTTTACCTATTGCCATAATTGAATACATTAATGAACCAAAATAATAAATCAACCTTGATTGTGACAATAATGTAAAACTTTAATTATAATTATTATATTTATTTACAATAATATACATGAAATATGTTCTTTCCTTTTTGTGTCAAAAGTGTGGTTAAAGCACAAAATTTATCTATAAAAAAAATAATAATTTATTTAAATTAAGTGTTATTTAATAAAATATTATATTTACCGTCATTTATTAAACAATTTAAAATTGAAAAATTTTAAAAAACTGACAATAACAAACCATCATAGTACTATATCAAATTCAAATATGGCGCAATTTATTATATGTAATAATTCCTAATTAACGATAACAATACTTCCCCACATTCGATATTAATTCAAATTCAAATAATTAGGATACGTTAAACACTGCATTGTGATTGGTTAATCGCCTTTAAGATATTATAACTCGAATAAGTTAAATATCCAAATATTTTCAATTTAAAATGCATTAGAATAAGAAAAAATAATAATAAAATTCATCAACAATTAAAATAGTAAAAATAAATTATTTATAAAACGTTCCCAAAATCAAATTTAATAAATAAAATATCACAGCTTACCGAGTTGTCATGGTAACCGACAAAAACAGTTAAAAGCGCGAGATAATTGCCCTGCTTAATAGCGTGTGAATTTGTCAATCCCCGCCAAATCTAAAAATAACCTAACCTGTAAGTGTTAATGATAATTAATAGTATTTTACATATAAAGTTTATGCAAAAATAACCAGTGCGAAATGTTAAAAACTAAGTGAAAAGACGATAAACAAATATCAGTGTAAACGTTGAAGAAAGAGTTATTAAAAGAATTTTTATTTAATTAAAACTTTCGAAATGAATACTTTTATTACATGTAACCAATAACGTACAATAAAAATAACGTGAAGCAGAGGGTAAATGTATTCAGTTCATGTGTTAGTTGAATTGCTGAAATAGAATATGTTCGTGAAATGTTAGAAAAGAACCTGTGATGTCCTGTTGATACAGAGGCATGCTAATTTTCAGATTCGCAGAATCAAGGTATGTATTCTTTATTGTATATATTGCATGCATTGTTTCTATGAAATATGTTTTGCCAAATATATAATAAATAAAATATAACTGTGACAAATTAGGTAGAGATATTAAGAACAAATTCGACAATAATAGATTAAACAACAAATTACAGTAAAATTAAAAACCAAAAGTATTATTAGTTTAGTGACTATTAAGAAATAGTAGTCCATATTATAAAACAATATTTCGTATTGTTTTAGCCTTTACTTGATGAAATTATTATTATAACTATTATCGGGATAAATAAAAAAAAAATTAATGAATTTCACTACTTTTTACTTCACAAAGTTCGATAGTTCCACTCACACAAAAGCTTGAAGTAAAAAGTAATGAAATTAATTAAAATTTGTTTTATTTTATCGCGATAATAGTTATAATATAACACACATACGTTGTATAAACTTAAAATTTCTAGATATACCAGTACAAGTTAGAAATTTGTGCATTTGTGTATATATATAAAATCAAGAAGGTTGGTATTATTTTTCAATGTTTTTAAAGAAATCCTTTTTAAAGATTAAAAGTGAAGATTAGAAACGTAGTTATATTTCTATTTTAAATTATGGTTCTTCATCAAGAAAATGCAGAATCAATTCAATTCACAAAACATGTTTGTCTTATATCTGTGATTCTCTTGTTCTATTATATTTACTACAAGTTTATTTAAAACATTTTATAACATAATTAACTGTTAAAATAATTTACAATTACATATTTTGTTAAAGTTTTCAACAGAAAAATTGTGACGCTTGTCTGAAAACATGTATTTATATATTGGAAAGGTTCATTCTACGTCGACGGTTGTTATATAAACATATTTCAAATTAGAAGTATCATCTATTGTCAACTCAATATTTTCAACTGAATCACCACACAAGATTTTAGCAATGTCCTTTAGCTTTTTAAAACCCCAATTTTTCCTATTACACTTAAAAATTTTTCATGAACGGTCTGTCGCACTCCTCCTTTAACATCAAAACATGATTTCTCAAATTTGTTTATTATTTCAACGTTCTCGATTAGCGACATAAATTGTTTTTCCAACTGCAATATAGAAGTGGAAATAAAACTGTAATTGGCTTTAATAAGCGCCAATTGTTAAGGTATTTATTTACTCGAATATACCTTTTGGGCGTCTATCACAGATTGTGCATCCCTATCAAGATCCATAATAATTGTCTTTATTCCTTCATAATGATTTGCATGAAAAATAGCAGCCTCCAACTATGTTCCCCATCGTGTGATTACTGGTTGAGGTGGAAGCGTAACACCTGGCAGATGTTGTTTGTAAAACTGAAACCGTAATGGGGCTTTTAAAAATACTTTCTTAACACTACTAATTAAAGTATTTGCTAAGGGAAAATGATTTCTGACTTCTTCTACAACACGATTTAGTCCGTGCGCCAAGCAATTTGAGTGAATTAAATTTGGGTAAAACATTTTCAAGTTGAAAGCTGCCTTCACCATGTATGATGCAGCATCCGTCAAAAACAATGGAATTTTCTCTGTAGGAATCGATTCCGGTAAGAAGAAAGTTGGCAGTTCTTCCTGTATAAACCTTGCTATTGTCAAACTATTTGCCTTTTCCAACTGTTTAGATGAAATTAAATAAGATTTTGCTGGAACCGATACGTTAAGAATACCTATCATTAAATGAGCTATGTATCGGCCCACATTATCAGTAGTTTCATTTACGTATATATAAAGATAATTGTTTGCAACAACCTTCTTAATGCTATTAAATATTTCTTTATAGATGCAGAGAATATAATTTTTTCTTAACGTGATCTCATCGGGAATGTTATATTTGCTGATGTACTTTTGCAAAAATAACTTGACATTTAAATTGTTTAATTTATGTAGTGGAATATCTGCGGATACAAGCATTTAACACAAATTAAAATTGTTCTTGTTCCGAATTTTTGGAAGTTGGTGGAAAACATTGCGGTAATGCTTGCTAACTCTTCTTTGACAATTTAATCTTTCTTAGTTTTGCAGTATGAGATAGCATTTTCATATGTTGGTCGACTTGGAACTTTCTCTCACTAGTAATCTGCAAAAAAAAATCACATCATCGGTTGTTTTCTTATAAAATAAATGTTAGTAAAAGATAAAGGAATAATTAAAAACTTAATTAATTAATAACATGAAATAAACTTAAAATTTTACTCACAATCTTAATAATTCTGTATAAGATTATGAATAAGGTACAATCCATCCAGGCACAGTCGCTATTTTCGGCATTTTTGCTATTATATTTCACAACTTACAAGTTTACACTTTGTAAAGCCAACGTAAAATGACGTTTAAAATAAAATTACTTTCGAATATGGGAATAAATTTCTCTGACTAGAAAAGAAACACATATACTCCTAGTTTTCTGGTAAAATGTATTTTTGTATTTATTTAGAAGTTTTAAGGTATTAGCTTTTCCTGGAATTTTGTCTCGGCCTGGAAGCTTAATAAAATGCTATTTTTAATTTAAAGAGGGCTATTTAATCTTTGTTTGTTTGTTACATCCACGACATATTTTTAGTAATGCCTATAATAAATTTCATTTAGTAAATAAATAAAATTCGGATACTTAAAATATGCAAAAATGCTGAATACTACAAAATATGCAAATAATATACAAAATGCATATATTATGTTAATACGCAAGTTTATGCAAACTGCATACAATCCGGCCTTTAATAATAAGGTTTAGGTAAAACCACAAAATACATTAAGACTTAGAATACATTATTTATAAATATTTAAGATATTATACAATAAAAGCATTTTAACAGTTAACGTCTTGTTGTATCATTTCTTTAAATTTACATTGGATGCTAGGTCTAGTTTCTTAGAACCCAATAATAACCCTGAGACATACATAAGGTATTTAAGAGTCTAGAGAAATATATGCGCCCACACAATAATTATATACTTCAACTACATTAAGTAAAACTCATAGCAATAGGTATGCGAGTCAACCCAGTGTATGGTCACTTGCGTTGTATGCTTATGAGGGAAAAACAGCCCGAAACACGTGCCAATATATTGATAGTCTCCAACGAAAATTTAGTATGCATCGTGTAGATATTTATACGTATACAGGTGAGTTTTTTTGAATGTTTAGCATTGGGATCTCAGAAACTACTGGAGATAGAAAAACGCTTAAATGGAGAAAGATGCGCAGTTTTACGAGTTTGATTTAAAACTGCTTTTGTTTCTCCGATAACTTTCATGGCTTATTAGATATTCAAAGAAAACTAAATTTTACGATTTTCATTGAACATGCTTAGCATCGTTAATAGTAAATTTAGAGAAAAAGTGTTCAGACAAAAGTTTTAGATAATTTTACGCCAAATAAAACTTTGTAGCTAATATTTTTTTTCGTTCACCATTATCGAGTTATGACACAAATTTGTGTTTTTTTAAATGGAAACCATAGTTGGTTTTGACATCATTAAAAAGCTTATTTTTTGCTGATTACAATGATATAAGGTTTGATATGGTTATTTTAAAAAATAAAGAGGATATAGACATTTTTATGGTTTTTATGGAAAACAATTGAATTTCGAACTGATAAAATACAAATCAAACGAAAACTTATTTTGAAATCTTATGTAGTAATAAAATGAAAACTATAAGAACTTTTATTAAGGGCACACAACATTATTAATGTTCAAAGATACCTCCATTATTATTAATACACAAATTGCATCTCATCACAACAGAATTTGTAGCATTGCGGACTTTACGCCTATCGATGTTATTAAAAGCAACTAAGACAGCTTCTCTTAAATCGTCGATTGTTTCATATGTTCTTTGTATACTGTGTCCTTTAGTACACCCCACAAGAAAAAATCCAAAACTGATAAATCAGGGGATCTAGCCGGCCATTCAATGGGTGCATTTCGTCCTATCCATTGATTAGGGAAGTTCAAATTTAAATAATTTCTAACATTCAGTTGATTGTGCGGAGGCGCTCCGTCATGTTGAAACCATTGTAGCATTGCTCGGGTTCTTAAATTTAAATTATCTAACATTTCCTCGAAATCTTGTTGTAAAAAATTAAGATAACGATTGCCAGTTAGTGATCCATCAAAAATAAAAGGAGGAAGAACAGTCGATCCTATAACAGCACACCAAACATTAAACCCAAATTTAATTTGTGGTCTCCTATGTTCAACGTGAAGTGAATTTGTTTGAGACCATATGTGCTCATTGTGCCTATTAAACATTCCACAATTTGTGAAACGAGATTCATTAATCCATAATATTTTCATTGAAAAGTGTGGATCGTTTTGACACTGATCTTTAAACCATCTACAAAAAGCTGTTTGTCTGATGTTATCACCTTCATGTAAAGTTTGTGATACTGATAATTTGTAGGGGCGAAATATATGCTTCTTCAACACTCTGACAATAGTGCGTTGAGAGGAGCCCATTTCTGTTGAAATTTGTCGGGTCGATGTAGATGGATTCTGAGCGACACTTGCTAATATGTTTATTTCTCTATCTTCATCCATCCTTTTTTTTGATTTTGGTTTAACGAACGAACCATAATCTGCTAAATTATCCCATAATCTCTTAAAAGTAGGTAGCGACGGCTGACGTCGATCCAAATAATTTTCAAAATAAACTTCAGCAGCTCTAGTAGAATTTTTCTGGCACTGAATGTAACATTCAACCATATCACGCTTTTCTACGCTAGAAAATTCCATAGCCAATGCAAACTTATGACTAACGGCCGTTTGCACCGCTATAGTTAAGTTACAATTAAATTAATTAATAGTTAATTGTCAATGTTTGACAATTAACTTGACTTAAAAGTAAAAATTAACAGCTCTCACTTCTGTGACTCAACGTGAAAGCAATGTTAGTATATTTATCTCGACTGCTCCAACGAACACTATTGTAACTCAGAGTTTTCGTTTTTTAAATTACAAAACACCAAACATTTTTTTTTTTAAGTTTTTATCTTATAAAGTGAACAATCATAGAAATGTCTATATCCTCTTTATTTTTTAAAATAACCATATCAAACCTTATATCATTGTAATCAGCAAAAAATAAGCTTTTTAATGATGTCAAAACCAACTATGGTTTCCATTTAAAAAAACACAAGTTTGTGTCATAACTCGATAATGGTGAACGAAAAAAAACATTAGCTACATAGTTTTATTTGGCGTAAAATTATCTAAAACTTTTATCTGAACACTTTTTCTCTAAAATTACTATTAACGATGCTAAGCATACAAAAAAGGGATATTTATCAATACGTTTATGCCGTATTACGCAGTTGTTGTATAATGAAACAGATATGCAAAATACATATCCGTCACTGTAAACATGGACAAACACCTCGTATTTTTAGCATTTACTTCTGTTCAATACATATGTTTCAGTCAGATGTCACTGATTAAATTGGTGTCGCCTAATAGAACGAAACTGGTTATAGCTTGGAGACGATTTTAGCGTAAATGTAGATACAGATACAGATCCGTTGTTTAACAGATCTGTATTAATTTGTATACGCATTGCTTCACTAGTTCAACCGATGAGGCCTAGATGGCTGAAACATATGTATTGAACAGAAGTAAATGCTAAAAATACGAGGTGTTTGTCCATGTTTACAGTGACGGATATGTATTTTGCATATCTGTTTCATTATATGATGCTAAGCATGTTTAAAGAAAATCGTAAAATTTAGTTTTCTTTGAATATCTAATAAGCCATCAAAGTTATCGGAGAAACAAAAGCAGTTTTAAATCAAACTCGTAAAACTGCGCATCTTTCCCCATTTAAGCGTGTTTCTATCTCCAGTAGTTTCTGAGATCCCAATGCTAAACATCCAAAAAGTATAAGTATGTTTTAACATATATTTATCATCGCAATTATATTTAATATTTACTTCGTATATAAAGTAGATTAGAACAGTTAATATACCAACTAACAGTATAACAAAGCTATCCGTGAAGTAAAAAATGTACAAAAAAAAATTAAAAAAGCAATGGAAACAACATAACGTACGATATCTCCATTATAAATCAAAAAATGTATCAAATAAAGAGAAACCGGTAAAACACCGAAGGCCGTTAATTTTTATCAATCAGCCCATCATTTTATCATTATAGGATCACGCGAATCCGGTTAGGTCGTACAGTAAAACACGTTATCGATCTATTTTTATTGTGAGGGATTTCCTCTCTGAAGAATAACGAGAATCGCATATGGCACGAAATTATGTGGGAACTGTCCACGGTACGCACAGAAACACAACCGAACCCGAGCACCATTCATAACTTGTCTCGCTCACGGCAGTCGCTTTAATTCAAAATCGTGACTTACCGTTGTGCACAAAAATCCGCCGGGGTCTCAGATAAAAAAGAAATTGCAGTGTAATGTGTAGTAATCTCGGAGCATGTGTGTTTTTGCAAATCTGATATATATTTTGAGCTGTAGGTAACAATTTATTTTTTATATGTATATTTAACGTAGCGATCAAGAGTTTGTCAAAATAAACCCCGTTTGGTAAGAAGGAACGGACGAAATACATAAATGGTAATGATTACGACCTCAATTTATTAATATCAAGATATTTAAGAAATTTTTTTAAATTTTTCCATGTTGATACCCGGTGGTATTATTTTATTAAAATTCGAAATATTGTACATAATTTTTTAAATTATATACAATATACATATTTTAGGGACATTTCCTTAAAACTGCTCAGTTTGATTTAATAATAATAATAATAATAATAATAATAATAATAAATAATAATAATAAATGAATAAATGCGCTGAAGTAACTAGTTGGTTAACCAAGAAATATGATGCGGTGTTACACAGAACTGTCAGCAAGGAATAAAGTAATTAATACTGGTAGCCGTAACTTTGTGGTAATTCATTTTGAAAATAATAAAATAAAATAAAACAATAACTTTGTTATACCACTTTATTCACATGTAATAGTGACCGCGGTTTCGACATACAATGTCATTATCAAACCGCAAAAGTTACAGGCCGACATAGATCTTATAAATGACACAAAAATATATTCATATTAACATAAGGAATGCTTAAGGTTAATAGAAAACATATTAGTAAAGAAAAATACAAACCCGGTTGTTATACACGAAATCATATCTCTAACGGAGTTAGTCACCAACCAAAGTTACTTTACATTTAACAACATATTCTACAAACAAACAGAAAGTCTGGCAATGGGCTCACCTCTAAGTCCTCTATTAGCTGAAATTTTCATGAAGCATATTACAGAAAAAATTCTTTCATCACAACTAGGTAAAAAACATATTAAATTTTGGTATCGGTATGTAGACGACATCCTAGCTTGCTTTAACGGTACTTATAGACAACTACAAACATTTCTGAACTACATAAATTCAATCCATTCTAATATTATATTTTACAGTAGAAATAGAAGAGAATAACAGTATTAACCTCCTGGATTTAAAATTAAACAAATTAGATCAGAGCTTAAAATTTGATATATATCGTAAACCTACTTTCACTGATTGCATTATTCCCAAAGATTCACTACACCCTAAGTCACAAACATTCATTTTTTAATTCTATGATACATAGAGCATTAAATATTGCTTTGTCTAATGAATCTTTTGTTCGTGAAATCAATACTATAAAACAAATAGCGGTAAACAATAGTTATAAAAGTAGCGTAATCGACAGTATACTAAAGAAAAAACAGTTACAAGTGGCCCCTAGTTTAGTATATCCTAAAGATAGTGCTAATTTGAAACAATTTGTCTCGTTAACATACTTCGGTAAAATAAGCGAGCAAATTGGAAATATAATTTCAAAAAATAATAGTAATGTTAGTATAGCTTACAAACCATATGTAAAAACAAGTAATTTCATTTTTAACGCAAAACCTAAAACAGATATCAATAATAAATCAGGAGTGTACAAATTATATTGTAATGATTGTAAAAGTGTATATATAGGTCAGACTGGTCGAAGTTTTATTATACGGGTAAAAGAGCACACGAGGTCATATAAACTAAAGAAGACTGATTCAACATTCGCAAACCATCTTATTACAGAAAGGCATACATTTGGTCATCATAAAATATTGCATTTGGCCGAGAAAGGTCGTAAATTAAATCTTTTAGAGTCACTTGAAATTTTTAAAAGCGGAAACAACACAATAGATATTGTTCTTAACGACCAGTTGGATCTTATATATACACCTCTTTTCCAATGTTGTATATAATAGTTAAGTATATAGTAGTAATTTTAAATAACATCATAAACCACCCCCATATATTTTTGTGTCATTTATAAGATCTATGTAGACCTGTAACTTTTGCAGTTTGATAATGACATTGTATGTCGAAACCGCGGTCACTATTACATGTGAATAAAGTGGTATAACAAAGTTATTGTTTTATTTTATTTTATTATTTTCGAATAAAGTAATGGCTACCAACAGCAGTGCCAGTAGTTTCACACACTTTTGGTACAATCAAATGGAATATTGAAACTATTGTTCAGCTGGATAGGAACACCCGAAAAATTATGACAAACTATAGAAGTCACCATCCAGGAGCATCAGTACAGAGAACTTACATGTCCAGAAAAGCAGGAGAAAGAGGACTAGTGAACATCGAACAGAGATTTTATACTGCTGTTATCAGTACTACACGTGTTGTATCCACTACACAAGATCCACTTCTGAAGATAGTTAGGGGGCATGAAGCGAAATGTAGGGGGTATTCTTGTATAGAGAGACGAAGAGAGCGCTTATCGAACTAAAGCTACAATACAGTGTCATTAAATCTATTAGAGAAAAGACAAATCGCAATCAGGTGCCTGTAGTGGAGTTCAGACGGATGCTCAGAGTGAGAGGTGTGCCGATATACTCAGAGAGAGGTGAGCCAACATCGAGAGAAGGGGATGCATGATTTGTTTTCAAAGAATATATATAAACAGCGCGTGTCTCACGACCTAACTTTCAGTTTTTTGCATGCACCATATTTATACTCGGAAACAGAAGGCTATATTGTTGCCTGCCTGGATATCGTGTACCACACCCTAGAGTATGCGATTAGGGTCGTAGGACAGAATGGAAACTACCATACATTATACCTCTCAAACGTATATACCGTATGGAACTGGGGTGAGAGAACGGCGGGGAGATGAACGATATCCCACCAGTATACTAGCTAAGAGAGAAGGGACGGTTATAGCACCAGGTGCCAGGCGTGTCAGTGCCACATAGAATTGAGATTTTATTTTGTTACGTTAACAAACTTTGTATTTTTTCCGATGTTGCGGTTGTGCATCAGTAGTTTTTCACCTGAAATTCACCTAAAAATCAGGTTTATGCAATTTACTAATAAATAATAAAGGTACACATAATTATACGTCCATTTTCTCAGAATATTTTTAATTTTCTCTTGAAGTGCAGCATTTTATTTTGTTACATTAGCATTGTTTTAATTTTTTTTTCATTTGTTTATATTTTCCTTGATGTAGCGTTTGTACATCACCGGAATTTAATTATGTATGCAATCACAGGTTTGTGCTATTTACAAATACTCAGATTTTTCTGTCGTTTTAGTGGAATTATGCGTTTGTTTTTTCTGAATATTTGTATTTATTTTTTATTGTACAGCGTTTGTGCATTTTTATAATTATTATATGCGGTGAAAGACCTCACATCTTTGAAATACGTTGGCTATGGCTATGGCGTATGGCTACGTATTGCTATGAATAGTGATTTAGTAGTTGGATGTACCACTATTCACACCAACTCTGTCCAGCTTAGATACTCAGTCGGTTACTTTCTTTAAATGGGACTGCTTTCCTCTCCGGGTTTCCAAAAGAAAACGTGGAAAAATAATTTAATTAATCTACCACAATCAGGCGCCACACAAAATTTATTTGTGAATATTGTTATTTTTACTGAAGTTACTGTTAAGCACACAAATAGAAAGGTAATCAAAAAGATATACACATCTTTACTCAAATGAATCTTTAATACAAAAAAAATAAAAAAGAAAAAAAATTCTTTATAGAGTATAAAGAATTGTGTAATACAAACTTACACTTAGAGGTAAAAGAATTTGTTGAAAATGACCGCAATACAAATCCAAACGTCCTCTGATTACACCCGAACTAAATTAAATCTAATAAATTGCAAAGATGTTTTTTAATTTCACCCCTAATAAACAACTTCAAAAAGTAAACAAACAGAACTGACAGACCGAAACAAATCTCTAACGCATGTGCAATCACATGTAATAAATAAACACTGCCCTTGAATACCAAGCGAACAAATTTAAAGTTATAGAACATTTTTTATAGAGAAATTTTAAAAAACGTTCTTTGTCATCTATATATATATCTAAGATAAAATATATACCAAAATTACCACAATGGTAAAATACAAATCAATACATACAAGAAAATAATAATAAAGATAAAAAGATTAATTTCTTTTACTTACGTAAATAAAATGTATTTTTTTATACAAGACACCAGAGTTAGAAGAACGTACAAAATTAAACAACTACGAGTTCTATACACTCGTAAATAAATCGGTATTGAAATAAACAACCAAAACTAATTAATAAAAATCACGAAGCTACTTAAACTAAGATAAAAATAATATCTTATAACTCACGTCTTCTCAACTCTGATAACAATTAGTGTCTGTCCACAGATAGCTCACAGGCTCTCTATCAATAAAAATATAGTTTCCAAGTAAAATTTGCCCAGCCGAACAAACCGTGCTCCCACTGCGCAAGTCAAAATAATGAATTCATAATTTATACACCAGCAACCAAAATAATAGTTCAATCAAAAATAATTAAAATTTTCAAAATGTTGCGAGGAAAAGTCCATAGCAGTATGTGTATACCACACCTGCATCTGACCTATCCTTATGCTTACCTATGCTTATCCAATCAAATGCTACACTATACATTCTATAAACATATTGCAGAAGTAAAGCGGCGGGGACGCGTCTTGCGCAACAGTGTCATCTTCTTACCTATTTACACACGGTATATACATTGACGTGATGCAGATCTTCGAGTGATATACTACCATCTAATATATATAAGATAGATAAGAAAATTATTCCTCCCTGCGGCATTACGTAATTTTGCAGTGTCATAGAAAATAAAAACTGCAATTTTTTTTGGAATTTTACATTTAGCACCACTAAACAACTGTAAGCTAACAAACCTGATATGGTCCTGTTGGATTACGCAGACAGATGTATGTACATTTTCGAAATGTCATGCCCCAGTGAGGGACAACAACCAAATACCGTGAGCTATTATTTTAAGGGCGAAAAACCTATTTGTAGATTACAAAATATTGTTTATACCCTTGATAATTGGCGTTCTTGGAGGAATCACCGAGAACATAAAATTTACTTTTACTAAAAAAAATTAAAACAACGTAAGTACAAAAACTTATAACTAGGATGTAGAAATATGTTACTTTGAATACTTTAAGGGCCACGCTGGTAGCTGATTTTCTGGAGAAGCTGTTCGTGTGTGAAGAGCTTCTGCGTATTCGCGAGCTTTGCAGAAGCAACAAACCCATCTTCTCTCTGCCCAGCACTATTTCCCATCAACTATTCCAATAGTCTAATTAAGTTATTGCAGTTAAATTATGATTTTATTGCTTGTTGTTGTTGTTAGTGTTATTATTATTATTTATGACAAAATAAAACAAATGCAAAATTAATTTATTAAAAATTTTTATTAGTAAACATGTTTCCCAATAATATATCTAATAGTAAGGGGTTTAGTAAATGGGTCACACATTTTTACACGAGAATTTGTGCAAATTCTCAGATTTTAAAGACACTGTAAAATAATATTGAAGTTTTTGTAATTATGTATATCGATGTTAGTTTGTAACTTGCTAGTAGATACCTGCCGATGCCACTATGTGGGCGAAATAATTATTTCCCCAACAAGATTTTAACTATTTATTTTATTTCTATTTTAAACACTATATTTTAAACACCATTTTATAAACGCTTCTATAAAATCAATTAACATTATTTTGGTTGCCATCTTGTTCTCGAAGCATTTTTCTATTAAAATCGAAATAAAACTAATGGTTAAAATCTTGCGCACAGCACCGTGGCTTCATCAGGTACTTACATGATGAAGCCACTGTAGTCCAGTCATTATGTACATTTGAATTGGAACGAGATCCCATCAACCCAATTTTTTTATATGTTGTTAGAGTGGTCAAGAGTGCTTAATTTAAAGTTTCGACCAAAACCATTGTAACTATTTTCCACTATTTAGAAAATAAGTGTGGATTTTTGTTTCCGTTGTAACTCGGCTCATCGTCGTTCCAAGGGGAAGTTGTATTGTTCCTTTTTGTTTCTTTTTTTATTCTCAATTTGTGTCATATGACTTTTTCACCTAACATCGTTCGTTCTCGAGATATCGGCGAAAATATCTTCTTTATCGTCACGCATAGCAAAAAAATGTTTATTATCAAACTTGTTTTCCCTCCGTCTTTAAAATTACGCGTTCTAGAGCGCCACAAAGTCGACAAGTATTTTTTTCGCGAAGTTTCGATTCTATAGCGCGCGCTATTGCGTAGATATGTTGTAACGGATTCACCGTTCTGAATAGAATTATTGAGAGAAAATATAGGTAAATAAGACAGTGAAATTATGAATCACACATATAAAATTTATTATGCAAATCTGTTTTCTTCCGGTCAAAAAAATATTCATGTCTTCCTTCTTTTCGATGGTTCTGCGCGCTAGAACTCCCAATTTTACAAATGGATGTAAAACAAAAATATCGAATTGTAGGTACGAGCGTTCTCTACAAGTTTGGTGATGAACATTTTTTCGCTATGCGTGACGATAAAGAAAAAAAAGATGAAAACCGAATTCCTACCCCAAATTTTGTCGTATTTTCACCGACATCTCGAGAACGGACGATGTTAGGTGAAAAAGTCATATTGCACAAATTGTAGAGATCAAAAAAGGGACAAAAAGTTACAATACAACTTCGCCGTACGATGACGAGGAGCCAAGTTATCGTGAAAATCATAATTTACAACCTTTTCTTCAAGATGGCGGCGCACGCGCCGAAAGATCGAAACCTCTGACTTGCCGAATTTACGGCGCGCTAGAACTCGTAATTTTTGATATGGGCAGGAAACTAAAATATCGAAATATAGGTACGAACGAGCTCTACAAGTTTGATAATAAACATTTTTCGCTATGCGTGACGATAAAGAAGAAAACCTTGTTCGTAGCCCAAATTTTGTCCTATTTTCGCCGATATCTCAAGAACGGACGATGTTAGGTGAAAGCTTATATAATACAAATTGTAGAGAATAAAAAAGGGAACAAAAAGTAATAACGCAACTTCCCGGTAGAACGATGAGGAGCCGAGTTACAACGGAAACAAAAATACACCCATATTTTCCAAATAGCGGAAAATAGTCACAAGAGTTTCGGTCGAGAACTTCAAATTACGCACTCCTGACACCCCCCATAGAGGGAGCTTTCGATAACACCTCGATGTCTTCTATTATTCGAACTTTAAGAGATCGAAAAATAAAAAACACCACATGCAACTGGGTTCATAACATGCTGCGTAGCAGAGTAGTTCATGCCCAAATGCAAAACAAAACGATCTCCATGAGGACAACAAGAGGGTGTCCTCAAGAAGGCGTATTGTCACCACTACTATGGAGTCTAGTAGTGGATAATCTCCTCAGGACATTAAATGACCAGGGAATATGGACGCAGGGTTTCGCCGATGACATTGTCATAGTGCCCCAGGGGAAATTCCCGAGGACAGTGGCGAGCATCATGCGAAATGCTCTGCGAATTGTAGAAAGATGGTGCCTTGAGGAGGGATTAACTGTCAATCCTCAAAAAACCAAGTTGGTAGCCTTTACCAACATGAGAAAACTAAATGATCTGGGCAGCATAAAGCTGTTTGGACAAGAGTTAGAACTAACCAATGAAGTGAAGTATCTAGGCATAACACTTGATGCGAAACTGAATTGGAGCAGACACCTAGCCAAAGTGGCAGACAGGGCGGCGGCAGCTCTTCTGGAGATGCAGAAGAGTTGTTGGCAAGACCTGGGGACTAAGACCAAATGTGGTACACTGGTTGTACACTGCAGTAATAAGACCAATGATTACCTATGTGGCAGTTTTCTGGTGGAGGAGGACGGAGCGGGCATCGGCGGTGGGCTCCTCACGACTCTCCAACGACAGGCCCTGTTGGAAATCACGGGAGTTATGAACAGCACGGGAACCGCTTCCATGGAGGCCATCGTGGGTCTCCCTCCGCTGGAACAATTTATAAAGGCGGAGGCAATGGCTGCGATACTGAGGCTGAAGGCCAATGACGTATGGTGTCCTAATAAGGTTGTAGGGAGCCATACAGGTATCACAGGAACTATACTGGAAGAGCCGATATTTAAAATGCCGGTGGACAGTATGGCACCTGAAATTATGTTTACAGCTAAGCTGAACATACTTATACCGACCAGGGAACAGGCAAAAAGTCGCTCGATCGATTGTGGTGCTGGCACCTGGTACACTGATGGATCACAATCTAGTCAGGGGGCAGGTGCAGGCATATACGGAATGTGCCCTGGAAGGAAGATATCGATACGTTTTGGGAAACATGCTTCGGTTTTCCAGCCCGAATTGTTAGCAGTCGCAGCTTGCGCCGATGAAATTCGGGAAGCCGGCTGCGCAAGCAAAAAAATTAACATAATAACTGATAGTCAGTCGGCTATTAAAGCCATTGTGAACCCATCTACCAGGTCTAAGCTTGTGAAATATTGTAAACAGGTCCTCAATAACCTGGCACAAGACAATACAGTGTCGCTGATATGGGTGCCAGCACATGAGGGAATTAAAGGCAATGAGATAGCCGACAAACTGGCCAGAGAAGGTACTAATAGGAACTTCATAAGACCGGAACCTGTATGTGGAATCACTAAGGATTCCGCTAAAAGGGAGATCTGGTTATGGCTAGAAAAAGAACACAAAAATAAATGGAGGTTAACGGAAGGTCAACTCCATACCAAAACACTACTAAGGGGGCTGGACGGGAAGTTTTCAGCCAACCTAATTCGTAGTAGCAAAAAAGAAATTAAAATAATTACCGGGTTAATAACCGGACATTGTCCTTTAAGGAAGCATTTGTACACCATGGGCTTGGTTAGCGAGCCCTGGTGTAGGAGATTTGAAAAACAGGAGGAAACTAGCCTTCATGTAATTTTCACGTGTGAGGAACTGAAGGAACTCAGACAGAAATATTTCGGGAGAGATCTATTGGATCCTTGGAGTGTACTCAAACTTCCCCTGAGGAGGATAGTGGCTTTTATCGAGGACACAAGACTAACAGAGTGGAATTTAGAGATCTATTAGGGATAGTACAAAGAGCAGTGTGCTCAAGTGCCTGGACGTGATGGCGTCCACCCCAAAACAGAGAAGAAGAAGAAGAAGACCCTCCCCCCCTAACAACATACAGAAAATTGATGAGATATCGTTCTAATTCACGGCCTATTTTCGGATCGAATGACTGGACTACTGTGCTGGGGAAACAATTGTCGTCGTTTTACGATTAGGTACGTACTAAAAAAGTGAAGATTTAAACCATTAGCTTTATTTTTATTTTAAATTATAGATCTTCATCAAGTAAAAGCCGGATCAATTCAATTATTTTTCTATTACTTGATTAAAGATGAATGGTGGTTCTGCATTACATTTTTTTCAATTTTCCTATTAAGAGCGACTTTTTTATATTGTAGTTTATATGCAATAACAAAATTCCTCTGTAGTATTTGCAGTTTTTGGATCGTTTTTCTTGTATTATATTGGAACAATTAATTCACTGCTTCATTTATTAGGCATTATTTTTCTCTCCCATATATGAACTACTACCGTAAACATTTTGAATTTCATGATTTAATATCATTTTAGTGTGTAGCACAGGAACGCAAAGGATATGCATGTATAAACGTAATATATGTACTATGCTTTCTATCTTCTAGAAGCCAGAATAATAAATATTTGTTGCTATGCGGATGTTAGCTCTAATAAAATCAATTAACAAGACTTTACAGTCTTTTTCTTTTGGTTTTCCCTTTTTGTCAATTGTGTTTCACAATTTTTCAAATGACTTTCCCATTTATTATAATATGGCGGCGATGTGTCAAATAATTTCCTTATTTGTCAAATGTGTTTCACTATATGTCAATTGACTTTCACGAAGTGTGTTAATCATTTTATATTCATCTATTATGGAGAATCGTCGAATTAATAGTAAAATAAGTAATGATTTAAGAGCTTTAATAATTCGTTCTATGAGCAATGGGCTCGCGGCAAATAATATTGGAGAGCAATTTGAAATTTTACCCAATACTGTAAGAAAGATTTATTCTACATACCGGAGAACCGCTAATATTCATAAAAGAAGTGCTGGTCACCGACCAAAAAAATTATCTGTGTTACAGATAAATGAAATTTGCAATTGAATTGATGAAGATTGCAGTTTATCACTTCGTCAGTTAAAAGAAAGATGTTTGACGCAGTGGCCACTTCATCAAATATCGCTATCGACAATAAACAGAGCACTAAAAACTTTCCATTATTCGTTGAAGAGAGTCTCTTTCGTTCCCGAAAGAAGAAATACACCACAAATCATACAGACTCGCTTTGAATATGCTATCCGGTACAATAGAATCATGTTCGAAAGGGAAAAGATTTTTTTCATTGATGAATATGGAATTCAAGTTAATTCTCGAACTTCATATGGAAGATCAGTTAAAAATACTCGAGCAACGAAAATAAAAGCTCAACTAAGAGGGCATAATTATTCTGTAGCTACAGCAATGAATGTAAATTCACTATATTTGCTCCAAATCCAAGATAGACCATTCAATACAGTTCATTTCTGTGAATTTATTACAACTCTAATTAATCATTTACATAATGATAACATACAAGGCGCCTTTTTTGTTATGGATAATGTTAGATTTCATACAAATGAAGAAGTTGTCAATCTCATTAGAAGTCATGAGCATTTTAAAGTTTTTTTACCTGCTTACAGTCCATTTTTAAATCCGATAGAGGAATTATTTAATCAATGGAAACACATAATAAAGAGAACTCAGCCGACAAATGAGGATGAATTATATGCAGCAATACACAATGCTTCTGAAAAAATAACTGCAGATAATTGTCTTCATTATGTTCAGCATATGGAAACATATCTGGGTGATTGTTTAGAACAAAATGAAATATTAAATTAATTGTTTCTTCATTTATATATTTCGATAGTTTGTACTGTGCATATTTGTGATATTTGAAAATGTTTTGCATACATGTATGTATCAATTTCTATGTACATTACACAAGAATAAATTAGATAACTTAAAATTTCAAATGTATACTTTATTTTCAAGGGTACGTCAATAACTAAATGAAAATGATGCACAGCTTGGTAAGTAGTTATTAAGCAAAACATATAATTTACATACATGGGAAAAATAATTGATATAAAGTGAAAGAGATTTGACAAAAAAAGAATTTAATTTGACATATATGTCAATATGACAGGAATTGGGAAAGTCATTTGACAAATTGTGAAACACAATTGACAAAAGGGGAAAACCAAAAGAAAAAGACTGTATATAGAAAAGTATTCAACATTTGACTTTTGCTCAAGTATGTAGTTATATAGATGTAATTTAATTACATAAGTTTGCACAAATTTGATATAAAAAGTATTTGTAAGCATATACCTTGCGATTTCTGTAAAGCCTATATATTTAATTCTTCACATATTACATAAATTATATTCCTATATAAACATGTGTTATGTAATATTGTATTCTGCAACAATAATCTGAAAAGTAGATTAGAAGCCATTGTGCCGTAGACCTTAACTCTTTTATTTGAGAAATTAAAAGTATGTGTACTATTTTTTATCGCCACGCCAGCAAAAAAGCAACCAACATAATACAGACATAAAGATACTCAGATAAATATTTTCCTCTTTCATACCTGACAGGAATTAAATATTACTGCTACCATTCACTCCCACATATACGATCGAACTATGGCTTGTTTTATATCAGATACAACTGTGAAAAGGGTTCATTGTTACTTTTTTAATGTTGATTTATAAATACTGTTTCGTATATTCCACGTATTCACATACACAAAACGTACTGAGATATGATGATGATAAACTTTATAGGGGTACAAAAGTTTAGTCGGCGTGGATAAGGTATCAGAATGCGATACATTTTAGTTTGATATTAGGGGGGGCACGCATTAAAATTTCAATGAAATGTCGATTTTTTCATCTCAACAGATATTTCGGTCGTCCCTCGATGTGTAAAGAGAAACTGTAAGCCGAAAATTGAACCTTTATAATGGAAGACAGGACAATTTCAATTCCCACATATTTACACAAAAAGTACAGTTACTGGGGTGGAAATAAAAGTCTTCACGATTCCCTATTCATAGGAAGCGAAGTAAATTTATATTTTTGGAGAAAAAAAAGGTCAACGACAACGGTGACAGTTGCAAATCGATACTTTTAACCCATTTCTGTGAGAATGTAGCTCTACAAAAGACCGTTGAAAACTGAGACTATATGTAGTACTCTGCCTTATCGAATTAGATTCGGAAAGATTTACGAAATTAGGTTATGTTGAATATTAACTTGGTTTTTATTAATTACTAGTTAATTAAAATTAATTTTAGTTAATTTAATTTTTAACTATTAGTAACATTTTGCGCACAAATTATTTATTAATTTCCTTTTCGTTATTTATTGTACAATTTATTGCATTTATACAGGCTGATTCAAATTAAGTGCGCACCATTGCTATCTCTGTTATTATTGATTCTAGAAAGTAGGTTAAATTAGCAAAGTATTAGTGTCTTTAACATTGATTAGCATGCAGTTTATGAAAAAAAAATTGATAAAGCAATCTTGAAATTTATAATTTTTTTTAAATGGAACAGCCTGTAAATTTTTTAAAATTCTGAATGCTAATATTCATTGTAATATAAAAGTTTCAATACACTATTGTCCTAAAACGAATAATAAAGTAGTTATAGCAGTTTCTATTTCCTTCTAAATGTTGTCATTGCTCCGCTAACTTTTGACAAAACAGATACATATTTTGTGTTTAATGTTTATTTTAACATATTACAGCTTACAAAATTAAATTAAAAGGAAGAACGTACATGTATAATTTATAAATACTGCTCAAAGGTGTCACCTTCCTGCTTAATACATTTTCGTGCCCGCTTCAGTACACTCTGGGTGGCTCTTAAGATTGTCCTTCTATCTAATTGGCGAAAAACTTCTATGACCTTGTCTTGCAATTCGCGCGCGTTATAGTATCGCGTTTTGTACACCTCATTTTTTAAGTATCCCTAAAGAAAAAAGTCTAAAGGTGAGAGGTCAGGGGAGCGTGCTGGCCATTGAATTGGACCATTTGTACCAATCCACTTTTCGGCAAAGATGGTGTCGAGGTAGGTTTGCACCAGGTTATAGTTGTGTGCAGGAGCACCGTCCTGCTGAAAGTATAAATTTGGGAGCATCAGGTAATTGGCGTTATCAGGGAAATCCTCTAGAACGTTACGAATAAATTCCAGATATCTGTTTCCTGTGAACGTACCATTGTAGAACAGTGGACCAACGACTACCGAACCAATTAATCCGCACCAAACGTTAAAACTAAATCGTACTTGTGTATTTTTCTTATTAAACATGCCTGTATTTGAGAAATTTGTTTCGTCACTTCATAAAATACACTGTGCTCCATTCAAATTTTCATCACAAAAACTAACAAACCAATGACAGAAAGCTAATCTCATGGCGGAATCTCCTGGCTGTAATGTTTGAGAGATTCTGAACTTAAAGGGGATATACTTATGCTTTTTCAAAATTCTTTGAACTCATGAATATCTTAATGCCAATTCCTTAGTAGCATCCTTAATGGAAAATTCGCGATGGGCTTCAAAATATGCTAATACTGTAATTTCTTCTTCTTTGTTCACGACAATATTTTTCTTTGCTCTTTTCTTTCTAAATAAGTAATCATGCAGTCTAAACTGAATGTAAAGTTTTCGAAAGTAATGCCGATCTGGCTGCTGTCGTAAAGGATAGTGTTCAGCATAATATTCGCTAGTCCTTATTGAATTTTTACGACATAAAATGTATGCTTCCAACATATCCTATTTCTCCAAATGAGGAAATAGTGAAATATTGTCAAACACTAAGCAACGAAAGTAAAACCAAAATGTTTAGAAAAATAAATAGAGAACTAATGAACACAACACAAAATAAAAACAAAAATTATTTTTAATAACTAAACATGCGAAAGATTTATATTCAGTACGTTATTGACATTTACAAAGGGCATACTTTTTCTGTTTAAAGTGAAGGAAGCCTACTACTGATTTTACAGAATGAAAAGACATGAACTAAGTTCCGCCGTAAATACTTTATTATTCGTTTTAGGACAATAGTGTATTGAAAATTTTATATTACAAAGAACATTATCATTCAGAATTTAAAAAATATACAGGTTGTTCCATTTAAAAAAATTATAAATTTCAAAATTTCTCGAAAATGCGTTATTCAATTTTTTTTCATGAACTGCATGCGAATCAATGTTAAAAACACTAATACTTTGCTAATTTAACCTACTTTCTAGAATCAATAATAACAGAGATAGCAATAGTGCGCACTTAATTTGAATCAGCCTGTATTCTCCTGAAGTAAATTAACGTATTAGGAACACATCATTATTACAAGTAATTTTTCGAAGTTTTAAATCATTAAATATTTTTTGCAATTAGCGTTGCTAAGAGACCTATTATAGCATGGAACATTTAGCGGATTCAGTGTTAAGTTGGTCACGCTACGTCTATAAGTCTGTAGTCATAGTGATAATTTAAGGTTATTATTAAACTAACAATTAATAAATATTTTATTATACGGTAATTATATTTACAGTACAATAGCAAATATTTTATTATGAAGAATGAAATGTCAAATTAAATTAAGTCAACTATACGCAGCTAAATTCAAAAATTGGAATTTCATTCTAGACATACATACTTCATAAGACATTAAAGCATTCTTTAATTAAAAAACTCGCTTTTTAAACTTGAATGCGTGCTTTAAAGCGTGTCTTACGGAACATTATCCTCTGTCACTATTGACAAACAATTGCTATTATTTGACGGATATAAAGTAACGTTTTACATATCCTTGTGAATAAGATATTTAGCGCTGTTTAAAGAGATTTTTAAAAGGTTATAAATTCAATTTTGGTAGTGAAACGACTTGCTTGCAGCATTCCGGGAACTGTTTGAAAGATAAATAAACACAATGAAAGAATTGTATATACCTTCTAAATATATTACCATTAATTAACAATTAGTTCGATTTCGGAGCCTATATCCTTTCAAAATGTATATTCCCTCAAAACCCAATAAATATGGAATTAAAATTGTGATGTGTGATGTGTTGTAACACTAAAATTGCTTTAAAAAACTGCTAAAATTACGGTTGTAGGTACATAGAGGAAAAATAAGAAAGAAATTCCTCCATCCCTTTTAGATCTCTATGTTTTACTATAGATAGTCACCAACTTACACTATTATCATATTGTCCACCATAAACTAAAAAAAAAGCTGTTATAATGCTTTATACAATGCACGAAAAAGGTGATGAGCTAAATCCATCGAATTACCAGAAATTATACAATTTTATAATTGGATCAATTGTGCAACACTTATTCTACCGATAGAAAAGTGGCCGTTATACCTATTTTATAATTTTCTAGATATTACGGGTTATAACTCAATGATTCTCCTGCGTTATTCTAAAGCACCAGATGAAGAAATTGTCACCAACAGAAGAGGCTACCTGAACAAGTTCGCCCTTGTCTTAGTAAGGGCTCATATGGAAAGCCATTTGGAAACTGCCACTTTATATTTCCTGAAATAAAATTATCAGCTATTATCGGTGGATGTACTTTTTGTCCTAGAAGATGTTACAGTTATTTTTCCTTGTTAAAAGTTTAGCGTGGATAGAGTTATACCGCCATGTATTTAAATTTTACATTTGAATTTAGTACGTAATATACTTCTGATATCGGCTGCGCTCCCCCTAGATTGGATTGTATGAATCTTCGACCCCCGGCTTCGCTTCAGTGTTTGGCGAGGACTTCGACACGTACGACCGTTGAACAAGGTCGATATGTTGGTGAACTCCGTTAATCGAAATATAATTCACACCAGACTTAAGTGATTTGGAAATGATCGCAATTAGCGAATTCGAGCTAGGGCGTAGTGAGAAAATTGAGAAAAAAAGCTCATTAGAGTATCGAGTATTTGGACGTCCTTTTGTTCTGAGACAATGCAGACGTTTATAGGCTTCGAGTTATTCTTTTGTTTATCCACTCGTTTGGAGTTAAAATATTTCGTAGTAGAGGAGAAAATCCAAAATAACCAAAAAGTCAAGGCCACCTCGTTCTTGCCGATTGTCTGTGTCAAGACTGTCGTTTTCTTTTGTGGACCACTTGTGCTGTCTTACGTCCGTTTAGGTATTTTGTACAACACCTTTTTTTATAAATACTGTGAACTTTAAATCTTCGCAGATATTTTGTTTGTTATAATTACGATTTCAAATTTTATTGCTAATTAAAAACAACATATATACATGGATTTTCGTTAAATTTCTTTTTATTTGGGGTGCAGCTGTATACTAGTGTAACAAATGAAGTTCTGAAAATAAGTGTAGTATTTTAGGGTTAAATATGTTAAAGTGGTTTTAATCGGCAAATTGACTCCCAATTTGAGAATTTATGCTTGCTTTTGTCGGATTTTGTCGGATGCTGTTAGAGAATTCTCAGCAACAATAATTATTACTGTTATTATTATATTTTATACTATATCATAGCTAATCTACTGGGTTATCCATTTTGTGGTTCCGAAAGTAAATGTAAATAAAACACAATTCTGTTTGAGATTTCGATAAAATTTTTATTTAAATATATTATTTGAACATTACTACTATGTGTGAAATACAACATTTGTCAAATGCCCCCACGGAACATCCTACAGGACTAGATCTTTTTGAGGTAATTTTCATTTTTGTCGGCACATATCGGGCAATAGGTCGGCCAGAACTTGGTTGTTCGTTTTCAAAGCGTCAAGAGTTTGAGGATTGTCCGCATAAACACGACCCTTTGCGTAACCCCACAAAAAAAAATCTAGCGATGGCAAATCGCAAAATCTTGGTGGCCAATTCAAATCACCAAAACGTGAAATTAAAGTCCGGGAAATTTCTCGCGCAACATTGCGAAAATGGGACGCGTTATGTGGCTTGTGGCACCGTCTTGTTGAAACCACATATCTCCAACACATCTTCAATTTAACGCCAAAAATAATTGGTAATCATGTAGCTGTAGTGATCAGAATTGACGGTTTGTGTCACACCTTTGTCATTTTCAAAAAAATACGGGCGCATCATACCTCCAGACGAAACGTCACACCATAGTGTGACTTTTTATAGACGCAATGTTGTTTCGATAGTTACTTGTGGATTCTCACTGCCCCAGATGCGACGATTTTGTTCGTTAATATTTACACCAAGTGAAAAATGAGATTTGTCACAGCAGAAAATTCGATGCGAAAAATCGTCATCCAAACGCTGTTGTTCGAGCACCTAATTAGCGTATGTTCTGGTCACCCGGCTTCCGTTCTTGAGTTAGCTGAATTTTATATGAATGAAGATGCAAATCTAAATGCAAAATATGCCATAATGTACCGTAAGATAGATCCAAATGTTATGTGTGCCTTGTAATAGATAAATTCGGATATTCTTCGATACTTTCACTGACACCAGAAATATTTTCGTTCGAGCGTGCATTTCGATTATATCTAGGGCTTAATGTATCAGTTACAGATCTAGTTTCTTGAAATTTTTTCGCAGTTTTGCCTATAGTGCGCTCAGGTGGACGATTATGTCGACCGTAATCTCCTCGTAATGCACGAAACGTACCTACTATAGAATCACCATTCCTCTAGTGACTGATTACACAGGTCTACAAAATTAAACTTTTTCACAGATGTTTTTATTTTGAAAACTGATTTTATATAATTTTGGTAGGCTGATTTCAAAAATTCTATGCATTTATTTGTATCACGTAAGGTTTTTTTGCAAATATTAAATGAAAAAAAAACGATATTTCTTTATTTGTTTATTGAGTAAAAAGGTGGAATACAAGTTAAAAAAGTGGAAGAAAATACTTTACTCAGTCTTTTTTAAGTGAAATCTTTGTCTTTTTGTCAGAAATCTGCGTTGTCCGGACATTCGGTTGTATGTTTTTAAGGGCATATCCCGTTTCAACATCCAGCAGTAGTCCGCCGTCATCGTTATGCTCCATCTGCCTTGGTATCGTCTTTCCATTTCCTTAATGTCTTGGTGAAACCTCTCTCCCTGTTCTTCGCTAACTGCTCCAAGATTTTCAGGAAAATAGTTCAAGTATGAAAACAGGAAATGCACTTTCAAACTCATATTACAACCTAGACGATGAAAATGTTGTAACATATTTTGAACAATATTTTCGTAGTTTTCGTCCTTAGAGTTCCCAAGAAATTTATCAATTACTTCTTTAAATGAAACCCAGGCGTTTTTCTCGACATTGGTCATTGTGTTTTGAAAATCCTTGTCTTTGCATAATGTTCTTATCTGCGGCCCAACAAAAATACCTTCTTTAAACTTGGCATCGGATAAGGCTGGAAATGCCTCGCACAAATATTTAAAACACTGTCTATTTTTGTCTAGGGCTTTAACAAACTGCTTCATCAAGCCAAGTTTGATATGGAGAGAAGGCAGTAAAACCTTTTTGGGGTCAACCAAGCTATCTCTTAATACATTTTTGCTACCAGGTGTAAGGCTTGTTCTAGAGGGCCATTCTATTTGAGTCCAATGTCTATCCCTTGCTCGAGTATCCCACTCACAAATAAAGCATGGAAATTTTGTATAACTTCCTTGTTGTCCTAGTAGCAATCACAGCACTTTAAGGTCACCACAAAGCATCCACTGATGTTCTTGGTAGTTTATTTTCTTTAAAAGAAGTTCAAAATTTTCATACGTTTCCATTAAATGTACCGAATGGGCAACGGGAACCGAGGCCAGCTCGTTACCATTGTGCAATAAAACGCCTTTTAAACTACGCTTACTTGAGTCAATAAACAGGCGCTATTCTTCTTTTACATACGGCACATTTCCTAATCTTGAAATTTAGTCAGGAATATTGTTGCAATACACTAGTCTTGAGTAAAATATTGACATAACTCTTTTTCGCGATCCCGGTAAAACTTGATGTGACGCCAGGTGCCAGTAAATGTTTCTCACGAAGTCGGGACGCTAACAATTCGGATGCATCCTTTGGAAGGTGCAAATCTCTAATTAAATAATTTAGTTCGCTTTGGTTAAACATTTCGGGCTCTCTGAAATCTGGTGTGAAATCTGAGTCATCTGGGTCGCAATTAGATTCCTCTGATTCTGACGATATGACGTTTTCTAGTGCTTTTGGGGCGGTAGGTATCGGTACATCTGGTCCATGAGGAACTGGTCGAATAGCAGAGTCAAGATTGGGATACACAATTTGTTTCTTATTTTTTCTGTTGAATCCTTGAACATTACACGAACAAAAATAACAATCATCACTGTGATTTCTAGGCTCTCGCCATACCATAGGAACACCAAAGCTTAAACATTTCTTCCTACCTTTTTGCCAGTTTCTTAATGCTTCAACGCAAACGGAACAAACAGTATGAGGAGCCCAGGACTTGTCTTGGTCGCCAATTTTTACACCAAAATAAGCGTGGTATACATTTTTCACAAACAAAGTTATAGTTTGCCTCTGCTTTACTACGACATAACTACCACAGATATAACAAAAGTTATTCGGATTGTTCACACAATGTCTTCTTTCCATATTTATACGTTCTAGAACACTTAAAATACGCAACAACGAAGACAACAAGCGCGCGGACACAGTAGCACGACGACTAACACAACCAAACTGCACATAAGCAGGTTTCAACGTTGTATTGACGCTTCTGCGCCGACTCTGTTGCTTTGCTGAGAAATCTAATATTAACCAGTGTTGCCAAATCACATTTAATTTCATAAAAATCAATTCATTTAAAAATCATGCCTAACATGGAACAAACATATTCTTGTCATAGGTATGTATATTAATAAATTAACATTTTTAAGATATAGAGCGCTATAAAAAAAGTTTACGTGATAGAGCAAAAATATGGCGTTTTTTTTGGAATAAGGGCACCCAAACATATACAAATTAGGAAACAGCTTTCAAACATCAAAATCACTGTAGACCTGTGTTATTAAACGTCTCATATTGTAAAATGGCAAACTTTAAACTCAACATATATTACCTTGGATGACAGTTCTATATAACAAATGTAACTGTAACAGGGTTATCAAATCCAAACCACGAAATCAATAATCCTATATTTAAAAGAAAATGTGTTAGTAAAAAGGATAAATTTATTATTTATTATTAAAATATATAAAAATTTAACACTAAAATTGTATGTCTGATGAAGCTCAGGTTGGAGCGAAACGATCGTTACAGTGTTAATTAAAAAGTGAAATTCATTAAAATTTGTTTTATTTTATTCTGATAATAGTACTAAAATTGACATATTCTTTTCCTAAATTTTGAATGTTTTAATTATTGGCATTCTACCATTATCGATAGGAAACATCTACATATAATATTTGGTCAGTAGCTTTATAACAAGTCCGTGCATATGTAATATTTATGTTAATCACACTATTTATGGTAATATTAATCATCAATCTTGTCTGTATAATGCGATTTGATTACCGCAGGCATCGTTATATGATAAATCACTCACATTGACATAATTAATGGTGTTAAACGAAATTACACTTTTTTTTATTCTTTCAAGTTAATCTATAAAATATAAATATTATTTTATCTCAGTTCTAAATGCAATGATATCAAAATTGCGCGCTACTTATCTAACACGGAATTTAACATATGAAACTTTATATTTATTTGAGTGTTATCAATATGGCGATGATAGTGTATTACTCTAGCTATTGATCATACAATCAATTATTGAAGTTTTCGTGTTTAATACAATTAAAATTTATGAATAAAGAACATTGAAATAAATGAATTGCATTTTTTCTCGAAGTAATGCGAATGAATTAAATATTGTTATCTACGAATTTTAACAATAGAAGAATTTGAATAATTAGCGCCGTAAAATGTAGAAAACAATATTTAATTTATTCGCATTACATCCCGAATAATGCAATTAATTTGCAACAAGTGCCGATACAGGCAAAAATATTAATATCTGTTTTTTGAAATGTAAATTTAAGGCTTCCCGATATATTCGGAATCACAGTCCTCAATAGCTTAGCGGCAGAGCAATGGCCCGGAAAACCATGGACGTGGGTTCGAATCCTCTTAAGGCCGAATTTCTTCAATAGAAAAATTCGAATAATTAGCGTCGTAAAATGTAGAAAACAATATATAATTCAAAATTGAAAGAATATCAAAAATTCTTTCCAGTAAATATATTGACCCAAAAAAGTCCCAAAAGGATATCTTATCAGTGACGACGAAGAAAGAATAAAATAAACTTTTTTGGACATCATTTAAAAGATTTTCTTGGAAATTTTTTGAAATCTGGAATCTACAACTTTTATCAGCTTGGCGCCTTCTTGTCCGCCACAGTTATTTGCTTAAAGACTCAAACACATAAAGAATATTTACATTTTTTCTATCCCATCGGGATATGTTATAATAAGCCAATACTTATAAAACCTAAGTCATTTTTGTTACTTCCCAGCAAAGGAAAAAAATGTAATTTTAATTACCTTTATATTCTAGTATCACCTCAAGAAACTACCTGAGAGATGACAAGAACTAAAAGTAATCCAAAGTGTATTGTAAACGAATATTTTGTTTTTGATATAAATATCAACGACTTAATTTAAAAACGTTTATTTGTAATAGTTTTTTGTTAAATAACGTATAATTCAAACTTCACTACCTTGTTTCACGTCGTTTCTTAACAGTATTTTCTATAATAGCTTAATAAAATGGTAGAAATATCTGAAAGTGTTTTATTTTAGTTTCCAAAACCTGCATAAGCTCTCCGCGAAGGTAGTAGAATTTCTTAAAATGTCACGGTTCCATGTTAATACATTGATAAACTCGTAGGTCTTACGCATCCTGGATTCTCTTTAGAGTACACATAGTGATGAAAGTTTTGAAATAGTGAAGTATCTTGGCATTCCTCGGTAAATTTTCAGTCTCCATCGATACTTCAATTCTCTTCTAGTATTTTTTTCGACCAAGTTTTGTAATTTGTTATGTTGTAGTAACTAAAGTAGGGCATCCATTTCTACATATTCAATGTAACACTTATTTAACTAAACACATCCTCATTAATTGCTGCATATTTCTCACCCTTGCTTAATTGAATAATTGAATAACTAGGTTAATATGACATTAAGTAAGTAAATAGGTTGTTAAGTAAGTAGACATGATATATATATATATATATATATATATATATATATATATACTGAAGACGTAAGAAAATGAATCAGTCTGGTAAATCTAATCAATTTTGTACATGTGAACACCGTAATATATAATGTTGTTGTTAAGTATTTATTAAATCTTATTTTATATTGTTTCCGTGTGTATTATTTATTACATCAATAAAATCAGCCTCGAAGATGAAGTGTAACGTGGTATAGGCGACATCACAGTGTTACAATTTCAAATACAGTAAACACATTTTTGACATTAATGATCATAACTACTTATGTGATCCTGTGTGATGTGACCTGGTCCCGGAGGGCACATCGCTGCGTTGGTACGCAGATTCGTCGATATGATATATAATAAACGGGTAGCGTTTGGATAACAACATATAATTAATTAACACATTATAAAGAATCAACAATAACAATATACATATTAACAAATAGACACTAGTCTTAAGGAGGTTTCTATAATACACTCTCTAGGACTCTGTGTGTCTCTCTGTCCCTATGTCGAGATATAAAGGGATCCTATATACTTGAGTGTGTCCTCCTTCAGACTAGTGGCCTCAGTATAAGATCAACTAAGTGGTGAAAGAGCGTAACACATATCGAGGTCGTATGTGTATGTAATTTGGACGTACCGAGGTCGTGTTTTGTATACAATAGAAACAAGACCGGGGTCGTACCTTGAATAAGATAAGTAGTTCAATACATGACTCGATTTGGTTATCACATCTTCCACCCGGCGACAAAGAAAAGAAAAGGGGTTGTAACCCGTCTGGCTTTTCTTTTGTTAAATATCTATATATCTAATTATATATCCTTATATACTAAGTGCAGATATAATGTACATTAGTGAGATATATCTACTTATTATCTAATTATACTATTATACTATTGACATCTTTCTGAAATTATTCATTGTTTTATACAAGAGTTTTAGTAAGAGTTAAATTGAAGTGTTCTTCAAAATTCATTATAATTGTAACTTAAAATTATTACAAATAGTAAATTTTCAAATTGTAAATGGTAGATGATAAATTGAAAAAGGTAAATAGTAAAACGTAAAATGTAAATTTTAAATTTGTAAATGGTAAATAGTAAATTTTAAATGCTAAATAGTAAAAGGTAAGCAGTAGATCGTAAAAGGGCCATTGTACACTGTCTCAAGTTTGTTTGCTTAAATTTTATCTCCATAACATGTAGTAGTAATTTGGAAAAGCTGACTTATTTCGTAGTTTGCAATTCTTTTCTTTCCTTAATTTTTCGCATTCGACTCTTGTCTTTGATTCTTCATGTTTGCTTGACTGTTTGTCTTCAATTCTTTGTGCTTGATTGTTTGTCTTCGATTTTTTGCGCTCCCCTTTAATCATATTTATTTTAAAATAATTCAAATCTCTCTCTTTCCTTTGCTCTATGGCAAAATTATTTTAGGAAATCATTGATTCGTGGATTTTTCTGGACAACACATATTTCGTGTATGTCACGTTCTGCGAAGTAATTCTTGACAACAGTAAGGGTGCACGTACTGCGGTAATTCCCTTATCCTGTATGCCCTTATCTTCAATGCAGAAATTCTAGAGACCAGTTAACAATACACATTTTTGTTAAAACTGCATTCTCTTTTATAAAAATTGTGAGAGCGTTTTCGTCGTATAGGACCATTTCCTTGAAGTGCATGCTTCATTACGACTCTGGAGCGAATTGAAGTTTTGCCTTTTTCCTCACTTGAAATTCTTTTGATTCGGCTGGTTTCTTTTTCAACAGTTCCATAACCCTAAGATGATCAGTCCTGGAATTGGCGGAATCTGTAGCTGTTGTCGGTTTCGTAATGGTACGATCGATAGGTCTCCGCCGTCGATTGGACCATTGACGTGATTTAAAGGGATCTTATATACTTGAGTGTGTCCTCCTTCAGACTAGTGGCCTCAGTATAAGATCAACAAAGTGGTGAAAGAGTGTAACACATATCGAGGTCGTATGTGTATGTAATTTGGACGTACCGAGGTCGTGTTTTGTATACAATAGAAACAAGACCGGGGTCGTACCTTGAATAAAATAAGTAGTTCAATAAATGACTCGATTTGGTTATCACACCTGGAAGCACCATAAATTATGTCAAAACGACACGAATTCTCTTTTCTGATGCCAAAATCTTGGACGCACTGCAGAAATGAATGACGCTGTATAAGAAATAAATTTTTAACGTCCAGTGTCAACTAAAGTAGTGCACATTCTGAGAAAATAGTGGTTCTTGTTGTATCTTGTACGGGTACCACAAAATAATTGTATTTCTTGTGCACTTGGTTCTAAGTAATTTTCTAAGTAATGCTTTAGGAATATATACAACTCATTAGTCCCTTTTGCAGCTACTCCCTATCGTAAATATAGAGAAATTAAGTTTGAGATTTAGTTTTGTGAATACAGAAAATGTTGAATTAAGTAAAATAGATCTTGCAGAGGTATTTGTGGTAATTTTAATTTCTGCATATATTTGTTCGCGAGAGAAGCTGGATTTTCTCTCTCCTTGGATTCTTGAACAGCACGTTTTAATTCAGTTTAAATTTTTTTGGCGAGGTGACTATGAATTGTCCTTTTAACTACAGCAAAAACTTTGGCGACGTTTTCTAAATTGGTAGAATCAACATACTGTTTCTTCAGTCAAGCTCATATTGCTTATGTGGTTGTAAAGCTTACAATGGCCCGTTAGCAGGCCCTACCATCATCTTAACATACTTTATGTCTCTATTCAGTAGATCTGTTGTAAACTTAAGCGATTGTTCTTAATGTTTTACTGTGTATTCTGCAGTTTAAGCACCTGAAATATTATGAATCGTACAGATTCCAAACTTGCATAAAATCTTACACTAAACCACAAAAGATTTTTGTTTGTTAAAGTATAAAAATATCTATTTGTGGTAATATATCAAATACATTATGTTGTAATAACTAAACCAGGTCATGTATTCACAAATACGCAATGTCCTACTTATTCATTTCATCAACATGACCTTGTTAGTTACGATCTTGCACCATATTGTTCACTAAGCTAAGAGGATACACTCAGATGGTATATAACGAGAGACTAAGAAGTCATGTAATGTCAGATGATGGGATGGCAGGATCGCCATGTAATATCTGACCATCTAACTAAAGGCAGGATCGCCATGTAATGTCACCTGGTCCCGGAGGTAACATTATTGCCGACGCAGTCCCATTTATACAACAGGTTTACTAGTGACACAAATAATAAGCATGGGAACGATTAAACAATAACATTTCATGCAATAGCAAATACAAAAACAGTAAATAATACATGGTAAATATAATGCACTAGATTGTTACTCACTCTGGCTTTTACATTGTGTCTGCCAGTGGAGACTTCTTAGTCTCTCATTATATACCATCTGAGTGTGTCCTCTTAGCCTAGTGACCTGGTTTCAAGATGTTAACAACGTGGTCTAAGATCGTAACTAACAAAGTCATGGTGATGAAATGAATAAGTAGGACATTGCGTATTTGTGAATACATGACCTGATTTAGTTATCACAATGTAACTAAAAACAATTTTTTGGAAAAGAACCCATTTCTACCTTCCCTGTTTCTGAGCAGTAATAGTAGTGGCAGCACTGGAGATGTGCCTTCCAACAGTGGACGTAACGTCGACAAAGAACTAAGTTGTGCCGAGGACGTTACTCCAGCTGGGAATCTCAGAAGCAATGAATGTATTTTTATTCAAGAAGATTCATACAAATACAGGTATAAAAAGGACATAAACAGATATGTACATAACAAGCTCATTTATTTCTTGAGATATCAGATGTAGAACTAAGTGAAAAGGTCAAATAACACTGCTATGTAATTAAACTACATATCTGCACAGAACAATCCTATTGGATTCAAATAAATACAAAATTTACTTTTTGTCCTTTTAGAAATTTTGTTATCGAGTATTTCTTAATCATTTTCTGTTAACACATTTAGCAGGATTCATAAATTTTTTATAGATATTTGTATTCGTTAAATGTATAAGTAGTAATATATATTATTCTGTTTGCTTTTACAATGGAATAGAAAAAAAAATTAGTCTAAAAAAATAGTTTAAATTCCATTATTTGACTTCAAATTAAAAATGAGTACTTTAAGATTAAGTATTTAATATAACAAATAGTCCCAAAAATTATATTATTAAACAACATGTAATTGTACGAATTTAGAATTCGTAGAAATGTCGGTAGCTTTTGTAAGAGTCTTTGATACATAATATTTATGCTAATCGCAGTAGTTATACTATTATCAACCATTAATCTTGCTTTTATAATACAATTCGTCTAAGCCGAATATGCAGTAAATTGTTTGATAAATTACTATCTCGGACATAATAAATGATATTAAACTAAATTTGATTCTTCTTACTTCAAACTAAATTCTGATGGACGAAGTTTAAGAAATACTTCAATGTAACATTGAATATTACGAGTAAAAAAAAATATCTAGCATAAATTAAAAATTACATAGCAATGACTGACCTATACAGGGTGCTACAGAAAAGTAGCACAATCCGTTAACCATATATTCTTTTGACTTAAATAATGGAACTTTCCTTATCTCATTTTCTCTTTGATTGCTTATTTTTCAATATACAGGGTGTCAAAGTCAACTTTTTAAAAGTAGCACGATCGCCACGAAGAAAATTGCTTGGACAGAAGACCTTTATTAAGAAGTTTATTTTTTGGCCCACTTGACATTACCTTTGTAAATGCATTCGTTATACATTTACAACTCGAAGATAAAATTAAGCTTTTGGAATTTAGACGCTCAATAGCTCAAGGTCTGATGAATGGGAATCCTGGTAGTCTTAGAATTAATAATAAAAAACGGTTCAGTACTAAACAGCGAAATTCTTCCGTTTCACACCCTAAAAGAAGAAAATACAACTACAGCGTATGCCAATTAGAATGTAAGGTTGGGTAATAAAAGAATTCATTGGGTAACCTTTACAAAACAATTAAGAAGGTGTGAGCTGTGTTCATCGGTGTCGATCCATTTTCGTCCACATTCAAAATGTATAGCCTTGCGGGGTTTTGCCGCATCTGAATTTTGCCAGTCGGTAGAATATCTGGAGCAAAACAAGTCATCAAACTTTAATTAAATTTCTACACTATTAATTTTCGCACTGATTAAAAAAGACTTTGGAAAAATATTTTGGTTAAGCACACCAACTCAAGGCATCCCCACAAAAGTTTCGAATTCACGCCTTTAATAGCTTAGTGGTAGAGCAAGACGGAAGTCGTGGATTCGAATCCTACTTATGAAGGATTTTTTTTTCTATGAAAAATTCGAATAAAATAGCATCGTAAAGTGTAGAAAGCATATTTACATTTACATTACTTCGCGAAAATGCAATAAATTTGTACAACTGCCGTACTACGGGCAAGATATAATGGGTGTTTCAATAAGAGCGCAAGATTTGAATTGCGCGCCATGTTTGACAGTCATAATGTCACATGATTATGACGTGGCAGATCGAAAGTTGACAGATGGGAGTTAGTAAACATGGAGCATTACACGGTAGAACAACGCGTCCTGATTGTCAAAAATTATTATGAAAATGGTGAAAGTTTAATTGCCACTATTCGTAAAGTGCGTCCAATGTTCGGTCGAAATAATGTGCCTAATTCATCTACGGTTAAACGAATAATCGAAAAATTCGAAAGTACCGGTTCGGTTAGTGATGTGAAACACACGATACGAGCTCGTAGAGGTCGTTCAGAACAAAACATCACGGCAGTTCGCGAGAGTGTGACAGAAAGGCCAGAGACGTCAATTGGCCATCGGGCACAAGAATTGGACATTTCAACAGGCACTCTTCAGCGAATTCTCACTAAAGATTTACGGCTGCATGCCTACAAAATCCAACTGACTCAACAACTTCTGCCAGTAGACCATGAACAGCGAAGAGAATTCACCAATTGGATCCTTGAGCAACCTGCTGATTTTGCAAACAAAATCATTTTCAGTGATGAGGCCCATTTTCACCTCTATGGCTTCGTTAATAGGCAAAACTGTCGCATTTGAGGCTTAGAAAATCCACGAATGATTCATCAGAAAGCAATGCATCCACAACGGGTCACTGTATGGTGTGCATTATGGTCTGGAGGAATAATTGGACCGATTTTCTTCGAAAACGAAGAAGGTAATGCAGTAACGGTGAATGGCGAACGTTATCGTGCTATGATAACACAGTTTCTTGTGCCTCATTTGGAAGCTATTGATCTTGACGGCATGTAGTTTCAGCAGAACGGTGCCACATGTCATACCGCCCGTGAAACATTGACGATCTTGCACGAGTTTGCTCCTGGTCGTGTCATTTCCCGATTTAGTGACCAGAATTGGCCTACACGCTCTTGCGATTTAACGCCTTTAGACTTCTGGCCGTGGGGTTATCTGAAGTCACAGGTTTATGCCAATAAGCCTGCAACCATCGAAGCATTGAAAGCCGAAATTAGACGCTGTATCAATGAAATACCACCACATGTATTCAATAACTTTTGTATTCAATAACATTATTGAAAATTTCGTCAAAAGGGTACGCATATGCCAGCAAAGCCGTGGCGGCCATTTACAAGATATTTTGTTTCATACACATAATTTCCAAATGTATATTTTCTAAATCAATAAATATTTCAATACTTTGCTACAGAAAACCATGTTGTATTGAACACTGAAATCTTGCGCTCTTATTGAAACATCCTTTATATCATCTGTTTCATTGATGTAACTCAAAGCATCTCCACGAAAGTTTCGAATTCACGCCTTTAATAGCTTAGTGGTAGAGCAATGGTACAGCAAGCCAGAGGTCGTGGGTTCGAATCCTACTTCAGGGCGAATTTTTTTCTATGAAAAATTCTAATAAAATAACGTCGTAAAGTGTACAAAGCAAATTTACATTTACACCAACTAATAAATTTGCAATACAGCGACCACGAACATAGGTCGTTTCATCAACAGTAACGTACAAAAACTAATCCTTATACGGTTTCTTTATATCTTGAATTACATCTTTCTAAATGTCACATACATATTTTTTCCTAATGTATAGCAAGCGCCAATTAAGTTGGCGGGAGGAGAGGGTGCGCAGAAGCCGTTTTTAAAAACATCCACCCCCACTATCAAGTAATTGTCAGAATAAATTTGTCATTGACGTTTGACGGAACATAATGTCTTTGCTAGGGGATCATAAAGTGATACACGCTCAGAGGTTAGAATTATCTAACATTAGATGTAAAACCAAATACAAATTTCCCACTACTTCTAATCCTGCGCGAACTTACCCCTCCTCCCACCAACTTAATTGGCGTTTGCTATACTTTCGTGTTGTACATTCTTGTTATAATATGTTTCCAAAAACTGTTTAAATTTAGGATTATGTACCTTATTTAGTGGAATATTTGCACGTAACAGCTCTTCACATAGCCACAAATTAAAATAATCTTCAATGGTTGTTCTTGAAGATAGTGACCAAATGCATTGTTGTAAAGAAGTCAGCGAAATGTTCGTCTTCCACATTAGTTTTTCCAGTGGCGACGTGCTGATCTGTTTGCGATTTTTTTTTACACTTTACCTTCAAAATAAATACTATTGGTTGAATATAATACAATAAAATAAAAAATAATAAAAATCTTAGAATTTATGAAAATTTTTGTTAAATAATAAGTTAGAACTTACCATTTTGCACAGGCCTTGCAGAATACCTTTTCTCTTTTCAAAGTTAATTCTGGATAATTTTTTATTCAAATTAAAGTTCACCATTGCATGTTCAGATAACAAATATAATTTCCAATTTGGAAAAGCTGTTAAGCGGAAGATATGAAGACTCGAAATGGATGGGATGTATTTTACCTAATCACAAATGCTAGTGCCTAAATTCTTGGAACAATTAAGACAACATTAGACAAATTTATAACAAAACAAGAAACACTGTTCGATTCGATAAAATTTCCTATACGGTATACAGGAAAACCCATTACGCTGACCTATGTATCTAACATAATTCCGAGTAAATTTCACTTCTCATCTAACTAATAAATGAATAAAAAATATGTTGAAAATGTTATGTTTAAAATATAAAAAATATTCACTTTATGCAGACAAACTAAAAATGTAAAGTAAAGCTTAATTTTATGTAAAATATGTAATTTTTTATACCGTTAATCGCATTATTTCAGTGTAGAATAGATATATCCACAATATTGGGGTGATATTCCTAATAATAAAAAATATATTTTTTACATAAAATCCGAACTCTATTCATCAATTTTACTTCAAAGTTCAACTTTGTTGACCAGTGTAATTAAACAAGACGTTCGAATATTAATTTTTATAGATTGATGGAGAAGTGAATTAGTTATATTTCTTAAGACAGTTTAATTATACATTCTGTACGCCAACTACTTACTACACGAAGCATTACGACGTATTAATTTTTTAATATTCCGTCTGCATTAATTACCAAAATAAATATGGATAATATCCAACAGAATTGATGATTTCAAATCTCGTAATAAATGTCTAAGACACGTATCTATTTATAAGCACATCCGCTTCGCGATATATGTTTGCAGGCAATCTCATACTAATGTCTTATAGAACTTGGAATTTTTAATTATGTCTTCCAGATTTTACAGCGCCTCTTGTCCTCTGCTACTATTTTACGAAGACATGACCTCCAGTGAAATCTAATTGGGGTATTACTGTTACCTTTGAGATTTGAGATATCGATTAGCAGTTGCCACATCATCTTTTAGAAGTCTTTTTTTATATGTGGCTTACTACTGCGAACTAATTTAATTAGTTTACTATCCTACCATGCTATTGGAAATTTTCCGATACAAAAATACAGACCTATTACTCGATAATCATATAGATTTCGTCAATTCTCCTTTATTAGGCCTATTTTACAACTGATTAGTTTATTTATTTTGGTTTTCCAGTTTTTATGTTTGTACTCAGTAAACCTTCGTCCTTTTGTGTAATAAAGTTTATATCTTGAAGAGAAAGTGGCTATTATTGCCCCATCCTTCTGTACAATTATTTTTTCATTATAATATTAATTTAATTTTAAAATTGTCAACATCCTTTAGGTTTAGTTTGCTATACAACTCCAGTCGAAGAAGACACTGTGTGTCGAAACAATTGTAATGGGATTTTATCTCAAGTGGAAATTAACCCATTTATTCTCATAGTTGCGTTAACGCAACACCAAAAAAAAAATTTTTTTCGTACTAAAAAGTAATAATTTTGGATGTACTGTCAGTAGCATTGCGTTAATAAATATTTAAACAACCTAATAAACATTTTGGGAACGGGTAATGGCATTTTCAATTTTGAATAAAAATAAAACAAAACTATGAAATTTTCAAGAAAAAAACTTGTGTATCTAAGTTTAAATTAAATAACATACAGCTTAGTTTTTCATTTATCATTAAGAGGTTTCATATAAAAGATACTTTACGTAACATTATTTTGGAAAAAAATCAATCCCCTTTTTTCCGGAAATATTTCTCAAACGGATTTGGAACATAGCGTTGCGAAAACGCAACATTGGGACAAATGGTGTAATTGTAGTCATGAGTAATATTCCTGGCTGAACACGCTCTTTCACGTCTGGGGGAAGTTTATTGGGTATCCGTTGTGTGATGCGAGTTTATTCAGTTCATTTACGCTGTGGGATAGAGAAGTTGAAGAAGTTAGAGATCATAATAGTGTTATCTTTAGAATTACAAAAATATTATACAATGGTAAGTACAACAATTTCTGAAGTATGTGTTGGTCGTTGATGTTGACAATAAAATTATTTTATAGTCACGTGAAATATCGCGATGATCCTACCAGACCGTTGACCTTGAAAGAACTTGAGGCAATTGTTGAAAATCTTGATCTGAATGAGGAAATTGATGTTTGTGACGTCGATAATATAACGGACGAGGAGGACATTGATGACAATGTTATAGGTGGAGTAGAAAATTTGCATGTAGATATAACGGGAACTTTTGAGATAGTGTGTCCGAATAACGAAATTGAGATAGGGGATGGTATAAATCATGAGGCAGCTTTATCTACACCAAGCAAAACGGCAAGAATTGAAGACATTATTTGGTGTAAGACGCCCGTTGGCTACGAGGAAGATGTTACGTCTAATGAGGAAGGGAATGTACAGAATATTGTTGAGGCGCTGCATGGAAAGTCTGTGCTTGATTTCTTTATGCAAATGTTTGATAAAAATGTTGGCCAGCTTATTATTTATTTCAAACTCCATAAAATACGCGAGAGATAATAACCGTACTTAATTCGCCTTAGATCAAAATGATATAGAAATTTTTTTGGGAATATTGATTTTGAGTGGGTATCACACTCTTCCACAGGTAAAACTTTACTGGTCATCTGATAAAGATAAAGGTGTTCAATTTGTGAAAAATGCGATGTCTCAAAACAGATTTCTCGACATAAAGCAGAAAATTCATCTTGCAGATAACAATCAATTAGACAAGGCAGACAAATTTGCGAAAGTAAGACCGCTGGTTGATCTCTTGAATAGCAATTTCTTGAAGTATGGTGTTTTTAGACATCACTTATCAATTGATGAGCAAATGGTACCCTACTTCGGCCGCCATTCAGCGAAAATATTTTTGAAAGGGAAGCCGGTACGTTTCGAGTTCAAAATGTGGTGTCTGGCATTTTGGCGATGGGTATTTATATCAATTTATACCTTATGCTGGAAAAACTGGTGAAAATGCCAAAAGAGAATTTGGTTTAGGTGAAACAGTGGTCACCAATCTTTTGAACATATTAGAAAATAAGTCGACTCATAAGGTATACTTTGATAATTTTTTACGAGCTACAGGCTATTAGTTCATCTGAAGCGTCAAGGATACTTTGCTACTGGAACTGTACGTGAGAACAGAAAGCTGAAATGCCCTTTAGAGACTTGTCTATAGGAAAAAAACCTCGTGGTACAATGAATTCTCGTTACGATTACGTAAATGAAATAAGCGTGGTCCGTTGGAATGACAATTCTGTGGTTACAGTAGCAACAAATTATGAGTCTGCATTGCCTAATGTGTTTGTGAAGCGGTACAATCGTAGAGAAAAATGACATATCTATACCACAACCCAATATGATTGCCAAATATAGCAAATGTATGGGAGGCGTTGATCTACACAATAACGCAGTTGCAAATTACCAAAATAAATATTCGTGGAAAAAAAATGGTGGTGGCTGTTATTTATAAATATGTTAGATTCTATTATCAGGATAAAATAAAACAAATGGAATTTCATCAAGTAAAGGCTGAAACAATTATATATGTTAGATTCTACTGTGGTGAATGCTTGGAAACTGGACAGACTTGTATACACAGAGAAACCCATTTCGCAGCTGGATTTCAGGTCTGAACTTGTACGAAGCCTCATTAGTGCTAACAAATGTTAAACACAATCTGTTCGAGGACGTGGTTCCAGTGCGTCTCTATCATCCAGAGCACGTTTAGATAATGTGGGTCACCTAATTGAAAGAAATCGTGAAAATTGGAGGAGAAGTTGTAGAGTATGCAAAAGTACAACCGTATTTATGTGTAATAAATGTGGAGTTCCATTACATTCACACTGCTTCAAAGACTACCATAATTAATAATTGTAATATTTTTTTGTGCATATCGTGGGCGTTAAAGCAGAAATCACTAAGTCCATTTTTGCCTTTATTGGGATTTTAATGCAGCGGAATACGAAAAAGTTTAATTTTTAGCCTACCAAAACTCACTATATCCAAAGGTTGATAAGTAGACCAATAAATAAAATGGTAATTTTAGTTAACTTAGAAAGAAGTACTTTTATAACAGGTAAAAGTCACTAACTGGACTTAAAGAGTTTTGTTTGTTTCATTGTTCAATGTATTTTATATAACAGGCAAAAGTCACTCTCTGGACTTAGTGAGTTTTGTTTATTCTATTATTCATAATTGAGGTTATGTAGTTTTTCCTCTCATTTTTCTTCTTTCTGAAGGTAAAGTGATAAAGTGTTATAGAACTGTTTAACATATTATCGATTAATGGTAATGGAGGGTAATAGAGGTAAACGAATGTTAGAGCTTGCTCTTAGTTCCATTAACAACGAAAATGTAGCCGAAAAAATTGTACAAGAAGTTAATAGTATGCCGGCCGTTTCGGACAAGGTTAGAATTATCTTGTGCGTAGCATATTTCTTTTCAACGATGTGTTACAGATTATTGAAACAGATGCTTTCGAACAGTACGATGATAGTGACAAAGATAAGGATTTTGATCCAAATGAAGAATTATGCAACACTTCAGATACTAGTACGGAAAATATAGATAATCCCATAAAAGCTGGTAAGATATTCACAGTTAACGCTACAGTAAAAAATACAATGACAGCGATAATATTATGAAGCTTGTTAAGTCGGAAAATATAACTCATTTCGACTTTCAGGTAGAGGATTGAAACATCGTAAGAAAAGAAGTCGTTGGAATAAAGCTGATAAGTCAAGATGGTGTCGTTACGTAGCAAAGAAACGCAGAAATTTAGGACTTCCGTATGTTACAAGAAATGGAAAGATGCCTGCCAAAGTTCCCAAATATATAAATTGCACTAATTGCAAATTTAAGTGCTCACAGAATTTTAGCGAAAAAGACCGAGTTAATTTATGTCTAAGATATTGGCGATTAGAATCTTTCTGTCGCAAGAAAGATTTTATTTTACAAAAGTCAAATCATTTATTCCGCAGAGACAACGATTGCGTAAAGAAAGTGGAAAAGCACGGACGAATTCGAAACAATTCTATTTCCTTAAAAATGGCACACCTGTTAGAATTTGTCAAACATTCTTTTTAAAAACACGTTCCATTAGTAACGGACCTCTTAATAAAGCTTTAGCAAATAGAGATAGATTGTCTGGATTATATCAAGGTGAAGTTAAACGAGGAAAACACGAGCCAGCCAACAAACTGTTTCCAGAGGAAAATCAAACTATTACGGATCATATTGAGGCATTTCCTGTAACAGAGTCACACTACTGTAGAAAATCTTCACAAAGAAAATATTTAGACGCTACATTATCAATAGCCAAAATGTATTCTTTATACAAAGAAATGTGCGCTGGCATTGGTAAGATCTCTCGCAGCATGACGACATATAAGAGGATTTTTTGTCAAGAATATAACTTCTCATTTTTTAAACCTAGAAAGGATCAATGTCCATTGTGTGTAAGGTATAACGGAGCAACAACAGAACAGAAAGGTACTTTACAATCAACCTATGAGGAGCACAAACAACGTGAAGCTGATGCAAATAATTCCAAAATGTGTGACAAAGAGCGCGCCTCAGCTGATTCTAGTTTTGTCACTGTAACATTCGATTTACAAAGTGTTCTTCAAATACCGTGCAGTGATGTATCACCTATGTATTACAGTAGAAAATTGTGTGGATATAATTTAACAATTTACGAAGGTGCTCTGCCTAACAACGCCTACTGTTTTGCTTGGACAGAAGTAAATGGAGCACGCGGAAGTCTAGAAATTGGTACTTGCTTGTACTTATACTTAAAAGCTTTACCTGAATATGTGAAAGAACTATCACTTTTCTCTGAAACATGTGGTGGCCAGAATCGGAATCAAAATTTACTTGTAATGATATACTATTTCGTTCACCATGAAAGCAGTAACATTGCAGTTATTGAGCAAAAGTTCCTTGAATCTGGACACTCAATGATGGAGTGTGACAGTATGCACAGTGCCATTGAAAAACAGAAAAGGAATTTATCTGTATACACGATGAATGACCGGATTAATATTTTTAAAATGTCTAGATCTAAGAGAGGTAAAAAGAAAAACGACCAGTATAAAGTTAAGGAACTGAAATTTCCAGATTTTATTGACTTTAAAAAGCTCTCACAAGATATTTTGAAGAATAGAACAATAAATACTCTTGGCGATAGGGTAAACTGGCTAAAGGTTAAACGTTTCCGAATTGAGAAAGCTAGTCCATCCTTAGTAAAATATAGTTACACCCATTCAGGAGATTATCTAGATATTAACATACACGGTAAAGGCCGTCCTTCTAAATTACCATTACTGAAAAAAGCGTACTCAGCAATGCTACCAATTTCTGAGAAAAAATATAATGATTTACAAAAATTGTGTACAAATGAAGTTATTCCTAGAGAATATCATGCTTGGTATTAAAGACGGCAGACTATGTGCCCACACTGTTAAATTTAATAATAATATGTTTATATACTGAGAAGGATTGTTCGACGTTGAGAGATGTTATATTTGCATAGTTAAAGTGCTCTTTGTATCTGTACAATGGATCTTCAGTATTGGTAAAAAGTTGCCCTAATTTTGTAAAATCTACATTTTTATCTAATACACCTTATGTGTATTATTAAATTTAACAGTGTGGGGCACATAGTCTGCCGTCTTTACTTGGTATTCATCTTTACCTACTTCAACATCAGTTCGAGATAAAAATCCTGAACCTAGTATAGATAGTGACAGTGAAACTGAAGAGGACTGAAATTTTTACCAAAATATTTTTGATGAATAATAGGTTTTTGAACAAAATATACTTAATGTACTTACCTAAAGTATGAATCTATAATTAAATTAATATTTTTGAATATAAATACACCTTTTCACTATACTGCTGATTTAAATACTGTTCCCGTCAAAGATAACTAAGTCCATCAAATACCTTTTTTTATAGCTATGAGAAAAAAATTTATAATTTCATTAATATCATGGAATGATATGCCTTAATACATCTTAAAAATATTATAAATTTAGCCCTGGTATTGAAAATATAATTTAGCATGTCATTTGAATTTTAAATCTTAGTTACCATAAAATTGATTATTTGGACTTAATTATTTCTGCTTGAACGCCCACGATATAGTCCCATTGTTGCGTTAACGCAACGCAAAAAAATATAAGAATCAATAGTTTGTCTTTTTTTTTATTTTAAGGGATATTTATAAATACCTAAATAAAAGTTTATTCCTTAAAGAATTTGCGTTTTCCTTGATTTGTCTAATAATGGTCCTAAATGGGTTAGCTAATGTTGCTTTTTTATTCTTATTTCATGGATAATAGTACCGCGATATCATTAAGTTTCTGGGTCCAAGATGTTATTGAAATAGAAAATATATGTTTGAACTTTATCCATATTATCATACTGGTAACTTAACCTTAATTTTTGAAAATTATTTTGATAGTGTCATCTTGACATCAATAAATATGTCATTTGATTTAATAAAGATACAATAAAACAACAAGCTCAGCTTGTATTCAAAATTTTATTAATAAAAAAAGGCAAAATTAAAGCAAATGTTGAAATTGTTGTCCGTTATTTTCAATTCCCAATGTGACACGCCTTTTCATGCTGTTAAAGGCATTTTGCAGCATTGCGGGCGTTATTAATGCACATTCGTCAATAATTCTTTGTTGCATATCTTGCAAATTAGCAACAGGAGTTTTAAATATTCTATTCTTTAGGTCAGGAAACACGAAAAAGTCCATAATTGTCAAACAAGGTGATCGTGGTGGAAACTCAACTTCCGTATCTAAACTTATGATCCCATCGTCAAAAAACTCACGAAGAAAAGCAATATTTTCTCGTGTTGTGTGTGCCGTTGCACCATCTTGTTGAAAGTATCCATATTTTGCAATTCATCATCATGCAACTGTTCAATAAATTCATTCAGAATGTTTCTATACCTCTCAGCATTAATTGTGAAATTAAAAAAAAATAGGGCCAACAACTCTGCGGCGAGAAACTGCTAGCCAAACACCAAGTTTCGCATTATGGAGAAACGATTCAATAAAAATATGAGGATTTTCACTACTCCACATTCGAGTATTTTGGGAATTGACATACCCCGAAAGATGAAACCATGCTTCATCAGAGAACAATAACAAATTTAGCAGGTCATCATCTTCTATTAAGTTATTTGCAAACCACTGGCAGTACGCACGACGTCTACCGGCAAAATAGCCTGATGTGATTGCATCTTATACGGATGCATGTGTAAGTTTTTCTTTACAATTTTCTGACATGTTCCATAAGAAAGTCCAATCTCTTGAGAAAGGCGTTTCAAAGGTTTTGTGGGTTCATTTACCATACGTTGACGAACATCATTTATAACTTATTCCGAACGAACAGTTGGTCTACCAGTACGTGATTTATGACCCACAGAACCAGTCTCACGAAACACACCAACACAATTGGAAAGGCAATTATAAAAATTTTTGGGAATTACAGCTAACTCTGGAAAGTGCTCTCTAAAATCATCCAAACATGCACGGTTGACTGTACACCCAAATTCCATCAATTCGCACTCCACTCCGAAAATAGGCTTCAATCATGTACGCTTTTTGCACTAAATTGTAAACCATATTTGAATTTACTCGAATGTGCTATGTTTCAAACTCGACGTTCAAACTTGCTTTCATCAATTCTAACACATTAATGGATGACAGATAATGTCACTGTCAAAATAATTTACAAAACAGAGTTGTAGTTCTTAACTTAAGTTCAGACATACAATTTATATTATAAAGCCATCTTCATTCTAGAAACTTTATGATATCACGGTATATTATCTTAGCATTACAATTGCTTCAAAAAGTAATGTGTATGTTTTAAGACCTAAACGTTTGATTTAGTTCTATTTCTCACATTCCATTCTTCGAAGTTTATTATGCGTGAACGTCCTAAATCGTGTTTTAAATAAAATATAAAATACTTTATGCATATATTTCATTATAAAATACCGATAAAATGCTTGCGTTCCTTACATCCACGCATACGATAATTTTATTTCATTTTCTAGATAGCATCTTCTCGAACTAATCTGATAGATCTAACGAGCGCACAATAAGACCAAACAGATATAACAAAATGACTGTCAGACATAAACGTAACATACAACGCCATATGAAAAACTAATACTAAATATAGCAATCTCCGATAATAGTCAATTACAAACACTTTACGTGCATGCATTCCTGCACACGACGATGTTAGGCCGAGCTAAGGGCGCCCGCATCTTTTGCGCACCTGAAGAGTGCAGCGCGTGTCAAGGTTTCTCTATGATAAAAAAGACACTAGGTAAAATTCCACCAATATTCCCTTCTGTCTCTTACTCTGTCGCTTGCTAAATTACGAACTTCTACATGCAGTTTCAAAAGTATATATTCGAATTATAATGTATAATAGGGGGGAGCTAAAAATTTTTTTTTTAATTTAGTTTTTCCTGTACTAAACATCGATGCTCTAAGTACTTAAAAGTGCGGAGAAAAAATCTTATCTTCCTAGCTCAACGTCTTGGGGTGGCGCACAAGACTTTAATTTGTGGAACTTTATCATTTATAAAAAAGTAAACAGTGTGGTTTAAATTTGTTTTTATTCAATAAATTCAAACAGTTACAGTCTTTTATTTACTCACATAAAGCATATTTAATACTAAAACCAAAATCATTCGTTAGCAAATTGTAAAGGATCTCGTTGTTGAAAAAATTGAGATTTCAACTCAAACAGTGGTATGTCTTGCCTTGCTTTAATTCTAGAGCGAATGAAACCGTCTCTTGCTTCTGATCCACAAACAGATATTGAAGCTTCAGTGACGAGCTTGACACACCTCTCTACTGCTTGGGTATGACAAGGAAACATCCCAAATTTACTGAAATTATTTCCCGAACGAATCAGGTATGAAATTTCTGTATTAGAATATTTCATAGTCATTGGTGGTTCAGTTATTCTCACATTCGACCAATTTATTAACTCATAGTAATTCGTCGTATTTACTTGAAGTTGTGGAAGGCGGAACTCGCGAACTTTCTTGCTTTTAATAGACACATTTTCTTTTCTTGCTTCTAATACTCTTCGGAGAGCCAATTCTCTAATTTTTGAAGTATCATCTTGAAGCATGGCCAACAGCATATTTTCTGGGTGTGCGAAGAATGAATTTCTGTTTATAGTTTTTAAAACCATACTCTTAAGGTCAACTCTTAAATATAAACTTCTCTTGACCATGTTGAAATCATGAACTGGACCATGGTTACAAGATAGCTTTGACTTTATGTCAAACCATGTTGGCGCGTATACTTTCATAATGAAAAGGTTGCTTAAGGTTTTCTGGTGGTGTAGCCATTCCAATGTATAAGCGAAGAATCCTATTGGCGCAAGTTAGCCAGCGAGAGTGTGCTAATTTCCCAAGGTCTCTTTCAGCTAAACTTGGTGAAACTAAACCAGACGAAATGGAAGAACAAATCTCGTAAAGATATTTTTGATCAGTGCTTAGCAACTTTATATCAATATCCGGCAATTCTGCAGGAATCGCTTCAAAAGCTTGTAACTTAAAATCAAGGCACTTGAGGTTTTCACCTATAGCTCCAGAAAAGCTACTAGGACCTGCTGTGTTTCCATCAAGACTTAAAAACAAATGGCGCAGTGGCAATTCATTTGCGTGCAATAAGCACACAAACCATAGCAATGGTCTTTTTAAATGTGTTCCCAACAAGGCAATGACTCCATTTTTATACCCTGTGTTGACAGCCGCTCCGTCACATCCGATTGCCACCAAAGATGAATTACATTTATACTTTTTATCTAATAAGGCGACAATATTCCTCATAATATTAGCTGCTTTTCCTGAATCTATTGTGAAATGTCCAATATATTCAGAATTTGGCTCAGATACCATCGAAATATGTTCTTCGGTAATAGTCTTACGCTGTGACTTATTTTCTTTTGAAGTTATAATTAAAGTTTTGTCTTTACGACCATCAAAATAAATAGAAGTCGGAGGGTTTTCATTGCTAATAGAGCTCAACTTCTTTCGAACTTTTTTCCTTTCTCGACGTATTTTACTACGATCTATTACGCTTGATGAGTTTTCCGCATCTATAATGTTTAAATCAACCATTACTGCGTTTACAACAAATGTTGCAGATCGATCTGAAACTCCAGTCCTGTCACAAGCTGTAGCAAGGGTTTGCAACTTTTGTCTAATCTGCTTATTTCCCTTTTGATTTTCTCTCTTGTGAACTTTTCTTTTTCCTTCATTAAAGCAAAAATCATCTTGCTCTGATTCTGATGTTTCACTTGAAGTGCTACTGCATGACCGATGTAATTCTGACATAGACGAAGAAGTACTTGAAGTCATGTTTTTTTGAACGAATTGATCATATTTTCTCTTTCGAACTTCATTGCGTCGTATAGATTTTGTTGTCAACCTATCCACACAGCCAATATACATTCTACGCTCATTTCGTTGGTCCTTTAAAAACTTTTTGTCTGCTGGAGGTATTTTTGTCATACATTTACATATGTTTCTGGACGCGCACTTACAGGTTGCGATGTCAAATAAGTTTTTGAGATTCCTTTAAGAAATTTTGTTTTTTACTTCACTGCGCAGTTTCTTCATATTTTTGTATTTGTTGTAATAGGAAATCAATCTTGCTAAGATTTGTTGATGACTTATTATAGGAATCGATGCCTTTTTCCATATTTGTTCAATATCAGTAGCAATTATTTCACATGTGCACTTAATTGAAGGATCTTTTCGGTTGTTCAATTCAAGCATATCATATTTTAGCCACAGGTAATATGTAATAATATCACAATGCGTAGGCAACACATTAGCACTTAATGTAATTGGTTTTCCAAATACAGAGCAACACAAATCTTTCCTAGTTTTAGGCATTTTAAATCTTTCATCAGCAATCACGTTTTAACTTTTGGTAACGAAAATTTTACGTTTGATTAAGTTTTATAAACTTTTTTAATACGTTGCACTTCTAAATACTATGAAGAAACTGAAAGAAGCTGTTTAAAATGATCCTTTATTTTATGCATGGGCATCCCCTAACTTTGTTTTTGAGCAATAAACTTAAGTGTTGCCAACAGTTTTATTTAATGGTAGATAAAAAAGATTTTTAAATTGTACTTTTCTGCCTTTATGTAAATTAGGTTATTTTTCAAACTTCACCCTTCATGCGCCACCTCGAAATAAAGTCGCAGGGTCTTGTTATTTTGCATAAATAGTGCTTTCTAATAGGGTCATCAATTAACAATACAGGAGTTTTCAAAATTACAAAAAAAATTTTTTTGTTAATTTTCACTCCACCCTAAATTGTATAATCGTACTTACTGTTATAAGCTGGAAGTAAGAGGGGAAACTTATGTTAATTTTCCATTTATTTCAATTTTCAATTTTTTAAATTATAACTTGTACACACATTAGTGGCATATGCTAGTCAAAATATTCTTTTAAATATCAAGGTAAACACGTCAGTGCAATTCCTTTCGGCGAGATACACACAAGAATATCTTGACTATCGATAATTAACAATTTTTCAGATTGTTCAGATCGTTAAATCCAAATCCATTATAGAACATTTTTCCAGAAGAGCTTTGAGCATGTGACTCCCCTTGGTTTGACTTGTCAAAGAACTCATACCAATCAGTTCTTCACTCACTTCAAAATTTTGCGTTACATCTCGTAAAAATATTAAGAGCTGAGCGTGGAACTTATATCTGTAGATTCGACGAGTGCTATAGAAAAATAATCAAAACTTTTCGATTTCGTAGCTAATTGCTCTTCTATATTAGCTGATAATGTGGTAAGTCTTCTTTGAACAGTCATCCGATTTAGTTGAATTTTCTCAAACCTCTTTGCATTTTTCGGACACATTTTTTTGGCGCCGATATCTAAACACTGCTTAACAAACTCACCATCTTTAAAAGGCCGACAAGTTTTCGCTATTATTCCAGATATTTCGAAGCTAACTTCAGTACCTGCTCCAGCATCTTGAATTTGTTTTGTAAACATAGCTTGCTGGCCTATTAGTTCCCTTTGTAAAGTGGAAATTTTTTGCGTTCGATTTTCGCCGGTTAATTTGGTAAAAGTATGATGATGGGTTTCATAATGCCTTTTCACATTATATTCCTTCGGAATAGAAACACTACTCTTGCATATTAAACAGACAGTTTTGTTGTGCGATGAAATAAAAAAGTATTTTTCAGTCCAAATATCTTGAAACTGTCGATATTCATCTTCAATCTTACGACTACGTTTTTTACTGGGGCCTGGTTTATCCATATCAAAATTGATACTATATTGTTACGTAGGTAGATGCCAAGTTCGAACGACGAAATATTTATTCTTCACATTTTACAATTACAAACAATATAACGTTCGCTTGTCCGTAGTTAAAACTTAACTGCCCCGATAGCCGGCGATGCGTTGTATTTATCCGAGTTACCTAACATCGAGAACCTACCACATTATTCGGGGATATTACCGACGTGTTTCGCGAATCTTCGAGTAATCTAGTTGGTTCGACAGATTTCCAGTCTCGTAACAATATGCTTGGAACGACGAGGAGCATGCCTGTCCTACGTAGTAAACCTGAACAAGAAAGTAGTAGGTACTCAAAGATACATATTTTACTAACAATTACAAAAGTTATAATAAAATAAAAAGTTAAGAAATATTGATTTGGATGGATTTTTACCTACTTTTGTAGTTTTTCGAACATTTCTAAAATTCGTTGGTGGGCCGCATAAATATCGTCGGTATGTGCATCGCTGATCTAAAGTGAGTAATAGATTTTGAATTTTAACTTTATTTTGCTGTCCTCCTAAGTTTCCATTAAATAAAAGTTAATTTTAAATAGTTGTATTATTAATTTTTTTGAAACCTGCAAAATATGTAAATTGAACCCAAGAATATCTTTTTTATTTACCCTTCCCAACCATGAGTCTGCATGAAATTAAAATAGCATTAGAACTAGTAACTTTTCTTTGTCAAAGTGCAATGTATTTCCAAAATTAGGCAAATAAGAGTGGTGGCAAGAAGTTATTAAGCTGATAAACGTTCTGGATTCCAGACCCTAACAAAAATCCTCAAAAGTCTTACAAATGATGCCAAAAAAAGGATCAAATGTAGTTAACTTAGATTCAAACATATAAAGCATATTTACTTTTTTCTGTCCCATTCGGGCATTTTGCAAAAAACTATAACCGGATATACGAGAGCTGTCCGTAAATTAAGGTCTCCAATTTTTTTTCACATAGTAAACATCATTTTATTGCAAAAACAGATTCTGAACGATTGGACATTTAACTATTTTTCTACGTAGTCCCCGTTACGATCAATGCACTTTTGCAGTCGCTCCAGGAGCTTTTTCATACCCGTGTCGTACCACTCTACCGCTGACTCGCACAGGAAGACAGCTGCCTTTAGCTCTTCGTCGCTGGAGAATTTCGTTCCCCCCAAGTGTTCTTTCAACTTCCACAGGCTTCCACAGTTGTTTTTAATGAACGCTTCGCTCGCTATACCACAATCGCATCCCTAACCTGACTTCTTTCTTGGCAAAAGTGAAAGTGGCCGCACTTTCACAGGGCACATCTTCAGCCACGACAGTAAGAACAGCCCTGAAAACGTCCCTTGCCTCTTAGGACAGTGATCAAAACGTCGGCCAAGATGGAAGCAGTGCCCATGGGGGGGGGGACATGGTGCACAGGAAAGCTAACACATGAAATAGCGACACACTTCACAAGGCGTTCACGTATACACTAAATTTTTAAGAAACTAAACTTAGGTCAACTGACCCCACTTCAGAAATGACACATATGTGTTTGTTTTCACACTCTGGCTTCCTACCTCTTTTCTAAGAATTCGAAGAGACAAGTGACTGGGACTGCACCGTTGTCCGCGTTGAAAGTGTTACTTTTGTTTTTAACTCCCTCGGATAGCTTATATTTTTAATAAGTTGTAAACAGTCTGCTGTGATATTTTGAGCGGTTTCTAAAATATGACTGGCAACACTCGATTTTTCCGGTTTTATACTTTTTTTAAAGTTTTTACTTAACCACAGTCTCCAAAGAAAAACTCTTCAAGAATTAGACTGTCTCTGTGTATAAAAGCAGGGGTTCAAGTTACCTTTGTGCTAAAAATAACTTCTAGATAACCTAATTTTTATACGTTTTTTGCTATCTACTCACGCTTGTAACAAAATTGCTAAAATATGATTAGAGAATTGGAACTTTTATTGTTTAAATATTTATTAAAAATATATGATTATTCGTAATCTATTACAATGTATAAAATATAAATTTTGAGGCGTCTAGATTTTTATTTTTGTTAAATCGTATCTTCACGTATTTTACTCAATCTACACAATACTTTTGAATGACTGTATAGACAAGGTGCATAGCCTCTGACTATGGCTATTAAAGATTGCAATAATATGAACATGCCCGTCCGTGGTGGGCATCTGCTTGCCACCGTAACATGTCCAGGTACCCACATACATATTTGCAGCTGTAATGAAGCGAGACTAGATCTTACGACGCACGCCGCGTTTGCACTAGGTTACTATGTTTCCTCGTCTACGGGTTCGTCTAGAGATATTCCTTTTTTGTTAACGAGTATATGCCTTTCATTTTCTATAGATACCTGTATGTAACTTATAAATATTAGATATAATGCGGGCAGATGGTACACAAATTACAAGTATAATTGAAAGACATTATGCTAGGTGATATCGCAAATAGTAATTGTGGGTTTTTAAAAGAAAATTAATGTCTCCTTAGCATGTTGCTGTTTCATCTACAAACCACACATCCATATACAGTAGTCGGTAATTATTTTTAATGGTATACTTGTCTTTTAATAACTATCCGATAATGCAGGTACATTATAGTATTATGCTTACATATTTAACATTTCTATATCTATGCACATATATTGTCTAGAATTTGCATTTATTTCTTAGAAACAATTACCTTAATTTTCATATTAATATTCATTTAATATCCTAAAATGTAAAAAATACATACAGAACAACCCGTACTGCTATATATTTTAATATACAGTGCGGACGTTTTGATGACTATATTATCATCTTCAGTACGAAAGTAAAAATGGTTATTAAACTCCATAAACATTAAGCGTTTTCAACCTCTTGCCAAAGTTATTAATTCAATTAACTAAATGATAGTATGAAAAATTGGTATTAAATGTAATAGTTATTATTAACGGCCGGATTATATGCATCAAAAAACCTATAAATATGCGCATATAATCATATATATGCACGTTTTCTCGACAAAATATATAAAAAACCAAGCAAATTAGCAACTGAAAATTCCAAATAATAATGTAATTCGGGTTTATTACAAATAAATATGGTGTACTAAGATAATATATTATAATACAGGTAATAAACTGACACATCTAAAATTACACTAAAGTCTAAATGGATCTTAAAATACATCTAAATATTAACAAACACGATTAATTTATTATTAATTTTTATTGAAAGCACTTTATTATTAAATATTTCTCAAATTTCTCCACTAAAAAATTATGTCGTTTATCTGTGAACATATTGCTATGAACATTGTCGTGTTAAAGATTAAAAGTGAAGATTAGAACCGTAATTTTATTTCTATTTTAAATTATGGATCTTCTTCAAATAAATGCCGAATAAATTCAATTATCCAATATTATCCTCAAATGAAATTTAACAAATTATAACTTATAAAGAAATTAACTTGCTTAAAGAAGAATCCTGTAAGTAAAACGTTTTAGCATATATTAAACTTTCCTCTCTTGTGAGAAAACATAAATTGCCGAAATTTCCGAAGGTGTTGTTTGCTGTAAAATTTATTAACAAGGGACGATAATTATCATACGTACATTCATAAAATTAACTTCTGCCATTTCGAATGTAATAAAATTTCATCACGACATTATTGTTTGCCAGATCGCCTCACTTTACACAGTATTATTATCGGTAAAGTGATGGAGAAACAGCCTCCCGAATAATCCCGAAAATTTTTACGAGTTCATTTAATACATTTACTCGACATAATTTACTGACGTGAAACGAGTATTTTTAACTAAAAAAAATTTACATTACCGCGCATTAAATTTTTATGGAGTTGTTCCGTTTTATAACAACGAATTTTCAATAAATACAGATAATGAGCGGCCATCTTTAGTGATTTAATTAAATTTTATGTTAATCGAAGACCAATTAACTTCTACTAAATACTGAAGTTGTAAAAATGCTATTACTCCAAAATGCAACCTCGTAAAATTCAAGTTATTATCATTCTTAACATATCAAACGATGTTTGATATGTTAAGAATGATAAGGGAATGATTTGAATAAATCAAGTATATACCGGGTTATTATTTTATTATTACACATGCTTCTATGTGCAACTTTAAAAAGATAATTCTCAATGCATTAGCGACATAGTAGGCAACCAGTTATACACACTACAGGATTTAACTATTGCTTAGTTCTTAAATTAGTTTGCCATGGAAAGAAAAAAACATTTTTTTATGTCAAATATTTCTGAATTTTTATTTATATATGAATCTTAAATAACTATATAATAATATGATCCAAAAGTGTTTAGATCGCGATAGCCATGAAGTGTAAAACCATCTATAGAATTATTTACTTCTGTACTTCTTTTTTTCTTAAATACACCTAAGCACAGAATAACCAGAATGGACAACAGCTGATTTTTCTATTGTTGTCGATGTAGCGTCGTTTGGGGACCTTGATTCCATTGTATTCGTATCGCCATGTTGAAAATAGTATTTGTTTATGTTTTCAAATTTGGCGTTTAACGCAATTCAACTGATAGGTTAGGCAAATACAAGAAACTAGTTTTAAATTTCCAAATGCCCAAGTGGATTATATCTTACTGCTTTTAACCTTTATGTGACTGGAAGGGTACTCGGGTGCCTTTTTCAGATTTAAATATTAATATTTTTTGTGTTTGAACTTGCTGAGCTTGGAAATTCTGTGACATCTGTAAACTTGTTTTATATTACATTTTATTATATATACTTCGTTATTTAGATTTAATTTTTAACGAAAAAATGGGAACCGAAATTATTACAACCTCTAAGACCGATGGGTACCCGGGTACCTCCATTTAAAATTACATATGGATGAATGTGAAAGAACAAAAGTAGCATTTTTACATTTTTTAAATTTATATATGTTATAAAAAAGATGTATAAAAAGTTCGATCAATAGCGTACAAATTTGCACAGCAACTTGGCTTACAACACAAATTCAACAAAGATAAGGAAATGTCTGGTCTCGACTGGTTGCATTCATTTTTACGCAGACATTCGGATCTTACCATACGAAAAGCAGAGGACATTTCTTTGACTCGAGCTAGAGCAATGAATAAAGAAAGTGTGACAAACTATTTCGAATTGTTAGGTAATGTTTTAACCACCAGCGGTTTGACTGACAAACCGAGAAACATTTATAATGTCGATGAATCGGGGCTTCAACTCAATAACAAACCAGGATATGTTGTAGCAGCTAAAGGATCCAAAAGTGTTGCGAATATAGTAGCAGGGGAAAAAGGCGAGACAATTACCATCATAGCATGCTGTAACGCAGAAGGCACATTTCTTCCTTCTGCTTGTGTCTTTAAGGGAAAAAACGAGAAGGCTGAATGGAAGGATGGAATGCCACCTGGCTCTGTTATTTACATGTCCCAGAAATCGGCATATATTACATCTGACATTTTTTATTTATGGCTGAAGGATCATTTTGTGCCAAGGAAACCAGAAGGGACTGTCGTACTAATATTGGACGGGCACAGTTCACATTGTAGCTCCGTAGAAATTTTAGAATTTACAGATGCAAACAATATAATATTGTTATGCCTACCAAGTCATACGACGCACTGCTTACAACCTCTGGATCGAGCCTTCTTTAAAGCACTCAAGACTTATTTTTACAATGGTTGAAATCTGTTCATGAAACAGAATCCCACCAGAAAATTACCAGACTATCTTTTGGGGGCATATTGAGTGATGCTTGGGGAAGAGCTACATCATCGGAAAATGGCATATCTGGTTTTAGGGCAACTGGTATTTTTCCATGGAATTAAGGTGCTATTCCTGAGTATGCATATTTAAGTGAGAGTTCTCCTTAGCCAATAAATTAAAATCGCAACTCATCTTCCTCAAGAGAAGCTTCTCCGCAACCGGGATGCTCAAGAGATCCTGAGGACGTTCATGAAGCACCAGTGGAAACCCTAAATGAAAATGTAGTTATTAACAATGATGTTACTTCTGGCAAAATGTTGGATACTATTTCTCCGATAAAGACTGTGACTAAAATAGAACAAGCTAGAAAGAATGTCAGGACTATAGCCACCATCCTCAACACACAGAATAATATTAAAAACTTGAAAACTAAATTACGTCAAAAGAAGGGGAAACAAACGCAGACCAAAAAGAAAATTAAGAAGTTTTCTGACTCTGAGGCCGAATCGGAACAATCTCCACAACTGCAGGACGAAGACAGCGATGAAGAAAACGAGTGTTGCTGTGCTGGTTGTGGTGAAGAATACTAATCCACAAAAAAAACAGAGGATTGGATAAAATGCGTAAACTGCAAACGGTGACTGCACGGAGATTGCACCAAATATGGTGACTTTTGTGATTCATGTGGGAAACTACGATTTAAAAGCAAGAAGTTGTAGAGATAGTATAGCTTTCCGTAAGATAATGTTATTTCAGTTTAATTATTAAGTGTTGACGAGTAACATTTCATCTTTTTAAATTTCACCATCTCACCCAAGTGTCGTTCACCAACTCTCCCATGGTGGTATGGGTGAGATGATGAATTAATAGTATTTATTTTTTTTTTATAACTTTTTGTGTTGAATATTTTTTTTTATGAATAGAATATTGATTCTGTTGTTCGTTTCCAATGTACCTACAAATGTATTTTTTACAAATCCTGAAATTTAAAAAATATATTGGCATATAAAATTTCTTTCACCATCTCACCCTTGTTTACCCTATATATGTAATATAGAATTGTAATCAGAAGTATTTTCATTTGTACATAGTTGCAGATCTTTTTAAATTCCACTTGAAACGCAGGATTGCGCGATTTTTTAATTTGTTTTTCTAATTAATTTAGTAATTATTTCTGTCATTAATACATCGCGAGGTATAATGTCTTTGACATAGAAATATTTAATAAATTAATTAGAGAAATTAATTTAAAAAAGACAAACCGCGAATCCACAAGTTTGATATCTCAACGTAACCAGGAGTAACCAGGAGAAAAAGTACATGTGTTTACCGCACCATCCAATCATGAAAAACAATAATAGAGTTGCTAAAGGACAAGGTCTCCAGGTTGCTTTCGGTCCGAAAACACCATAAAAAATCTCATAGATAATACCAAAGACAAAGACAAAGTTAACTTGAATTTGAAATCAGGTACATACGAAATTAATTGCGGCGATTCTAATTTCAAATATATAGGTCAAACGAAAGGCGCAATAATAACCCGTTTTAAATAACACATATCACATATTAAATTTAATAGATCAGCAAAATCGAATGACGCAAACCATGCATTGGTCACGGATCATAACGTCTCGGTAAAAGGGTTACAATTTGACAAAAGTATCAACAACCCCAGAGACCTCGACGCATACGAAAGCATTCATAACGTTAAAAACAAATTTAATCCGTTTAACTCGGACAACGGTCCTATCCCATACAGTTCTCTGTTTTCATTCTTAGAAAAGAGGTAGAAAAGGTTGAGGGCGTTGAGAATAAACACATGATGTTTACAGTTTTCTTAAGAAGGGTAAATTGTCGTAATTTTAGTTTAAATGATTTTTTAAAGTCAATATATAGGTGGACGCCATGTAAGGTTGAGCGCGAATCTGTGTGTTAGCTTTACTGTGCCTCATATTCAACAGTTTGATTAGTGGTTTTAGCTACTGATGATGACAACTTAGTTGTCTAAATTCGTATTTAGGATACGATTATTAATTGTGGTAAAGGGGTTTTATACCTTTTTTGAGTTTTTACTTAACCACAGTCTCCAAAAAAAGACTTTTAAAAATTGTTATTCGAAAATTCCAAAAATTCTTTTGATTTCTCTTAAAAGTTCTTTTACATGAAATACACTTTCCTATAATAGCAAAACAGAGCAGAAAAGCTTGTAAAGGCTAAAATTCCACTGATTTCAAGAGGATATAAATATATCGATCCACATTAATACATAGAAATATTATTATCACAATTAAAGTGAACTTTTCAAACCTCCTTGGTAAAAATGTTGTTTTTTTTTGGTTTACATCCTTTCAAAACTTAAAAATAAATATCTGAATTATGTATACCATACGAAAAACAACTACAGACTTCGCAGGACATACAAACTCGTCGCGAGGAACACATTTTCGGTACATTTGACTTGCAAATGCGGCAACAGGTGAAAAGTGCGGGCGGATTATAAAAGCGACCTCCGGGCGAATAAAATGTATCTTTCCAGTGTCAAGAATAAAAGCTACAACGGTACACACATAAATTTTAAATTAAATACCGTTTCATTAAGCCAAAAACATATACTTTTTGTTTCTTATTGTGTTACCCACAAATTAATTTCCTATTAAATGATTTCGTAGAGGGCGGATCATTAATTACTGTGTTGGAAACTACACGATTTGCATCTAGTTAACGTGTGTATTTAATAAAAAAGAACGTGTTTTTCTTCTACTGTTGTTGCAGTCTAGTCTGCGTAATTAAAATTTAAGAGTCTGTCACTGATGTCTTCTTAAAATTGCTTTGCTTTTACACTCACTTAATTCACAACACTAACGCAGTTAGCATAGTAACGCTTAATCCTTTTGTGTCTTCTTATTTAACAAGAGTTACTGAGAAGCTGGATGGATTTAGCCTTGTCGTGATATGAAAATATGAAAATTTTTCCTGGTGGTGTTCCTCTCTAACGTAATCTACTTCAAAGTACCTATGAATATCTCCAGTTCTAATGTTCCAAAAAATTTAAACTGCATTCGTGGCACTGTTTCGTCCTATATAGCAGCGTTATGTTCACGCTTCTGAGGAACATCTTCAGGGCTGGTACTCTTGACGTTGCTGCATTGAAACTGCGCGTTACAGGAGTGTCGAGGTTAAGGGTTGAGTTACGTAAACAGATGAGTTTGACGGGTATTGTGTCGGTGAAGCATGAATCAGTGCCAAGGCCGCAGATCAATCTCGGAATCCAAGAAGAAGTCATAGACGACCATCGCTAAAGTTTATAAACCAGTTTACATCAACGATGTTCCTACATTTTGTGAGTGGTGGGGATAGAAATTAGTTCCAATCTGCAAACGGTGATTTAGAGTATCTTATCTTAGTATGCAAAGTTCTATTTTCCTGTGTACCATAGTTGAGTAATAATTAGAGCAGACCAATTTTCGTGCGCGCTATATGTGCCGATGTGAGGATGATTGTATTGCATCAGAACTAATAAAAAGCATTCAGTATGTGTTTGGTACTTGCTTAGACTGCATGTAAGTGTAAGCATACGTAATAAAATGTCGTCGACACATAAATCGAGAAAACGACCGTTGTCAGACGAAGTGAATAAGTTTATTGTGGATTTCCCGGACTTAATATACGATGGCTCAAAAATTAAATGCTTAGTGTGCAATACATATCTAATGTGTTGGTCAAAAACACATTGTAAAGAACACGTAAGCAGTTCGATGCACAATAATAACAAAATTAATCGACAACAGCTTATACATGAACTATGTGTAACTATGATTGTGTGTACAGTGCCGTTTACCTTGTTAAGTAATGATTCATTTATTTCATTTTGGAATAAATACGCGAATAAAAAACATCACCGAACACGACAACGTTACGAAGGAATTTACAATCGGTGCGTAAACAGGTTGAAAATAAAATCAAAGCCGAACTGAAAAATAGAAAACTGTGGTTATGTGTGGACGAAAGAACTGACAGCAAAAAACAATCTGCAGTTAATGTGACGGCGCGTAATATGGAACCACATCAACCAACGTCTTCAATTTTACTAGCATCCAGACGACTAGAACAATGTAATGCCGAAGAAATTTTAGAGGTGCTATTAGATACTTTGGAAAAATTTAAACTTTCGAAAGACCAAGTATTAATGTTTATGACCGATGGTGCCGCAACCATGCGTTCTGTAGGCCGATCTCTTAGAAAATATTGTCCTAACTTGTTACATATTACTTGTAAACTCCATGCTCTACACCTTGTGACAGAACAGGTTCGTAGATGTTATCCAGAGGTAGATGCTTTAATATCGAATACAAAGGCAGAATTCCTGAAATCTCCAAAACGTATTCGGAAATTTCACGAATTGTGTCCCCATACCCCTGAGCCACCAGAGCCGATTCTGACACGTTGGGGTACATGGTTACAGGCGGGGTTTTATTATCATAAACATATTGAAAAAATTAAGGACGTGGTTTTATCATTCGATCCGAAAGAAAGTGCAGCTATCAATACAAGGCAGAAAAAAATTCAAGATGCCCAGATTAAAATGGATTTACAAAGTATTCGTGAGAATTACTTGGGACTAGAAGAAGCAATAACAATATTAGAAAATTAGTCGCTGTCGTTAGAGGAATCACTGCAAATCGTTAAAGATGTTCACGCACAATTGTGTGGTGTAGAAGACAGAAAAAGTGAAAGTGTTCTAATTAAATTTGATAGTATTTTAGACAGAAATGTAGATTTTGACACCTTAACACGTATTTCCACAGATGCGCTAAGTTGCTTAGAAAAGTATTTTGATTATGCGAATATAACATCACTATATGTAGAACGCTCGTTTTCCGAATATAAACATATTTTTTCCTCACGGCGGACGTGTTTCTCAGAAATAACCCTAGAAACGCATCTGATGTTGAAAATATACAATCGAGTTTCTCCAGTTTGTCAATCCTTGGAAGACGCTTAAAACGGCAAGTGTTTTTTTAAAGCCTCTGTGGTGCACAAAATCACTGATTTCATACATTTTCCATTTTATTTATAGGTACATACAACGCTGCTATAATATGTACTATTCTTATTTTTCGTCCGTTTATGCATATTACTTTAATAGCAGAAAACCAAATGTATATTTAATTATTTCGGATAGAATAAATGTCTCTACTTCTATACTTATATCGGTAACAAGCTCATGTTGCGTCCCTATTCTATCGCATATTCTAATATATTACGAATTACAATCCCATACCTGCGCTCATGGCGAGCACGGAAATTGGTCTGCTCTAGTTTCATGAGTTTGATTTCTGAGATGCGTACGAAGCAACGATCTATTATAGAATTTTTAATGTGGAAAGGTTACGGGCCCATCTAAATATACAACGTTTGGAAGCTGTTTATGGCAGCAATAGTATGGATATGAAGAATATTCGCCAGTGGGTTGGATGTGCGAAACTCTGTCGTAGAGGCGAAATGAAAGTGTTTGACGAAAAGCGACCAGATCGACCAGTATCAGTGACGCATAAGAAACATCAGAGACAAATAAAATGCACTAATCCAAGAGAATCGCCGGATTAGGCATAAACAAATTGCTCGGCAATTTGTCATTAGTTAAGAAAGAGGCCAGGTCATTGTTCAGACGCCAAATTACAGAAAAAATTACGTCAGATGGACCCTGCGACAATTGACGGATATCATGAAGGAAGAAAGAAAAAACATCTATCAAGAACTTATTAACCAATATCGACGTAAAGGAGATTATTTTCTCATTAACATCACCACCGGGCACGAATCTTGGGTTCATCATTATTACATCGAAAACAAGCGGTAGTTAATGGAATGTTCTCGTCCTGATTCTCTACTTGTACAAAAATTGAAATTAGGCAAAAAATTTTGCTCACCATTTTCTGGGATGCAAAGGGAGCCATTCATTCCGAATATCTGCCGGATAGATCCACGATTAATTCAATAAGATACTCCAAAACTTTACGATCAAGTAAGATCAGAAAGAGCGATTTTTTCTTGCGTCCTAACAACGCCAGACCGCATTGCAGTCACAAAACGATGAAGACAGTAACGAGCCTCAAATTCACAGTAGCTTCGCACACCCTGCAATCCTGATTTGGCACCTTCAAATTGATTGTTGATCCCAAAATTGAAGGAAGTATCAAATGGTCAATATTTTTCATCAGACTGGTACTCGAATCTGAATCAACAGAAACAAAGTTTTTTTCTTTAACGGAATGAAGAAATAAGGTCAGCGTGGAAAAATAATTATGTATATTGGTAGTACGATAAATTTACTTCATTTTGAAGCTGGTGTCATTGTTTTGTCTTTTCTTATTCTTATTTTGTAAGAGTTGGAGACTTTAGATATCCGGCCAAGGCTATACTTTATTTCCGTATTTATTACCTGAGATAAGTTCGCACTGATTTTCAACTTGAGTTTCTTGTCGTGAATCAGTATTTTTATTACACCTAATACTTAATTCCTCTCTTTGTTTCCATAAGCAGGCTTTGAGCCATTTTAGAGTTAAACAATATAAGATCAGTTTGACAGTTCAGTAACATATAAAAGAGGCAATGGCTCAGCAATTAACGTCGATGGAAGTTAGTACAGCTGTAACTTTACTTGAAGAAGGCTATTCACAACGTTTTGTTGCACTATAGCTTGAGGTTGTACGGGGAACTATGTGGAAGGTTTCAAAACGATATCTAGAAACAGGTACCGTAACAAGACGAGCAGCTACAGGTCGGTAGAGGAAAAGTCAACAGGCGATGACCGTTTTCTGCGATTTCAAGCCCTACAAAATAGGACACAAACTGCGCATGACCTGCAGGAAGATCTAGTGAGAGCAAGAGGAACAATAATTAGCGACCAAACCGTCCGCAATAGGTTAAAAGAGGTTGATTTGAGAGCAAGATGTCCTGCAAAAGTGCCTAAATTGACCAGAGAACATCGCTGAAGAAGATTTTAATGTGGAAAAGAACACTTAAACTTGCAACTTCGTCATTTGACTCCTATTATGTTTAGAGATGTCCAAGTTTGTTCTGTCAGGTATTGATGGACTTGTAAGAGTCTGTAGCACGAAACCGTCCCTTTGGTGGTGCATCCATAATGGTGTTGGGGGTGGAATAACAATAAACACTCGCAGGGACCTTGTTTTTATTCGCAATGGTGGACTAACAGCTCGAAGGTAAATTGACGAGATTGTAGAGCCTCAAGTGATCCCTGGAGCAAATGTTGTTGGTCAAAACTATATTTTATGCAAGATGTCAGATGTTGCTCAGATCGTCACTGATTATCTTGATGATCACAATATCCGTCAAATGGATTGGCCGGCAAGCAGCGCAGACATAAATACAATCGAACATGTTTGGGATTAATTAGGGAAACATGTTTGACCACGCCCAAATCCTCGAATTACAACTGAAGTCCTTAATTAAAGAATGGGACAATTTCCCCCAAGGCGCTTTGCGAAGGATTATTTGTAGAATGCTACGACGCTGGACAGCATTTATATCTGCAAAAGCAGGCTACACTAGACATTAACTTCACAATATATATAAATTAGCCTAGTTGTCGGACTTTTTTTAATTTGATTTGATTTCAACCACTTTATTTTTGCACATGTTAGTACATAAAAGTTAGTGGTAGGTTGTTACAGTGTTTTTCTGTTTTTAATTTGATAAAATTGGTTTAATAAATAATGGATTATTACATATTCCAAATTTCATCCAAATCTTTATACTATGTTTATACTAAGTTTATACTATGATCTAATTCTTTTTCTATGATGAACTTAATGTTTTGGTGTAGATTATTTATGTCTTCAAAAAATTGGTTTAATTGTCTATCTGTGCCTCTGAAACAAGCTAATACGTCATCTACATATCTGTGCCAGTATATAAAATATTTAAAATTGGGATGTTCTTTAATTTGACTTTCTAAATTATCCATAAAAATCTCTGATAATAACGGACTCAATGGGTTGCCCATTAGTCATAAACTAGCATCATTCCATTGTAAGATACACAGATTAATATCAGTACTTTTAAATAATCGAAACTTCTTTAAAGAATGAAATATCATTAAACAAATAGCGCAAAATTATGGATATAACCCCAATATAGTAGATACAATCTTAAGAAAAAAGAAGTATAGGAAAGCAATAGAAAATGTGTACCCAATAATAAAAGATAAACCAAGCAATTATAAATTAGTAACATACATAGGACCGATTAGTGAAAAAATTGGAAAAATTTTACGAAAAACAGATATAAATGTAGCTTATAAAACTAATAATTCTTTAGGGAAATTCATAAAAAATAATAAATCCAAGACAAGCAAAAGTAATAAATCCGGAGTATACAAACTAACATGTAAAGAGTGCCCTAAAACATACATAGGCCAAACTGGTAGGAGCTTTGAGAAAAGAATACAGGAACATTTTAAAAGTTTTATTAACAAAAAGACAGATTCTAATTATGCACTTCATTTGTTGGAAAATAATCATAGTTTCAATACAGATTTTGAAATTTTACAGTCACAACAAAAAGGATTAAAGTTAAATTTACTGGAATCCTCAGAAATAAATAAACTTAAATATGCAGATATATTGTTAAATGACCAATTAGACCTTAATAATTCCCCACTTTTAAACTGGTTTCATCAAATATTAAGATAACAATAACTTTAGACGATATATCGGTAAGAGACGATTCTAATGTAGACAAGCGCAACTATTCAAATAGTTTAGAAAAAAGCCATACATTTGTGAAGAGCGTGTTCAGTAGTAATATAAGATCTGAAGAAGCTACATCGTAGCGAAACATGTCGTCAATTTATTAATACATATAATAAAGTGTAATATATACTGGAAATTAGTATAAATGTTTTACTTAAATCCCATTTACATAATTGTATTAAAATTAAATATAATAAATTAATTTGTGTGTTTTTATCATAAAATCAGCAAGATATTCTACGACAGAAACGCTCATTTCTTATTCGAAAATATCCCAGGGTGGCCGTCATATTTCGGACAGGTAGCCCTCCTACGCTACGGGAGTATATTATGCCGACCTACTAACCCTTCATCCCCGAGAGACTCGATTTTTGCTACTGAATGTCATCTCGATATAGTGAGATGTTTGTTACGTTGAATAATGTCCTGCTTCGCTTGGAATGACATCCGTAAATGTTGAAACGAGATATGTACAGTATTAATGGTGGTTCTTAGTTAAAATTTAGTTTGTACATATTATGTTAATATAATATGTGAAATTGTACAGAATTATTTCTTAATTGTACAAATTAAATTATCTTTGGAGTACAAATAGCGTAGTGATTGTTGTGCTTGATATAGTTCAAAGTTTCGAATTTCAGACCTGGTTCGAATCTTACACGAGTACATTTCGCAATAAAAAAATTGAGAAGACATATACACTCTGCGACAACTGATTAGCCTCGTAACAGAAATACAATTTACAGAATTATTTTAGGTATTAAGACAAGTATACTTGTTTTATATAACAAAGAAGGTTCAAATAACATGTGCATATATTTGTAATTGTCAGTTTGGACGCAGCATACAAGTTTTACTGTTACATGACTGTTCCAAGCGACTAAATCGCGGCAACGAATTAGCCTCACAAGTATAAACTTTATTTTTAAATAAATTGTGTTAAAAACAATAATAATTAGTTAAATTATATTAATTTTGGAAGTCAGTGAAACACGATGGGATGTGGTAGAAGGTTGAGTACGGAAGAAATAGGTAAAATTAAAGCATTGCACACCAATCGAAAAATTGCTGGTATAATCAATAGAAGTTCGCAAGTTGTAAATAATTTTGTACGAAATATGGAAACTATGGAAAAAATTACAGAGGAGGCATTCAAACTGCAACTACCGAAAGGGAAAGAAGAAAGGCGCAGGCTCAGCGATGGCGCCCAGAATATGACCGAAAACAGATCGAAACAGGTAGTCGTATAGCACAAATTTTATTGGAGCTTCTATTTATTGTATATGCCCTTAGTCAGTGGAGATGGCGTGGGTGACTAAATAAAAGATGGTAGGTAGCGCCACTCGGTTTTACTTACGGAAGCTCATATCTGAAAACGGAGAAAAGGGATCGCGCGATCATAGGCGCATGCGCATACAGCCTACAAAATAAAACCAAAGCGAAATCCAAAACGGCGAAATACTTCACAGAATACCTGCAATCTGAAAATCAAATCTCGATGTAGCCAACTTGCTAAACAGAGAGAGAAAAGAAAGGTAAAGAAAAGCTAGAAACCAGTTAACACATATATTCACAAAATAAAACAAAAAAAAAAACCTCAATGAAAATGGTTTTCAACAGCCACCTTCTACAGGGTGAGTTTTTTTGAATGTTTAGCATTGGGATCTTAGAAACTACTGGAGATAGAAAAACGCTTAAATGGGGAAAGATGCGCAGTTTTACGAGTTTGATTTAAAACTGCTTTTGTTTCTCCGATAACTTTAGATATTCAAAGAAAACTAAATTTTACGAATTTCTTTAAACATGCTTAGCATCGTTAATAATAATTTTAGAGAAAAAGTGTTCAGACAAAAGTTTTAGATAATTTTACGCCAAATAAAACTATGTAGCTAATATTTTTTTTTCGTTCACCATTATTGAGTTATGACACAAACTTGTGTTTTTTTTAAATTGAAAACAAAGTTGGTTTTTACATCATTAAAAAGCTTATTTTTTGCTGATTACAATGATATAAGGTTTGATATGGTTATTTTAAAAAATAAAGAGGATATAGACATTTTTATGGTTTTTATGGAAAACAATTGAATTTCGAACTGATAAAATACAAACCAAACGAAAACTTATTTTGAAATCTTATGTAGTAATAAAATGAAAACTATAAGAACTTTTATTAAGGACACACAACATTATTAACGTTCAAAGACACCTCCATTATTATTAATACACAATTTGCATCTCTTCACAACAGAATTTATAGCATTGCGGACTTTACGCCTATCGATGTTATTAAAAGCAACTAAGACAGCTTCTCTTAAATCGTCGATTGTTTCATATGTTCTTTTGTATACTGTGTCCTTTAGTACACCCCACAAGAAAAAATCCAAAACTGATAAATCAGGGGATCTAGCCGGCCATTCAATGGGTGCATTTCGTACTATCCATTGATTAGGGAAGTTCAAATTTAAATAATTTCTAACATTCAGTTGATTGTGCGGAGGCGCTCCGTCATGTTGAAACCATTGCAGCATTGCTCGGGTTCTTAAATTTAAATTATCTAACATTTCCTCGAAAACTTGTTGTAAAAAATTAAGATAACGATTGCCAGTTAGTGATCCATCAAAAATAAAAGGAGGAAGAACAGTTGATCCTATAACACCACACCAAACATTAAACCCAAATTTAATTTGTGTTCTCCTATGTTCAACGTGAAGTGGATTTGTTTGAGACAATATGTGCTCATTGTGCCTATTAAACATTCCACAATTTGTGAAACGAGATTCATCAGTCCATAATATTTTCATTGAAAAGTGTGGATCGTTTTGACACTGATCTTTAAACCATCTACAAAAAGCTATTCGTCTGATGTTATCACCTTCATGTAAAGTTTGTGATACTGATAATTTGTAGGGACGAAATTTATGCTTCTTCAACACTCTGGCAATAGTGCGTTGAGAGGCGCCCATTTCTGTTGAAATTTGTCGGGTCGATGTAGATGGATTCTGAGGGACACTTGCTAATATGTTTATTTCTCTATCTTAATCCATCCCTTTTTTTGATTTTGGTTTAACGAACGAACCATAATCTGCTAAATTATCCCATAATCTCTTAAAAGTAGGTAGCGACGGCTGACGTCAATCAAAATAATTTTCAAAATAAACTTCAGAAGCTCTAGTAGAATTTTTCTGGCACTGAATGTAACATTCAACCATATCACGCTTTTCTACGTTAGAAAATTCCATAGCCAATGCAAACTTATGATTAACGGCCGTTTGCACCGCTTATAGTTAAGTTACAATTAAATTAATTAATAGTTAATTATCAATGTTTGACAATTAACTTGATTTAAAAGTAAAAATTAACAGCTCTCACTTCTGTGACTCAACGTGAAAGCAATGTTAGTATATTTATCTCGACTGCTCCAACGAACACTATTGTAACTCAGATTTTTCGTTTTTTGAATTACAAAACAACAAAAATTTTTTTTTTAAGTTTTTGTCTTATAAAGTGAACAATCATAGAAATGTCTATATCCTCTTCATTTTTTAAAATAACCATATCAAACCTTATATCATTGTAATCCGTAAAAAATAAGCTTTTTAATGATGTCAAAACCAACTATGGTTTCTATTTAAAGAAACACAAGTTTGTGTCATACCTCGATAATGGTGAACGAAAAAAAAATATTAGCTACAAAGTTTTATTTGGCGTAAAATTGTCTAAAACTTTTGTCTGAACACTTTTTCTCTAAAATTACTATTAACGATGCTAATCGTAATCGTAAAATTTAGTTCTCTTTGAATATCTAATAAGCCATGAAATTTATCGGAGAAACAAAAGCAGTTTTAAATCAAACTCGTAAAACTGCGCATCTTTCCCCATTTAAGCGTTTTTCTATCTCCAGTAGTTTCTGAGATCCCAATGCTAAACATTCAAAAAAACTCACCCTATATATATATTAACATAAAATATCTTATTCAGAAATTATGGACTCTGTATATATAAAATTTAGGAAAAATTTATAATATCAAAAACAAGAGTGACTTTGTATACACAAAAGAAATTAATAAACTTAATACGTGTTGCAATAGAAAAAGAGAGAAATTAGATGTACAATTAATTTATAATTTAGCAAGCAAAAGAAATATTTCGATAATAATCTAGATTACAGGTTTAAAAAAATTAAACCTTTGCTACGAATCCATAGAAATAACCGTACAGTTTATACAATTAAATAAATAATTACGCATATAAATCAAACATTTGTAATCAAATAATATTTCTGGAATTTTACAGACATTTATGGTACAGTTTTTATTCTTTATACGAGACTTTATACTAATCTACAGACTACAGCTATGTTCAAAAAAATTAATTTTTTTTTTTGGCGACAGAAATCTAACGGCCAAATAAATAATACGTTAAGATATACCGCATGTGTCAAATATCATTAGGCATAGGGAATACGTATGAGTACATACGATGTATATGTATATGGAAAAGCCGATCCAATGCCGGCGAAGACCGCGACGGCCGATTGTTTCGTAAATACAAGTTAACAGTAATCATTTGACCATCGACATAGGTACTTGTAATGCGTTCTAAAATAACATTTACGAATTGCAAGGGATTTGCTTTTCTTATTTCTTTCAGTAGATGCAGGAAATTTTTAAGCTGCGGTGCGTTGCATAAACAAAAGCGTAATTCTAATAAAATTAAAGAATAATCCTAATAAAATAAATAAAAAAGGATTCTAAAAATTATAATAAATTATACAAGAGGTTCAAAAATTCCTCCTTGTCCATTGTCCTAGGCGGTCGTAGAAATTAGCTCTTACATTTGCTAACATGTCGGCAGTTAATGAATTCGCAGCCTCAGTTATTTTTTCTCTCAAGGCAACTAGATTTTCAGCTCTACCAGCTTCATGAGTATAAACAATATTTTTTAGATATCCCCACAAAAAGAAATCATTTGGGGATAGATCAGGAGATCGCGGGGGCCATTTAATGTTTCCTGTTCCAGTAATAAGACGGTCAGGAAAAGTATTTCCTAGAAATTCCTTTACCCTCACTGCATTATGTGCTGGACAGCCATCATGTTGAAACCAAGCGATTTTCTGATTTATTCCAATGTTTTTAATGGCGGGAAGTATTTGATTTTTCAGTAATTCGAGATACTTGTCGGCATTTAATACACCATCAATAAAATAGGGGCCTATAGAATGGTCACCTAAAATACCTGCCCAAACGTTTAGTTTTTTGAGGATACTGAGTGTGTTTTGCAAAATGCCGGTGTTGATTTTCCGAAACCCAATATCGAAGAACCGAATCGAAGAACAGAGGGATTGTGATTTCCGTGTAATGGAAAAGTGGATTCATCGGTGAAGAGAATATTTTTAACGAAATTTTCATCTCGATGTATCTTTTGAAATTGTCCTCGGGAAATATTTCTAGAGTTTTCGAATATTTGAAAAATTTTAAACCATTACGTTTCCAAATACGTGAAATAGTTGTGTTACTTGTACCCAATTCATCGGCAGCACTTCTAGTAGATCTCGTGTTATCAATTTCCACAATACTACAAATTAATACATACCGCCGTTCTTTTTCCTCAATTTTTTGTGGTGATACCTCTCTTGGTTTGCATTTCGTACAGTTATTGAGACAGAAACAAGTTTCAAATTTATTTATAATATTATAAATTGTTTGTCTGCAAGGTACAGAACGGTCTGCAAAAGTCAGCGCAAGCAAATTCATGCACTCCATTGCAGACTTGCCAGCATAAAACCATTTTGCTAACTGAAGCTTTTCAGTGGGTATATAAAGAGCCATTATACATTAATTTTATTGTACGCTTTCAAACTGTAACAGCCGCAGCTAGACTGAATGCAAAATTTCCAGTTAATCGGTATCGGAGACAATCGTCAGTCGTTTTCGCTGGCATTTGACTGGCTTTCTCATATACGTATACATTGTATGTACTCATACGTTGATTCTCTATGCCTAATGATATTTAACACATACGGTATGGCAATAATATAACGATAAAAATACTAGTTGCCTTTATTCCTAAAACAATTGTATAAATTTTATCTTTTTTTGTGAAGCTAATCAGTTGACGCGGAGTGTATGTCAGGCATGAGTGAGTTTGGCAAGAACTGTCCCTTCTTAGGGTTACCCTGAAGACGACAGTAGATTAATTGCCGAAACGTCGGATTATTCATATCCTACAAATAATGGAAGTAGTCCAAACGACTTCCCAATTAATCGTAAACAACTTCTCGTTATGTCTTCGTCAATAGTTTTTAAATACAGTATATTAAAAACACTTTACTGTCCTTATATTTCCAGAAAATACAAAAAAAAAAAACATTGAAAAGGAAGACAAATCAAATAAAATTTAATTTCTATTTGATTTATGCATATTTATTTCAGAACACATTTACCTAGTTTCCTTAAATTTATTATTACAAGATTGAATGATTAATGAAATTCTTCTTCTAATCACATTATATAATCTGTATATCTATTTTTATAAAGTCATTAACAAACATTTTTATTACCTGTGCGATGCAGAACTCAAAAACACAGTAGCCTAAATTCGTTACGATTCATCTTTCCGTTGTAGATGATTTTCATGAAAAAAAAAATTATATATAATATCTAGGAAGGTCATTTCTTTAATCTGACATGCTGTGGTATCGGTCAGATGTATCATCAGTCAGATTTTAAATTTAAAAAAGATGGATACACACAAAAAAAAACTATCCAGATTATATTTGACACCGTATAGGTTATAATTCGTCGAATGGCATTAAAAATATAATAAAAAAAGAAGATTAAAATCTAATTCCTGAGCTTATATTATAGACGTAGGGAATAATAATTTATGTAACGTTTGTTTTATTATTCAATTCGGATAAAATCGATCTGTAATGGGAATTATCGCTTTTGTTCAAAATATTTCTAAGATAAGATATTTATATGGGTTTTTATGATTCAGTTGTTCCAAATTAAGTTATACTATTATAATAAATCAACGATATTTATTGTAATATTTTAAAGGTGGATTCATGTGGTATCGAAACACAGGTTTTTCTTTTATTCGTAACATAGCATGTCAGATAAGTTTTAGTGTTTGAATCGTATATCACGCTTCAATAATTTTATTGTTCAGTTTTATATTTTCTACTTGAGTAGTTATAAAATAATAAAATGTAATTCTATTGTTAATGCTAATAATTTCTCATATACAAGTGTCCCGTATCGTTATGTTCAAATTTTAGGAGTGTAAAGGAGACTTCATTTCAAGTAACAAAAACGCAAAACTTGTATATCCATTTTTATTTTTGTTTCAAAGTTACAGATCTATGAATGTGATTGTCAGATCATGAAAAAAATGTAATCCTAAAGTCAATACAAACTGATTTTATTTAAAAAAGTTCAATTAATAATATTTTCGAAATCTCCACCTCCTTGTTGAATGCAGGCTTGTGCCTGTAAGCCAACAGAACAAGTACTTATGCGAAATTCATAATTGTTTTGTCGGATTTGCTTGGCAGCCAGGTGAATACGATCCAACAACTCTTCTCTTGTGTTCGAAACTTGCGCGTAGACTAAATTTTTCATGTACCCTAATAAATAAAAGTCAAGGGATTAAGATCGGGTGATCTGGGTGGCCATGCAACAGGACCACCTCGACCAATCCATCTTGGATAATTGGCGTTAACTCAATTTCGGACAACAATTCCGAAATGTGGTGGTGCCCCATCCACGTGTAACCACATGTCTCGTCGAACATTCAGTGGGACATCCTCTAAAAGTCCTGGCAGTTCGTCAATAAGAAATTGAAGGTAATTGTCCGCATTTAACCTTCCAGGAAGAACGACAGGACCAGTCAACAAGTCATCGATTAGGGCCGCCCAAACGTTAATAAAAAATTCATGTTGAAATTTAGATGGGCGTATAGCTTTGGAATTTTCTGATGACCACCTGTGCAGGTTTCTCAGATTTGTAACACCACTTCTCGTGAACGTAGATTCATCTGCCCAGAGGACTGTTCTGCAGAAATTAAAATGAAGCCGTGACTGTCTTAATATCCAGGTAGAATAAACTAGACTAGCATAGTGGTCCGCCTCAAGCAAACCGTGTCTCCTGCGACAGTGATATGGATATAAGCCCTCACGTTTTAAAATTCGCCAAACTGTCGTTCGTGGCACTCCTAGTTGTCTAGCGATTCGACGTACACTGAGAGTTGGATCCCTTGTAACAGTAGCTACTGCTTCTTCCTCTAAGTCTGCTGGCAAATTTACTCCTCGGTCGAAAAGATAATCACGCAGTCCGCATTCCCGAAATTGTCTGTGTACTTCCAGAAACGTTCTGTAATGAGGAATGCGCCTATCGGGAAACCAATGTCTGTATTCAATAACTGCTGGAATGTACTGCCGTTACAGTAGCCATACAAAAAATGCACGTCCGCATACTCTTGAGAAGAAAATCGGTAAGGCATTTTTAATAAAGAAAACGTGTCCACTCACTAATAAGCTGTTGTATGAACTGAAACGTAATGTAATCCTTTATTAAAAAAATTCAACGTTATCAGTTATCTGAACATTTGTTTATTGTATGATATTCATGGTTCAGCACTTACGAAATAGGTAAGAACCTTTTTATCATAAATCAATTTCCAGTACTCTTTTTTGTAGATCTCCAAGGAATTACTGTAGGTATTACGACACGTGTTTTTTTTATTTTAGGATAACATTTTATTATGCGATTGAATCGTATAACTTTTTTTAAATAAAATCAGTTTGTATTGACTTTAGAATTACATTTTTTTCATCATCTGATAATCACATTCATAGATCTGTAACTTTGAAACAAATAAAAATGGATATACAAGTTTTTCGTTTTTGTTACTTGAATGAAGTCTAATTTACACTCCTAAAATTTGAACATAACGATACGGGACACTTGGATATACGAGGGTGATTTGACGAGTGAGTAACTTTGCATGAAATGTACTTATTTTAGGGTAAGAAATATATTTTACTTTTCAAGACAATTTCCATCCATTTTTCCAATTTTTTAAGCTTTTAACCATAGAATACTAACATTCACGACGATGATACAAGATGCTGCCCTAATATTTTTGGAATTTAAGTGTAGCCCGCGAAGAGATGGTAGTACAGGTCTAAAACAGCAGAGAGAGCTTTATTGAAATTCGTGAAAATATACAGGGCTGTTTCATTTAAAATCAAAGGGCTAACATCGTTTCCGATAAACCGGAGGCCTGATTCGGATATAAATATACCAATCGAATGTGGAAAGTCTTATTAAAATCTAAGTAGTCATATCAGGGATATTCGAAGAGATCTATACATTTGCCTGACCCTGTATGTACGCGTATATCAGTAGCGGGTGGCTATGATATTTTTAGACTTATCTATACGCTGAAACTAAACAAATTCTTTAAACGTAGCAATTTTTTCCTTTGTGAAAGTTATTATCACGAAACGTATTTAGATTTACACTACGACGAACATTATATCTTAGATTGTAGACAAGATAAAGAATTTATCCGATTTAGCAAAGAAAATAAATAAACCATATACCCAGTAGACTTGTTTGTACTCAACAAAAATCACAATACGCACCGTACAATATCTTTGTGCACCTTTCATATTTTCCAATATTTCTTGCAATTGTGAACCCTTTCATTCGCTGAGAATGTGACCCGAAAATGACAACTAGTGCCATTATACTGGGCGGTCGTATTGTCAAATGTACTAATAGTAGGAGAGGCCATTCCTGTATGTTCATATATTCGTTCGACGCATACACAATTGTGGATTTGTCATTGAAATATAACCTATATGACAATAAATGTATATCTTGATATTTTCTTTATTGTTGTGGTAACCCTTTGGTCGAGATATATTATAGGAAAGAGTGAGTTCTAGAAATTACCCCATTTCGTATTCGAGTATTTACATAGTGGTTTATATTAGCGTCACCATACCTATCCATATGTACGATAATATAGGTATTTATCTGGTTATCGAGCCTAACCACCTGCCCAACTATTACTTATTGAAATTAAATTTGAAATGAAATCATATATCAAATTATCTTGAATAAAAATAAGTATCGAAACGTATTTTAACTTAAATACACTGTTAAACACATATTTTGTGACAGTTTTAGGAAACATCTTGGTTCTCTAAAAACGATTTTAAAAACAAAAATTGCCTATCAACCAGGAATCTTTAGTAACACGCGTTTATATTTTGCAACATAGTGTAAAGTGCTTGTCTTTTAGGGCTCTTTTAAATAAAACCAATGGTAACTAAGAACAGACTATATTAATAATAAAAATACACTAAAAACACTTATTAACTAATAACAATAATAACAATAGTTATTTCATAATATTTATTTCACATTTACAACTACAGGGTGGCCCAAAATGACCGAAGGGGTTTTAATTCCTTATAACTTTTTTATTATAATTTTTTTTTTGTTTTCAGTATTTTGTGAAGAAGACTTGGGGAATTTAAAATGGAACAGTAAACAATTGAACAACGTGCCAAAATCGTTGAACTTTATTTCTCAAATCAACGATCCATTGTTTTGACTCAGCGTGTATATCGTCGTTATTTTAATGTGCGGGTTGGACCCTCAGAGTCAACAATAAACCCTCTGGTTGCAAATTTTCGAGATAAAGGGGCAGTAGGGAGCCTTCCTGGTGCCGGCAGATGACGAACGGTGCACACGGATGACAATATTGAACGGGTACAGGAGAGTATTCGGGAAGATGGAGAAACATCAACCAGGAGACGTTCGACACAACTTGGCCACTCAAGAGGGTCGCTGCAGAGAATTTTGCATACAATAAGAATGTTTCCATACAAAATTCAGCTTGTCCAACAATTGAAACCGACAGATTACCAGCAACCACTTGATTATGCAATTTATTTTCGTCAAAAAGCAGAAGAAAATCATGATTTTATTCATAATTTAATTATGAGCGACGAAGCCCATTTCCAATTAAATGGGTTCGTTAATAGGCAAAACTGCAGGATATGGGCTACGGAAAATCCAAGAGTAGTTCAACAGCGAGAATTACACCTACTTAAGTGTACCGTTTGGTGCGATGTTTCGTCGGAAAGGATAATTGGCCCAAAATATTTTTGAAAATGAACACGGTGTCGCCGTTTCCATCACTGGTGTTAGATATCGGACAATGTTGGAAAATTTTTTAAGGCCAGCCGTGGAAAACCATCCGCAAGTATGGTTCCAACAGGATGGAGCCACAGCGCACACTGCGAGGTACACAATGGCCCTTTTACGCGACATCTTTGGTGAACGAATTATTTCCCGTACAAGCGATTTTAATTGGCCACCGCTTTCACCGGATTTAACCGCTTCAGACTGTTTCCTTTGGGGTTCTTTGAAAGGAAAAGTCTATGTTAATAAGGCTCGAACCATACAGCAATTAAAAAATAATATACGCGACGAAATCAACAACATAACACCCGAAGTTTTGCGGAAGGTTATGGAAATGTTTTGGAAAGAGCAAGAATATGCGAAGCAGAAAATGGCCACCACTTGCGAGATATAATTTTGCATAATTAAATTAAAAATATTCTCCATTAATATACTGTATTTAAAATTTTAAAAAATTAATAACTATGTCTTAAATAAGAAGTTATAATGAACTCAAACCCCTTCGGTCATTTTGGGCCAGCCTGTATTATCAGATTAGCTGTGCTCACTGCTGACAAGTATTCTTTCCAGCGAGCGTTTTATTTATAGTTCTGTAGTGCGTTTGGATATATTCCGGGTTCTTCTGTCTGGTGTTTATTCCAGAAGGGCCTCGAACGTGTTGACACGGACGGCGGGTGACGTCATTCATTATAGTCGTCGCATGAGCCACATTATAATACGTATGGATATTGGACTACTTTGTGTAATGCATCAGCAGTGACGATCATACCGTGTTAAGACCACTTTATTCATGTCCATTACCTGCAAGAAGTACACACCAAGATCATATATTAATAGTGGCCGGCATGTGAAGTTACTGCATTTCCTATGTCGTGTCGCGAAACGTAGTTACTAACATATTTGTGTCCTACTTGACTAATGTTTACCACTGCACTGTGATTGTGAATTAATAACTACAATGCCTAGGTATTGTTTAAACAATATTAACAGTTTTTGTTATGTGTGTGCAGATGTAGCTTTCCAATTTTAAAAGGCTCCTCAAATATGTTGTAAGACTTGTGTAACATTGTTAACAGGTTGGTTGAAAGGTACAAAATGCGATTTGCAATACTAATTATGTGGAAAGAATCAGAAGACCATACCATAATACTTTTGCCTCGCTAAGATACTGAGCATCGGACCTAAGTCAAAGCATACTGTGCAATTTTCCAATTTACCATCAGCTTGACGGCCCGTCGGACATAGTGAAAAACTTACTATTCCAACACCTTCTGAATCTTCTATAGTTTAGAAGAAGAATAACCTGAATGTGTCGGTGTCCATCTAATGATACGCACTTCGCACGGGAAACCATTCACGGTCCAGTATTTCAAGAACCAAAATATTCATCAGAATAATTGAAACATACATGAGTAGGTAAACCCCACCAGTTTTGTATAATACAAAGGTATTTTTAATAATATAAAATATTATTAAAAATCTGGCGTGAAGAACACAAATGCAGGTTCACTATTAATATTTTCTGTGAACGTGTCCTGACGGAAGAAAGCGACTAGGCCAGAAAAGGCGACCTCCCGCTCGAATAGCAAAGCTATTACGAAAAAGCGGAAAAATACGTATATTGGTGCTGTCCATTAACACGCACCAGATGGCGGTAAATATACAAAAAAGGGATATTTATCAATACGTTGCACGTATTACGCAGTTCTGGCCTAGTCGCTTTCTTCCGTCAGATGTTACTGATTAAATTGCTGTCGCCTGATAGAACGAAACTGGTTATGGCTTGGAGACGATTTTAGCGTAAATGTAGATACAGATACAGATCCGTTGTTTAACAGATCTGTATTAATTTGTATATACATTGCTTCACTAGTTCAACCGTTGAGGCCTAGATGGCTGAAACATATGTACTGAACAGAAGTAAATGCTAAAAATACGAGGTGTTTGTCCATGTTTACAGTTACGGATATGTATTTTGCATATCTGTTTCATTATATAACAACTGCGTAATACGTGCAACGTATTGATAAATATCCCTTTTTTGTATATTTTATTTACTATCAATTATTATTAATTAAAACTGAAAACATTTTTAATTAAACTTAATTAAAAATAAAACTTTGGTTCTTATACAACATAAAACAATAAAATCACGAAATTATATTAGTTATTTTTTGGTCACAAAATCTTGTTTACTGTCAAATCTGGGCATCTCTCGTCTTGATTCAAGTTTCGTCTGTATTAAACCTTCTCTTGATTTTTTATCGCATAGAGTCATGGATGCTTCTGACACTATTTTCACAGTTCGTTCCACCGCCTGAGTATGACATGGCAGCTTGGCAAAAATTAGATTGTCACTTTCTTGACACTCAACTGCCGCATTTATTTCTTCAGTAGTGATGTTTCGAAGAATTGGTGTATCGAAAAACTTTTGATTCCAATTTATAACTTCAAAGTAGTTACTTGAGTCAAAATTGATAGTCGGGACCTCAAACACGCGAGGTTGCTTTCCAGTATGAGGTGAGCTTCGTGCTTCTTGAATTCGTCTGGCTGCCAGTTCTCTCACTGTTTTATTTTCATCCAACAACATCGATAGAAGCAAGTTTTCTGGGTGAGCAAAATAGGCGTTACGTTGAATTACGGGATCTATTACTAGTTTTAACTCTGCAGGAAGGTATCGTGAGTTTGTTACCAATTTCCAAAAATTATTAGACCCATGTTTGCAAGTTGGATTTGTTTTTATTTCAAACCATACTGAAGCATAAACTTTTACACAATACTCAGCTAATACTTTTAGCTGATATGACAGGTTTGATGTAGAAATATATAAACGTAAAATACTATTTTCTTTTGTTAGCCATCGAGCATGGGATAGTTTTCCTGGAGACCTGTTATCTAAGCCATCGTGGCAGTGTCCACTTATAACAGATATAGTTATTTCATACAAATATTTTTGGTCTGTACTTAAGCCCTCAAATTGTATTTCCGGAAGCTGGCCTTCAATTCTCTAGTACTTGACTATGGGTATTTCGCAGTTTTCTAATAAGTTGCCAATAGGACCAGCATGCGAATATGGCCCCTTGGTAACGCCATCTAGTTTGTTAAATAGATGTTTTAATGGCAATTCGTTCAAATGTAGAATGCAAATAATCCATTGCAGTGGGCGCTGTGAAGTCTTTTTTCCAATACTCTTATTACTCCGTTAAATTTCCCAGTGTTAGTGACTGTACCATCACAACCAATTGCCATCAAATTTTCTTTATAATTTTTTTGAGACGAAAGAAGGTCAATAATTGACATTTCAATACTTTTAGAAGTACTTCGATCTAGTGTTGCATAGCCAACATAAACTGAATCTGGCTTCTTAAGAACAGATACATGTTCCTCAATCAATATTTGTCTGTATTTCTTAGCTCCCTTTTTAATAATATTAAGCGTCTTATCTTTTCGGCCGTCAAAGTATAAAGCTGGTAGGTCTAGCTGCTTCTGCTTTTGAATATATTCTTTACGTACTTTTTTTCTTTCCCGTCGTATTTTTTATTTATCAATTGGTTCACTGCCAGGAGATATATCTTGCAATACAGAAGAATCAATAGCAGCCGCCGCTCTATCGGAAACACCCTAACGGTCACAAGTTTTTGACAACATAGGCAAACTAAAAATATTTTTTGTTTTTTCTTTTTTTCCTTCTGCCTTTGACGTGGAAGAATTATCACCAGAAGAACTGGAATTACTTACAGATAACTCCAAGTCCTGCTGTTTTGAGTTAATTTTGTCGTGACTTTTATTTCCGTTTTATTCTGTCTTTGGTGCTCGCGCTGCTCTTTTTTACAATTTAGTTGTAAGAACTCGATCTATTCCTCCAATACGCATTTTTCTCGCCCCCCTTTGGTCACTCAAAAACTCCTGTTCTTCTTTGGGTACCTTATATTGCCTTGGACAGCAACAAAGCTCAATTTGTTTACACTAAATTTGTTTACATTTACAGGAACAAATATCAAACAAAACTCTGCTACGTCGGAGAAAATTTTCTTTCTGATAAACGGATATTTTTTTCAACGACTTTTTGAGATTTTTGCACTTTATATGATAACCGTTTATTAGTTGTATGACTCTTGTATTTGAAACTGTAGGAAGAGACGATTTTCTCCAAACACATTCTACCCTTTGAGCTACAAGTTTTGCAATATCTAAAAACGATGGTTCTTTGGTAGTATTCCTCGTTATTTTTAGTTGCAACCTATTCCATTCATAGCATTTCATAACATCTTCGTAAGTTGGCAAAACGTTATCATTAATATCTTCTACATTTCCGAATATCGGGTAGAAATAACCTTGGCTTCTGGTTTCCATAATAACGATTAGAAGTTAAAACAGTTCAAATAAAAAAATAAACACACAACTTCACTGTCCGAGTAGTAAAACCAAACTGATCTTTTTATTATGTATTATTTTATATGTATTCTATCAAAAATATTTCCTGGAAGAAGATATACGTTTCAATGAATGAATTGCTTGTGTGTCTGAATTCTCGAGAACTTAAAAGTCGTTAGGATACAGTAATATGCTTTTCTGCAATACAATGTTATGTTGTTATGTAAAAAAGGGATATGGTCGTTATATTCAAAATTTAACAAAATTGAAGATCAAAGCGCGGGCTCTTACACTAAAAATAAATTAATAATATTTTACAGGGGTCTAATGCAGACAAAAATACAACATATTTACGCTATTAGAAGTCGATACGAGAAAAAAAAAATTTGACCCACCCTAATGTATACTAGTCTACTATTAAAGAACAAAATCATTTAACATTTAACGTTTACATGTTCTTCAGTGAATACCAGAAGGTACGACAAATGATATGTTACTTATCAGTACCCTGTTAAAATAAAGCAACATCTTATTTTTAATGTATATGTGTATATAATCCATAAAAATATACAGTTTATAATTTTAGCGATAACATCGACTGTATATATTCTTTTTCATCAACTGCTACAATGTTTATATTACACAAAACCATCAAGAAAAAACTCATTATAACTGCACCTGAATTTCTGCTCTGGGGATATTTACGGAAAAACTCATAAGCATACGTGTTGAAATCAACAACTGATTTTTGTCGAGTTAAAACATGTTATTAACGAATAAAATTGCAACTGTGTCACGAACTCAGATGTACACAAGAATTTTGATAAATTGTGCTGAAAGCCACACCGCATCTTGTTATTTAAACTGTACATAGATATATGGGCGTTACATATTACATAATTTTATTGTAGAAGAATAAACGTAATTTGTGAAAATACACATACTTTCTCTGTTTAATATATGTTTATTTTTTTGGGGACACGAATCAAAATATTTCTGTTCAATGCAATCATTTTTATATTTTCAAACATTTATACAATTAAGAAATAATCTGCCAAGATATCTCCAAGTAGTATTTTGAAATCTTTCATTAAAGTTAACTAAAACAATATTTAAGCTCGTGAATATATGCTGCAAACTTAAAGTTAGTAGAAAGTAATATATCGTTTTTTTTTAATAATTACACATTTTATTATTAGGTACTAGGGACCGGACGCGAGACGCCTATTGAAATTGTATACAAAATTTCTATTTTTAAAGAGTTTTTAATTTTATTTATATAATTGGGAAACAAACGGGTGGTGATCTATAAAATACGAAATACATTTTTAGTTAAGAAAATTAATACTGGTAGCCGTAACTTTGTGGTAATTCAATTTGAAAATAATAAAATAAAATAAAACAATAACTTTGTTTTACCACTTTATTCACATATAATCGTGACCGCGGTTTCGACATACAATGTCATTATCAAACTGCAAAAGTTACAGGCCTACATAGAACTTATAAATGACACAAAAATATATGGGGGTGGTTTATGATGTTATTTAAAATTACTACTATATACTTAACTATTATATACAACATTGGAAAAGAGGTGTATATATAAGATCCAACTGGTCGTTTAAAACGATATTTATTGTGTTCTTCCGGCTTTTAAAAATCTCTAGGGCCTCTAAAAGATTTAATTTACGACCCTTCTCGGCCAAATGCAATATTTTACGGTGACCAAATGTATGCCTTTCTGTAATAAGATGGTTTGCGAATGTTGAATATGTCTTCTTTAGTTTATATGACCTCCTGTGTTCTTTTTCCCGTATAATAAAACTTCGACCAGTCTGACCTATATATACACTTTTACAATCATTACAATATAATTTATACACTCCTGATTTGTTATTGATATCTGTTTTAGGTTTTGCGTTAAAAATGAAATTATTTGTTTTTACATATGGTTTGTAAGCTATACTAACATTACTATTATTTTTTGAAATTATATTTCCAATTTGCTCGCTTATTTTACCGAAGTAAGTTAACGAGACAAATTGTTTCAAATTAGCACTATCTTTAGGATATACTAAACTAAGGGCCACTTGTAACTGTTTTTTCTTTCGTATACTGTCAATTACGCTACTTTTATAACTATTGTTTACCGCTATTTGTTTTATAGTATTGATTTCACGAACAAAAGATTCATTAGACAAAGGAATATTTAATGCTCTATGTATCATAGAATTAAAAAATAAATGTTTGTGTGTCTTAGGGTGTAGTGAATCTTTGGGAATAATGCAATCAGTGAAAGTAGGTTTACGATATATATCAAATTTTAAGCTCTGATCTAATTTGTTTAATTTTAAATCCAGGATGTTAATACTGTTATTCTCTTCTATTTCTACTGTAAAATTGATATTAGAATGGATTGAATTTATGTAGTTCAGAAATGTTTGTAGTTGTCTATGAGTACCCTTAAAGCAAGCTAGGATGTCGTCTACATACCGATACCAAAATTTAATATGTTTTTTACCTAGTTGTGATGAAAGAATTTTTTCTGTAATATGCTTCATGAAAATTTCAGCTAATAGAGAACTTAGAGGTGAGCCCATTACCAGACCTTCTGTTTGTTTGTAGAATTTGTTGTTAAATGTAAAGTAACTTTAGTTGGTGACTAACTCCGTTAGGGATATGATTTCGTGTATAACAACCGGGTTCGTATTTTAGTAACATATTAGTAAAGAAAAATACAAACCCGGTTGTTATACACGAAATCATATCTCTAATGGAGTTAGTCACCAACCAAAGTTACTTTACATTTAACAACAAATTCTACAAACAAAAAGAAGGTCTGGCAATGGGCTCACCTCTAAGTCCTCTATTAGCTGAAATTTTCATGAAGCATATTACAGAAAAAATTGTTAACGTCTCGTTAACTTACTTCGGTAAAATAAGCGAGCAAATTGGAAATATAATTTCAAAAAATAATAGTAATGCTAGTATAGCTTACAAACCATATGTAAAAACAAGTAATTTCATTTTTAACGCAAAACCTAAAACAGATATCAATAACAAATCAGGAGTGTATAAATTATATTGTAATGATTGTAAAAGTGTATATATAGGTCAGACTGGTCGAAGTTTTATTATACGGGAAAAAGAACACAGGAGGTCATATAAACTAAAGAAGACAGATTCAACATTCGCAAACCATCTTATTACAGAAAGGCATACATTTGGTCACCGTAAAATATTGCATTTGGCCGAGAAAGGTCGTAAATTAAATCTTTTAGAGGCCCTAGAGATTTTTAAAAGCCGGAAGAACACAATAGATATCGTTTTAAACGACCAGTTGGATCTTATATATACACCACTTTTCCAATGTTGTATATAATAGTTAAGTATATAGTAGTAATTTTAAATAACATCATAAACAACCCCCATATATTTTTGTGTCATTTATAAGTTCTATGTAGGCCTGTAACTTTTGCAGTTTGATAATGACATTGTATGTCGAAACCGCGGTCACGATTATATGTGAATAAAGTGGTAAAACAAAGTTATTGTTTTATTTTATTTTAACATTTTTATTTGTTCATTTTGTAATTCAAGTTGAGTAAAGGAGTATTAATTAATATTAACTAGCAATACTTGATCAAGGTTCTCTTCTGTAAAATTTGTTCGCTTTGAATGAAATACATTCGTGTAAATAAAAAACGTCCTTTCTACATCGCAAATATTTATAGGTGCATACATCGAAATAAATTTAAAAAAAGCAAAATAAATCAAGAATGTGGTGAGAAAACAACGAAATATTTTGTGTGAAAGTATCGCTTCCTAAAATAATATTTAAATGTCATCAAGGCACTTTGCATCGATGTTTGCTGGTACTTGAAGTTGTCAGATTAGCCAAGACCGGAAAAGGGGTTTTCTTTTTTGTGTGTGCGTATATTAAAATCCCCAACGACAATGAATTCTGAGACTGTGAGCCGCTGCTACGCACTTCTACCGAACACCGGTCCATTCTAACTTAATTCATTCACAAAAAAAGAGAATCGCACAATGCGCGTATAATGCATTTCTTTCGCTTCCGTGAGTTTTCAATGATATTGTGGCGTACGAAATGCGGTTAAGCCGACAGTGGCCATCGGTAAAAGGCGAAAAATGTCGGACTTTGCCATTTTACGATGGACAATGAGTTCGCACGAGTTGTCAAAGATACGCCGACGGCACGAGTAGTGCGCGAATGCTTTAAGATGTATTTAACAAGCACGGTGACAAGTTGACGTGCGTTGGATTATTATAAATACAAATATTACTTTATTTAAATTGCATATAGGACACTGCAATATATTTTTAAATATTAATAACACTTTTAAAAGTGTCTCTTCTTCAACACGGGCAAATGGTTCCCTTCAAATACAAATGTATTGTAGTGTTCCACCGTTTATGAGAAATAACAATACACTTGCTTATCTTTTACATTATTTTATTTCACTTATTCATTACCCTAATATTTCTCAAAAATACTAATATATATTCTGTTGTGAGACACCGCTTGAATCTATTCTTAGATACACCTAAGAAAGAAACAATAATCAAATAGTTTAATTACATTATTTATACATTTTTGAATTAAAAACAAAGCCTTACACCTATCCGACTTGACATTTAAAGTTACAAAATTGGTGAAATTCGAACCAAATTATTTACGAACAGTTTTGTACCATTTAAATTTTAACGGTTCGAATCACGTTCATATTAAGCACTTAATTACCAACTATCCATTATTAACCTTTATGTGACTGGAAGGGTACCCGGGTGCCTTTTTCAGATTTAAATATTAATATTTTTTGTGTTTGAACTTGCTGAGCTTGTAAATTCTGTGACATCTCTAAACTTGTTTTATATTACATTTTATTATACAAAGAATTCAAATAAATTTTACCTCAAAGTAGCCCTTGGAAATTAGGATTATGTCTTAGCTTGTTACTAATTTTAATAGGAATTTTGTTGGTTATGAGATGAGATATTTGATTGAAATGACAAATGTCAAAATAATAAAACGAACATTTTTAAGTGAATGAAATATGTTTATTTCCAACAAACAAGCAAAATTTTATAAAAATTGTTCAAAGTGTCCACCACCTTGTTCGAAACATTTCTCACATCTTTTTCTAATGGAGGAAAAAGTGTTTTGTAGTATCGCATTGTCAATTCCATTAATTCTTTCAGCAATTCTGATTTGAAGGCCTGCAAGATCAGGTATCTGTACTTGATAAATTGAGTTCTTTAAGAATGGCCATAAAAAGAAATCACATGGGGTAATGTCACAAGATCTTGGTGGAAATTCATGTTCAGTGTTTAAACTTATCAACCGATTTTGAAAAAATTGCTGCAGAATATTAATTGTTTCACCTGCTGTGTGTGCTCTAGCTCCGTCTTGTTGAAAGTAACCCTGTGTTATTTCTTCGTCGTCAAGCTGTTCGATAAATGGCATAATAATTTCTTGTCGATACCTTTCTCCTGTTAAGGTTCCGTTAAAAAAAATAGGGCCTCCTTCGACTAATCGCACACCATACACCAATTTTCTGCGGATGAAGTGCGGTTTCAACAAAAAAATTATGTGGTTTCTCATTAGTCCACATCCTCATATTTTGTGAGTTCACATATCCATTCAGATAAAACCATGACTCATCAGAAAAAAAGGTTTTGTCAAGAAGGTCATTATCAAAATTATTTAAGAACCACTGACTAAACGTTATTCTTCTGGGATAGTCGATTTCCTTGATTTCTTGATAACAGGTCATGTGATATGGAAATAAATGTAAGTCCTTTTTCAAAATTGTATGACATGTGCCAATTGACACACCCACTTGTTGTGATAATGCTCGTACGGAAGTTCTTGGTGCATTATTTATAATTTCTCTTACATTATTAACTAGCTCTTCTGTACGCTTTTTCGCCCGACCTGCGCCTTCTTTCTGTTTAACACTCCCTGTTTCTCTGAAAACCATAACGGAATGTGTCACTGTGTGCCGAAAACTGTCATAATCAAAGATGACGTTAGAGAACTCATTTCTAAATTCTTCTAAACAATCTTGAAGAGAATACTGCCATTGTCCGTCAATCTTACGTCCGTTTCGAAAATAAGATTCTAGTATGAATGATTTGTGTTGTATAGTAAAAACCATGTTAAATCAATTTTAAATTACAAAGCAATTTTTGCCAACTATGCATCTGTCTAATTGACAACTAATGCAAATTTAAATTATTAATAATCATACGTTTTTAAAGGAATGGCCTACTAGAGGCAAAGCTTATTTGAACGCTTTTTATATACTTCGTTATTTAGATTTAATTTTTAACGAAAAAATGGCATCCGAAATTATTACAACCTCTAAGACCGGTATGGGTACCCGGGTACCTCCATTTAAAATTACATATGGATCGATATGAAAGAACAAAAGTAGCATTTTTACATTTTTTTATTTATATATGTATGTTATAAAAAAGATGTATAAAAATAACGAAAATAAATAATAATAGGATTAAACTGCCTTTGGTTACAGGTATCGCATACGGCCTTAGTAACAGAATGCTCATTACAAACTGGTTTTGAACAAGAATTACATGCTTTTCGCGTTTTTCTTTGTCTGTGATTCAATTCCCGGCAAATGTAACATTTTCCAACTACCAAAATACGCCCAGAAGTATCTCGAGATGATTGATCTCTGACTGCTGTAACGACTGGTTGTGTAATTTGGCGTCCTTGAACCATTTCTAGTGATGTACATGTAAAATGATTGCCCAAAACTCTTGAAATACTGCTTCGAGTTAGTACAGCAGACATGCATAACTCGTTTGCAAGATCTTTCAAAAATCTCCGTCGTCGGTCGGTTGATGTAAGCCTAGGATTGTGCTCCGTGTAAATTATGTTTGCACTCAGTGCAGCAAAGTCGACCATACTGTAAAAAAATTCTAGGGGCCAACGATTTGTTCTATGTTTTACTGTATACTCTGATAACATTTTATCCATGGTGTCGACGCCGCCTTTGGTTTTATTATAATATTTAATAATTTCGGGTTTTGCAGTACCAGTATGTTCTACTTTGCCTGTTGTATGCATTGATGATAATAGGATGACAGATTTGTTCTTTTTGGGAACATACGAACATATAGTTGCTCTTTTAGTAAATGCAAAATTAGTGGAATTTATAACTCTACATTTATTGGATTGCATATTGGAAGGAAGAAAAGTTTTATTTTTTTGAACGGTTCCTACTAAAGTTAAGTTCCAAGAATTTAGGTTATGAGCCAACTGTAAACTTGTGAAAAAGTTGTTATATTTCTTCCAGAAGCTTTATATTTAGTAACTAAATCTAGAACTGTACGCTCTCGAATATTCACTTGCCGTTCACCGTCTGGTGGTTTTCCAGTATATATTTTACCTTGAAAAGTATAAGCATTTGCCGCATCACAAGCCCAAAAAAATTTTATCCCATACTTTACCGGTTTTGAAGGAATGTATTGGGTAAATTTTGTATGTCCTCTATAAGGAAATAATTGCTCATCGACCGTTATGCATTCAGACGGCTTATAGTTGTTTTCTAAATTACTATTTAGCATTATCCATATATCACGAATTGGAGCAGCTTTGTCACTTTTAGATCGTTCAGCACGTGTATTCTGATTATCAAAACGAATAAATCGCGAAAACATTTTGAAGTGATCACGAGACATAACCGCACGAATAAGAGGTAAGGATTCAAGTTTCCACTTTCAGATATATGTTCCTTATTGGATTTATGTACACCAGCTGCAATTAGGATTCCTAAAAATGCATCGAATTCCTCTACAGTAAATGCCTTGAAAACCTTTCGTGGTGGTGGTTGCCGCTTAGAATCTTTGTACTTTTGAGCTTGTTTTTCATTATAATCTCCAGTTACTTGTGTGCATTTTCTGTTAGTTTCCCTTAAAATTATGGTACAAATTTCATTGGACATGATAGATTTAAAGGTTTCTTTAGCAGTATGTAATGCACTAAAACTTGGTGCGCCACATTTTTCGGGCAAGATATTTCGGCTAATTGTCTGCACTTGTGGTAATGGAGTATTAGTCCAATGAATTCCATCTTTAGCAACTAAAACAGTATGCTGTGCAGGCGTTTCTTCTTCATCACTAATTTCATCTGAATAAGGTTCCTCTTGTTCGATTACAGGTTCTATTTCTGCATCAGATTCTTCAGATTCGATTTCCGGAATGTATTCGTCTTCATCCGAAGCAGTAAATGCCTCTTCTTCTAATGCTTCTTCCGCTGCTGCTAGTAATTCTACTGATGTCAGTCTGAAAACCATAAAATATCACATTACGTTCTTATTATTACTATTACTTTTACTCTTACAGGATTTGTAATTATATTAACTTTTATATCAAAGCTGGTTCTCCTCCATTTTGGTTTTGTAAATGAACCCGAACTAGGACCAGGCGTATTATCACACATTCAGATAAAAATAATAAAATTTGCACTTGTTATTACCAAAAACACTAAAAATATTTAGTAGCTGTAGCGAACAAATTATACACGAGCACTTCGAAAAATGGACGGTTACTGATTTTCAGACATGTCTAATCTTGTTCATAACAGCGCAGTTTATGTCTCCCCACCACTGTCTCCCGTATATGTATAGCTGCAACGTATACCTATACAACGTGGGGTACCCGGGTACCTACGTCGTCATTAGAAGGTGTTATTTCTCCCAGTCACATAAAGGTTAAATTAACTTCAAAATTGTTTGTAAAAACCATTCCAATTGTATGCTATGCTTTGAGAGGGAAATATTATTTAAATTAATAACATTTGTTTAAATAATTTTAATAAAAACTTACAAATTATCTAAAATCAGCTTAAAAACAAAAGAATAAGTAACGCGTTTTTTTCATTGTTCGCTCTTGAAGCTGTCGGCATTTGAACAACGTGGGGATTGTCACCAACGTACGAATAATAATGTGCATTATGTACATTAAAAATTCCATTTTTTGAGAATGTAGCTTCGTCACCAAACAAAATGTTCCTGAAGAAATCTTCATCTTGATTTTTCTGATTTTGTAACCATCTAGCGAATTCTACGCGAGCAGGAAAATCTCCTTCTAGCAGTGCTTGCACCTTTGTAAAATGAAAAGGATATAAATTTTCTTTGTGTAAGATATTTCCTACGGAAGATTTTGAAATTGTGGGGTACATGGCAGATAGTCTTCGAACGCTAATTTCTGGATTTTCCTCAACTTCCATTAAAATAACATCTTCATGTTCTGCTGTTACATCATTATGTCTCCCTGTTTCATTATTTTTTGGGACCACTGAACCTGTTTCTCTTAATCGTTGATGAAGAGCTGTAAATGTTGAGTGAGTGGGATGCTGACGATTGGGAAATTTTTCAGCGTATCTACGTTGCGCCGCTCGAGCGTTACACCTCATTTCGCCATAAACTAAATGCATATCGGCGTATTCCTGATTAGTAAAAAACATTTTTTTTTAAATTGAAATCGTTGTGTTTGAATAACACAAAGTAAAAAATGAAAAGATAAACTTCGCGAACTGACAACAATTTGACAATGAAAAACGTAGGTTTTACTTCTGTTGGCAGTTCAGGGCTAACTATTGCAAAAAATAAAAATTGAACTTTAATGAAGAAAAACGAAAAATTTACAAATCGATTTTTCTAGAAAACGGTGTATCCTACCGACTTAAAGTAAGAGTATCTTTTAGTACTGGAATAACTGAAAATTTAATAATCTAGTGTCACAAATGCTTAAAAGTTAAAGACAAAAAAGTTATGCCTTAAAATAACCGTTGACCTACCCAAAACGGACGCCTATGACCGGTACTAGAAATTCGCAATTGATGGAATCGATTCATCTCTGGAAGATAAATAAGCATACCAGTTTTTGTTTTTCTAAATAGAAGCGTTCTGGAGGAATTAAAAAAAAAATAAATACAAGGCGCCATCTTCAAAGAACTCTAGCTCCCTTAGGATGCATTTTCGGACTAAGTGAATTTGGGTTTAATTGTCTTAAAATTATCTGAGGAAACTCCGGTCTTCGTTTGTCAGAAGAGTTTCTGGACACCCTGTATATACTAAATATAGTATTGCTACCATGTTTTTGTAGTTTTTGTATCTAAAATGATTATAATCAAACATCAAAGAAGGTTTTGGTATGAAGAATGAGTTTTTGGCATTATTTTCACCAAAAAAGTCTTCGTTGGTCATATTCTTAAAAAATCTATGAGTAAATATGGTTAACTATAAGAGTATGCGACATGGGAACAGTGTACGGTGCCGAGGATACAATAAAATTGCAAGTCATAATGGGGGTAGCCTTTACAAATTATTTTTGAAGATGAAAAGATTTTGGGTGTCATTATAAATTGTTGTTTCGTTATTATTAATTGTTTTAGAAATAATTAATTTTAATATTCTGCATAAAAATTTACTTTTATAATGTGAGGTTTGTAAATCTTCATTTTCTGCAAACGTACAACCTCATCACACATTTACAATGTTTAAGGAATTTAGTGAATAAAATAATCTTCTTTATCCCACTCTTAGTTTAGTATTATATGTTAATACCACTTATGATACCGCATTACACATGCGGTTAGTCCGTAGTATGAGTGAAGACACAAACAAAATACAATTTCTAGAGAGAAGGCTGTGCCATCTTTGGAAGGGCGTCGTTGATTCGCATTGCTTATGTGGCCAGAGCAAAGTACTTCGGCCGTCCGACAACAGGCAGTGCTGAAGTTACTTCTACGCTCAGTCATGTTCACTAAAAATATTAATAGTGAACCTGTATTTGTGTTCTTCACACCAGATTTTTAATAATATTTTATATTATTAAAAATACCTTTCTTTTATCAATGTAAATTCTATTCACAAGAAAATGTTTATAACTTTGTAGAAGGTTAGTTTTTCATGGTATACTTGTGTTAAACCCGATCGTTAAACTTTAGCACAAGAGTAGTTGTTAAATATATCTATGAGTTTAATTATTAGGAAATTTCATGACATTTGTCGGTCTTCTAATGATAGTTGTCTGAATCGAAACTTAAGAAAAACAGCTGATGCATTTATAAATCTTTTTATATATTTGTTGAATTTTAAATATTTATTTTTCTTACAAAGAGTATAAATTTATTTTTTAACAGAATTAATTTTTAGCTATATCCACATAAATACATGTCTGTGATTTCTATATTTATAGATATATCGCACTGATGAGATCAAAAAAGATCGAAACACGTAATTAGAGCATATTTAGAACAAAGAAAAAACACAGTAATTTAAAAATGCCGCCATCGCGCTTGCTTACAAATTTAGTACTACCATATGAATATCAGAGGCGCTAGCGTAAGCGTCTAATTTTTAAATGAAACGTGGTATTCTTATTTGACACGCTGCATGAGGTTACTCCAGAAAGTGTTCCTCAACAAATTCCAAAAATCTACGTAAAACGCTATATACAGTGGAACTTCCATATTTCGAACTTCCAAATAGCGAATTTCTCAGTTTAACGAATTTTTTTTTCACAACGTAAATAACAAAATTTCGTTCTGAAAAATCGGAGACTGTGGCTTTTAAGTGAATAAAAAAATTAAAAACCCTTACTACAATAGAATTTAGCAATTCTATATACGTATTTCGACAACCGATTAATGCTTGATTTTATAGAAAGGCCCTTTAGAAAATTACACAAAGGGGACACCCTAATTTAATATACATAAAGAAACCATTATAAAACTCATCTTAAATTATATATGTCATTTAGAAATTAATATTGAGTCATAATATCTGTTAAAGGCTAATGTTGTAACGAAACAAAATTTAAAAAATTACATAGAATTAGATTAATTTGTTAATGGTTTTCCTATCTTTTTTTTGGTTTAATAACATCTAACTGTCAATTAACTCGAATAAAGATGAACCTGGTATAGGACCCAAATCTGCATTAATTACGTTATTCCTATTTTTAAAGATAAAAATGCTCCCAAAACTATCCAATTCGCGAGGGCTAGTGACGTTTTTTTATTAATCTCAGACAGTCAGATGTTACGTTGTGACCTGATTCAAGAATATGTCGGGCAACATTACGGGCAACATATTGCCATGGATTCTTCCATATAGAAGAAAGAAAAAATAGCAGAAATAGATTGAACTTTATGTGAAGAACATTTATAAATTTATGTATTTTATTTTGGTGTCTATTTTATTTCAGACGGGGATCGATATAAATATATTTAATTTTAAGTGATGAATTTTGTAATGTTTGACTTTTGATCCATGCCTGTATATTTAGGGTTAGTCAGATGTTTAATGTCGCCGCCAAGCCGAATATCATATTGTACTAAGATGTATATATTTTCTCTATCTTGATTTTATATATTAGGTGGGGATGCCCTTGCGGTTCCTGGAACTTCATTTTCAGAGATTGATAAAAGGTCCTTGAAGATAGGTCGTTATAAGTGAATATTAGACACGACTTAATTTTGTCTGATATATTTAAAATCTTGGTTAATTTCGTTTTAGTTTTTGGTGCGTCGTTTGTGATTTAAAACTAATTTATCGGGAATTTACAAATCTTGTATGTTTGTAATTTAATTTAATTGATACACCTATCTAAAGAAAAGGAATCTCTCATGTTTGATTGCGATACATTAATTAATGTAGGTATCTATTATAATTATTGTTAATATATTGGAGAAAGCGATATAAATAACTTGTAAACTTTTGTGAAATTTTTTTATGTATTCAGAATAACATCTAGAAAATTTTTTAGATGGTTTTTATGGAGTGTGGGTTGTTTTTATTCACTTTAAATATTTCAATACGTAGGAAGGTGGGGACGAGTTTGTGTGATATCGTGTTAATGCTTGCATGACAGTCAGATTTTGATTTCGCGCGCAGGGTAAACAATTCTTTACTTTGACGTTTGAGTTTTGGGTTTATATTTTATTGTTGTTTAATAAATTTTCTTGTATATTATTAAAATTTATAATTTTGATCGTGGTTAGTCAGATTGAGGTTTTTAATGGTTTGTATCTTCATATGATATCCAAATCTTTTTATCCTCTATGCTGTGCATTTAACAGTTCAACGTTACACTTTGTAAAGTTGATTTTTTTTTAATTTTTTTTTAAATATAAATGTAAGGGGGAAAATGTTTGTATGATTTATCTGACACCTCGTGATTTATTTTATGATATAACCTGCATCCGAGAGGATCGACCCTGGAGAAGTGAGCTCAAGGAAAACTACGAGATGAACACAGCCGGAAGATTAAGTTGTAGTGTGAACTTAAATTTAATTAGCAAATCAAAAGCACATTCCACTGCAATATGTCGAATAACATTAACCCTAGACCTATGACCTAAATTTTTTACTCTTTTACATATAGTGAGTCTTTGAGACTCACATACATTAAGTACGAGAAAATAGAATTTAGCTGCCTTTTCTTGGTGCGTTTCTTTATTATTCATTAGTAGTTAGTAGCTTTGGTTTACAAAAACAGTTCTGTAGCATTAAATACAATTTAATAACTCAAAAAATGAAAATACAAAATACCATTTGATATCCATATGGATATTCAAAAATAATGAAATACCCTTAGTTTACATTATTATAATTGTTCGAAGTAATAAGAATTTTTAATGGCAGCTACTACATATCATAACACTATGCTCCTTACACACATTGTTCTTGCATTTATTACAAATCTGTTTGCTCATTCTTCCTAATTTTGATGGACAGATATGACAACGCCTTTTCTTCGTAGGTGGCTCCTCTTGTTGCTTTACTGGAATTTCAATGAAGACCTTTATTGCTTCGACTGTTCTTTTATGTAAAAACGGATTTTGAGATCTTCTAGTCATATAGGGTAATATCAGAGCTTCGGAGAGGTTTTTTATAAAAATCCTACGGCGATGTTTTTTTCGTGCTTCAAAATCTGGATGCTCAGTTATATAAAGAAAAAATGCATTTACTGCACCGATATCTAACATGTTTGAAAATACGGCAAATGGCCACCGCCGTGTTTGCCTTTTGCACGTATAATTGGTAACCATTTGATATATAATCTACACCCCCTTTGGTTTTATTGTAAAATTCGATGATTTCGGGTTTTTTCTTTATACTATCTTCATTCACAGCGCTGTCATGGTGCATTGTACTAAGCAATATAACTGATTTATTTTTTGGGGGCACATAACTAACAAGGGTTAAGTTTTCACTGAATCCAAACAACGAAGAGGATACCTGACGATCTTTCGAAGCTTTGAACTCTATGGGAATCTCCTTTTTATCTTTACGAAGTGTTCCTACTGCGGTGATACCGACTTTTAGCAGATTTTGAAACAAATCTATAGTGGTAAAGTAGTTATCCCTGATTAAATTTCGAGAACTATTCGTTATACTAGTTATAAGAGTAGTCACTACAGTTTCTCTAAGACGTCGTTGGACTTCTGCTCCAGGTTGCTTTCCAATATATATAATACCATCAATAGCGTACCCAGTTTCAGTGTTAAATCGCATGAACGTGTAGGCCAGGCAATTTCAGTATTTCCACTAATTATACGCTCATCAAAAAATTCTCTTAAATAATCCAAAGATTCTGCAGTACAGTGACAAGGTGCTCCGTCTTATTGGAAATATGCATTTTGTAGTTCATCATCATGCAACTGATTGACAAATGGTTGTAAAATTTCCGTACGGTACCTTTGTGCGGTTAATGTTCCCTGAAAAAATATTGGTCCAATGATTCGCCTTTGGCTTATCGCTGCCCAAACACCAATTTTCTCTGGATGTAGCGATTCTTCATTAATTACATGTAGATTTTCACTACGCCAAATTCTTGTATTTTGTGAATATAGGTATCTCTTTTTATAAAACCATGCTCCAACAGTAGAGATGACTCTTTGCGAAAGTTCTCCATTATTGTTCATATTTACAAACCAATTACAAAACTGTGGTCTACGTGGCTAATCAATTTCTAACAATTCTTGTACTGCTGTGACACGGTATGGATAAAGTTGCATATCTTTTTTTAATAACTCGTGAGTTGTACCAACAGAAGGGTTTATTTGTTGACTAAAATGTCGAACAGATGTTTGTTGTTCATTTTCCATTATTTCTTCAACACGATTGACAACTTGAGGTGTACGTTTCTTAACTGCTCCGCTGCCTGATTTTCTTAAGAGACTACCAGTTTCAGAAAAAGCTTTAAAGTTCTATCCAAAGTATTCTTAAATTTTATATAGTCTATTACAAAATGTGGAAACTCAACTTGAAATTCTACCATGCAATCTTGAACTGAATAAACCCATAAACCATCAATTTTATTACCACTTCGAAAATAAGCCTGGACTAAAAAAAAATTTATTTTCTAAAGTGAAAGCAATTTTAAAACTGAGAAGCAATTTATTTAAACCGGAATCGACGCACGATTATTCTATGCACTAACTGATATTTGTGATTGACTTTATCAAATGTCATTTGGATTTACGTTTACGGAACAACAAACACATATTAATATATTTGCGTCTTATTCTATCAAAATTTCAAAGTAACCTAGATTGACTTTTAAAATGAACACTTGTTATAGTAGGTACTAGAAATATACAAGGTTCGAAATTGACGTATAACAAGGTGTTGGAAAATGTTAGAAATGCTTTTGAAAATAGACTTTATTTTTGTTTAAATGTACGGTGAACAATTTGAGCATTTAATTTAATTGAAATATTTTGTGTATATATTTCCATGATTAACTTACGATTTTTCGGAGTTATAATTTCTGATATCTGAAACTTTTAATTTTAATTATCTCATAAATTTCATGATGTGAATAACTAGTTTTTTCACATAAAAATATCGAGAAAATTGTGTTCTTTCAAAATCAACCAAAAAATACAGGATGTTATTTAAAATCTTAGTATGGGGTTGGCTGGGGGCGGCGGGTGACCTGATGGGGCAGTATGAAATACTATTCATTGTCCCCCTATATCCTGAACAACCACCCACAATTTCAAGTTTTTGTCTTTAAGAACACTAGATATAATTCAATATTAAATTTTCGTGTGGACACCTGGGTATGTCTATCTCAGTCGTTCATGCCCTACCTAGGATACAAATTTTGTGGCTCGCTTGATACTTTCTTTAATTTTTGAATTAAAGAAAATTTTGAATAAGTATTTGGTGTTTGTTTCAAACATATTATATAATTACAGACATATTATATAATTACAGAATTCTATTTTTAAGGTATTTCTAATACTTCAAGTTTTACTGTTTGTATGTAATGTATATACATTTTTTTTAATACCTCCACGATATAAAACCACGCAACGCAATATATTAAAAGCGAACACACATTAATTACAATAAAGAAAAACTAATCGTTCAATATTCTCAATATACGGTAAAATAAAAAGACGAAATCAAATAGTAGATATGCGCTTTAATAATAGCTTGTCTGCCCATACAAGTCGGTAACTACAAAAACGTTTATGTGCACAAAAGAAGTAATTTTTGCAACATACCAGCGATGCTATCACCTTAATCGCCCGTACATTAAGGACTTATTGTTTGCTAATGTTTGTGCAAAGGAGAATCTGATATGATCACGAACTATTGCTTTCTGAAAACGTAATTGAGAAACGTTGAAGAATTCACGTTTCTGTCCCTGCAGTGTCTTTGGTGATTTCGAATTTTTTGTGTTTAGGTTGCCGTAAATATGAAAATTTTGGTCAATAAACAGCATAACAAAAATGAGAAAAGAAAATATAAATATAAAAATGATTTAACCAAATCTATGCATTTATTCAAACTTATACTTTTATAACACAATAAATTTTTAATAAAATCCGTTTAAGTTAACTTTCCCAGTAAATATTGTAATTTATTTTTGTACACAACCAAGTTGGAAACGTGTATTTTATCATAAAAATCCTGTTTCTTTAATTTGAATTTAAAATAAAGGAAAATATTTATTATTCCGATTCGTGAATCTCGGGCACTCCCACATGCGTATGTGAAGATAAAAGATGTAAGACCGCTGATGGTAAAAGCCAGATAAGGCACAGTGTGAACCATATGACAAATAGAATAAGACATCTACATTATGTGTATTCCTACTCCTCGCTTTCATCAGCCTCTGTATTCGTTACACTGTTATTATTACGAATTGAATAAAATTTTATTTTATATTTCGGTTTCGTAAACTGAAATTTATGCGACCCGTTTTAGATACGAAAAGTCTTACTATATACGAGGTTTGAAATAAAAATGAAACCAGTTGACGTACAAAATCTTTATTATATACATCTTAAAACTACAACTTTACTTTTATTGTTCTTCCACTGGCGATTTTGTGAAGAGCAGCATATCGTCAAATATTGTATCATAGCCAAAGGCGCTTCGCTTAACACTATCTTTCTTTTTCCGATTGTTCTACTGAAGATGGCACCTTAGTTACCGAAATACGTATTTAGAATTTATGAACTTATATTGTGGTTGGGAATTGTTTATGACTGTTTCAGATTTAAGCCACGGTCTTCACCAATTCGGATGTCTAAAAAGTAATCTTTAGAAGCTCGCCAAAATAGGTATTTGGTGCGTCATTTCTTCATTTGTCCTGAATCTCTTTCCACCAAGCAATTTTTCTCTTTCGTATTTTGGAATGAGGAAAATCACTCGAAACCAGATCTGGTGAATATGCTGAAAGAAGCAGCACTTTGTATTCTAATTCGACAAATTTAGCGATTAAAAAAGCCCGTTATACTGATGGAATAAATTTTTTTTTCTGAATAAATGTGGTCTTTTTGTAGAGTTCGGCAACAAAACATAACAATGCATTAACATCATATTGATTAATTATTGTAATTTCCTAGTGTAAATAGTCAATAAAGATATCATAGCCATAATTTTATTGGCAAAATAATGGTTTTTGTTATCTTCGGATCACATTCATCAGAGAAAATCCATTGTTTTGACCATATTCTTTTCTTTGGAGCATAGTTATGTATTCAGGCTTTATCTACGGTAACATATAGACAAAAAAATTGTCTTGGATTTCAGATCTTAACCCCTCAGTTATTTGAAGTTTTAATATGAGATTGAATTTTTCCTACAATATGCAAACGCGGCATACATCTTGTAGTTAGCTATTTGATATTAAAATATTGATGCAAAATATTGTGTACCCGTTCGGTTGAGATGTTCACAGTATTAGAAATCTTATAACATTGTATTAGGCGGTCACTCTTTATATGGCATGGACTTTATTAATAAATTTCTGTAAATGAAGGCCGCAGATGTTTAAGACCTTCTGTACTTATATGATCACTTTCGCGATCACTGAACTTAAAATTATTCCACGGGAAGGAGCAAATTCATATTAACCCTTAACAGTGCTGGTGAAATAACCTAACACTTATCTGCTGGTGAGGTCCGTCCGAACCCCAATTTCCAGTTGATAAAAACAAAAAATGTTTACATTGCTTATTTATTTTTTTAAAGAAATACAACAAACAGTAATATTTATAAGCGATTAAACGTTATTAAAACATATATTGCAAACTAAACTGGTGTGATCTGGGCAAATGTGTTTGCCGCATTTTTTGAATACACTCTTAACCTTTCGGTCTTTGTCCCTGGAGCAGAGATCGCATCGCTTTTTTCGTGTTTGCTCATTGTTCGTTAAGGTTGTAGGTAGCTCTTTACCCAACTGCTTGCAAATTATTGTTTGCAGTTCACGCGGTAATCGGCTGAGATTTCTTCGTTGCATATGCGCAGTAATGAGGCTTTTTCCGAGGCTTACCAGCAAATGTCGCCTTTTAAATGTTTCTTCTCGACCACAGTTCAATACTACCATACTATTTACACCTGCTATATTTATCATAGCGTAAAAAATTACCATGGGCCAACGCCTGGTACGTCTAGCTACTGAATAATTGGCGCATAACTGATCTAATACATCTACGCCAACTTTGGTCCTATTATAGTCATTGATCATATCAGGTTTTCCATTTTCAGTGCTTATTTTTTGATCGTGGTGCATGGTAGATATCAATGACACCGATCGGTTTTTTTTAGGCACATATTGTTATTGCTATTGCTATATCATTGTTATGTCCAAATATCGTAGAACCCACTTGTCTCCTTCTGTTAGGCTTAAACTCAAATGGTAATTGCGGTTTGTTGATTCTTATAGTTCCTAAAAGGGTCAAGCCTTGTTCTCTCAGTTTGTTACATAACTCGACTGACGAGAACCAATTATCAGTTGTGACATTCCGATTTGTGTTTTGTATGGGAGGTATGAGCTATAGGACGTCGCGGGTTGGTACAGATACTTTATCTATTGATACTGTATTTTCCTTGCCAGTATAAACAAATGCATTACACAGGTAGAAAGTACGTGTATCGCAGAGGCACATAATTTTTAGACCATACTTCGCCGGTTTCTTGGGCATGTACATTTTAAATGAACATCTGCCTCGAAATGGTACCAACATCTCATCGATGGTGAGATATTCTCCTGGAGTATATAAAGATTCACAATTCGCAATAAAAATATCCCAACATTCCTGTATTGCAGCCAATTTATTATGCTCTTTTCTTTGATCTCTTGTAAGTGCATCATCAAATCGCAAACATGACAAAATAAACAGAAAACGAGTTACACTCATTGTAGCCCGAAAAACATCCCGACCAGTTCCATCATTGGCAAATAAAGCAGATATATCCTCGTGATTAGATTTCATAACACCTGATAGATATAAAAGACCAAGGAAAGCGTTTAGTTCAATCATATCCAGTTCAGCTGTGTACGATGGCCGAGGTACTTGAAATTGCTCATGTCTGTTCCTTATTTTCACATTCACCAAGATGGTCTCTAGCATATTATCAGTAAAAAATAACTTCCAGACTGCTGTAATGTCATTTTTATCGATATTTTTGGCTCTCCCTTTGGGGCCTGGTAGATGTATAATCACATTGCGAGTGCGAGTACGTGAACGACTTTTACATGCCTTCTGCCATTTAAAATTTTTATCCTTACCATAAAATACATTACTATCATCGGAATCGTTATCAAAATGGCTTTCATCGCCATCTGAAGAAGCTTCTGAATTTGTTTCATGATCGCTAGCTTGAAATTCGTTTTCTTCAGCTGCGCTTTCTTCATCGGAATAAAAATTTGGATCATTCGCTATTTCATTTAATTCTGATTCAGTCAAAGGTCTACTCCACTCATTCATTGACATGGTAAAATTGACAAAAATACACTAAAAATAATGCATTATATAGTTAGGTTTTTGAAGAGCTAATAATAATTTCACTGTACACTTACGTGTTGGTGGGGTCTTTAAAGATTCGAGGTCTTATAATTTTCAAAATAATTTAGCTGTTGACTTTACAGCTACACACGTCTCTTATAACTAACCTAATTTAAGATTACGTTGACCCACAACGCCATCTGTTTAATACTCTAAAGAATGCTAACAGAAAACTATACCGCCAGGTCCGCGCGGACCCCACTAGCACAGTTAAGGGTTAATATCTACGTAACTTCTTTTTCGTTCCTTTAATGATTTTTCCACTTAAAAATTGCTGGAATACACAGGTGCATTATCATGGTGATAAATCACTTTCTTCTTAGTTATTCTTGTACGCTTTTCGGCGATAGCTGTCTTCAGAGGATCTAAAAATTTGCGTCATATTCGCCGTTTACGGTCTTTTGAAGATAGACTAACAAAACTATATTGCTTTTGCATCCAAAAATACCGATGCCATCACCTTTCTCGCCAATAAAACTGTATTGGCCTTCTTTGGAGTTGGTTCTCCACGTTTGGTCGATATCTTCGACTGTTGTTTAGATTCGAGTGCATAATAATGAACCCATGTTACCCAGGTAACAAACCTGCGCAAAAATCTGTTGTGTTGTGTTTAAAAATTTCTAAATTATTCATCAATATTTGGCAGCGAACAGGTCTTTGTTCCGTCACCAGTAAATATCAAGTCCTTAGTGTAAAACATAAAGCACCCGTTCCTTTGAAATGCCGACTGCCTTTAGTATTTCTAATGCTTTCCATCGTCGGCCACTTAACAAATCATGGACTTTATCCACCATTTCGGGACTTGTAGCTGTTTTTGGTCGTCTAGGATGACAACCCTCACTTAATAAATGAACATTTTGACATAATCTACGAAGAAATTCAAGCATTTGTCATAACTTTTAACAGTTTTTGAAATACCCTCTGCATAAAAATCTGCCACCTGCGAATGTAGCCAACCTGTCACCGTGTTTTGAAGCTCTTCATCATTGGCGAACCGCTGAGATGCATGGATTTACTGCTTCATGTATGGCAGCAGGTGGAAATTACTGGGAGCAAAGTCCGGGCTCTAGGGAGGGGGGGGGGGGGGTGATCAAAAATATCTCATTTGAACTTGGCCAAAAGTTCATTTGTTCTTTGAGCTGTGTGAGGGCGAGCATTGTCGTGAACAAAAACAACACCAGATGTCAACAGACTACGACGCTAGTTTTGGATAGCGCGTCGTAGTCCTTTTAAAGTTTCACAATACACTGTGGAAGTGATTGTCGCGTACCACGCTCCATAAAATCAACGAGCAAGATGCCCTTAGCATCCCAAAACACCGTAACCATCAATTGCCTCGCAGAGAAAGTTTGACGGGCTTTCTTTGGCATTGGAGAAACTGGATGGGGTCATCCAGTTGCATTGACTGCTGTTTAGTTTTAGCATTCACATAGGCTACCCAAGTCTCATCTCCAGTAACGATCCTGTTAAAAATTCTTCTCCTTCAACGTCATAACGAGAAAGAAAGTCTATGCCAGACCTCATCGTTTTGATTTTGTAGTCGACGGTAAGCTGTTTTGGTATTCAACGAGCACAACACTTGTGGTAGCCTAGCTTTTCTGTTATTAACTCGTGTAAAAGACTCCTAGGAATTTCAGGGAAATTATCGGAAAGTTCCGAGATTGTGAAGGGACGGTTCATATGAATTTTTTCATTCACTCTGTTCAGTAAGTCATCACTGACAAGAGATGGCCTACCGCTCCTGACTTAATCGTGAACGTTAGTTCTTCCATTTTTAAAAGAACGTACCCCCTTCACCCATAATGTTTGGACCATACACAGCACACAATTAACGACGAATTTCAACTGCTAAGTGATTTTTCGCATAAAGATATCTTATTATGCTACGCACTTCACACTTGGCGGGATTTTCTATTGCGGCACACATGCTTAGAGGTTAGAATTCGAGAACGGGCAACCGTACGATACTCCCCCTTACACAGCTAGAAACATACTGAATCACTGCGCACACTGACGTTAGAATGGTGGCGCTACCATCACTACTTATCGCGCTATAAATAAACGGAGATTACTTTGTGGACTACCCCCGTAAACTGTAATTTTATTTTCTTTATGTTGGCCACAAATATAATAGAAATCCATTTAATTTTAAAATGTCAAATATAAGCGTTTGATTGTTGACAGTATGCAATAAGTAAAATAAAAACTGTAGGAAAGAGGAAGAAAATTATTTTTCCTTTTACCGACTTCGTAAGTTGGCTCTTATTGGTCTGTTTGGAGGGAAGTAACAGTTACTTACGACTAATGCAGGTTTGTAACCCTTAAGAGCGGGATGTAATATTTCACTTACCTCACTAGGGAGGTAAGTAATTTGACATTAGAATTGGCAGTGACAGATGAGAGAGTAAAAAACGTTTAAAATTTTTGTGTATGCGGTAATTTCAATATAACTAGCAACAAAGACCTACAAGCAATATCAGCTGCCTCTTTGACTTCGCAACTACTTGCAAATTCACACATAATTTATGGCTGTTGACGTAAATAAACATTAATTTTAATATTTAACATGATTTGTTCATGAATTTATTTATATCACTTTGCTTCCATAATGATAGTTATACGACGCTGGTTATACATAAGTACATATTGCTGTGTACTTTGATTTTCAAAATAGGCCCCAATTATTAAATATGAATTGTCAATTATTAAACATATCTATCTATGAACATACTTGACAATAACAAAGAAAATAACTTTTTAAAATTTCAAAATAAATAGTATATTTAAATTCATGTAATGGTAATAGTACCATTATAATATATATATATATATTGTAGTGGTACAACCAGCTCAGGTATTCCAGCACCTACAATGGAAAGTACAGGTACACAATCAATATAAACACCTGTATAAACAATAAATTGGTGGACGGAATTTGTGAAACTAACATCGAAATGTAAATAAATTAATACGACGATAACTTTAAAATTCATCATTATCTTATTTTGATTTTAACTAACTTTTTATATTTTAATTTCATTTTTTCATTATTCAAATTATACGCGCGAAACAACAGGTATTTAATTTATCAACATCAGGTTTATATCGACGCTAGATAACCACGCCCACCAATTCAAAATTATATGAACCCCGCTAAAGCAAACTTTACGGTAGAAAACATTACTAAATTTATATTCAAATCATATTTTAGGTTAATGTAAAATATTAAATTAATTTTCCCTTTATGTTAAAATCAAAACATTGTATAAACTCACATTTTAAATTGATGTAATTAAACTAAAATTACGAGATTATTTCGATATAGAAATAAGGCTTTGGAATAAAAAATAAAACGCGATCGGCGTCATCTGATATAAAACTTTCAACATAAATGGCCGTTTTTTTGAGTGTACTTCCTTAAAATAAATTTTTAAAACATCTTTAAAGTGAAAATCTCCTACCTAGTGTTGAATCATTCGATAACCAAATTAAAGGCCCACCTTTTGAAGAAAAAATCTCAAGAATACCTCAACGCAAACGTGAGATATCGTCCTAAGCATCATTTGAAGCAGAGAGCAGGGCAAGCCAACGATTTACACCACTCAACTCGACGAACTCCGCCAAAGACGGTGAACGAGGCCGTGCTTCCTGGTCTGCCGCATATCCACATATTGAGAAGTATATCAGATCTAGGAGATCAACATCAGGTTCACCTACAACGTTTATTCCAAATTATTTAATTTTAAAAGTTATAATTGCTCAAATTAATCGCTACAAATTATTATTTCATGTATCAAATTCAATTTTAAAGTAAGCATCAATTTAAAGCGTTGAATTTTACAGATATTTAGCTACAAATAAGCTTATACTCACCAAAATAATATAAGATATAAAAACTATTAAATATTTGTTTATTTTATCTCGTACACATAACCTCATCACCATTTCCCACATGTGCACTTATTAATTTCAATTTTTGTCACATCTTGTATAATTTATATAATATTAAATACAGTTTCCTATTTTTATCTCTCAATTTTGTTGTTACAGTTTTCTTATTTTTGTGATATTAAATTTTTATTTATTTATCTAATTCAATCTTTTATTTGTGAAGTGTGATTGTTGTGTTTGAGTGGAGAATATACTGATTGGTTTGTAGCTGCAAATAATACACCTGACCGACCGTGAACCCTGAGATTATTAAAAATTAACTTTTACACTCAAGCTCTACCGCAATTAGCTAGTTATATTAAAAAGGGTCAGATAGCGTTGATTCGACTAAGGATATTTGTATATTGGCGCCCACATTTTAAATTTAAAATCATGAACCTTTCATTCTTTTAGATTTTCAATTTTTATAATTAATTCATATACTATATTCTTAGTTAAATCCTACTCAGCGCATCGATTGGCACTTTACATTTGGCGCCCGAACGTGAAGGCCAAGTATTATCCTGCAGTTATAAAAATAGTGCTCAACCAACTTTTACACAGACAGATATTTGTTTAAAAAATTTGTGAACTGTATTAGGTATTTATGTGTATTGTGTTGTGTATCTGATTTGTCCATTGTATAGCTAAATCAATATCACATTTTACGAGGGAACCTCAACTTTAACCGGGATATTCAGGAATAAAAGGTTAGTGAAAGGGAAAATCAACTTGTGGGTATTTATTGTTTTCAATTCTTACCAATTTATATTAATTTTGTGTGGCATATAACTATTTTGATTAATATCTAAATTCATACTTCTTTAATATCAATTATAATAATTCTTATCAATTTTTCAAAAAAAAAAAAAAAAATAAATTCTTTCTTATACTATAACAAATAAATTAACATTAACATGGACACCAGACATCGATCAAAGGCAACAAAAAATAATGTTGATGAGGACAGGTCCGAGCAAGGAGATATTCCAGTAGCTCAAACATCCGGATCTGAAGTGGTAAGTTCTCCAGAGGATAGCCAGGTAATGAAAATGTTAAACGCTCTAATGTTACAAATGAATCAAATAACTAATAAAATAGAAACCACTAATAATGAATTGAAAAATAATAACATTGACATGAATAACAAACTAGATGCTAATAACCTTGACTTAACTAATAAAATAGAAACCACTAATAATGAATTGAAAAATAATAACATTGACATGAATAACAAACTAGATTTTACAAATAATAAATTGGATATAACGACCAAAAACCTAAAACAAGATAACATTGATTTAAAACAAGAATTAAATAACTTGAGTAGTAATTTAATAACTAAATTAGAAACCAACATGCAACACATTAATGAAAAATTCGAACTTAACAACGCCAATATAGACAACAAATTAAGTGCTTTTAAAATCGATCTGGAGGGAAAAATAGCAGAAATCTCCATCGCACAAAAAGTTATGGAGGAAAATGAGTTAAAATATTTAATTAAACTGGACGAAACAGTCAATCTTCTAAATTCACAGTGGGCAAAACGATTAGGCAAAACCAACAAAATAGAATCCAATAACATTGAAAAACGATTAGACTTAAATAACATAATAGGATCTAGTTACAACAACATAAGCAAGAACTTAGATATCACAAAAAACATAATAGAAGCTAAACGCAATAAACAAAATAACAAGATAGATTTCAAAAATGCCGATCAAAAACCAACCAATAATAAAACAATTAATACACATAAAGAGGTACTGGATAAGAATACAATCAATAATATGCACAATATTAATAATAAGGAGACAACTAAGATAATACAAAATCATAATACTAACATGCCGCTTAGAAGAAAAACTAAACCCGATTTTCCTAATCAATTTATAATAAACGACAAAGAATATCAGAACTTTTTAATAAACAATGCAAGGGAGAATAATAACTTTAACATAGGGAAGACGGGGATTAATAACGTTAATATTAACTTATCCCATATTAACATCAAGAATATTAATCATAATTATGCAACCAACAACACACAATCAAAAATCACGTACATACAAAACATAGCTTTAATTTCAACAAACTTAATTATACATGATAACACAAATAAAATATTAAATAAAGAAGGCATGATAAACAACTCTGTAATATATGAATACTTAACTAATAACAATTTCCTTAATAATTTATCCAATATAAAAATCAATACTAATATACACATTCACACAAAAATTATAAATACATACTCACTAATTAACAAAAACCTCCATAAATCTCAAGGTAGAGGCAACATGATATTTCTACACAGGGATAACAACATTGATATCTTTAAAATAGTTCGTCGAAAAATAAATATTTAAAAAATACGATGACAGAATCTCGATGTTCTAATACACACGATGATGAACAAAGCAGAATACGGGGATACGAGTTATAATTACAGATAAATTAAAACAATTACACTAAGATTAAACATAAACAAAGAGATGATAAACACAATTTAATACGAAAGAAAGAACACAATATGATACAATAAATGAACATATAACAAGTCAAATAATAATGAATAAAATCAAAGAGAAAACAAACATAGCTGGAGCTCAAATATAAATACTAATTAACTATAACAAAGAGATAAAATACTCTGAGAAAAGAAAGGTAGCACATATTCAGATGACTAAAATAAATTACAAAAGAACAATTATTTAAAATAATAGTGGTACTATCAAACGAATTTAAAAGGGGAACATATTCACTTATGAACATGCGAAAGGTTAAATAATGAAAGTTTAAACGTATTATTATTATTGAAAAAGAGAGAGTATGATTGAATAAATAATGGATTGTTGATATGATAATAAGATGGACTATATAGATTTTTATTTGTAGAAGGACTTAATATATGATAGGGGTGTATAGAATTATATGAAAATAAATGAATTATTATTATTATGAAAATATTAAAATATAGACAAAAGTGTCTTCTTATAAGGTAGAAAATATATATTACTGAATGGCATTTTACGATAAGAGAAGTGAAGGTGAATGTAACGTCTTGTATGTATAATGAAAGTATTATTTATTATGGAAGCTAAAGCTTAGATCAGTATATCAATTATAATTAAAGATTAAGAATAACCAGTTATAAAAAGAATTATTAAGCATGTACCATCAATGAAAGAAATAAACAAAATACCCTAACAATTATAACACTACAGTCAAATACCTGAATATTTAATGTAATTAGTACATGAAGTATATAACACCAATTTTTAAACACAGAGAAAAGCCCAGTATTACAACTATGTTACAGATCGAACAACAATACATTATAAAGTATAACACTAATAAAGAAAGATTTAACTAACACAAAAATATTACTAATACATATATACAAACTAAATATAAGAAACCTTATTAAAAGATATATAATAATGCTATTAAAATGTATGGAATATGTAACATTTATAAAGATATAATAAAACATAAAAGAAGTTAATAAACAAAACGAATACAGAAAGTATAATGAATATAAAGACAAATATTATAAAAAGAAACGAGATTTTTAAAATAAATAATCATGATTTACAATTAAAAAAAAAAGTTTGAAGTGAATAATAAATAATTTATATATTAGAAAAGAGAATTACATAATAATTATTATTTTGTTCCAAGTTGAATTTGTTTATCTGTTTTTTTTTAAATATGTTGACACATGATGAGGGAGATAAACAAGTTGATGTTCTTAATTCATTTTCCATATCTGGGAAAAGAAATAACTTCAGTACATTCGTTTTTCTTTTGACGGGGATAATGTAGTGGTACAACCAGCTCAGGTATTCCAGCACCTACAATGGAAAGTACAGGTACACAATCAATATAAACACCTGTATAAACAATAAATTGGTGGACGGAATTTGTGAAACTAACATCGAAATGTAAATAAATTAATACGACGATAACTTTAAAATTCATCATTATCTTATTTTGATTTTAACTAACTTTTTATATTTTAATTTCATTTTTTCATTATTCAAATTATACGCGCGAAACAACAGGTATTTAATTTATCAACATCAGGTTTATATCGACGCTAGATAACCACGCCCACCAATTCAAAATTATATGAACCCCGCTAAAGCAAACTTTACGGTAGAAAACATTACTAAATTTATATTCAAATCATATTTTAGGTTAATGTAAAATATTAAATTAATTTTCCCTTTATGTTAAAATCAAAACATTGTATAAACTCACATTTTAAATTGATGTAATTAAACTAAAATTACGAGATTATTTCGATATAGAAATAAGGCTTTGGAATAAAAAATAAAACGCGATCGGCGTCATCTGATATAAAACTTTCAACATAAATGGCCGTTTTTTTGAGTGTACTTCCTTAAAATAAATTTTTAAAACATCTTTAAAGTGAAAATCTCCTACCTAGTGTTGAATCATTCGATAACCAAATTAAAGGCCCACCTTTTGAAGAAAAAATCTCAAGAATACCTCAACGCAAACGTGAGATATCGTCCTAAGCATCATTTGAAGCAGAGAGCAGGGCAAGCCAACGATTTACACCACTCAACTCGACGAACTCCGCCAAAGACGGTGAACGAGGCCGTGCTTCCTGGTCTGCCGCATATCCACATATTGAGAAGTATATCAGATCTAGGAGATCAACATCAGGTTCACCTACAACGTTTATTCCAAATTATTTAATTTTAAAAGTTATAATTGCTCAAATTAATCGCTACAAATTATTATTTCATGTATCAAATTCAATTTTAAAGTAAGCATCAATTTAAAGCGTTGAATTTTACAGATATTTAGCTACAAATAAGCTTATACTCACCAAAATAATATAAGATATAAAAACTATTAAATATTTGTTTATTTTATCTCGTACACATAACCTCATCACCATTTCCCACATGTGCACTTATTAATTTCAATTTTTGTCACATCTTGTATAATTTATATAATATTAAATACAGTTTCCTATTTTTATCTCTCAATTTTGTTGTTACAGTTTTCTTATTTTTGTGATATTAAATTTTTATTTATTTATCTAATTCAATCTTTTATTTGTGAAGTGTGATTGTTGTGTTTGAGTGGAGAATATACTGATTGGTTTGTAGCTGCAAATAATACACCTGACCGACCGTGAACCCTGAGATTATTAAAAATTAACTTTTACACTCAAGCTCTACCGCAATTAGCTAGTTATATTAAAAAGGGTCAGATAGCGTTGATTCGACTAAGGATATTTGTATATTGGCGCCCACATTTTAAATTTAAAATCATGAACCTTTCATTCTTTTAGATTTTCAATTTTTATAATTAATTCATATACTATATTCTTAGTTAAATCCTACTCAGCGCATCGATTGGCACTTTACAATATATATATATATATATATATATATATATATATATATATATATATAATTTAATTGACAGACAGCTTGCTTTTAATTTATTTTATTCTATATATTTATATATATATATATATATTGATTAATTGAAATTAAATTGGACAATTCTTTTCTTTATAACTAAAATAATAATATCAAACCAAATTTTATTTTTTAACCACCGCTTTAAGACGATATTTCGATAAGAAATTTTATATATATATATATATATATATATATATATATATATATGTGACGTCAATCTTGTTTCAAATACATTTGTAAGTTTATAATATATTCTTCTAGATAATATTCCATATTTAAAAACTTTTGTTCCTATATTGGTTTACTTTCCTTAATATTTCTTTCTAACAGTATTTAATATTTTAAATGTGCTCCGTTTCTTAGGACTGCATGCTATCTGCCTTCTTCTCATTTATACCGTCCTTCTCTAACGTTCGACATTGTAACTTCTTTATAGTGCATGCCTCCACTTTATAGATCCGCACATCATATCTTCCCTCTCTTATCGATCAATTGGCCATCCTTTCCTATCTTCACAGTTACAATAAACAATGTTTATGTATTCAAGAAATTTTCAAAATCGAAGTATTGGTTATGAAGGTTACTACTAGAGTACTTAAAAAATATCCTTTTCTAAATCTGTAAATATAGCATGATTTAAATTTTAACTTGAATGTTCATTTTAATTAGTTAATCTTTCCTACAACCTCCCCCCCCCTCAGGATTCGGTGGGGTTCGACCCCACGGGTCTCGGTTCGCAGTCGTATTCCCGATCATAAAACTGTACTTATGAACTTAGGTACATAAATAACTATTATATGGGAAGCCAAAATTAATGCATTGTCCGCAAACATTGCTACCATAGAAGATTTCGTCGCAAAATCAACAGTGGATATAAGATATAGTATCGGGCCCAATGCAGTACCTTGGGGAACGCGGAATTTCACTGGATGAAACTTTATACAACTCCATATTTAACTAAGTAATAACGATGCAAGGGATAAGATTTTAGTATTTTGTATAATTTGGATGGCGAAAATTTCTTTAATTTATAATACAAACGAAAGTGCGAAACCTTATCAAAGATATGGCTAATAACTCGGCTTCTTATTATTATTATTATTTTACATGAATTAAGTTAAATCGCATTCTATACAAGTTGGGCACGTGTACGCACAAACATCTCCTTATCATAATTGAGACAATGTAATTACGGACCGCACAGTAAAAATGATTTCCTTATAATGAGAGAATGATACACATATATTAAGTTGCGAATTCTTATATAGATTGCCTCGAACCTTAAAAGTTCATGAAGTACCCAGCGCTCTGTACTTATTTCGCATTTGTAAATTTAAATATGACATAATTTTTGTAACTTGCCAACGAATTCTTTTGATGTGCATTTTGAGTGAAGATTATGCAAAATATTTTTTTGGTGGGCGATCAATTTTTTATATAAATATATTACATTTATGCGAAGATATTGCTGTAATTTGAATAATTGATATCTGTATAATGTTACTGAGAATATCTTTCGGGAAATTTCTTGAACTGCAAATGGTATGTAATATCTATACATGGTTATGGTAGCTATATACGTACATACATATGTTGTCGTTGATATAAGAAGAATATACGAGAATTTTATGCAAATTGAAAAAGTAAAATCCACTTAATTCTGCTTTTCGAATTATATATAATTAAGTAATCGTTAGTATTTTTTGTAATCGCAAGAATTTAGTTTAATAACAGTGAAATAAATCATAAGTACAGGATGGCGCATACATTCCTAGGTGGCTTTAAAAATTAATTACTTCTGTCGTAGTTAATCAACTTTTCCCACTTTCCAGAATTGGAAATTAGTTAAGATATTTACTATGAAGAAACTTACTGCGTTGTAATAGACATAGCTGTACCAATAGATAACAACAGTAAACACTCAAACAAAATTGAAAAATACTCACCACTGAAGATGGAACTTTAGCGTATCGAGACACTGAGAAACGTATATATATATATATAATAATCTATTTTTAGCCGTACAATTAATATATATCACATTTTAAATCTTGGAATTTCAGCTATATTAAATATTTAAAAATATTGCTATCTACAATTACAACGCTAATTATACGAAATTTTTTATTGAAAAATTTCGTCCTTAGACGACAGAATATTATCTGTTCCTTAATAAGTAAGTAACTTAAAGGCATTCTAAACAAACTCGGACGCAAGTCCTTGGTAGCGCAGTGGATAGAGCGTTAGTCTAAAGAAGAAAGTCTAAGAAAGGTCGTGGTTTCGAGTCCCACCTAAAGACAAAATTTTTAAATAAAAAATTTCGCATAATTAGCGTTGTAATTGTAGATAGCAATATTTACATTTCACATTACTTCGCGAAATAACATTCTAACTTATATATTTAATGTAGCTGAAATTCCGAGATTTATCGAATGATATATATATCTATATATATATATATATATATATATATATATATATATATATATATATATATATATATATATATACGTATACACCGGGTGTATTTTTTAACTTGAAACCTTCAAATATCTTGAAAAATAAGCAGTTCACGAAAAAATGCCCAGATTTAAAATTTAATAATTCAATAAAGGAAATACATTAATGCTAGAATTAGTTTCACGCTCTCCCTCCATGTAGGTGAGGCGGGAGTAACTTTGAAATCTTAAATATAAACCCGTATATTATATTTTATTACAGATTCGAATTCTACTGGAAAAAGTACGTAGGATTTATCTAAAAAAATTTCTTCAATTCATGATAGATGGCGCTGTATTCAATTAAATTCAATTTTGTTCAAATTCTCGCACTGGGAATCTATGCATACGATTCTGCATCAAATAAAATACCCATTAATGATTATACCCATAAAATACCCATTATGATTAGATAGCATTGAAACTGGAATACAAAATTTACCACAAGACAAACAAAACGAAATACGTAACAAAATCTGTAGTCACTAGCCATGAACATAAGAAAATAGATAATAAAAAGAACTTATCAAGTTTACATATGAATAAGTTCATTAAAGAGACTAAAACATTCGCCCAAGACAACCCTCACATTATAATGACAACAGCAGATAAAACAAATAGAACAGTGGTCATTATTAAAGAGGAGTATGAACAAAAAATAGAAAAACTATTAAACGATAAATTCACCGACAAAAAAGAAAGAAATAATCCAACATAGAAAATCCAAAAAGAAATATTAAATATTTAAAAATTAACTTAATAAATAAATGGCATAGACAAAACCTAATAGATTTAAACAGTAAGAACAAAATAATAGAAATCTGTATAAAAACAAATTTGTATCTGTATATGCATGGACATACAGTACGTATTTACCAGCTTTTGCTTCAACTACCAGACGCATGCGTTTCTGTGTAACCACTTTGTCAATGATAGATTTACGAAGACAAAAGACTGTATGTACACTTGCGGTCATGTAGCAAGTTTTGTCCTATCTACATGACCGCAAGTGTACCTACAGTCTTTTGTCTTCGTACGACAAAGTCTGTTGCGAAATATAGGGTGATTTAATAAAGGAGTTTTTTAATTGACCACTTACCCGAATTTAAATTAATTTTTGATATTATATCACGGTCGATAATTTCGTTTCAATTATATATATATATATATATATATATATATATATATATATATATATATATAGTAAACCTAATCAGTAGGTGATTAAAGGTCTGTATATTACTTCAAAATATATGTATTTAAAAAACTCTACATGTTTCGGCTGTGTACGCCTTTATCAAGAGAATACAAAATATGAATGACAAGATATAAATGTCAAGTAATTAAGTTGCTATGGTTTAAATTATTCAAAGATACATTCTAGTAATAATAATAAATCATGCCTTAGTATTCCAAAAAATAGATAACAAGGTGTGAACATATGTGTTGTTCGCTGATAGCAATTTGTGTCTCCTTCTGGGTATGAACTTGTGTGTTGGTTGCTGCTGGCAGCTTGCGTCTCTCTATGGGTGTGTGGTTTTGTGTGAGAGCGTAAGTGTAGGGTTTTGTATGTCGGTGCGTTCGTGCGTGTGTTTAGTGATCGGTCGCATGAATTTAGAGAGGTCGGATAACCAGCCGTTGCGTAGGGCCGCCAACCCTTTCCCGACAACTTCTTTACAATTCCGTGCAGTACTTCGACGGCCTGACCCCCGCCCCAACGAGGCAAGGCGCAGACAGGCGAAGCGCACCCTGTACGGGGTTGCTCATCGCTAACTAAGGGAACACTCTTAGTGGCTACCTCGGTCGACGATGGTCACACTTGTGCCATCTTAACGTTTTCCGCCGAAGCGTGAAGAGTAGCTAGTCAGCTAAAAATTTTAATGCCAGTAGGAACTGCAATAATTATTGTTGCTGAGGTAAAGTAGGGGGGCATAGCACACACGTCGAACGTGTGTGTGCTGTTAACGGCAGCCTAGTCAGATTGCCGCCCAGGACCGGTCCTAGTGGTGTGTGCATTGCGCGGCGACGAGATAGCGCCGCGTAGCATGGTTCCTCACTCTTGCTGGAAAGGCGGAATGGCACCTGACTGCCCAACGGGCAGACCCCCCTAAAGTTTTGTAGCGCATATGCTAGGCTACAACCCAGTAGAGGACCACATTAGCAAAAAACAGAAAACAGGGATAGGCAGGGAAAAGCAAGAGATGAGTTATTATTGGGCGGCAACCTGGCTAGGCTGCCGTTAACAGCACACACACGTTCGACGTGTGTGCTATGCCCCCGCTTCGGCGGAAAACGTTAAGATGGCACAAGTGTGACCATCGTCGACCGAGGTAGCCACTAAGAGTGTTCCCTTAGTTAGCGATGAGCAACCCCGTACAGGGTGCGCTTCGCCTGTCTGCGCCTTGCCTCGTTGGGGCGGGGGTAAGGCCGTCGAAGTACTGCACGGAATTGTACAGAAGTTGTCGGGAAAGGGTTGGCGGCCCTACGCAACAGCTGGTTATCCGACCTCTCTAAATTCATGCGACCGATCACTAAACACCCGCACGAACGCACCGACATACAAAACCCTACACTTACGCTCTCACACAAAACCACACACCCATAGAGAGACGCAAGCTGCAGCAGCAACCAACACACAAGTTCATACCCAGAAGGAGACACAAATTGCTAGCAGCGAACAACACATATGTTCACACCTTGTTATCTATTTTTTGGAATACTAAGGCATGATTTATTATTATTACTAGAATGTATCTTTGAATAATTTAAACCATAGCAACTTAATTACTTGACATTTATATCCTGTCATTCATATTTTGTATTCTCTTGATAAAGGCGTACACAGCCGAAACATGTAGAGTTTTTTAAATACATATATTTTGAAGTAATATACAGACCTTTAATCGCCTACTGATTAGGTTTACCATAGCATACCAAGGTCACGAAGTTATTATATTTATATATATATATATATATATATAAAAACATAAAAATTAAGTTTAAAGAATGGTGGTAAAGTTATTGCTTATAGGAATGAATGGTGATATAAGTAGAACAAACAGTTAAAAAAATGCAAAATAAAAGAAAAGAAAATATGAACTAATCCACCACCAGAAAGGGGTTGAATGAGTGACAAACGGCTGTATATATATATATATATATATATATATATATATATATATAATAACTTCGTGACCTTGGTATGATATGGTAAACCTAATCAGTAGGCGATTGAAGGTCTGTATATTACTTCAAAATATATGTATATTTTGTATTCTCTTGATAAAGGCGTACTGCCGAAACATGTAGAGTTTTTTAAATACATAAATTTTGAAGTAATATACAGATCTTTAATCGCCTACTGATTAGGTTTACTATATATATATATATATATATATATATATATATATATGTATATATATATATATTGATGTGTTTAACCTACGTACTAAGAGCAAGCTGTGGGTTTCATTTAATCACACCAACAATCAAAGAAAAGAAAGAGCAAGCATTTAAACAAAAACACTAAAAATCAAACTGTGGGTTCAATTAATCCACCTCCACTCAAACACCATTGTTACCGGGAAAATAGCTGAGCCAAGCTAGAGCAGGTCAACCGCGAAGAACAAACTACAAATTTCTCTTTTTCCCCGACTCCCGATGTTATGCCTGAGTTACATTACACTTTTTTCGTCTAGAAACTTGGACAAGTTTTCAAACTAGATGTACTTGTCGAAACTTTGATAGTGTAATTCAGAAGAAATGCATCAAAGTTTCTAAACTACAAAACTAGATCCGATCCCACTTTTCATCCAAGTTTCATACTAGACTTGCGCATTAAACACCATTTCGTTTGTACCAACTGTTCATTTCATTAAACAAAAATCATATAATAATTACAGGTTACGTAGTGTTTGTTTTGTTCTGGAAATTAATAGAAATTGTGTAAGAATGTCTAGTAACAAAATTTGGGACACCGATACAACGGTTTTCGAATTCATTTTTTTAATATTGTTGTATCTATAAGAGCTAATAAATAATCACAACCCATCAAACGTCAAATATATAATAATAAACAAATATCAATTTTGTTTTATGTTGGTAACGCACTCAAAGTTTGGTGCCCTCTATTCAACGTAGCGTAAATTAAAACTTGTATGAAAACTTGTACAAGAACTTGTCCAAGTTTCTAGTACGAAAAAAAGTGTAATGTAACTCACGCTTAACAAACTAACAGCCAAAAGCGACAGAACAACCTACGGACCAATCACAAGGAGCCAGACACGCGTCTCCACTACTACGGGACCATATAATACAAGCGGCATAGGAAATCGACCCTCTTGAAGTTACCATCGCAACGAGAAGATCCTCAAGGAAAAGACGAAAGTGATGTCACCGAAACGTCAGGAAGAAAGTTGTCCTTCTCAGGACGAAATCATGCAAACGCGGCGAAATATCCTGAAGAACAACGCTTCAATAGAAAGCGTTGTGTTTAGGAACAACGCTTTCCGCGTTGAAAGAAATCTGTGAAAGTAGATTTATTCATTTAATAATAATAACCTAATATTACAAAAGTGAAGTGTATATAGCCTTACAACCTGTGCACGGCGGAGCAACATCTAGGTCGTGATTCAAGTAGCGAGAGTAGAAGTATCACCACCGGAAACCGGAGTCATCCCAACACCAGTCACATCCCCAACATCAGTCACCAGCCATCTGATGAGCGTAATGGGTTTTGATCAATACTTCAAAACAAAAAATTCACCGACCCCATTGAAAAGTCTTCTTTTTTTATTTAATATTTCTTTTTTTTTCGAATATATTTCCTTATTTTCGTTTTTCTTATATAAGGTGTCCCAACAGGAACTTGGCGATTTAAATTCCAAATAACATGCGTAGTATTTAAAAATTCAACGATTTATTAACGTAAACATAAAATAGAAACCCTAAAATTATATGTGGAACAAGATATCGAATAAATGTCCACCGTGACTTCTATTGCACATAGCTTCTTTTTTTAAAATTTTCAATGGCTTTATCACACATATGCAAGTTAATCTCGCCAATAGCCGCACGAATGTTATTTTTTAATTAATCAATTGTCTGTGGATTATTTATGTAGACTTGATCCTTAAGGAAACCCCAAAGGAAAAAGTCCAGTGGTGTTATGTCGCAGGATCTTGCAGGCCAATCCACGGAACCATTACGAGAAATCACACGGCGAGGGAATTTCTCCTGCAGTAAATTTAGAGTTTCCCTGGTAGTGTGACAAGTGGCCCCATCTTGTTGAAAGTAAAGATTGTTGAGGTCCATATCTTCCAAACGAGGCCATAGAAAGTTATTCAACATCTGTCGATACCGCTCCCCATTTACAGTTTCTGCTTCTCCATTCTCATTTTCAAAAAAGTAAGGTCCAAGAACACCATTGGCCGAGAAACCGCACCATACAGTGAAACGTAGTGGGTGCATGGGTTTTTCAATAATCTCTCGAGGATTTTCACGCCCCCAAATGCGGCAGTTTTGTTTATTTACGTAACTCCCTATGTGAAAATGGGCTTCGTCACTGAATATGATTCGCTTACAGAATTCGTCATCAAAATCAGTTTGCTCCAAAATCCAATTGGCAAAGATACGGCGGTGGTGATGGTCCCTGGGCTTCAATTCTTGTGTTAACTGGATTTTGTATGCGTGTAGCCGAAGGTCTTTTGTTAAAATTCGTTGCAGAGATGATCTTGAGATGGCCAATTGCTGTGACCGATGACGAATTGAAGTTTTTGGACTTTCGGTAACACTTTCATTCACCATAGCGATATTTTCAACTGACCGAACGTTACGAGGACGTAGTGGTGTCTTTACATCGAGAACAGAACCAGTTCGCTCAAATTTTGCCATTAAATTTCTAATTGCCGTATTGCTGGAAATATGATTCTGATGAAAAACAACGCGTAGTCGACGAATTGTGTTCGTAATGGAACGACCATTTTCATAATAAATTTGAACAATTTGGATACGTTCTTCAGTCGTGAAACGTTGCATGATGACTTTTACAAGTTTATAGATGACATATACCAAATATTAGGTTGCTAAGTTACCTTATTTGAAAATAATGTGAAATTTAAATCGCCAAGTTCCTGTTGGGACACCTTTTATTTTGCCTTAAGTAAATGTTAAAATATAGATCTTGTGCGACAAATACAATTTTACAGTGTAGGCTTACAAAATAAATGTTCAGAAGCAATGCGGATTGCGCATACATTTTTGTCGTACGGAGAAGAAAGCCCACCCGTGGTTACACAAAACACATCGGAAAACTATCATAAAGATCATGAATAAAATATAAATTTGTTACGTGTAAATTTGAAACAAAACGTTTAGTATTGTATCAGCCTCAAGAGTTATTATATTATTAATGTTATGTTATAAATCTGTGCGTTTCCCAGGTACGGGCGCGTTGTAAAGTTCCCGGCTATTGGTACGAAGTCACGCTGCGAGGCTACCAGTATATAAGTTTTTGCCGTTGAGATGAGAAAACCCGATTAATGGATTTTATAATTTCTCCAAGCGAGAATTAATCTTAGTCATTTGTGTTTGATGGAGATTTTTCAAGGGGAGGCCGTGAAGTTTTAAAATCATTAAAAATACTTAAAAAACCATCATAATTCAATTTTCTCAACGTAAATACCGTACCTCTTGTGGTGAAGTTTATATTAATTTTTATCCACTTAAGCATCCGTATGTACACATAGTTCCTTAAAATTATAAAGCGAGTATATAGTAAAATATAAAGACTTCTTGACACAATTTTGTAGCAAAATGAAACGAAGCAACCATACATACATACTTCAAGAATAACCAATTCTATTTTATACACCGAGAAAGAACCTTAAAATACAATTCCATTCGAGAGCAATGCCGTATAATTAAGAATTCGTTTGCGGTTTACGGAGGCATGATGGAGTATTTATGCAAGAGATTAGTTACCTTACCTAACCGCATCTTTAGCTTAGTATTGTGCTTAAACAAGCTTTGCCATTTACATGCAACGTACCGTAGTACCTTCTGCTTACTTTGCGTCACAAGTCTTTTACTTTCGTCGACTCTTAGGTATACACTTACTTCTTTTCTTTACGTCTAAGTGGATTTTACGGAAAAAATGTTAGATTATAATGGTCACGAAAGCTTATGAGAAAAGGAACAATTAGTAGGTTTGATTGCGGGATAAAATTACGTGTATTCAATGTGTGATGCATTTAAACAGAATCTATAATTAAATTTATTCGAAATTATGAAAATAAATGAAGTTGAATTTATTTCTTAATGTGATTACAAAATCTCGGATTATATGCAAAGTAGTACATATACAGACTGATTCAAATTAAGTGCCCACTATTGCTATCTCTGTTATTATTGATTCTAGAAAGTAGGTTAAATTAGCAAAGTATTAGTGTTTTAACATTGATTAGCATGCAGTTCATGAAAAAAAATTGAATAACGCATTTTCGAGAAATTTTGAAATTTATAATTTTTTTAAATGGAACACCTATATATTTTTTGGAAATTCTGAATGATAATGTTCTTTGTAATATAAAAGTTTCAATACACAATTGTCCTAAAACGAATAATAAAGTATTTACGGTGGAATTTAGTTGATGTAAAGGATACTCTTTCATTCTGTAAAATCAGTAGTATGCTTCTTTCACTTTAAACAGAACAAATATTAAGCCCTTTGTAAATGTCAATAACGTACTGAATATAAATCTTTCGCACGTTTAGTTATTAAAAATATTTTTTGTTTTTATTTTGTGTTGTGTTCATTAGTTCTCTATTTATTTTTCTAAACATTTTGGTTTTACTTTCGTTGCTTAGTATTTGACAATATTTCACTATGGTATTTACTCATTTGGAGAAATGCGATATGTTGGAAGCATACATTTTATGTCGTAAAAATTCAATGAGGACTAGCGAATATTATGCTGAACACTATCCTTTATGACAGCAACCAGATCGACGTTACTTTCGAAAACTTTACAATCAGTTTAGACTGCATGATTGCTTATTTAGAAAGAAAAGAACAAAGAAAAATATCGTCGTCAACGAAGAAGTAGAAATTACAGTGTTAGCATATTTTGAAGCCCATCGCGAATTTTCCATTAGGGATGCTACTAAGGAATTGGCATTAAGTTATTCATCAGTTCAAAGAATTTTTAAAAAGCATAAGTATATCCCGTTTAAGTTCAGGATTTCTCAAACATTACGGCCAGGAGATTCCGCCAGGAGATTAGCTTTCTGTCATTGGTTTGTTAGTTTTTGTGATGAAAATTTGAATGGAGCACAGTGTATTTTATGGAGTGACGGAACAAATTTTTCAAATAGAGGCATGTTTAATAAGAAAGATAGTCACTACTGGTCTCAAGAAAATTTATTAATAGTTCGTCCACATGCTGCACAAGTTCGATTTAGTTTTAACGTTTGGTGCGGAATAATTGGTTCGGTAGTCGTTGGTCCACTGTTCTACAATGGTACGTTGACAGGAAACACATATCTGGAATTTATTCGTAACGTTTTAGAGGATTTCCTTGATAACGCCAATTACCTGATACCCCAAAATGTATACTTTCAGCAGGACGGTGCTCCTGCACACAACTATCACCTAGTGCAAACCTACCTTGACACCATCTTTGCCGAAAAGTGGATTGGTACAAATGGTCCAATTCAATGACCAGCACGCTCCCTTGACCTCTCACCTTTAGACTTTTTTCTTTGGGGATACTTAAAAAATGAGGTGTACAAAACGCGATACGACAACGTGCGCGAATTGCAAGACAAGGTCAGAGAAGTTTTTCGCCAATTAGATAGAAGGACAGTCTTAAGAGCCACCCAGAGTGTACTGAAGCGGGCACGAAAATGTATTGAGCAGGAAGGCGACACCTTTGAGCAGTATTTATAAATTATATATGTACTTTGTTCTTTTTAATTTAATTTTGTAAGCTGTAATATGTTAAAATAAACATTAAACACAAAATATGTATCTGTTTTGTCAAAAGTTAGCGGAGCAATGACAACATTTAGAAGGAAATAGAGACTGCTATAACTACTTTATTATTCGTTTTAGGACAATAGTGTATTGAAACTTTTATATTAAAAAGAACATTAGCATTCAGAATTTTAAAAAATATACAGGCTGTTCCATTTAAAAAAATTATAAATTTCAAAATTTCTCGAAAATGCGTTATTCAATTTTTTTTCAACTGCATGCTAATCAATGCTAAAAACACTAATACTTTGCTAATTTAACCTACTTTCTAGAATCAATAATAACAGAGATAGCAATGGTGCGCACTTAATTTGAATCACCTGTATATATATATATATATATATATATATATATATATATATATAAATATAATAACTTCGTGACCTTGGTATGATATGGTAAACCTAATCAGTAGGCGATTAAAGGTCTGTATATTACTTCAAAATATATGTATTTAAAAAACTCTACATGTTTCATGTTTTTTAAATACATATATTTTGAAGTAATATACAGACCTTTAATCGCCTACTGATTAGGTTTACTATATATATATATATATATATATATATATATATATATATATATATGTATGTATGTATTATATATATATATCTTTTTTGTTATAGTAGATTCTTTGATTTTTTTTAAATAGTCAGCTTATCTGTCTGCATATCTGAATAGCAATTTTTATGCAAATATAAACTTGTATTGTTCTCTAGGCCCGATTTTTAATTATTAATATTATTAAATTACATTTGTTTTAGCTTTTTCTTAAACAGAAAGTATTTCTTGTTGATAGTATTGTGGTATTAATAATAAAGTGAAAAATGGATTACAGAAGCTTTTGAGCTTTCAATGATGGATTCTTTTACCACAAGTAAATAATAAAGAATGATTATTTTCCTTAAAAAATATACGAAATTTTTCAATACTTTTAACATTGACGCTGTGATTTCTAAATTTATAACTTCGGCATTGCACTCGGTATTTTTAAGTTGCTCCCGTGTGTTTGCATCAACATTCAATACCAATATTTTAACGCAAAATGAAGAGCAACAACAACTCAACGTCCTTGATGTTACACGTTCTTTTACTTTGTTACATTATGGAGTATGTATGTATGTTTATACGTTGTACGGACAATAATGTTAATAGTATTCGGAAACGCAATGCGGTATGTAAACGCAACGGTTATAAATGTTTAACTGGATTCCTACTGTTCGCTATCATGGCACTTTCTAGTCTCGGCATCGAAACGAAACGAAAAAAAAGCAGCAGCGATTGAAAAAGATCCCGTCTGGAGTCAACGACACACGCAAGTCGTTCAGAGAAAATCATGCTCACATCTCATTGATAAAATACTGTTCAATAAATTTACTACATAGACTTGCATCGATTGCCTTCTACTGTGTACCTACTCCATACACACACTACTCATTACGATGCAAATTGGCAAGGAGAATTTTAAACTGGATCTTTTCTCACATTTTTATTTCTGTTGGCGTATAGTAAGACACAAAGTGTAATTTATTGTATTAAAATGCTAAAATATACGACGCGCCGGGAACTAATGATGAATGATGATAATGCATACATTATTAATAGAAATAAAACAAAAAATGTAAGCAGAGTTTGTCCAAAAGTGTACGTTGACATCACTTGATGAACGTTACGAAATAATGTTGGTTACTGTTTTTATAACGAGAAAATAATAAAGAATAAGTGTGGGATTATTTATGTCTCACTTTTAAAGTTATTTCTGCGAGAGGTATTCGATATATTTCTTATTAAATCCAATGTAATTTAATGCATCTAAAATCATATCCAAACAACTTATAATGTATATTGTATGATGCATGATGACATAGTAAAATTTGAGTTATTTTCGTCGTTATTGGAAGTCAGATATTCCAACGTTTCGACAGTCTGTCTACTGTGGTCATCAGGGCAGTCCTGTGAAATATAAATGACGTCATTTATGTTTTAAATTTGTTTGACAAAGGCATTATTTGACGAAACATGTAAGATTGTTTTAAATATATACATATTGAAGTAAAACCAGACCTTAAATCGCCAGCTAATTGAATCTACCATAACATACTAAGATCAAGAAATAATTACCTGTATATAGGGTGAGTTTTTTCTGATTTTTAGCATGGAGATCTCGGAAACCAGCGGAGATAGAGAGACGATTAAATTGGGAAAGAATTGCAGTTTTACGAGCTTAGTTTAATGAGAATTTTGTTTTTTGGATAAAATACATGGCTAACTAGATATATCGCAAAAATGATCTTTTTGCGATTTTGTCCGGAGCCTATATCTCTGTTATTATTGACTTTAGCAAAAATGTGTAAAGGAGAAAGTTATAAGTAATTATGTGCTTAATAATACTATATAACCGAATTTTTCATATAAGCTATAATTTTTGAGTTATGACACAAAATTGTGTTTCTGTTATGGAAACCATAATCGGCCATGACTTTATAAAAAAAGCCTTCTTTCACCGTTTCAAATGATGTAGAAAATATTAAATCTAAAAAATAAAATGAATGACGTAAAATATTATTAAATAAATATCTAAAAAATCGAAATACTAGTTTAAAATTAATCTTTGAAAAGATAGAAATTTAGTATTTAAGAGATTATTTATAACAAATAAGTAAAATACCAACAAAGTAATTAAACTGTTATTACAAAAATTAAATTAAATATTAAGCTCATTAGAAGTGTAATTTTAAAACTAAATACATGTAAAATATTTCAAAAATTAATAAAACATACCTTTTGTATCTCCGGGAGGACCACACCAAGTATCGCTCACTTCAAAATCCGAAGGAAAATTAGCTTGACGAAATTCCAAAACTCTTATCTGGGCAAACATAATGAAAGAAATTTCCTAAAAAAGATTTGCATCTGAATACATGATTTTATGATACATTCAACAGTTTTTCATTGACAAAAACACTTGCTGACGACAAAAAAGTTGGGTAAATTCAGGTCTAATTGCCTAGAAACACATTTTTACACATCTTTCCTTACAATAATATTAAATAACAAAATAAATTTGAATAAAACATTATTTGTAATTGTGCTAAGAAAAGTAGATAATGTCAAAACGGTATTATAAATTATAAAAGAGCAAATGTATATTATAATAAATTCAACTATGAAAAAAATATTCTTACCTTGCTATAGTTTGGTGGAATTATAAACAACAATCATCAAATATGTACATGTATGGTAATAATACTAATAATACATTTATTATATTCTAATATCTCTTCTAGGTGAATGAAGTTAGAAGTTAGAAGTTATAACTTCTAACTTCATTCACCTAGTTCAAGTAGGTAGTATATATAAAATATATGCAAAATATGTGCTGCCAGGCTTTGAAAGGCTGTGTGACAAGATTTTAATAAATCGAGGTTTCTTTTGTTTTCGTAGCTTTTATTGCATTTGGTTATAAAAATAATATAATAAATAGTAATAAACACAGCTTCTAATCTAGTAATATATTATCAGAATGTGATTTTCTGGATTTTAGTTAAATTTACACCTTGTTTTAGAATATTGTGAATGAACACTTTACAATTGACTACTTACAACATGGAAATTCAATGAAACTAAAACTTCAACACTAATAAATGGCCTTTGTTGTTTATAATAATAGTTCTTAACGACAGTAATAAAATTTTCTAAGAATAGGGGCTTTACTTCAGCTCCAAAATGTCCATTTTCGATCAATTATGGAAGTTATTCGTAGAGTTGCACACTTTGTCTCGAATGCATGTATTGTAAGGACGGCTTGTCGTTAAAATATTACGATTCGTTTTAAGTTTAAATTGAATTCACAACCAAATACAAATACATGCGTATTATTATTTATGATCCATAAATACAAATGGCTATTATGATTTTGTATAATAACAATATCCAGTGCATACTAAAATATCACTCTATTAATTTATGAGATCCGGCAAATCATTTCAGAGAATATTTAGATAAATAGTTAAATGTGGGGATGCACTACATACGGTCCTGTCGTACCGCAAACATCCTCAGCTCTAATTATAAATTACAGGAGAAGCTCCAACCGACCCTAATAAACTTAATTTAATATATTTCTTTTAAAAATTAAATAATATTATCTACTATTTTAGTGTTTGAATGAAAATTCACATCGCCATGTGTATAAAAACCTGACAATATTTTTTGCTGATCCACATGTAATGAAAGTAATTAAAATGTACAGACAGTTAAGACAATTAGAAAATTTAAAAATACGTGATTGTGGGATAAATAATCGAACAAATCCGTAAATCCTAAATATAATTACAATAATCATTATCATTATCAATTTACTGACTTATTCAGCTACATATCATTGTTCCGCAGATATTTAAAAAATCAATAGACATAAATTTTGAAAAGGCAGGACTTACTCACAAATAAATAGAGCCTAAAAATTTAGAATTAAATTGGTTGTGTTAATATGAGAACGTATTAATTCTGAATTGCAAAACTTAATGTATAGAAATTTTATAGCTGGCGTCAAATAATGTACCACCAAACGAATTAAGGACGTTTCTTTCTTTTAATTTCGAACTGCTCTAGTAGTATGCTATGAAAACAATGGGAAGACTGGATTACTTTTGACGGTGTAATGAAAAATTTTCTAGGAAATCACACGATTATGAAAAAGTTGTCCAAAACATACTGCAAAAGATTTAGGTTGCAATATACATCGAAATTCACTTTGTGCATACCCATCTTGATTTGTTCCCAGAAAATCTTGGACAAATTAGCGAAAAATAAGACGAGAAATACCATTAGGACATAAGAGAAATAAAGTAAAGGTACCAGGGAAGGCTGAATATAAATATCGTGGCTTAGACACTGTTGGTGTTTAAAAAGAGACATCGCTGCGTCTTTGTATAAAAGGAAAACGATTGAACGGTGTTTTTAAACAAAGAGACAGGTTTTATTAAAGAAAGTTTCAGAATTTTGATTAAACTATTTAGTAATTATGTATTTTTTGATATATTGAAATATAAATCTGTCAATTTGTCATTGTTAAATACAATATAGTTATATACGTTCGTAAATAGAAACGTTTTTTTTATTTCGTAATTTGTGTTGTATCTCGATGTGATAGGAAAAAAAATCTAAATCATGTTTAACATCACAACGTATTTTGTCAATATTACCTATTAAAATTCAAACTCCAGCGAATATACTTAAATTTGTAAACTAGTCTTGTCGAACACAAAATGTAGAAATTTCATGAAAGATATTAGCTTCGATATTAATTGAATATTCCTAGTATTTTTTCACATATACAGAAATACATGTTGAAACGAAATACAGTGGTAACTCGATTCTTGCACATACTCGTTACTTGCACGCCTCGATTCTTGCGACACAAAAATTTTTCTCATTGCGTACTCAGTACTTACAACATTCGAAAATTTTGACCTCATTACTTGCAACATTTTTTTTCACATGCGTTTCTCAGTGTAGATTTTTTGTTTGTTTGTTAGCCCTTACACAATGCATGTATGCATTTCGAGTTTTGAATTGAATAAAGTTCAAGGAAGTCCCGCCGTAGTATGAAACAGATGACGATTTGAATTTTATATCAGTCTAGAATTGAATTGTGCGTGATTTAGTTGCAAAATGGCAAAAAAGAATTTTACAGTGCACACAATAAAAGAAAACGCTGAAGTTTTAAAGAAATTAAATGCGGGGTATTCTATCAAAGCAATAGCTAATATTTTTCACGTGCATAGAACAACAATAACACGTATCAAGAAAAATGAACCATTCATAAAGAAGTTTATCACACAATCTGAATCCGGCCCAGGTAAAAGAAAGACGCTCAAGGTCTCCGAATTTCCGAAAATTGAAAAATCCTTGTTCAATTGGTTTGCAAATCAAAGAGCAAAACTCGCCGATAACAAGTGACATGCTGAAGGAGAAAGCTAAGTGACTCCATGAAAAAATCCAGGAAAAGCTACGTGGCTTCAACGCCAGCAATGGTTGGGCTGCGAACTTTAAAAAAATACATGGAATCCGAAGACTCAAAATATGCGGAGAAAAATTGTCGAACAAGAGTGATTCTATCAATCCGTTTTTGGATAAATTCAACAAGAAAATTGTTGATGTTGGTTTATCAAAGGAGCAGATATACAATGCTGATGAGTCTGGATTATTTTGGAAACTTTTACTTGATGAAACTCTTGTGCGTTCAAAAGAAACCTCGGCACCAGATCATAAGATAAGCAAAGAAAGGTTAAATGATCTCGCATGTACTAATGCTGCCGGAAATCATAGAGTTAAATTAATGGTTATTGGGAAATAGGCTAATCCACGTTCATTAAAAAAATTTGCAGATATTTCTGTTGTCTACAAAGGAAACAAAAGTGACATTGGCTTTGTCTGTAGAATGATTCCACAAAACATTTGAACCAGACGTAAATTTTTCGTAAATTTTTTTCTTTATATGTAAAATTTATTTTAAAACAGGTGAAAGAGCTTCTTCGTAGCAAAAACCTAGCGCATAAAGCACTTCTACTCATGAATAATGCTCCATGCCACCCAAAAGATGGCGAGTTGACGAGCCATGATGCCCAAATATCTGTGATGTGCTTTCCTCCAAATTGCACCGCTCTAATACAACCCATGGATCAGAATGTTATAAAGCTTACCAAGCTCGGCTACAAGAAAAGCCTTTTAAGTAATATTGTCGGTCGTGGACAAACTATTGATGAGTCTCTGCGAAACATTAATCTGAAAGACGCAATATGCTTTTCAGCTAGTGCATGGAATGCTCTTAAGGAAACTTCTATTCGGACTTCGTTTCAAAAATCGTTCGAAAAACCATCTGAGTGGGATAATGAAGATATCATTCCTCTTTCAGAGTTACGTTTACAGCTAGTTGATGATGCATCTAATTTTCAGAATATTACAACTTTGCTTCAGGAAATTGAACCATTGCAGCAAATAACTCATTTTGAAATCGAGCAATGGATTACTGAGAACACTACAGATACTGCAGCTATAAATGAAGAATACTGTATCGACGATGACGAAGTTGTCGGTGAAGAAGTTGGTGACGTGGTGATTAATTTGAAAAAAATTACATCGGAGGATGCTATATCAGCATTTAATATTTGCTTGGAATGAGCAGAGCAAAACAATGCTTCTTTAGAGGATGTTATGACACTCCAGAGGCTTAGAGGCAGCGCAGTACTGAGTAAGAAAGTCTGCACAAACACGAATCGAATTTTTTTTTAATATTACATAAAAAATGTAAATACTTAAAACTTTACAAGTGTATTGAACGAAATTATAAAGAAACAATAAATACTGTGCTGAAAAGATCTATATATAAACGCTTTTCAATTTAATTGTATGAAAAAGTTCGGTACTTGAAACAACCTCAAAATTTACACCGAGCCCGGTTTTCATTGCGAGCAAGAACGGAGTTTCTACTGTATTAAATTTCTATGAAACTACACTTCTATGAATGTGTGAAACAAAAGCAAAACAAAATGCGCAAAATTCCATGTTATAAACTCCCACATTCCGACTAACATTACAACCCACGCGCCCTGGCATTAATTTATTAAAAGTAGATGATACCTTAATGGTATTACATACGCGGTACATTAAAACCACCGGAGTTACGATAAAATTTTAGCGTTCACTACAACGTAACGCTGAACGTAAATGCTTCAACATTAATATTACGATTGTTCGATGCCAAAGCGATCTTTTTTTTACGTGTCTCTATAAAAACCTCCATTTACATATCTACTTAAAACATTTTCCGGGTCAAATAAAAGAATAATGAAAGCGTAAAAAAGCGTATTTACAAAATGTATTACTCTTTTATGGTGAATTCGTGTCTTTGTGTGCCTTCACGTTTAGTGTCCTTTTAAGAAAACATGTGTTAAAAATGTGTGGTCGTGAGTTATATACCGCTCGCAACATGCTAAAGCCAAATATTTATTCTTTATACTTGGACATGAATGAAACGCTAATGAAAATATTTTTCTTCGATATTGTCGCATCCTTTTATTATGCACTATCAGGAAATGAATAGTACAAATCCCATCCATATAAACTGTATATCAAAAGAGAACGGCACTTAATGACGTTCGTACAATTACGCGAAAGAAGAACAGAAATTTTAATTTAAATCTCGTTCGTTTTAATATTTTCCGGGTTATTTAAAGGGCCTCGTCATATATATGTATATATAAATATAAGAGGTATTAAATGTCACTGAGAAAACTCATGTGTAAATTTTATATTTACTAAAACAGTAGAAAATTTATCCAAATCAATATGTTTCCGAAGAAGATAATAAATGTCGAAACGTCAAAATAAGTTTTTATTTAAAGAATAATTTAGCAATAAACCGAATTTCAAGAAAAATGAACCTTTTGTATTTAATAGAATGGTTAAGAATATATCCTACATATATATATATATATATATATATATATATATATATATATATATATATATATTCAAAATAATGTGTGGATCGGTGAAATAATAATAAGAGAATAATATGAATAATCGTACCTCAACTGATAGATTATATTGGGCGCCTTTATTTCAACTTCTAATGTTTTTTGTCTACCAGCTGATATTTTTAAGCGAAGATTGTTATAATATAAATAAGTTAACAATGTTAAATGGTAAGTACTACAGAAATCTCACTAGAAAATATTCTTTACGTTAAATTAATCAAAATAGATATACTTTCAAAGCAAAGTCAAGATATATTCAGTAAATTTTTAATTGATAATGAAGAGTTATTTGTTACGCTTTTACAAGAAAAAAATGAACCTGTGGTTTGTAGGAAAAGGCAGCAATATGTCTAACTGGGCTGGACTGCGGAAAATCAGGATATTTGGCCAAACAGGATAGGAAAAGATATTCTTGGATAGCTCCGGTATTTCTGACTATGGTTCAATGTGGGATAGGGTACAATGGAATGATGCAGGTACGTAAAAGTTTATTAGGTTCCGTAGCTTCGATGTTGTCGTCTCAAACCAAAAGATGCTATCGTAGTTTTCTTGCCGGTGATCGATTTTATTCTGGTAAAAATTGTTTTAAACGTTGCGTTGGTATAATGGGCACCTTTTATATATATTTTTTAACTTGTATCACAGATATTTCGGTATTTAATAAATTTTGAAAACGGAGAACTATATTTTTGATGCAACGCTATGCAAATTCTACTACTGACGCTAACTTTCATTTATTTTTACCAAAGCCTTATTAGAAAGCAAAAATTATCTTGATTTATACTTTTTACAACTAGTTATACTAATCAAATTATAAATATAATAATGATTTTGATAGAAATTAATATATTAATTTACAGGTATATATGAGTTGCTTTTAGATGTTAGATTAAACAAGTTTGAATAGAAATCTAACCTTCTCGCGGTTTTTCTATGTTTGAAAGGTAGTAGTGTTCAATTAGTATCGATATAAAATTCAAATGTAAATAAATTAAATATATTTTTTAATTTCGCGTAATTGACTTGAATGACAAAAATGAAAATTAAAAATATAAAAAGTAAATTTTGAAATAACTATAATCTAATCTGAAATATACAAAGTTGTCTTGATATTAATTTATTAACATTTCGATACTAATTTTTCAAGTTGTGTCCACCAAATGCAGTTATTCAATAGGGTGTTTCCCTTATATTAATTTCTACCTTTTCAGTTACAGTTGGCTGAAATAACAAAGCTGTACGTATCACAACATACATATATATATATATATATATATATATATATATATATATATATATATATATAGGGAAATTAAAGATATGATTAATATTAAACAAGAAAAATATTCAATTAACAACAAAAGTGATATAAAAACCCAAAGCAGTATATACTATTATCTAATAATGTAACGATCTGCAATTTACCATCATGAATATATGTTGTTATTATATAATTATCTAATCATATGTTATTTAAATATCTGTACACTGGCTTATCATTCTGGCAGCTCCGTGTTACTGTCAAATATATTTTTAATTTCTTTGAAAAAGACACAATATGTCGAAACATGTGAGATTGCTTTAAATATATACATATCAAAGTAAACCAGATCTTAAATCGCCGACTAATTTAATATACTTATGTATATATAATTTCTTAGCCGTTTATTAAATATAACAATTGATAAATTATTGGAGTTTTTCGGCTTTTTATATGAAATATTTACAAATATCAATTAAAGTGTATGTAATTGCAGAGTAAATGGGGATGTAAACATTGCTGTCTACAAATTACAAAGCCAATCATACGATTTTTTTTTAATTGAAAAATATATAACTGACATTTGTTTTCAATAACTGACATCTGATTCATTAACACTGTTACTTTATAATGCATTTCTAAATAGCTTGAACCTAGGTCTATTGTGGCTAAGTGGTAAAAGCGACAGTCCGGCAAACTGTGGACTTGGATTCGAGTCCAAACTTAGACAATATTTTTCAATTAAACAAATTTCGAATGATTTGCTTTGTAATTTGTAGACAGCAATGTTTACATCCCCACTTACTCTGCAATTACATATATTCTAATTAATATTTGTAAATATTTCATATAAAAAGCCGAAAGACTCCAATAATTTATCAATTTATATATATATATATATATATATATATATATATATATATATATATAATATTTTCGTGACCTTGGTATGATATGGTAAACTCAATCAGTCGGCGATTAAAGGTCTGGTCTATTACTTCAAAGTATATATATTTAAAACAACCCTACATGTTTCGGCAATTATGCCTTTATCAAGGATACAAAAAATATAAATGTCAAGTAATTGAGTTGCTATGGTTTAAATTATTCAAAGATACACTCTAATAGTAATAATAAATCATGCCTTAGTATTCCAAAAAATAGATAGCAAGGTGTGAATATATGTGTTATTCGCTGCTAGCAACTTGTGTCTCTTTCTGGGTATGAACTTGTGTGTAGGTTGCTGCTGGCAGCTTTCGTCTCTCTCTGGGTGCGAGGTTTTGTGTTTGTGTAAACGCGTAAGTGTTGGGCTTTGAATGTTGGCGCGTTCGTGCGTGTGTTTAGTGACCGGTCGCGTAAATTTAGAGAGATCGGATAACCAGCCGTTGCGTAGAGCCTACAAACCTTTCCCGGCAACTTCTTTACTATTCCGTGCAGTACTTCGACGGCCCGACCCCCACCCCAACGAGGCAAGGACCAGCGAAGCGCACCCTGCACGGGGTTGCTCATCGCCAACCGAGGGAACACTCTTAGTGGCTACCTCGGTCGACGACGGTCACACTTTGTGCCATCTTAACGTTTTCCGCAAAAGCGGGGGCAATGCACACACGTCGAACGTGTGTGTGCTGTTAACGGCAGCCTAGCCAGGTTGCCGCCCAGGACCGGTCCTAGTGGTGTGTGCTTATGCGGAATACGTTAAGATGGCACAAAGTGTGACCGTCGTCGACCGAGGTAGCCACTAAGAGTGTTCCCTCGGTTGGCGATGAGAAACCTCGTGCAGGGTGCGCTTCGCTGGTCTGCGCCTTGCCTCGTTGGGGCGGGGGTCGGGCCGTCGAAGTACTGCACGGAATAGTAAAGAAGTTGCCGGGAAAGGGTTGTCGGCCCTACGCAACGGCTGGTTATCCGATCTCTCTAAATTTACGCGACCGGTCACTAAACACACGCACGAACGCACCAACATACAAAGCCCAACACTTACGCGTTTACACAAACACAAAACCTCGCACCCAGAGAGAGACGCAAGCTGCCAGCAGCAACCTACACACAAGTTCATACCCAGAAAGAGACACAAGTTGCTAGCAGCGAACAACACATATATTCACACCTTGCTATCTATTTTTTGGAATACTAAGGCATGATTTATTATTACTATTAGAATGTATCTTTGAATAATTTAAACCATAGCAACTCAATTACTTGACATCTATATTCTGTCATTTATATATTTTGTATCATCGATAAAGGCATAATTTCCGAAACATGTAGGGTTGTTTTAAATATATATACTTTGAAGTAATAGACCAGACCTTTAATCGCCGACTGATTGAGTTTACCATATATATATATATATATATATATATATATATATATATATATATATATATATAACATTTCTAAACCTTTGTATGTTATACTAGACTCAATTAGTCGGCGATTTAAGGTCTGTTTTACTTTAATATATATGATTCATTTTCGGCCCTCACCATGGGGATCTCTCTTATTATTGGAGCTAGAGTATAGGTTTAAAGTTGTTAAATTTTGTGTTTGTTATAAATCCGTAAAGAAAATAGACCTATGACAAATAACCTTCGTAATTAAAAAAAAACGCGAAAACCCCATTTTCTTCTTTTACCTGTAGCACCGACATTTGGCCTTGTAGAGAAAATATAAAAACACATCCTTGTGGCCATTTCTAAACCTCTATCCAGTGGTGTACTCTAAATTTTATACGACGTTTCGTTTCTTTCTGGCCATCATCAACTATCTAATTTCTTATAGGCGCCATATTGGATTTACACATCTTCAGAAAGAGTTTTTTTTTCTGATTTCAACCATGTACCACATGCTGACTATAGTTTTTGACATTAGGTTTTATTTGAAAGAATAAATTATAAGATTAAATAAGGTAGCCATGGAATTTCAATCTGTCAAACATTTCATTTATTGTTCATTAATAATACAAAAATGTCATACACTAACGAAGAGAAACGAGATATGATAAGTATTTTTTATTCTTCGAAACGAAATTCAACAGTAGGAGCTAGAATGTGAACTGTGCCCGTCCAATATTAGTACGACAGTCCCTTCTGGTTTTCTTGGCACAAAATGATCCTTCAGCCATAAATAAAAAATGTCAGATGTAATATATGCCGATTTCTGGGACATGTAAATAACAGAGCCAGGTGGCATTCCATCCTTCCATTCAGCCTTCTCGTTTTTTCCCTTAAAAACACAAGCAGGAGGAAGAAATGTGCCTTCTGCGTTACAGCATGCATGATGGTAATTGTCTCGCCTTTTTCCCCTGCTACTATATTCACAACACTTTTGGATCCTTTAACTGCTACAACATATCCTGGTTTGTTATTGAGTTGAAGCCCCGATTCATCGACATTATAAATGTTTCTCGGTTTGTCAGTCAAACCGTTGGTGGTTAAAACATTACCTAACAATTCGAAATAGTTTGTCACACTTTCTTTATTCATTGCTCTAGATCGAGCTAAAGAAATGCCCTCTGCTTTTCGTATGGTAAGATCCGAATGTCTGCGTAAAAATGAATGTAACCAGTCGAGACCAGCCATTTCCTTATCTTTGTTGAATTTGTGTTGTAGGCCAAGTTGCTGTGCAAATTTGTACGCTATTGATCGAACTTCGCTTCGTGTCGGGGAAAACCCAAACCTCTGCATTTTCTCGATGTGCATAACTAATTTTTGTTCATAATGCTCTCCTAAAAATGATGTCGGCCCCATTTGTCATTCTACTTTTAAGCGTCGACCAAGGAACACTAAACATATTTGCTGCTTCATTTAAGCTGTGTCCTTCCTTCACTGCTTTCACGGCATTTTTTAGTTGCTCTTCCGTCCACTCACCTCTTGTTGATCCTCTTTTTCTCTTATAAAAAGTTGGCATATTGAACTAAAAAGAAAAATTTCCATGTTTTCATTGTTTTCAAATTGTTTTTTAGAACTGTTTTCTGTTAAGTTTACTTTTTAGGTACAAAATGTGCAACAAGTAGCCATTCGCAAAGATACAATTACCAATTTACTACACAAATTTCTTGTAAAATATTCACCGTCTCTCCCAATATGTCTTGCCACCATCTCACCCAATTCGCATGGGTGAGATGGTGAACGGCAAAAAAACATAAACATGAAGCATTCGGCAAAAATATAATAAAATAATTGCAATATCGGCACCTATTTTTATTTAGATACGGTTGAAAGGTGGCTTATCGAAAATTTTTAGGTCGATGTTAAAAGCATTTCTGGATTTATTCATCACGTTTTTGCAAAACAACAAATTCGACGATTTTAAAGAACGCCTGTAACTACAACTTTTACTTTACAACTACAGGAGCTGACATCTAGTGGTACATCTTTGAAATATTTCAGTTTACCATCTCACCCGATTCACCATCTCACCCTCGTTTACCCTACTTAAAAAAATATGATATAAATACAACATATAAACTTAATAGAACTAATAAACATCTATTTTCAAAACTGAAAACTAAAATTTAAAAAAATCGAGGAACACATATCATCTATAAAATACCAAATTTTCACAAATTCATAAATTCGTTCATAAATTTAACGAAAAAAGACCTTAGCAATTAAAAAAATATGTGACAGAGAAAAATAAATACTCATTTTATTTTGTTTTTTGACAATACTTGAATGCATTTCTTTCATTAACTAAATATAAAAAAAAAACATATATGAGAGCGGAAGGCAAACGCATTACAAAATAATTTTATTTTTCCATATCTCTTCCGCCTCATACATGCTTAAAATTTGCAATAATTAACTCGTAAATTATACGAAACGTGTAATTGTATTCACATTACGGACTGGAAATATTTATCAAAGAATTAGCATCGTTCCTCGCATCGCATTTAATCTTCAAAAGCTGGAATAAAGAATAATACACAAGAACGGTAATTTATTGTAAACATACTCTTACCTATCAATTTTTTCGCATCTGACCTATTTGTAAAGGCATCTGCGACCTACATAGGGCAATTATTAAAAAGTATTGCGTTTCTTTTACACCACCTGCTTGTTGTGTTTAAAGCAGAAGTGCGCCAAAACTGTATACACACGTGCTATTTTGATAGCATGTTTTATATTTCATGTTTTACGTCAGAGTCATTCAATCTCCGTTGTGTCTGCTTGACGTCTAACAGTTCCCTTCCGTCATGTAGAAAAGAAAACAGTAACGCGTTTGAATTGAATAGATGGAAATTAATTAAACGTTTAACTGATATTTTACAATATACTTTTCAAGTTACTAACATCATAAAATTAAACAAGCTTAATTAATAATAAATATCATTAATTGATATTGCAGACATTTCTTAGTGAAACATTTTAGTAACCGACTTGATTAAATGTTGAGAATGAAACAGTTGCGTCTATTTCACTAATTTTATTAGAATAATTCAACATATGTTTGGAGTGTTGTGCTATTTAAATCTATATTTAAAGATATCTCTGATAATGACACAACAGCCGAAAAAATTTAAAATTCCAGGAGACAATTTCTGTATGATAATATTTTTCTAGTTTGAAATAAATTTATTGAATGTAAATATCACAAATGGTTCGGCGTATTGTGATATTTAAAATTTGTAGGTAACAGGAATTCATACTTTTTTGAAATTTTGTTTTTAGTTTTGAAATTGTGAAATGTAATCTATCTAGTTTTCTCATTTTTATAAATGTTGGTGTTATTTGTAACGATATGCATTTTACCAAAAAGTTTCTTCTGTTGATCTGGTGTGTCGTTTATGTAATTGTATACCTCATGATGAAATTGTTCCATTTTATTAGCACTTCAAGTATAAAGATAATTATTTCTTGACCTTTGTATGTTATAGTAGATTCAATTAGTCGGCGATTTAAAGTCTGTTTTATATATTTAAAATAATTTTACATATTTCAGCACATAATGCCTTTTTCAAAGAAATGTAAAATATAAATGACAGTATATTAATGAATGCCACACAGATAATCGATAAAGAACAACACATAATGAAAAGGGAAGTTAAAGAAATTATTAATATTAAACAAGAAAAAATTCAATCAACAACAGAAGTGATATAAAAAATCTAAGCAGTATATACTATAACCTAATACTGTAAAGTAACGATCTGCAATTTACCACCATGAATATATGTTGTCGTTATGTAAATATCTATTAGATGTTATTTAAATATCTGTACACTGGCTTATCATACTGGTAGTTCCGTGTTTAGATACCTGACTAGGCTGTCCGAGTAGGACAGCTAGCGTCTAGCTGTTGAGAGTGCCGATGCTTGAATTATTATTATTAAACTTGAATGTATCTTTCGTAAGTGTATCCATGACAACTACAGATATATAAATATGACATTAATATACTGTCATTTATATTTTAAATTTCTTTGAAAAAGGCATTATGTTCCGAAACATTTTTGGAATTGACTGGCGTTGAGGAGTTTCTGCTCGAGCTTTCGGTGGACCCACTGCTGTCATCTTCAAATAAGAAGAAGTAGAAGAAGTCCTAGCATTCTTCAAGGTACTGCGAATCGACGTACAGCCCTCAAATGAGCATGGAGAAAGATTTAGCATCGATCGAGAAAAGATATACATGAAAATGGATGTCAAACATGGTGGCCGACTGTTATTGGAATATCATACGAGAAACCCCGGTGGATCTTATAAAAGGCAGATCACAAGTAAATATTCAGAAAATTAATCAAAAATGTGTATATAGTTTTTAAGTTTATTATTAATAAAATGTATATGTTTCCAATTGTTTAAGGCAAATAAATTGGTCAGAAATATTTCTCAATATTTATCACTGAAGCCGGATATCCAAATTCTGAAAACATATCAAAATACATAAAAAGCCGCCAAAAGTATTTCAGGACGGGAAGAAAATTTTGAAATGTTCCACAGTGTAACACTCTTATTACAGTTACACACTCTTTTATAAACAGATATTGATTTAAATTTACTGTATTTATAAAACCTGTTTATTCATTTAGAACTGTATAATATTACCGTTATCCTAAAACCTTTATTCTATATAAATTCAAGAAATGCAAACTATATTCGTTAAAAATAGAAATTATGTACCTACCTATAATGTGAACTACTTATAAAAAAAAATAAAATAAAAAAAAAACTTGTTTTGATTTTCTTATAAAATTTATGCGTTTGTATTTGATAATTTGTTATTCAAATACTATCTATTGATATACAAAACTGGTAACGAAAATATGCAAAACTCAAATATAAAGAATTATCCTTTGACGCATAAAAAATACATTCGGAAAGGGTTAACACAAATATAGGGTAATGATGAGCGTATATATTAGAGAGGCATAAATTATTAATAATATTTTTTGAATTGCTGAATCACTTGAAGAGCTTTAATGGGGTTTACTTAAGCGAAGCAGTTCTTTTAATTTGCTTCACATGCCCATGCAAATCGATATGTGACTTGCATTATTCTTTATACACGGTTAAACTGTCGAATGTCGAATTACTTCTTAAACAGGCAATGAACGATATTAATTATTACAGATTGAAACATGATGATATACAAGGAATGCTGCCTTAATTTTGAACATAACAGTAGACTGTGATTTATTTAGCGCAAACGCAATTGTGACACTTTTATTTCAATCGCAAATTAAATTAAAATTAAAACGTATCAGATCGAAATATATTGGAGCGTTACAGTAATTTATTGAAGTTACAAGTAATTTAAACAAGCATTTTCAAGTGGTAAAATTCTAAAACTTTAGTCGTGGATTAAGCACGCTAGAAAACTTATGATGTGAAGGTGTTATAGTCAATTACAATAATGTATGAGTCTAGTTGTATGAATAAAACTTATAATAACACTTCTCAAAGAAATAAAAGCATTAATTTGGTATTTGAAGAACGGACAGTAAATAAATAGACCACTCAGTATTCAGCGATAGTTCACAAAATTTCGTGCTGGCAATGAGAACATTAACAATGAACCCCAATAGACTATTAGCGGGATAAAATAAAAGAAATTTTAATACATTTCACTACTTTTTACTTTACAAAGTTTATATAAAACTTATACAAAGCCCCAATAGATGTTAAAAACAGTAGTTCATAACATGAGATTAAAAGCGACTATCGAAGTCGATCTGTTAACAATTTTTGTGTCATTTACGGAGAATTTACGGATGTAGATTACAATAGTGGGTCGTTATTTAGTTATTATTAGAAAGTGGTAAAGTAGAGACCTCACAAACTAACTAAATAGCACCAGGAATATTCCCGTCAAACAGGGACCGGATATCAACTTTTTTGAAAAATATTGTTTATTTAATTCAAGTGCTTTGCATAGCTTGAAGGTCTATGGCATACAATATCGCATAGGACAAAATAAGAAACAACACTAAATTAATTTACACTAAATTAACAAAACGTTTACTCTTTTCTATTCGTAACTTTCGTCTTCCAATCTACGATTCTTTAGATCTTCCTGTGTGATGTTAATTCATCTTTTTCTTCTCTTCTCCGTTTTTCTTTTTCCTTTTGGTCTCCTGAACAGGATCATCTTTGCTATTCTACCTCAGGTCATTCTCTCTACATGTTCTAGCCACATTAATCTTCGAACTTTTACACACCTTGTTACGAGGGGGTATTGATATTTAGTTAGCTTAGGCCATTATCCTTGAACACAACAAAATCTTGTTCTAATGGGAAGAAATAATGACATTTTAAAGGTGTCACTGTAAAATATTACGTCAAAAAGTTGACGTATTGCTGTGCAGTAAATTTTGAAAGAAACCATGTAAAATACAAATGTGAAAATCGATCAATTGAAGTATGAAGACATCATCAAATACTTTTGAAGGTTAAATTGTAAAGAAATTTACGAAGATATGCTTAACGCATTTGGCGATCAATGCCCAATCATATGTCGCTGTCAAAACTTGGATTGTGTCATTCAGAAAAGAAAATCTATCCGTTGAAGATGAGAAACGATCAGAAAGAGCGATTTCGGTGTCAATCCCCGAAAATATTCAGAGTTCATGACATGATATTATCAGACCGTCGAATTAGGCTGAAGCATATATAGACATTAAAGATTTCATGTCCATCATATAGTCCACGTCGATTTAGGTATGAAAAGAATTTCCCCAAAGTGGATTCCTAAATGCTTAAACGCCGAACACAAACGAGCAAAAGTGAAAGCATCACAGTCAATCCGAGGAGATCCAGATATTTTTAACCGGCTCGTGACTATGTATGAAACATGGGTTAATTTTTACGATCCAGAAACAAGTAGCAATCGATGGAATGGAAGCATCATGGTTCTCCAAGGCCTGAGAAGTTTCGAGTTTAAAAATTTTTTGTTAGCGTATATCACTGTTGGACTTACATCCTAATTTTTGTTTCCTTAATATATATTGTGTTATTATTAGTGTCCTTAGCATTATATTTGTGATCACCTTTTGCGATTCTAGCTTTGACATTCTGTTCATCATGTCTTCTTTCTTCCACTTACACACCTAAGTAAATGCTCAAATTTTATATGCTTGTATTTTCAGTCCTTCTTTTTCCTATATTTTCCTTTTTCCTGATTTATTATTAGCCTATATTTCTTTCCGTTATGTTCCGACTTTTTGATGATATTTTCATTAATTCTCTTTTAGATTTTGTATGTTAAATAAATAAACAAAACGAATTTTGTTTTAAAAATCGTAAAAGCACCTCTTAAATTATTTTTGCGCGAAATAATCTCTTCATAATTAAATGATGATTTATTCTTTTGTACACCCCTTTCATTTATCCTGTGCCATTGCAAAGGGAGGTGTTGCTTCATAATTTATTCAGAAATAAAAAACCCGGATACGCAGCACAACATCTCCATGCATTTTAATGAGTGGAACTTGTAATTAATTCATGATCTCCTTTCGGGATTGATATTTGCGAAAAAATCCCGGCCAGGTAAAATTGCATTGTGCCAGTAAATCTAGGGCACCCAGTTTAAAATACTTCTATTTACATTTGAATGCAAGTTAGCGGTCCACGTGATCCAACCAACAATAGATAATCTAAGCCGGGTACACCCATATAGAAAAAAAAACTGTAATAAATAATAGTATGCGAGGGTAGTAATCTAAACAAGAATATCCTACGGTACCTATCGGGTCCGGAATATATTCTAGCTCCCTAAATTCTGGTTTGGCCTACGATGTGCGTTCATTGCATGAACGGTTTCAGTCATTTAGGATTGCTTACAGGTATGCCGCTTTTATTTTATAAATTAAAAATTTGGCAAATATACCCAGAGGCCCTAAAATAAAATCACATTATTCTGCATATAATATAGGGCTTCAGAAATCTTTTTAATTTAATACAACATTTCTCGAACCTGTGGTTCAAAAAATGGAACTTTAAAAAATTACATTAGAAAACTTTCTCATTTTAGATTTAAGTATCAATGCTAATTACCCTCAAAAGGTCATTTGAGAAGTCATATCTGAATGAAATTATTGATGGTAGAGGTCAGTTTGGCTGCATTTATTTTGTCTTTTCCAGTACTATTGATCAATTTAATACTTCACAATAAATATCCTTCTGTTAGAAGAACAGTTATTCTCTTTACCTTCTTACACTCATAAGTAAAGCTGGGATTATATGAAGATGCATATTTTTTATTTATGATATGTTTATCAAAATTCTTGCAGGTCTATACGAATCACATAAAAAAAGCATTTGCGACTACTTTTGTTTTGCATAACTTGCATATAAATACTGTTTTGAGCATATTTAATATAAAATTGCATATTTGTTCATATTTTATAATTTATTTCTAAAGTGCATCGTAAAAAATATATAAAACTATTTATTCACAATATATCAAAATTACTTTAACAGTCCGCATAAGCATTTCCGTACAGCTGGAATTCCCAGATTTGTGTTTATTTAGTCGGGGAAATTCCAGTGAATCTACAAGCAATGAGGTTGACCTATAGATCAGTCACACTGCCAGTTTAGTTAGTTCTCGAAAGTATATGTACACGTAATTTTACTTTGTTATTTTTGATATGTCGAAATTCAGGATAAAAGATTATCCTGAATTTTGTGTAGATACTTGCAGAGTGTTTTGTAGGTATTGCAGTAAAATTGTAAGTTTATATTTATTTACGTTTAATTTCATATTTTAATACCTGCAATTAATTATTGCAGATGCAATGCGACAAGAAATTTCAATTAACGCAGCATGTAGGAACTAATTTGCATAAAAGAAATAAAATCGTTTACTTCAACAATTAAAAATATAGCATAGAATAGTTTCTATTATGACTTGTGTAACGCCTTCTTAAGTGCAAAAGTTCCATTTTCAAAGTCAGATATTTCAACGTTTAAATTTTTTTAGAGAACTATACGGAACTATCAGTCCCTAAACGCTCAACTACAAGAAAAGGTATATTAATCTATTTTTTGAAGAAACTACGATGAAAATTAAGGAAACAATAGGTGAAAATTATATATATTTTGTAGTCGATGAGACAACAGACAATTGTGGGCTATATTGCCAACTTATTGATTGGAATTTTAAATTAAAATTTCGCCAGGAAATATGATGCTTTTGGAAAAGGCATGAGATGCCGAAACATGTAAGATTGTTTTGAATATATATATATATATTGATGTTGACCACATATATATATATATATATATATATATATATATATATATATATTGTAATTTAATTTTAAGTATGTTTTTTAATGTTTTAAAGGAGTGTATTATGATAAAATTGGCATAAATTGTTAATGTAAGAATACAAAAGTGAGGCCATGAAATATGAATTTTAACAATTGACATGGAGACGAGAGATATAAACAGTTTTTGAAAAAAGTCATTATAAATATTGGTGTCAATTATAAAAAATTAGAAATAACATCGATAGAAGTTTGTTTAAATACCAATCTGGAGTAATATTGGAAGAAAAGACCATTGCTGAGGCGGTGTTTTTTGTTTGAGTGTCCAGATCGTGCCACCTGTCTTTTTCCAATAAATAGTTTACCTGTACTTCCAATAATCCAGTTGTTGAGTCCTGTATACTCAAGCTACGGATACATATAGAACAAGAAGTATTAGTAACGAGCCATCGAAAAATTCATAATTGGAGTAGATTGTAAAATTGGGTTGGTACTTTAGCCACTTCCACATAATGACATTTATTATTTGACATTGAAACTATAAGTTTGTGTCAAATTTCTCAAAGTTAAAAAGTTAGAGTTAGTTTGGGTTTAGATGTAAATGGACAACATTTTCAACAACATCTGTAGCTATATGTAAATTTTGATTATGATTTCGATATTAAATAAATTATTTGTTTTCTTTTTTGATGTAGTATCATTTCAATGCCATAACCCTTTTTTTTACAATAAACCAAATAAAACTGTCAAGCATCAAGTAATGTGTCATTATGTGGAAGTGGCTAAAGTACCAACCCAATTTCACAGTCTACTCCAATTATGAATTTTTTCGATGGCTCGTTACACTACTGTAAAGTCACAGTGAGTGTTCCTAAGCGAAGTCAAGCACTATTAGTTGTTTTAGCGATAAATATATGCTTGCTAGAATTGATTTAGTTATAATAATTAATAACGTCAATTGAAACTTTACAGTAACAAATCTATATTTACCTTCTTTTGTATCACCAATTTGTTGATTGTATATCCACATATCAAACTTGTTAGTATTATCATATTGTTTAGCTACTGTTTTTGCGATTAAATTTATGTGTTCCATTGAAAAACCCGTAGTTTATTTATTTAGTTATCACGTATTTGTACAGAACCGACACCAAACATTTATATAACTATCCTGAGCTAGTACATTTTCATCTACAAACTGAAGTGATTGGGTGGTTTATATCAATTTATTTAAAATAATATCATATATGTTTCGGCAATTACTGCCTTTTTTAAAGAATTTTAAATAATAAATGACAGTATATTAATGCCATATTTATATATGTGAAGTTGTCATGAATAAAAAATTACATTATTTAAAAATACATTCAAGTTTAATAATAATAATTCATGCCTTAGCATTCCTCAACAGTTTGACGCCAATAACAGGGGCATTGGCAAGCCATGACTTATGATGTTCAGCTGTCGGCATTCACCTAAAACGAGAAGGAAAACCACGAGAACCTACTCGGACAGCCTAGTCCCGGATCTAAACTTATCATGCTGACAGTCCCGGATTTAGATCCATCTTCCACTGATTTACAACCGTCTTTGAATTTCTTATGCCACTCAAACACTCTACAACGTGATAAACTCTCATCTGGGGTATGCAATATTAATAATTTCAAAAGTTTCAATTGTAGTTTCACAACATTTTATCGCATATCTTTGCTCCAACCTCATTTTTTCGATGGGGAAGTCAGACACTGACAATTCAGTAATCAATTTGTAATAAACGTCAAAAGTTCAATCATAGCCTACTTGAGGATAAGTATATTAGAAATGGGGATTTTATGTTCTATTCTTTGTGTTAATAAAATTATAGTTGTCGTTATATTTTGATATACCCTCGTATATTCGGACAACTAATATTGACATAATAATTAATATTGAATGCTAACATTATTTTTTTTAATTAATTTCTTTTACAGTACTGCTTCTATATAATGCTTAAATATTATTCTTCATCCTTACTGCTTAACACCGTACCAATTTTAAAATTTAGCACGAGTTTCTACTACGAAATAGACAAGACCAAGAGCTAAATCATCCCTTGCAGTTAATATCCAGGTAGAACCAGTAATGCGTTTTTTTCTTGTGATAGTTATGTCTATAAACACGCATGCATTCCTATTTACATTTAGAACAAACCTCATGGTGTTCATAAACGCATTTTGAATTACATAAATGTAAAACACTCATAATAAATAAAATCGAAATATTGACGCGTATATCAGGTATAATATTACCACTGATAGCAATTATCACGTGGTTTTACTACCCAATCTGAAACATTACCATATATATAAACAAACCGAATGCTATCGAAATTAATAATATTAATTAATCCAATTAATTAGTATGAAAATAAGGAGACATTAAAATTCATGATATACTCTATGTGTATCAGTAACGACCGACAATAAATGTTCAAGAAATTATGAATACGTAATTGAGAACATATATTGTTTAACACTGTTTAACACGATACTTTATGAGAATTTTAATGGGACTTTATGAAGCGAATAATTTACTGTTAATGGTATCATTTGCCTCTTATCTCACGGTAGTTTCAACATATTCTCCCTTCGAAAACCAACAAATTATTGAGAGCATAAACACGTTGATGTACACACGAATACCCGCAACCCTACCGATATTTTTAATATAATTGACACACGATTGTATAAACAGTACTCATCTCCCACAGTTTTTATAACATATGCAGGAAGTTTATAACTGTGTTTGACATATCCTTTTCGTGTATGAAAACTGTAATTATCTGTAATTTTTATTTTGATGGATTAATGATGAATCTTATAATTCGAATTGTTGCCAGCCAAATTATGAAATGAATACAAACAAAATATATTACTGTGAAACGAAGGTGGTATATTTATATTATATATAACAATTGATAAATTGTGTAATAATTATCTGTTTGTCAGTGTCAGTCTTACAATTAGTGTCATACCAATTTTATTATGATGGCTCCTTTAACGGAAAGAGAAGGGATAGAAATTCTAATGATGGTAGGTTACGGCGATAGACTTCGAAGTCATGAAGAAGCATGTGATTTATTTAACGAAACACATTTTAAAAGACCTCCAATTGCTAGAAGCGCAGTAAGCAGAATTGTTGCAAAATTTAATGAAACAGGAAGCGTAAGTGATGCTCCAAAATCTGGAAGACCGGGAATAAGCGACGATGAAAAGTTAGATATTTTGCTGTCATTAGAAGACAACCTCACGCAACTACAGCAGAAATTGCCTTACAACAAGATGTTAGTCTGTCGTTTGTAGTAAAGTTTTTAAAAAAAAGAAAAACTGCACCCATACAAAGTTCAACTTGTTCACGAACTCTCAGAAGATGATACGGACAGACGTTTGGAATTTTGTGAAATCTGCATGAGGCATTGTGACGAAAATCCAAATTTGCTTAATAGTGTAGTATTTTCAGACGAGGCAACGTTTTATTTAAGTGGTACAGTAAATCGACACAATTGTCGCTACTGGGCTCGGGAAAATCCCAACTGGATTCAGACAAAACACACCCAGCCCCCCAAAAAATTAATGTATGGGTAGGAATCGTCAGGGGAAAATTTATTGGTCCTAATTTCTTTCGTGTGAATTTAACAGCTGAGCGATATTTGGAACATCTTCGTATGGCAGTGCTTCCGGATCTAATTGCGGCATTTCCGGATCCAAATAATAGGGAAAACTTGGATCCCAGTATTTGGTTCCAACAAGATGGTGCACCACCACATTATGGTCTTAATGTTCGAAGGTTTCTGGATAATCAGTTTGAAGGAAGGTGGATTGGAAGACGTGGACCAATGGAGTGGCCACCTAGGTCACCTGATCTCACCCCCCTTGATTTCTTTCTGTGGGGACATTTAAAAAGTCGGGTCTACGTTAACCGACCAGACAATTTAGAAGACTTAATGGAACGAATTAGACATGAAATGACTCGTATAACTCCGCAGATGATCGAAGACTCTGTAAATCAGGTCTACCATCGTCTTGGCCTATGTCAGATAGTGAACGGGACACAGTTTGAACAATTCCTGTAAGAAATCGTTTTGGTTTAATGGACTGTTTAGTTAATTTAAATGTTATTACTATAATAAAGTTTATTTTGTTTTTCATTAATTCTCTCAGTTTTTTCTTATGTGACCCCTACTTCAAATATTTCTTTATAATGCAGAAAAACAAGCTTTATCAAATAAAGTAAAAAAAACCAAGCTTTATATTAAAAAAAAATATTGATGACGTCATAACTTTGACAAATTTGACGTTTTATTTTTTTGACTTATGTTAAAATGTTAAAAGACGCGGAATAAAATAAACTGTTTGACGTGTTTTTGCATTTTTTTTTTAAATGAACATTGTACGTTTTATGAATTTTGTGCATTACTTTATCATAATCCTGTATAATGAGCAGGTATATTGTTTGTAGGTTACTTATATCTGTTCTATCATTTATTGCATTTCTGCTTTTTTGTAAGTGTTTTTCTAATATATTTCTTGCTTTGTTATTTTTCTCAAATGTAATTATAGAGGTTTTCTCGAAATTTAAAGTGTGTTTGGTTTGTTTGACATGTCTTTTAGGGCTTCAAAAATATATCAAGCAAACACTAAATGCACCGTAAATTTCACTTAAGGACTAAATATGACCTGTTTAATTTCTATCTAAACTTCCTATTTAAATGTTCTAATTTCAGTTTCAAATTTAAATATTGTTGATATTTATTAAGTTCTGCTTTAATTATATTTGCTCTTCTGTTGATTCCTTTCTTCATATTAATATCCCACATTGAACTGTAAAAAACCGTAAAAGTCACTATACGTACCAATTTCAGAGTTACGATTTTTCGTACACCTCTGTGCATATCGAGAAAGCTGCCCCCGAGGACTGATTTCATCTGAATATGATTTTTTTGTGACAATTGGACTACTTTTAAAAAGTTAACTTGGACACTCTGCATATTGAAAAAAAAGCCTTCAAATAGAAAGTGGCATAAAGAAAGTCAGATTGTTTAAGCCCAAAGAATATACAGCTAATGGATCGACTTACCTTTTTGTAACACCCTGTATATTCAGATAACACAGGCCTGCATTTTTCAACTCATTGAATGTTGATTTAAAAATTTTAACTGTTTTCTAGTAATTGGGTAGCGCTGATTTCAAATCCGCTTTTATTTTTTTTGTATCACGTAAGGTTATTTTTCAAACCAGTAAAATCAAAAAATATAGAAAAAACACGATTTATTTCATTTATAAGCTAGTTTTATATTATATTTAAAAAAATACAAAAATATACACATAGAAACTATTAGAAATAGTTATTTATTCTTTATGCTTCTTAAAAAAACGTTTTCATTTTTCAGAAAAGCTTCGTTTGGTTGTTTTTCTGTCATAGTCAGCTAAAGGAAGATCTGAAGGTAGTTTCTGGGGCAAGCAAATTTTTTTGTTTCAACCTAGACCCCAGTACTTCAGAAAGATCTTTTGAAAGTCCCAAATCTCTTACTAAATCATTCAGTTCGGCTTGTGAAAATAGCTGAGGTTGGTTTTGACCTGAGGTTGATGGTTCAAAATCACTATCCGTCTGTACGGAGCCGGAAGTTGAAGAGGTTTCAATATCTTCTTGTAGTACTTTGGGGGGTATAGGTATAGGTACATGATCACTGCGAGGAACTGGTCTGATAGCTGATTTAATATTATTTGGGTACAAAATATGTTTCAAAGTTTTTCTATTATGCGCCTTAATATCACAAAGACAAAAGTAGCAATCTTCATGATGATTTTGCGGTCCTCTCCAAACCATCGGTATTTCAAAAGGAAGGCTTTTTCTATTCCCTTTGGTCCAATGTCTTAAACATTCTTCACATACCAGAACAACGTGCGGTGCCCAATCTTTATCTTGATCTCCTAATTTGATTTTAAAATAAGCATAATATGCATTTTTCACAAATTCACCAATTGGTCTCTTAAACTTTTTCAAGACGAAATATCCACAAATATAACAGAAATCATCTGGTTTGTTTTTGCAACACCGGCTAGACATATTTTTAAGCAATGTTTATTTATCGAATACCACGCACAACACTAAAGACAAATTAATTTTACTTGTTTACTGATCGACACTCAGAGCTATAATGAAGTAAATGACATTAAAATATACATTTTGTTTGGACTGATAAACTTGAAATCCTTCTTCGCAGTACTAATAAAGTGAAAGCATAATATATAGGATTTAGCAGGTAAAAATTCCCGGAAATCTTGTCCAAAATTAGTACATGTAATAAAAGATTTACATCAGGTAATGAGAGCCTATTTTACAAATTTCTTTAAAACCACAACAGAAAATCATTTTTGGGTTAATACCTAGAATTTGAAGTAGTACATTCATTTTAAAATGTATTAAAACGCCTATTATAAGATTTTTTTTATATTTTTTTCTTTTTCTTTTGCGCAAAAAAAAATCTGTGGGTGATAGAGACCAACTGTATTTTAATTAGTTATTGCTATATAAAAACTGAGCTTAACAAACAAAAATCACGTCATCACAAATTTTATGCTGGCCTGTGTAATCAATGGAAATATGTTACTAGATACCAGATAGCCAAAAGGTAACTGTAATCAAATACAGGAATAATTTCTAATCATGGATATGATCTATGAATATAAGTAAAAATAGATTGTTAGAGTTAGCCTAAAATATGTTAAATGCTTTAACTTACTTTATATTGTGTATATGTAATTATGTAAAACAACACATGCGTTAAAACAGCAGTTAAACGTATTTTGCTTCCAGAAAATTTTTAAAATAAAATAATTTTCCATTAAATTTTATTAATTTTAAGTTATTCTATTGTTTTTTGTCTGAAAGTAGCTCTAATAATAGTGTAGGGAAGTCTGATCACACATCAACACCTTCAGCATAGGAATACATCTGCCCCAGAGGGTAAAATATTAAAATATATCTGTATAAGATTTAATAATACGGTTGCCATGGAACAAAAATATAACGCGGTGCCTTACCAGATAATAACTCAGCGTAGTAAATCAATGAAGCGGGAGACCTGACCAGTAGTACTGCAAATCTGTAGAAGAAATCATAAACCACGCTTTAACCGTTACCGTACTCCCACTCAACCAGATTAAGTTTTATAAACACTAACACCATGAGAATGTATTAATCTTCTACGGAATATTGATACCAAGGATATTTCGCATACATTTTTTAAATAAAAAATCAACTTTGAAAAAGAGTCTTAATCCATAAAATAATTTCATATTAAATTAATTTTATAATTCAATTCCTAGTAATTTTACATAATCATTCTTTAAAATTAAAGAAAAACCTATTATTTAAATAAAATTATTCCTCTGAACTTTAAGGTAAATACAAATTGAGTAGCCATTGTTTGAGAAACACTGAAAGTAATTTGTGAAACTAGTCTGTGGTATACCGGCGTCGAAATCGAAAGAATTTAAACTGCCTACTTCAAATTGTATGTATTCATTAGGGGCTATTAGTTCGCACATATGTTAAGTGCCAAATGGTTTCTTTCGTAAATCAAATGCGATGTTAAAAACATAAATTACATCGTATATAGGGCTGTATAGTATCTTCTTCGGGTATCTCTTCTTACACGCGAGATATAATTTATAAATGTAACTGAAGCAAGACAAGGAACTAGACATACCCATATGCACGAGGAATTTTCTGTATTAAGTACCGTAAAATGGGGTTACTTTGATATTAAGGGGTTACTTTGATAACAGTTTACTTATTCTTGAAAGGCGCGAATATTGAGATTACTGAAACTGACAAATGTTTTCTTTTTAAGGTATTGGCAACACTGATACCGATTTGACAGTATGGTGGATTTTGTTTACCAACGGCACAATGTATCGTTATAAGTTTTGTGTTTTTGTAGAAAGTGTGCATAATATAGGAATTTGAGGTGTGTAGAACTCTTAATGTACTTACAAAATTACAATAATTTTATTTTTACCGTCTTGGTTATTGGTAATTACGGTTTCCTCTGAATACTGTTTATGTTGACATGTTTTAAAAAACTAATAGAGTCGCCATGTTTTAAACTTGAATGTGTATTGGGGTATCTTTGATCAGGTGTACGGGGTTACTTTAATCACATGATCAAAGTAACCCCACATGTTGAAGTAACTGCGGTTTACGATATATTTTCGTAAAATAGTTTTTCTGCATAGTATTAACTGGGTTGTTCTTAGTACAGAATAATGCCAAGGACTTATAGAAAGCCGCTTGGAAGTCGACAGTACAAAAATTATTCAGATGCAGTGATTGAAAATGCGCTGCAATCTATATTAGACGGACGTTTGACGATTCGTGGCGCTGCAAAAGAATTTAAAATCCCCTATGGAAATCTTTACAATAGGTATAAAGGACAACACATAAATAAACCTGGAGCTCAAACTGTGTTCACTGACGCTCAAGAAAAGGCTATACTTAAATCAGCAGCAAAGTGTACGGAATGGGGGTTTCCTCTTAGTCTCTTTGACTTGCGTATGTTCGCTAAAGCTTGTTTAGACCGAACTGGGCGAATTGTTGCCAAATTTTCCAATAATGTGCCCGGTATTGACTGGGCCTAATCACAGTTGCCATCTTCAGGTCTGCGATAATTGTCTGCTTCTGCTTCTGCTTCTGGCTACTCGTAAACTTTTACAGTTTACGAGCAATCAGAAGCAGAACCAGACAGTTATCGCAGACCTGAAGATGGTAAATATGAGTTTGCCAAAACGTTGTCCAGAAACCAGCACCGGTCTTTACGAAGACCAAACAGTGGACACGCGGAAGAAAACTCGGAATCCAGTTAAAACACACACACACACATATATATATATATATATATATATATATATATATATATACAAGGTTTGTATAAATTGTCGCAAAAGCTACACGTAACGACATTCTTCGGTCGGTTCTGAATAAAAAATCTTAATGTTAAAATGTCGTATCATGCTTCGTAAATTCGTAAATGTCAAAATTTGACAGTAATGATTTTGATTGAACTCACTTTGAAATACAAACTTATTGTTCTACAACGTTGCCAAATGTGTTTTTTGTGGAAGTACGTTAATGAATAAATGTTTAAAACAAGCTTTTAAATCAAAAAGAAATCGTTTACGAAATAATACTAGTAAAAATTTTTTCTTTAAACTAAATTGCATTTATCTCTATTAACAGATATCGAAGAGCAAAGGTTAGTTACGCACTAAAAGTCTGAACTTCAAGAACCCCGTGAAAACAAACGAAGCATGATACGACATTTTAACATTAAGATTTTTTATTCAGAACCAAACGAAGAACGTCGCTGCGTATAGCTTTTGCGACAATTTATACACACGTTATATATATATATATATATATATATATATATATATATATATATATATATATATAAGTGTTTAGATAATTTCTTAGCCGTTCATTAAATATAACATTAGATAAATTATTGGAGTCTTTCGGCTTTTTATATGAAATATTTACAAATATCAAATTAGAATGTATGTAATTGCAGAGTAAGTGGGGATGTAATTTGTAGACAGCAATGTTTACATTCCCACTTACTCTGCAATTACATACATTCTAATTTGATATTTGCAAATATTTCATATAAAAAGCCGAAAAACTCCAATAATTTATCAAATGTTATATATATATATACATATGATGAAGCGTAGATTTTCACTTAACTATTTTTTTCAGGAGTTGCGCGTGTAGATATCACTAAGCCCCGCAAAGGGCTTTTTTCTGGACGAGCTTTCGGCAATCTTTCTGCTGCCATTTTCAAGTCGCCGCACTTTCGATTTTCAAGTTGTACTCGAAACTCGATCTTCGAGTTGTACTCGAAAATCGAAAGTGCAACGACTTGAAAATGGCAGCAGAGAGATTTCCGATACCTCGTCCAGGAAAAGGCCCTTTCCAGGGCTTAATGACACCTACATGGCACAATTCCCGGAAAAAAACTGTTTTTTACATATTATACAGACTTGCAGTTGAAAAAGGTTCAAGTTTCAAAAATTATTACAGTGTTAGTTTTGTTTTAAAATGTAATTTTCAATTATGTGCAAATTAATTAATACTACAAACGCTTAACTCTAGCTGTAAGTTTTTTTTTGAATATATTAGTAGAAGTGTAAATTATATATTGCAATTTTATAGTATTTCCTGATGAAGTTAATAAATGGCGAAATATTGAGAGAATGAACGTTTGAGTTTTAATGTAAACAGATAGATAAACAAAATATATGATATTTACCTTACTAATACATAAATAACTAATGAAATTAGAAAAACATTGAAAGAAACTATATTTTTAGATTATAACTAGAGAACGGACACGCTTACCACTCAGTGCAGTACTGGCGAAAGGCTGTATTTCTAAAATATTTAATTTTATTTATATAATTGGAAAACGAACGGGTGGTGATCTATAAAATTACGAAATACATATTTATTTGTTGAAAAGTTGTATTTATAAAGTTTTTAATTTTATTTATATAATTGGAACATTTTTATTTGTTCATTTTGTCGTTCAAGTTGAGTAAAGGAGTATTAATATTGACTAGCAATAGTTTCTCAAGGTTTTCTTCTGTCGATTTTGTTCTCTTTGAATTAAGTACATCCTTATAAATAGAAAACGTCCTTTCTACATCGCAACTGGTTATAGGTGCATACTGGAAAGATTCTTTTATTTCTTCATATTTAGCCGTTAGATTTTGTGGAATTGTTTCCATACATAATTGCTGCAATGTAATTAAATCTGGAATTCTATTAAGAATTGTTTCAAACTTTGCTGAAGGTCACATCCGAAGTCACTTGGAATACTTTTCAAATTATTAACAGCCACATCTAATGTGGTTAATCCGTCATTTAATTTGAGATTTCGATTTTCAAAATAAGTGATTAGTTTTGGCAATTTTCCAAAGTGTTCGTCAAGAAAGTACAACTGATTTTTTAAATTTGGGGTTTGTGTGAGCTCCTTGCACTCACCAATACTTCTAGCATCCTCCATTAGCAGTGTTACGAAATGTTTTAGACTATCGAAATTCTCAGCATAATAACTAGTAGCATCCAGCCATGTTCCCCATCTAGTTATTACTGGAGTGGGAGGCAGTGACAGAGATGGAAATTTTTCCCTGAAAAGAGCTACTCTCAATGGTGCTTTTCTGAAAACTTTTTTAAAAGCTGATACAAGTCTATCAACTTCCGGAAAAGTGTCTCTGATATATTCACAGATTTTGTGGAGAGCATGTGCTACACAAGTAATATGCTACATATTAGGATATATTTTCTTCAATAGTCTGCCTGGTTTTAACATATACGCAGCACTATCACTGACAAATAAAAGTATTTTTTCTTTGTACGTGGCGTCCGAATGAAGCATTTTTTGCATATTCTTCTTAATGGTTTCAGCAACTGTTTCCGCATCAACTCTATTTATAACACTTGTTGCTATTACATATGAGTTATAGGCAATAGTTGGATGTAGTACACCAGCTACAACATTTACCACACAGCGTCCTAACATATCCACCGTTTCGTCGGCGCTTATCCATATGTATTGATTTAAAAGATGGCTTCTAATGCGTTCTACTGTTCTCGTATAGCACCTAGAAACATAATATTTGCGTAAAGTTGATTCGTCAGGAACATTTCGACTAGTATATTTTTGAAGAAATATTTTTAAAGTGGGATTGCTAAGTTCATTTAATGGAATATTAGCCGCCATAAAAGTTTTACAGATTTCAGATGTGTTTGCGATCCTAAGTGACGAATTTTTGACGATATTTTACGGATTTTGTAATAAATTTCGGAATCACTGACAATGGACATACAATCAGTATGACCGTCAATCCAACTCGCCATTGTTTTACAATGCCGTTCTCGACATTCTTCCATATCATGTCTGAAAAGTAACTTAAACAATGCTCTAGATCTAAATAAATGAAAACTAAAAATGTGTGCGTAAGTTATTGAAGCTGAACGAAATTCAATGCACACTTACGTCGAAATAATATGGGAGAAGTAGATTCAATCAAACTATATTAAACAGGATCTATCACAAAAATTACGACGTAAATAACAGTTAGAACTACGAAAACAAGAAACTAACTCACAGCACTTTATTTATCTTACGAAATATAAACTAATAAATAAAATACATTATAAAAACCCCGCTTCTATCTACGATCATGAAAACACTATAAAAAGCACTATATTCTACGAATACAATAGCTGGCTTGTCCATTGTTATCGCTGCGAGCCCAGGTGTCCGAGTAAGTCAAACAAATACTTCATTGAATTACGCCGGGATGTACCAGCGATGTTATACACAATTCCAATTGCCGATTGCGTTTTATGGAAATTGCGTCCGTTCTCTAATTATAACCTAGGGAACGATATCTAATTAAATGCAATAATGAAATACAATGCAAATGGCTATCATGTTTACCTAAAACTAAATATTAACTAAGTGTGAATATAAAAACATTAATTTATTTAGTTATTTATTTGATATCATAATTGCCCTATTAAAAATTTAATTATACCTTAATTAGTAATTCACTAAAACCAAAATAACAAAACATATATCAAGCAAAACTTATCTGGATGTAGGAAGTTTTGGAACACGATACTACTCCAGTTCCCTTTTAATCAAATATTTGAGAAGCAATCCACTACCTTTCTTAAAATACCCTACATTCTGAAGAACAAATAAATAAATTGTCTTAATGGATCACAACTTAAATGTTGACTGGTAGTTTTACAACAGCTCGTGAGAAAGTTCACATTAAATAAAAAGGGTATTTGGTATATCTCGTATGTTTGTGTATGTATATATACCTATATTGTTTCTTTTTATTTTATTATTTTCACTTTAAGCATCCTGCACTTTAAAATACATCAGCGTGATTAATTTTCTTATCAAAAGGGAACAATATGAATTATACATATACACAAACACACGCGTATAACTTTGCTCTTTTTGCTTATTTCGTACTCATAAATTTCGTGTGCATTCGTTTCTGTCTAGCTCGGCGGGGACTATAAGACGAAAGGTAGGCACGAATTGAAATTAAATGTTGTGTAAAATATAAACAGACGAATGTTAAGATAAAATGTACATTATTTACTGAAGCAAAGCAAAAAGGGTAACCGGGGGCAATTCTAGAACGAGATATTAAAATAACAAGTAACAACACTGATGTTTGTTTTATACAGTTGGCGGCGCTTCGAGCGTTGGAGGCGTGTTGCGATAATCATTTGTTCGACCTGTAAATCACAAGCTCGCCTGATCAAATTTTGCCTTTTTGTTCTGCACCAATCGACCCAATCAACCGTAAATTTATTACACGTACTGCCATGTAAAATCACTTAACTACATTTTGATAACTTATTCCCGTACTCTAAAACGGATAAAATATGTAGAAGATTAATTTTAAATGTACAAATTCTTCTTTGCACGCAACTTGACGTCTGTTATTTAACGGAATTTTTGTAGAGAAATCTTGATTATGTAATTTACTTTTGCATTTACACTGCTATATAAACATATACTACACAACTAATAATAAAACAAAAATCAATTAGTTTTATACACAACGTTTTAAAAGTTGCTTCGTGTTCTAGCGTAATATTGACGGAACCAGATTAGAAATAAATTAATAATAAAATATATACAGTAATACAAAAATGTTAAAAATTTCGAGGTGTGGCTATAAAATAATGAGAATGATTCTGTAAAACTGTTTTCTTTAACCTCTTCAAGGACATATACGCATATGTGTACGTTTGGACCATTGCAGCATAAACCCATATTGTAAAGATATTCTTCAATGCTCAATGGCCCCGTATGTTGTTATAGAACCTATGTACCTGCGCATAAGGTGTATGACCGAGCCATAATAAAATTACGTTAGTTTATTAGTGTTTATGTGTGGCTAGGTTATGTTAGTTACCTTACTTCAAGTTGCAGTATTATTTCTAAGTATCTCTTCGAATTTGTGAGAAATAAAAATCAGTAAGTAATGTGATCTTCTTTTACATGCATGTATTTTTCTATAATTTTGAAATATTTCATTTGTTTGCAAATGTGATGAAGTTTTTATATGTACACATTTGTATACAAAGTGTGAAAGTCGATATTACTTCATTTTCTTCTTAAGGGTGCTTTTTGCTACATTTTATAACTGTTTCAGTTATTCGGAAATATCTACTCCAATTTCCTGTGGATTATTTTACGGCAAAAGAGATGACGCATCAACCATAACTATACTGGATAAATTAGCAAATCCAAATAATTCAGATTTAGAAGATCTTGATATTATAGATTCCAACGAAGAAGATTTTGATGTAGATGTACGTACAAACAACGACGGGTTGGACCAACCCAGTACGTCGAGAATATCGGATGATGAAAATGAAATTCATGAAAATGAATGTACGGAAAGCGAAGATTTTGATAGTGAAGATGAATTGCCATTGAGGGAAATAAAACGTCGAATAGAAACCAGTCGGCCGACTAGGTCTAGAATATGGTATGTTGAGAAGGACAACGATCTTACGCACAATCCACCACCTTTTTATCCTCCAGTGAAATTAAAATTCAAGGTGAAACTCCGCTTTCCTTTTTTATGGAAATCTTTCCTGAAGAACTATTTCAGCATATTAGAACAGAAACTATCAGGTATGCAGTCCAATCAGGCAGAGATATCACTACTGCAGATATAAAACGGTTTATTGCGGTAAATATAATGATGACATACATAAAATATCCTTAATACCGGATGTATTGGTCATCCAATAAAGGCCTACGTTTAGATATTATCGCTGATAGCATGCCGCTGAAAAAGTATGAAGAAATAAAAAGATTTCTACATTTTACAAATAATCGAGACATACCGCACGACAACAATGATTCTTTTATTAAAATTAGACCATTATTGAATACATTGGCCGAAACATTTGCCAATGCTTGTACGCCAACTGAATATATGGCAATAGACGAAATGATCATACCATTCAAAGGAAGAAGCAAATGTAAACAATATATAAAATCAAAACCTCATAAATGGGGTTTCAAGGCTTGGGTCCGTGCAGCGGCTGATGGATACGTGTCAAAATTTGAAATGTACCAGAGTCAAAACCTAAGTTAAGTGTTATAGGGGACACCGTTGCAAGACTATGTTCCGACATTGAAGGAAAAAACCACAAGATATTTATAGACAACCTTTTTACGTCTCTTGATACAATATCATTTTTGAAGAGTAGAGATATTTATGTTGTCGGAACAATACGATCAAATAGAATTGCAGGTGCAAGTGAGAAACTAGTATGCGAAAAAAATTTGAAAAAAAGAGGAAGAGGATCAAGTTCAGTTATCACTTCATCCGATAACATTAGTGTGATTCGGTGGGTAGACAATAATATAGTACATATGGTTTCATCTTTTGTTGGTAAAGAACCGCAAGATACTGTAAGAAGATGGGACAAAACCAAAAAAAGCCACGTCAACATTCCGCGACCACAAGCAGTAATCCAATACAATAAATTTATGGGTGGTGTTGACATGGCAGATAGAATGGTTGCCCACTATCCTCATGCAACGAAAAATAAGAAATTTTACGTAAGAATCGCATTCCAATTTATAAACGTCGCTATCATAAATTCGTGGATCCTCTACCGCGAAGCTAAACATTGTAGCATCTCTTTGGTTGAGTATAAGGCATATATTGTCCATGCCCTTCTTAGAATGAATACAAACTAAAAAGGAAGACCGGCACATGGAAATACACCACCAACGAAAAAGAAGGCATGGACAAAAGCTTTGCGTGAAGTGCGATTGGATGGAATAGGACACTACCCCGAAAAGCAAGAATTAAAAAATCCTCCTAGATGTCATTATCAAAACTGCGTAAAACGTACTCGATATACGTGCAAGAAATGTAAGGAACCAGTGTGCCCTGAGTGTTTTGAATCTTTTCATCAATGAACTTTGGCAACATGCGTGGACAGATATTTCTTCTTATTTTTTACGTTCACAGGTTCCTAAAAATTTCATAACTATATATTTTTCAATTTCTAAGATCAATAAAAGTTGAATAAAATTTATGATTTGCTTTTTCACATGTTGTGAAAAACCCGTTCCTGAAGAGGTTAAACTAGCTGTACCCGGTCACGCGTTGCTGTGGCTCAGTCTAGTCATTTATTTATTTATTTAAACATCATATATTACAGGACATCCAATCTCAAACCATATCTGCAATATACAGTGCGTCCATAAAGTATGGACACAAGCCGTAATAACGTTATTGTGCATTATTTGACAAAATGCAAAGATATGTCGATTAATATTTTTTATTAGCTATATTTAGATGCTACCATTTTGTTTTTTCCGTCTACATTGAATAAGTTATGACGTCATTGATAATTTTTTTAAATGTCAACCCAATTTTTTTTGTGGATATTGAAAGCTTTTATAATTCTTTATTCGATGATGTAAAAATTTTGGTATGTTACATTAGAAAATTTTTTGACAGATTGTAAATAATCCGAATCACAACATTTTTATTTAATCCTAATTGTTGGTGTAGAGTGTTTTAATTATTCATTCTCTGAGGTGCATTTATCTGAACGGGAATGCATTAAGGTGCTCATGATGATTGGGTTTGGAGATAGACGTCGAAATGTTAGGGAAGTAGCGGAGTTGTTTAATGAAACGCATCCTGAACTGGAACCTATCGGTTTTTCAACTGTAAGTAAAATCCACAGAAAATATTTGGAAGAAGGGTTCATTAGAGATAAACGAAAAAGTGGCATCAACGGCCCTAGACACTCAAGTTGACATTTTGTTAACAGTTCAAGAACGTCCTCGCACAAGCACACGGCAACGTAGTCGACACTCAAGTTGACATTTTGTTAACAGTTCAAGAACGTCCTCGCACAAGCACACGGCAACGTAGTCGCGAATTTGACGTAGCAAGGGGTAGAGTCGGGAAACTTTTGCATAAATCAAAGAATCATCTCTATAAAATGAATTTAGTTCAAGAGTTGTCTGAGGATGATTTTGATCGGTCTTTGGAATATTGTGAACGGTTGATGCAAATTTGTGATAATGGCCCTCTATTTCCCTTCAACATTTTGTTTTCTGACGACGCTACTTTCACATTGAATGGCACTGTGACTGATAATTCTTATTGGATCCAAGAGACACCCAATAACCTCAAAAACTAAATGTATGGGCAGGGATTATCGGCGATCGCATTGTGGGACCATTTTTCTTTTATGTAAACTTGACTGGGGAAATATACTTGAACTTTTGAGGAAATAATTAATACCCGCTTTAGCGGTTCTTTTTCCAAATAATGAGGATCCACATTTGCCATATTGTAGAATTTGGTATCAGCGGGATGGTGCTCATCCGCACTATACGCTACCAGTAAGGCAATACCTCAATAATACACTTCCTAACAGATGGATTGGAAGAAGAGGGACAATTGAATGGCCAGCTAGATCGCCAGATTTAACACCGTTGGACTTCTTCTTGTGGGGTTACTAAAATCAAAAGCCTATGCGACACAACCGGAAAATTTGAACGTTTTACCACAACGCATCATCTACGAAACCAGACTAATCACTCTCGAAATGTTACAGAATGTGCGAAATGGAATTTATTATCGATTAGGATTTTGTCAACAAAATGTAAGAAAACATTTTGAGCATTTGTTATAAATTTGATACTGAAAATGTCAAAAATAAAACTTAGAATTAGAACACAATTTACTCAAAAATTTTCTAATGTAACATACCGCAATTTTTACATCATCGAATAAGAATTGTAAAAGCTTTCAAAATCCATAAAAAGAAATGAGGTTTACATTTAAAAAATTAACAATGACGTCATAACTTTTTCAAGGCCGACGGAAAAAACAAAATGGTAGCATCTAAATATAGCTAATAAAAAACATTAATCGACGTATCTTTGCATTTTGTCAAATAATGCACAATAATTTTACTACGGGCTTGTGTCCATACTTTATGGACACACTGTATAAATTGCCACATATAACTTACAACATAAAAGACTCTAATTTATATCAAAGTCCATACCATTCACATACATAAAAAATACAGCTTTTGTGCAATGATACACATCCACATCAAAAGGCATGTCATTCAGTTCCCTGATAATCGAATCTATTGGATTTCTGAGTCTGTATGTCGTCCGATGGTAGTACACTGGAAAAACATCGTTAGTTCTTGTACCCGCTGCCTGGACTGTCACATCGAACAGGGATAGCAACTCCGAACATAAGTTGTCCTATGTAACCGTTGAACAACCGGAATCCAAACTTGAGGTATGCCTTTCTCCGCCTTGATTCTAGCGACTAAAAGCCTAATAGGTGCAGCCGTTGTAAGTAATTATAGGAATTTTTGTCGATATTTAGCTTATAGAGTACATAATTTCTTATATTGCGCCCAAGGTATGTAGCGGTATATGGGTCCATACAATGCAACAAGATTTTAGGGTAAGTAAAATTAATGATTCTTGTTTGTGCTGTATTATAAGGCTACTATGTAGATTAGGGCAATCTCAAGGTTAATATTTTAGTTAAGCCTTTTGACCAGTGAATAGAACAATTTTGTAATAGCCACAACATTTCTAAAATTCCGTGTCTGGCGCTTGATAAAACCACAGATCTTATTTGCTCTACATAAGATATCGTCTATGTGTAGGTGATACCTCAGTTCGCAGTCCAGTTGTAATTCATAAAATCCCGAATCGACTTCACTCTTTCAATAGGAGCATTATTCAACAAGTGCTACCAAAGGTCCATTCTTTTTTCTAGTAAATACTGGAAGAGTTAAAGGTTGCAATACGATATGAGATTGACAACATCTATGGCAACCTTCTTGAAAGAGTGGATACCAAGTTCAAGGAAACACTTCAAATTTATATTCAAGAAAATGGTCGTATAATGTTTTCGCACATAATATTCTTTAATGGCATTACATAACCTATTTTTTTTAAATAAATTATTTTCTCGCAAAATTGGCCATGTACTGCTCAATTCAAAAATTGACTATTCCCAAATCACACCCTATACATATTTAGTTATTATCCCCTTCAATATAAACCCTCTTCTATTCCTACATTGTGCCACTCAAATTTTCCGTTGTGCAAAACGTGCTTTTACTGTCAGCTTGTTCATGACACGTGCCGCTTTTTCACCTGGATAAATTGCAGTTGTGGTTGCTTCGGCAATTGAACTAGGATAGCAACAATTCCATCTTTTAGCATGATGGGCTTCCACCTCATTAGTATCACCACGTACGTGGCTATCTTAACGAAGAACTCCCTCAATGCTGGATCGGGCAATGCACTGACGAAAATTTTGTTTTCTTTATCTGGCCTTCGAGATCTCCCGATCTTACGGTGTGCTGGACTACCGATTAAGCATAACCGTGTGACGGGAGTATCGCTGAATATTGTATCTGTAATAGTTTGTGAAATATGTGTATTTGAAATCCAATGATTCTTTTATGCTCACTCTGTATTTTAATAGTCACATAGAAACGTTTCATGTTTTTTTTTTCTATAAGAGTCTAATCATTTAGCATTATATTCATCTTCTCTCTTTAATTGTAGATTATAAGTTTGTAAGTTTCTGATCCTTTTTTCATGTACACATTTCTATGCAAAGTTCAGTTTAAAATAAAAGCTAAATAAGCTACTGTGTGGTGAAGCAATTATATTAAGTGTAGTTTGCTTTAATTAATTTACTAATTTCTTATTTTACTAATATAATTAATATACTATCATAAGAGCTTTCAACTTAACTCATTTATTCCCATAGTTGCATTAACACAAAAAAAAAAAAATTTCGTACTTAAAAGTAATAATTTTGGATGTACTGTCAGTAGCATTGCGTTAATAAATATTTAAACAACCTAATAAACATTTTGGGAACGGGTAATCGCATTTTCAATTTTGAATAAAAATAATATAACTATGGAATTTTCAAGAAAAAAACTTGTGTACCTAAGTTTAAATTAAATAACATACAGCTTACTTTTTCATTTATCATTAAAAGGTTTCATATAAAAGATACTTCACGTAACATTATTTTGGAAAAAAATCAATCCCCTTTTTTCCGGAAATATCTCTCGGATTTGAAACATAGCGTTGCGAAAACGCAACATTGGGACAAATGGTGTAAAACTTTACTGGTCATCTGATGTAGATGAGAAGAGAAAGGTGTTCAATTTGTGAAAAATGCGATGTCTCGAAACAGATTTCTCGACATAAAGCAGAACATTCATCTTGCAGATAACAATAAATTAGAAAAGGCAGACAAATTTGCGAAAGTAAAACCGCTGGTTGATCTCTTGAACAGAAATTTCTTGAAGTATGGTGTTTTTAGACATCACTTATCAATTGATGAAAATGTTTTTGAAAGGGAAGCCGGTACGTTTCGGGTTCAAAATGTGGTGTCTGGCATCTAGCGATGGGTATTTATATCAATTTATACCTTATGCTGGAAAAACTGGTGAAAATGCCAAAAGAGAATTTGGTTTAGGTGAAACAGTGGTCATCAATTTTTTGAACGTATTAGAAAATAAGACGACTCATAAGGTACACTTTGATAACTTTTTACGAGCTACAAGCTATTAGTTCATCTGAAACGTCAAGAATACTTTGCTACTGGCACTGTACGTGAGAACAGAATGCTGAAATGCCCTTTAGAGACTTGTAAGTCTATAGGAAAAAACCTCGTGGTACAATGGATTCTCGTTACGATCACGTAAATGAAATAAGCGTGGTCCGTTGGAATGACAATTCTGTGGTTACAGTAGCAACCAATTGTGAGTCTGCATTGCCTATTGTGTTTGTGAAGCGGTACAATCGTAGAGAAAAAAAGGCATCCCCATACCACAACCAAATATGATTGCCAAATATAACAAATATATGGGAGGCGTTGATCTTCACTATAACACAGTTGCAAATTACAGAATAAATATTCGTGGGTGGCCGTTATTTATAAATATGTTAGATTCTACTGTGGTGAATGCTTGGAAACTGCACAGACTTGTATACACAGAGAAACCTATTTCGCAGCTGGATTTCAGGTCTGAACTTGTACGAAGCCTCATTAGTGCTAACAAATGTAAAACACAATCTGTTCGAGGACGTGGTTCCAGTGCGTCTCTATCATCCAGTGCACGTCTAAATAATGTGGGTCACCTAATTGAAAGAAATCGCGAAAATTGGAGGAGACGTTGTAGAGTATGCAAAAGTACAACCGTATTTATATGTAATAAATGTGGAGTTCCATTACATTCACACTGCTTCAAAGACTACCATAATTAATAATTGTAATATTTTTTGTGCATATAGTCCCATTGTTGCGTTAACGCAACGCAAAAAAATATAAGAATCAATGGTTTGTCTTTATTTTTTTAACTTTAAAGGATGTTTATAAATACCTAAATAAAAGTTTATTCCTTAAATAATTTGCGCTTTCCTTGATTTGTCTAATAGTGGTCCTAAATTAGTTAACCAAACTTTTGACCCTCCCTGTATATTCCCAAGCGCAAGTTAAATTTTCAGATCTCGTAAACTTTACCTACAACTTCATCTCGATTGTTTTTAACCCTAAACCTCGTGCGCGTTTTATAGCCACTTCTGCAAATTTCGACTCGATTTTAAGCGTTTAATTAAACTCCCGCCGCGGCAAAAAAAATAAATTAGACCATTAAGTTGCAAGTAATAGAGAGACAACTTTCTACACGGGTCCAAACAGAGCCATTACGAACAACCGGCAGCAACATCATCAGAAACATCTGCCCGAATCTGTTCGTCGATATCCACACGGAATTTCACTGGAGCTCCATCGTCACCGTCACATCTGGTTGTGTCGATTTTTGTGAAATTTTGCAAAATTAAAAGTATACATTACACGTTCATTCATACTCTTTTACAGTGTGAATCGGCAATGAGCAGCTGTTTTGGTTGTATAGGTGAAATATACACCTTCGTTTCGGGCACATGCCACCCTAACAATAAACAAACGTTCACGGAGATAGGTAGATGCGAGGGTGGCAGCATACGCGCGACTGGTAAAGAGTTGTATTTAAATTTATGATTAAGGTACAGGTAACTCCTGTAAATTGTACGTACAATAGAAAATAATAGTTATTATTTATGTATCTTTTACTATTGTTAAACGCAGGGAAGTACCGGATACAACTAAATTACTGAAATTAATTACATAAAATTCACTATGAATGATGAATTTAAAAGAAGATTAATAATTTAGGTAATTAATAAGACGCTAAGAAATAAGTAATTAAACTTCTAGTTTCAAAAATTCTTTTATTGTAAATACCACTACAATATTCTTTCGCCATACAATGGCTTCATCAGGTGGATGAAATACTGAATATGTACAATACAAGTTTGAATATTTATGTGAAAATTATTGGGGAAATGGTGGTGGAAACATTTTTTCTACAATCTTAAATTTAGTAGAGGGGAGTTGTTTAAATCTAGTTGGTCATTTAAAGCTAATCCTAAACTATTGTATCTATTAATTTCTAAGTTTTCTAACAGGTTAAATTTTTTACTTTTTTTTTGAATGTGTAAAATTTTGAAATATATATTAAATCTATGATTGATATCTATACAATGACTTGCGAAAGTTGAATCTGTTTTCTTTTCTTTATGGCTTCTCTCGTGTTCTTTCATCCTAATTTTGAATGTCCTCCCCGTTTGTCCTATGTATACCTTATTACAATCTTCGCATGTTAACTTATACCGTATGAACGCCCGGGAGTGATTGATCTACCACAATGTAGTAAGACGAAGACGAATAGCGAGTTTATGTGGTTAGGGTTGAGAGAGTATATTCAGTCTGTTCTACTGTCTAACTGTACGGGCGTTCCCTTTCTTTATCCAACACATTCTACATACGATCTAAGTACGAATCAAATAATCTCTCTCTAACACTTTGAATATTCCTATCAGTCGCTCGAAGTGTTCAAGCAAGCTTGCGACTGGTCATTCAGTTGCTCCTTGTCATCCGTAGGGAGAATACGTATAGAAATGCTAACAAATGTCCGTCGTAATTTTTATATCCGATTGGGTTACTGCTAGGCTCAAGAGGGTGGTTTATTTGAGCATTTACTAAATAATTAGTTTTTCTTTTTAGAATGTTCTTTTATTTAATAATTAATATTTATTACCAATAAAGGTATTTTAGTTAAATTTAATATTTTATAGGTAGTTTATTTAAGGAAACAATTTATTTATACTGGTAAACACTTTATTTATATTCTTGCAAGAATCTTATTGTTTTGAAATTTTATGCTATTACAGAATACTTTTTATTTTAATTTTTTTCAATAAGAGGTACGGTTTTGTTTCATAATTTTATATTATTTATGTGTTTTCATTTGAATAAGAAAGTTCAAGCCACAAAGCTATGATGAAAATTATCATTGAATATTTATTTAGCGATGAAAATAGAATTAGAATTATTATTATGCAGTAAACAAAAGCTCTGCACTTTACGGCGAATTGTATTTTATGATACTTTCAACTATATTAAATCATTTTATTTAAATTTAAATGTTAAATTTAAAGTATTATGGCCGAAGAGACATAAACAAAAGTATCCGTTATTGTAGGGACGTTGACAGCCGGCATATGACTAATAGTGCGAAAAGCAACGGTGTAGTCGGATAAAATATCCAAATTCGTACATTAACTATAAATAATATACTACAAATAATTTTGTAGTTTGTTAAACAATTAGTTATTAATTTGGAATATTTATTTTGATACATCATTTATTAATAAACAACCATAACGCTTTCTTGGTTCACCACAATTAAATACGCCCTGTAGGAGTTTAACGTATGTAGCCCCTCCCACTTGCAGTTGGCCAGTCATTACTTATATATCCATCGATCGCTCGACGTTGTGCACACGGTATACACCAGAGTTTGATTCTTTGTCTATTTTATCTTTGCTGTTTTTAATAATGTTCTGTATAGTATTGTCTGTTTTAAATGATATATGTTCGTTATTAAGTGTAGTGGTTAATATTGTAGTGGTATTTACAATAAAAGAATTTTTGAAACTACAAGTTTAATTACTTATTTCTTAGCGTTATAATGAAGTTTCAACAAGTATCTCCTTCGTCAATTAACAAATTAATAAGAGTTGAACATAAAACTAAAGTTCAATAGTTTTCAAAATTTTTAACCCGGGAACTGCATACTGGGGTCAGGAATACCCACATGTTGTATATTTTTGTTTTGAACTGGAGCTAGTACGATGTAAATTCAGTTTAGGGTTTTACGTATGTGAGGCAGCACGCAAAAAAATTTTGTCACTGTAGGTAGGTCGTGAGACTTGATTTTAGGTGCTCTTGGGTTATTGAGACCCCCAGCGTGCAGGATTAAGTTTCGTTTTTATTATTACGAACTTCTAGTAAATTTAGTTTTTGGGTGAAATGTCGAGGCCTAAGTGGAGCACAACTCATCCACTGACGGAGGCTGAATTACAGGAGATTGTAAATAATCTTGGGAGCAGTTCAAGATAGCGAGAAAGACTATGAACTGGAGCAGTACGAAAAAGACGACGAGCAAAGTGCTAATAAAAGCGAACAAGATAATGATGAGAACGAGCAAGGAAGTGACGATGACGAACAAGGCGGTAACGAAAATGAGCAGGACAGTGACGATAAAAATGAGCAGTACAATGATGATGAAAATGAACAAAGCATGAGCAACAAGTACGTCTTCCGCAAATCGGGAGTGGGCAGAGAAAGATAATAAGACACGAAAGAAATTTTCTAAAAGAACTGGAAATGATACAATTTCTCACGAACGATTACAGCTTCCAACGCTCAGAAGAACACTTGGTCAAAATATCCTGGAAATCCTGAATGAATCTCAACCAGATCCTCTAGTACAAGAATAAAACTTACGAAAAAGATTCGTTCTAGTTTTTGTAATAGGAAAATTAATGAAAAAACAATATGTATTGCAGTATGCGCCAAAAATCATTTTGCAGTGAACACAGGGCAATAATGTGTAGGAATTGTGAGACCGATTTATAAACCGCTGACTAAGAAAATCTAGTGATATTTTTATTTTTCAATTACACACCAAAGAAAACTGATATTTAATTGAGACGCTATGTGTATTTAGTGTTTGAAATTTTATTTTTTAGCACATTTTTTATATTTTTTCGAAAATCATGAATTTTGTTGTTACTTCTTTGAAAGTTATGCCTTTTAGAATAAAAATGTTTACGTAAAAAATTTCTGTATGATATACGCTCTTTAAAATAGCCACAGTAACTATTCCATGTGTAGAAACTATCAAAAAAATATAACCAATTTGGAAAAACTGACATTTTGTGAGTGGGTTTTTGAGACCCCAGGGTGCAGTTTGTGTCCTTACAAAATAAGTGTGCAGTACCGGGGTTAATCGTCAAAATAGGACATGTAGTAACAAATAAAATGTCTTTAATAATAATCTTAACTTACTGCAAATTAGAATTAATGACCAGAGAGCGAACTGAAGCGATTGAATGACCAACTGCCCCGATAAAACGTTCTGGCGGTATCACGTGTAGAATACATGTTATAACAGCCCCACTATTTGCTTACACGATTGTATTCGTCAAGCAGATGTTCTTATTTCCATCGTTATTGTGTCTACTCATTCGTAAATTCTATTTTACAGTGGCGTGTTTCTGGTTTCATTACTTTCAGTGTTATTTGGTTACAACTCTTAGTATTTTAAATAATCCGTTTTATATTGTTGTATTGTTTATTTATCCTATAATTTTTTACAAATATTAAGTTCAATTTACTACCTTATTTTTTGGAGTAGTTTTCGTTTCTTCTTTTTAGTCCATTTCTTTCTGTTCTTAGTATTTCCCTTTATTTTCATTAACTATAGAGAATTCTCGTAGGGCAACCATGGTAGGATAGATTAGAGGCCATACAGTTTGGTTGCATATTCGTAATGATACCGAGATATATTGCAGTGCGTGTTCATTAAGTTTAAGGCGTCCACAAAAGTGTAATGTGCAGAGACATGTTTCTTCGAAAACTGATCTAGATAACATATTGCAGTGGATTTTTCCCTGCAGAAGAAATCAAGGAAGATATATAAGACATTATATTTTGTTATATTTTTGTATATTGTATTCTTAGGAGATAAATGTAAAAATGTAAAAATGATGATTTATTATTATATGAATTTGATCCATGACTGTAGATTGTCCAGGCCTAGTTTGATGTTCGAAGTCCGCGCCAACCTGGAAGTCATACTAGTACAAAGATATATATATTTATCGCTATCTTGAGTTGTTTATGTTAGGTGGGGATGTGATGGCGTTTCCTGGAACTTCATTTTAGAGATTTCTTAGTGCTTTTTGAGATAGGTTGTGTGTTTATTGATATCGAACAAGACTTAATTTTGTTTAATATATATATATATATATTTTGGATAATTCGTATTGTTTGTTTGGTGATTTTTATGTGTTTAAAATTCATTTGACGCGGTTTTACGAGTCTTTTAAACTTGTAATTGATTTAATTTAAAAGACCTATCTGAAGAAAAAAATCTCTCGTGTTGTGTATTCGATACATTAATTAATGTAGGTACTATTTGATTATTATAATTTAAGTATTGAAAAGAGCTCTATTATTTAATTATTGTACATTTTGTAAAATTTTTTATAATCAGAAAAATATCTAGAAAATTTGTCAGACTGTTTTTATTGAGTTTAGTTTTTATTCATATAAATATTTTAATACGTTAGAAGGTGGGGAAATTTTTGTGTATTGTCATGTTAGGTGTACGCATGACTGTAAGATTTTGATTTTACGCGTAAGATAGATAAATTTCTATCTTGACGTTTGAGTTTGGCGTTATTGTTATTGTTGACATCTGATAAATTTTGTTGATATTATTATCTCAAATCTTTGTTCGCGGTTATTCAATTGAAGGTTTTTTACAACTTGTATCTTCATATGGTATCCAATTTTTTTTATCCTCGTAGCTGTGTTATTGTCAGTTCAACGTTACACTTTGTAAAGTTGATTTTTTTTTCTTCTTTTTTTTTTTAATAAAATTGTAAGGGGGGAAAATGCTTGTATAATTTTTCTTATACCCTTTATTATTTTAATTCCATTACCCGAATCCGTGAGGATTACCCCTGGAGAAGAGAGCTCAAGGAAGGTAACCCGACTGAAGATAGCTGGCAGAATAAGTTGCTGTGTGAATTCAAAGTTAATAAGCAATTAAAAAGCACAATTCACAGCAATATGTCTATCTGTACCTGACACTTTTAACGAAGAATTGTGTGAAGCTTTCATGGCGGCCAATATCCCATTCAACCAGCTTAACAATCCAGTCCTCAAGACGTTTCTTACAAAATATACTGATCTTCATATACCAGATGAATATACTTTACGTAAATACCACTTACCAAAACGTTATTCGAGAAACCAACCTATCTGGTCATTATCTTTAGGTAAGTGCAAACGAAACAACGGATGTAATGGGACGATATGTGTTAAATGTAGTTGTTGGTATTCTTCATCCGACAACTTCATACCAACCATACTTAACTGATACTTAAATATTACGTCGTAAATGGTGAAACAATTGCAGAAGTAATTGATAAATTCATAATATTATGTCATCGGATAACAACTATAAAGACAATATGCTATTATTTTTGACTGGTGCAGCAGTTTATATGTTAAAAACAGGGAAGTTATTAAAGCAATCTTATCCCAATATGCTACACGTTACCTGTACAGCACATGCACTAGACAGGGTATCTGAATACATCAGGGGTCATTTTTCAAATGTTGACAAGTTAGTTTCATCATTAAAAAAGATATTTCTCAAAGCTGAGACAAAAAGTTGATGGCATATTTAGCTGAAATCCAGATTTGAATATATTATATCAATTGTGCACAGAGCCGATTGAAAAATCTATACATTTGAAGTATGGTGCACCTTTGCAACATTTTAATCACGCACCCATCACCAGTTGTGATGTGGAACGGACATTTTCTATTTTTAAAGACGTTTTACCATCTAAAAGAACTAATTTAGCACTTTGAACAAATTTTAGTTGTTCATAGTAATGTTTTACACTTTCAATGTTTCACAGGAAATACATAGTTTTGAGTTTTGTTCATTGTAAATTATTTTTATGTAAAATTCGATACGCAATTCGCTTGTCAGCATTACTTTTGTTTCAGCAGTAGTTGCTGCCGGTTACGAAACCGTTTATTACATTCGCTCTCTTGCGCATTGACAGAAACATATTAACTGCATATGTAGGTATGTGCAACTTATGCAGGTGGCCACACGTATCAAATTGTTCGAAACTCACGGATCGCTTACAGAAACAAGCCTATTGCGAATACAAGGCAGACGCTTATGGGCTATGAATCATCAATCGCTTGAGTCCGCTCTCTGTTAGTGACTATTACATCTCATTTGTGCATGCAAATGTCTCCCTATGTGATGCGTTAATTACAATTACTTCAACTTAATAATCTAAATTTGTACCAGTATGCAGAACGCTACAGTTTGTCAAATTGTAGTAATTGTAATTAACGCATCATATAGGGCGACATTTGCATGCAGAAATTGAATTTAATAATCACTAATTTTCATTAGCAGTAAGTTCAGAATGATAACTATACCTGGCTCTTTCTTATCATTACACATAGATTCCCTGTGTATAATGATTAAAAAAGAATAGTCAATGCGTTAGTGGCATATTAGGCAACCAACTACACACCAAATTGCTTAATTCGTAATTACTTTGCCATGGAGAGGTTAAAAAAAAATTAGTGTCAAATATTTATGAATATTTGTTCATACATGAATCTAAATTAAATACATTTTATTGAAACATATATAATTTATTTAAAACATGAACAAAGACAAAATTGCACTTTTTTTAACAATGATAATGTGGTATCAGAAGAATAAGAGTTAAAGAACGATCAGAGACATGTTTTCCGTTGATTATCGTAACAGGCCTATACCTTGTGCGAAAACAATTTTAAATATTTTTAACAAATTCAAGGAAGATGGTTGCTTTCTAAATTATCACCAAAAAAATAAAACCAATTACGTGTTAACAGAACACATGAAGCTGAATATCCTGTGTTATGTATGATCGTTTTTAGAGATGTTGCCAGGCATTTTGGAGTATCGTACAGTTAGGTGTTCAAAACCCTGAAACCCTAAAGAATTCAAATGTAAGCCATACAGGGTATCAAACCATTAAGCGCTTTTCGAGGAAGATAAAGTAATATGAACTGATTTTTGTGATATACATGTTTAATTTGTTAAATGAAAACGAAGGAATTTAAAATAAAATAATGCTTTTAACACTTGTTGAAAAACCAGATGTTTTGTCTTCCGGTTTTTCTTCGTAGAATTAGTTTAAAGTATCAAAAAGCCAAAAAACTTGTCTGAGTTTCTTTGAATAATTGAATTGTACAAAAAGGTTTTGTTTAAGTATGACAATACGTTAAGCACGTATAAAGCGTTTGTACAATATGAAACAAACATGTAAATAATAATTTAATAATTAATAGCCCTCCAGACAAAGTCTCTTTCGCCCGTAAGATGTCAATTATTAAATAGTTGTCTTCTTATAGGACGGAACTTGCTTGATCTATGCGGGCTATTTCAGTAAATTTACAGATACAAACCAGTTGTTTATAACAGGTTTGTATTAATTTGTATACATTGCTTCACTAGCATAACTGAGGACGCCTAGATGACAGAAACATATGTATTAAGCAGAAGTAAATGCTGAAAATACGAGGTGTATTGTCCATGTGCATAGTTATAGATATGTAAATTATTTACATGTTTGTTTCATATTGTAATTGAATTGATTCGGCTTCTACTTGATGAAGTTCCATAAATTGAAATAGAAGTGAAACTAATGGTTAAATCTTGACTTTTTTAAAACAATCACAGGCCTGTTATTGAATCGTATAATTTTTTTTAAATAAAATCAGTTTGTCTTGACTTTGGGATTACATTTTTTTTCATGATCTGACAAACACATTCATAGATCTGTAACTTTGAAACAAATAAAAATAGATATACAAGTTTTGCGTTCTTGTTACCTGAAATGAAGTCTACTTAACACTCCTAAAATTTGAACATAACGATACGTAACACCTTGTATAAAACGATAAAATACTTTAGAATAAAAATTTTATTTATTCAACATAATCCCCTTTGTAAGCCTTTTCAAAAAATTATTGGTCTTGGCCTGCATAGACTTTATCATTTATCGAAAATGTTTTTGAATTTCGGAAAACGCATTTTAAGGAATTTAATTCCATAAGTTCTTGGTTCCATGATTTGTATTTCATTTGGAACAATATTATTTAAGGTAGAAATGTTTTTCAATCAATTAGCAAGCATAAAAATTTAAATACTTGTGACACGAATCAAATTCAATTTCCAGGAATTGTTTACGTTTTAAACAGCTGCTCAGATGTACATACTCAAGTATTTTTTTTTGTACAAAAGCTTTTTATGATGTGAATAAAAAGAGAAAGACAATATTCTATGTAAGAAAATAATTTCAAAGTAGAATAAAAACTAATTACTTTAAAATGCATTTTAAGAGAGAAAAAATTTTTCTCCAATATTAAAATCACAAAAAAAATTCCAGGAAAAAAATACGCTTAGAGTCTTCTGACCTAATTAGAGTCTTCTGACATAGTTAGAGTCTTCTGACATAGTTAGAGTCTTCTGACATAGTTAGAGTCTTCTGGCTTCTGACCTACTTTTTATTAAATAAAATCAGTTTGTATTGACTTTAGGATTACATTTTTTTTCATGATCTGACAATCACATTCATAGATTTGTAACTTTGAAACAAATAAAAATGGATATACAAGTTTTGCGTTTTTGTTACTTGAAATGAAGTCTACTTTACACTCCTAAAATGATTTAATATAACATTTAACATAACGATACGGGACACTTGTATACATATCGTTTAATTATTTACATAAAGTGCTTAATGTAAAATTGTCACGTTATAAACGATATATATGCATTTTAAAGGACACAACCTCTATTGATTTCTTTTTATTTTGTTTATACTATTCATGCAACGTTTGATTAATTATACAATCATTAAATTTTATTTAATTTCTACCAAAAAGGAAATTTCACCGCAACATGTCTACGAAACTATTTAAAATATAACGCATCAATGTACAGTACATGCAAATTAACCGATAATTGTTCGATGAATATGCAAATTTGAGAAACTTCATTAAGTGTCCGAATTGAGAGTTTCCCAAACACTATTAAATACTGCAAATTATGCAAATGGCAATGATATTATTATCAGTATTGAATAACACCCAAGTCAAAGTTTGTCCCATGTGGCGTCTTATTTCAGCTTCAATCTTCTTGAGTGAATGCAGGAGCGAGTTACCTGATTTAGATCAATAGACGTGCACTCTATGCAATTTACGATGCGCCGCTTTAGTTTCCGAAAATAGCATGTAATAGATAATCGGATAGATTTCAATCACTTACCGGCAATGCATACATCTGAACGGAGTAATTTGTTCCACATATACTCTGAAAGTCTCATTACTAAACTAATTATTAGAGAACGGACATTCTTACCACATGACTCGGCGTAATTCAATGAAGTATTTGTTAGACCATCTGGCCATCTGCTCGACAGCGATTACAATGGACAACACACCTGTTGTATTCGGAGGATATATTCCATTAAACGCAATCGGCAATTGGAAATGTTTATAAACATCGCTGAGTACATTTCGGCGTAATACAATAAAGTATTTGTGTTTGATTTTCTCGGCCACCTGATTTCGCCAGCGTTAACAATGGACAACGGCTATTGTATTGGGAGAACTTAGTCATGTGGTAAGAATGTCCGTTCTCTACTAATTATACATTTTCGTATTAACGTATTTCCACATGAAGTGATTCAAATAAGTATAGTAGAGTTTTAATTTAATAATCAGCTTTTAGTATAAAATGTGTTAACAATCAAGTTCTATTCGGTAATGGAAACTTTTTCCACCTGGTTTCTAAAGTTCTTGTAACAAAGCGAAACTTGTTTTAAGTTTAATATTAATAATTAATACATTTAATAATTTAAAAAGGTATATAACCCCTTACCACAATTATTAGTCGTATCCTAAATACGTATTTCGACAACTAAGTTGTCATCATCAGTAGGTAAAAACTACTAATTAAAAGTCACACATGGGGCACAGTAAAGTAAAATAAACGCTTCCGCACAACTACTATACACTGCAACCCTGTAAAGACTAAATTTAACATGCCAATCTCAAACTACGAGACAAACACTTGCCTCCTACGAAAAGGTTTTAAACATGTGTTAAATTATCGAACAAAGGAACGGCAGAAATTCTTCTCTAAAGAAGGCGCCTACTAAAAACGATTTTTAAAGCTACGATGACC